>JAJMCH010000007.1:0-706166 GCA_030585105.1 Wickerhamiella shivajii | reverse complement strand
CCAAAAATTTCTTGACTATCTGGTTAAAGTAGAGGGTCGAGTTTTCACCGGCGATATCATGTCTTTGAGCCACCTGATGTCCGAAACAGTTCTTGTTTGGGAGCGTACACTCAACTATACTCTTGAGCTGGCGAAATATCAAAATACGCAGGGGCTCCATTTTCTCGAGAAACTTGATCTAATCCCCAAGCTACACAATGACAGTCTTAGCGGATTCCCTCAAATAAAGGAAATTTCGATCAACTGTCTGGCAGCACTCGAAAGAGCATGGATGCAGCAGCTGCGGCCTTGGATTCTATGGGGTAAGAACCAGACTGTCACTTTGGATCATCCATCCTTCCCTGAGAAAGCAGAACTGTTGAAGGAACTCGGAACCTGTCTACAGAATATTGATCCTCACTCTATCCCCGAGGTGTTTATCGAAGTTGCCGAGGACAATTCGCGACTAATCGACTCCCTAAGGTATCCACTCGAGGAGGAGCAATTCAACGATGCTTTGACAACCATGAGAGACAACATATTTCACAAGATTTTACCGAGATTCCTGGAGGAAGCAATGCTTGACGACTTTCTCTTCACGCTTCGAAATATTGTTCTCTGTGGATCTTCTGCATTCACTACAAGCTTCAGCAGGAGCCAAAATCTTGACTTTACGCAGCCCAGGTCTTATGACCTTGAGATCATGAAGAACGCATTGAGCTACTACTATGAGGATGGTGAAGAGATCTCAAAATCATGCTACGACTTTGCCAACAGAGTCCTCATTCTCAGATCTGGAGGGTTACAGGATGATAATGAGGACCATAATTTCGAGGATATTCTATACGGCGTCAACGTATATCTTGAGTTGCGTATTGACTGGAGGTTTGCGTTGTTCATGAGCCCAACCCATTGCGATGTCTACGGGGATCTCTTTACCTATTTGATATGTGTGCGCACTGTGAGCGATCTACTACAAGCTGGGACGCCTGTTGGTTTCAAGTATAAGCTCTTTCTCAACATGTTGTGGGGGTGGTTCCAGTGCAGCATTGATAATGCGTTTGAATCTATAAAGGGTGTCTTCCTCGATCGGAATATGACTGTCACGAAACATCTCGAAATTCATACTAAAACGCTCAAATCGCTGGGTCATTTGCTGTTGTTCAACTCTAGGCCGTTGCGTCAGGCCGTTAAACGAATCTTGATCACAGTCATTGATCTCCATAATGGGCACGAAGTATCTGATCGTCCGATCTTGGAGCTGATAAGCCTGGCTGCAGAAAAGCCAGGTTTGGATGCGCTCCAATCGCATTTTCTAGAATTTGTTTGATTATTTATTTATATTATACGTCATACCTTTATGTTGGGATACTTTTCAGCAAACATGCCTAGCGCCTTCATTGTGAAGTAATATTTGTAGTTTGGATACTCGATCGCGCAAGAATGGTTGAAAACACCCTCGACGTGGTTGAAAGAGAAGCTGCCATCGTCATTTTGTTTGCTCATCAGGAATCGAATAGCGGCGGTAATTACTTCGACATTAGGATAGTCGGCCAGGAGAAGCATAATCGCTGCCCATGCCGTCTGAACAGGCTGTGATGAGGTATGCCGAACGTACGAAAATAGCTCGCACGAGCGGAAGTCTTCTGCCCACCCGCCATCGGCTTCTTGATATCGCAAAATGAAGTCGCAACCTCTTTTCACAGTTTCCGAGTTTCTGTAGTTGTATCCTTGTGTATGAAGGGCCTCTACTGCAAACATGCCAGCATACGTGAAACAAACTCCCCATGAGCCGTACCATGAACCATCTGGGCGCTGATAATCTTTGATATAATCTATTGCACATTTGATGCTCTCTTTGATGTCCGCCTTGCGATAATCAAAGTATTTTGTGAAGTATGAAAGTCCTAGAACGACAGAGTCTGTGCATTCAACATAGGGATACTCAACCATGATGTTGCCAAACACCTCTGCGGGATTCAGTTTCTCAAGATAGACTGGAGCCTTCGCTTTCTCATAGGTTGACCAGGAGCCAAAGTGGAACGACCCGCGGTTTTGCATTGCAAGGAGAATGTCTACTGCGTCATAAAGCCGAGACTCGTCGATCTCCTTGCTGAGGAACTCGAGTCCTTCCACATGCTGGATCATGATGATTGCCTTTAGCGCTTCTGCAGTGCAATCACTAACAGTGAATCCTTGGATCTTCGTGCTGAATGGCCATGCACCGTTACGGTGGTCTCTATAACTTCCAGGAACTGGGTCTTCTGTAAACTGGGATCGCACCAAAAATCGGTAGCCCTTGATGAGGGCGTTATGGAATTCCTTATTATTAGCAAGCCCGGCAACTACCGCATATTGCAATGCGAACGATACGTCCCAGACCTGAACGCCGTTTGTTCCATTCATTTGTAGTCCCTCGGGAGACATGGTCAAGAAGTCTGGCCAGCGATAGAGGAAACGCTGGAACTCAGTGGAGTCTTTTCCTAGTTCGCAATACACTACCATAGCATTCATGACATTTGATACGGGCGCGATCGCGAGCCAGTCTGTATTTTGCAGGTCCTTCAGTACAAGGTCCAATACCATTTTATTGCATCTTCTCCTCACCCAGTCTGGTCTCCACTGTTCCCACTTGGCGAGAACTGCATTCATCGCAGTTAGCAGCGAGGAGTGGGGGTAGTAGAGGTCAACTGCGCACACTGTGTTGCGGTGCTTGCCGAAATCGATTTTATCATAGCTCTGAGTGAAAAGCTCCGTTCTCAAAGCCTCGATAAGCGGGTCAATATCTGCCTGAATCTTGTTCATTGACAGATAGCCCATTGGAAGGTAGATAGCTCGGGTGTGCACCCACCACCTACCTGGGTGGATCGGCACGGCGTAAGGGAGAGCCCAAAGCTCTGGGGGTGATGGATTGACCCCTTCCCATTTATACAGGTTCAGCACCGCCAGGTACACCTTACCCCACATTGGAGACCCAATTGCACCTCCGAGGGCGAGCAGCGTTCTTCGAGCCTTGACCGCCACGGGGTGCGAAGCGTCCATTCCCAGCAATCTGAGCACGACGTAGTTCATTACAGTCCCGAACACCGTGGTTTTGTCGAACGAATGCAGCCCCCAACCCCCGTCAACGGGGTGGGCCCGATTGACGATGTACCGAGTGATCTCGATCTTTTCCTCGGGGCTAAACGGTACTTTGGTGAAATACTTTGCAATCACGTATCCACAGACCATAAACATGGGCCCACCGTACTGGCAGGGGAAGATCCCCGAGTCGTCCTGGATCCCCACCAGGAAGCTCATTGCGTTCTTCGCTGCCTCGTGGGGGCTCGTTGGCTTGGGGAACTTCGGGGGGTTCCAATTGGTTTGAAGTTGGAACTTTGTGAAATTCGACGCAGGGGGGGCCGAGCTCTCGTCTCGCAGATACGTCCAGTTCATTTTGCCAAACTCATCAGTGCTCATTCGCCACCGAGAAAGGTCGGTTTTGGGCAGCCCATAGTGATCTGAAGGAAACATGGAGCTCGAGCAGGGGTCACAGTGACGTAATGGGCAGAGCCACTACTAGGGGTAGCAGCCGCAATCTGCAATACCGTATTTATCTATTTGCGAGTCGACTAGCACTAGCTATGTGGTTGTAGATTCGAGTGGCTGCGGTGGCAAGGTCGGGACCTCGAAACTTCCACAGTCATGTATAAATACAACTTATGACGGCGGTTTGTCATGGTAGTTGATTACTCTAAATGGGACAAATTGGAGCTGAGCGACGATAGCGATATCGAAGTTCACCCCAATGTTGATAAGGCGTCGTTCATTCGCTGGAAACAGAGGGATATCCATGAGAAGCGGGCACAGGCCAAGTTCCGCATCGACCAACTCAAGGTAAACATCGAGACAAACGGCGATTTGCTGACTCGTATCGATAAATTGATTGCTGCCGTCAAGGGTGGCAAGCCGATCTCCGACGTCAAGACCGCCGTGGCCATCAGTTCTGAGGGCGAGACCAAAACCAAGCCTGCGCTCGCCACGAGCCCAGAGCAGCCGCTGTACGACGATATGATCGAGAGCATGTACGGGCAGGTGCTGTCGGAGTGCAAAACCCCGGATCAGGTGCTGGCGAAGCTCGAGGAGCACCGGGGCATGATCACGAGCGCTGTAAAGGACGAGACGGCGGAGCTCAACAAGCTCGAGGAGGAGAAGAAGCTGCACATCTCATCAGAGGACCTCCACGATGGATGGAACTCGACCATCGTGTGGGATAACAAAAAATCAGACGAGGCCAAGTCTGAGCCGAAACTCACGTCCTCCACCGGCAGCCTGGGCAAGAAGGAAACCAAGATCACGACGCTGAACTCGCCATCGAGCGCCCCGACCGAGCCCAAGGTCGACGCCAATGGCCTGGAAGAGCTGCTGCCAGCGACCATCGAGTTCAGCAAGATCGAGATCGGCAACTCAGAGTCTGCGTTCACCTTCCTGTCCAAGCACCCATACATTCTTCGCGAGGGTCAGAAGGACGCCCTGCTAATGACCGCGTTCGATGCGTTCTTCAACAACGACCCCGTGAAGGCCCGCCGCATTATTTATAACTCGACCATTCTCCAGTACTGCGAGCTGCTGAGCCGCCGGGGCGGCGACGGTATTCGCAGGTTCTTTTCCCAGATCGTCGACAAGAAGTCGCCCGTGCGAGAGGGCCTCGAGAAGGAGGTCGAGTCGACGTTCAACCACATCCAGGGCAGATGCAAGGTGCTGTCGAGCGAGCAGGAGAAGGACCAGGAGGGCGAAGAGCAGATCCAGCTCCATGCAGTCGATCCCAACACCACCATCGAGGTGTCAGTGCCCAAGGAGGGCACCGAGGGCCGCAAGGTCTACGACGAGTTCCCCGCGAACGTCAAGGAAGCAGTGTCGTCTGGCAGCCTCGAGGAGATCAACAAGCTGCTGGCGAGCCTCTCAGTCGAGGAGGCCGAGGACCTCGTGAACAAGTTCTCGAGCTCGGGTGTGCTGTCTGTGGAAGAGAAGATCTACGACATGAAGGACTTCCAGGAGATCAAGGACCAGCACAACCTGGCTGCCCAGGCCGAGGAGGCCGACGCTGACGACGAGGAGGAGCCCGCCTCGACCACTATTGACGAGGTCGACTAACCGTTTGTTCTCGCGTGACGCGAAGCTCCGGCCGTTGAACCACCTGCGCCGAGCCGATAAACCTGCATGACTACCGGTCGTGGCGCACATCTATAATTTAACCGCACATAAAACTAGCTATAATTCGCAAACCTATTTTCTCGCCTCAATTTCACTACCCTGCAACCAGATTTAGGCTTCGGCCGTTACCCCACTCGCTTGAGTCATACCCCAGACTGATTCGAAATAAATCGCCATCCATAGGTCGACGTCACGAAGCGGGGTTCTCGGCTGGACCTCTCCTGCTTTTGCCAGCCCGTACCTCCGTTTTATTTCAGACAATTTCCGCGCTTTAATATAAATCCTCGCGCCCGGGGACACTGCCATGCGTCACATGCATACACTTGGGCTAGGGTGCCGAGTATATAACGCGGTCGATCTCGTCACTAAGTCTGGAGAAAAATGTCTCAGAGTATTGTTGTAGAAAAGAACCCAGCCGACGCATTGTTTGCGCTGATGGCTCGTTACAAGGCCGACGACCATCCCCAGAAGTGCGACCTCGGGGTCGGAGCTTATCGCACCGACGCAGGCCAGCCCTGGGTTTTACCAGTAGTCCGCAAAGTTGACGAGGAATTGGCCAAGGACCCCAAGGTCAACCACGAGTACCTGCCCATTGCGGGAAACGCCGAGTTCGTCAAGGCAGCCGCGAAACTGCTGCTCGGCGACGACGTGGACCTGTCCAAAGTGGCGAGCGTGCAGACTCTGAGCGGAACCGGCGCCAATCACATGTCGGCGGTGCTGTTTAGGCGGTTCGGCTCCTTTGGCAGCAGCACAAAGACTCTGTACGTCAGCGACCCTACCTGGGCGAACCACCACACCATTTTCAAGTTCGCAGGCCTCGAAGTAAAAACCTACCCGTACTGGGACCCCAAGACGAAGGCAATCAAATTCGACGAGATGGTCGCCGCACTCAAGAACGCTAATAAAGGCGACTGCGTCCTGCTGCATGCCTGCGCTCACAACCCCACTGGACTCGACCCCACTCAGGAGCAGTGGAAGGAGATCGCCAAGGTGGTCCAGGACAAAAAGCTCCTAGTTTTGTTCGACTCAGCGTACCAGGGGTTCGCGTCTGGTGACCTCGACCGCGATGCCTGGGCCGTGCGCTACTTCATCAAGCAGGGCATCCCGTGCATGGTGTGCCAGTCGTTCGCCAAAAACATGGGTCTCTACGGCGAGCGGTGCGGAGCGTTGCACGTGTTCGATCCCAACGCCACCGCAGACAGCACCGCCGCCGTCAAGTCCCAGCTCGAGCTGCAAACCCGCGCCGAGCTCTCGAACCCTGCCGCATACGGTGCCCGCATCGCCGCCAAGATCCTCACCAACCCCGAGGACTTTGCCCAGTGGAAGCAGAACATCACCGAAATGTCCGGCCGCATCCAGGATATGCGTGCTGCGCTCCGGGGCAAGCTCGAGGCGCTGGGCACTCCCGGAAAGTGGGACCATATCACAAGCCAGATCGGCATGTTCAGCTTCACTGGCCTCAACAAGCAGCAGGTGGACCGCCTGGTTAACGAGTTCCATATTTATTTGGCCGGCAACGGCCGTATTTCTATGGCTGGTCTTAACTCCAACAACGTTGATTACATTGCCAAGTCCATTGACACAGTCGTCCGTAATACCAGTGATGGTGCTAAATTGTGACGGCTCTATATATGTTAGATCCTAGACTCTTTTTTTAACAAATTCCCCCGGAACCTCTCAACAGTGTCTGTACTCAGTCCGCACTTGTCCACGAGATAGCGGTCGGCGGTGCCGTAGCGCTTGTGGAAAAGCTGCAGCGCAGTGAATATAGTCGTGAACGAGCACTCGAGCATCGTGGCGACGTGCTCGTACGGCACATTCTGGCTGGCGAGCTTGGCTGCTAGCCCATCAATGAGCTTCTTCAGCTGCTTGCCGTAGCCGATGTTGGTCATCTCGTATTCCCTTGCAATGGTGTAGTTGTCAATGCCTAACGCCATCAGAATGACGGCACACACCTGGCCAGTGCGGTCCTTGCCAGCGGTACAGTGGACGATCATGCCTTGATGAGGGTGCTCAGCAAGCCACTCGATGATGGTTTTCATTGCACCATTGCTGGCCAATGACTCGAATGTATCCATGTACGTCCCCAGGAAGCCTGAGTTTTCGTCGCCAAGAACTTTGGACCTCTCGACCAACTGGATGGGGCTCATGTCCTGAGTCGCAAACACCGGGGCTCGTTCGACGTCTATTCCTGCCAGTTTGAGCGGGGCTCTCTTCCGGACTTCTGGATCGCTGCGCAGGTCAAACACCTTGCGGATGTTGAGCTCCTTCAGCTGCTGCTGTGCCCTGGCAGTGACGGCTTCAGGGAAGGCAGAGCGAAACAGGATTCCCGCCTTGATATCTCCGTAACCGCCAAAATCCCTGAGGTTTGGAAACTGGTCTACTTGGGGCCAGCGGGCGTGAGTTGGAATGGCTTCGTTGGCTCGCAACCACCGCTGGAGCTGCTCGGTCTCGCTAAACCACTCGCAAATGATGTCGGTCACCTCGTCGTTGTAATCAACCTTCTTGCCATTCTCTACGCCTTTGAAGTTGTGATCAGCGTTCTGCACCAACTTCAGGGTCCCGCGTTCCTTAAACATGTTCGCCCATATGGCGGCATCTGCTACGGGCACAATGTGATCCAAGGTACCAAACACTGTCAGTACCTGTGTCTTCGGGTTTATATTAGCCATAGGCTTGTTGTCAATCCCTGCAAACTCCTCCTGCTCGGCTCGAGGGCTCCACAGATCAACTAACTTGCCATGACGTTTGGCCTTGTAGGCATAGCCAGCATCCTGGTGGTACGTAGGGTATCGCGTGCTGATGTTCTTTATAAATGCATCCATCAAAAATCGACCAGAACAGTTCACGAGATACGGCACAAAGATGTCGGGGTGGTGAAGTGTCCACCAAAACATGGCATTGGACCCCCTGCTATGCCCAATCATGCCAAATAGCTCATAGTCTTTTTTAAAGTATTCATACAACGAGTCTAGATCCTCCTGGTCATGTCCCGTGATAGTTCTTCCGCCCACATTGACGTTTGGAACCTCTGCAGAGTCACCACAGCCCCTGAAATCGAATCTGAATGTTGAAATGTCTGTTCTCTGCGGTAGAGCTTGCCCCACGTGCTTCTGATAGATGTAGTCCTTGTGACCCCCGAATCCATGCAAGATGAACACAATTCTTCTTGAACCTACAGGGGGCAGAGTTGCAGGGTCGGCGAGAATTCCAACAACTCCGCTGTCCAGCTCGATTCTCCTCTCGCTGATGCTCATGATGAGTTAACCCCACATTCTGAGAGCCTCGGGTATTGAGTGGCCCATGATGACATAATCCGCATAGCCGAGACGTTGAGATCAAAACGAGTCCATTGACTGCTGTAGTTAAATGCCTTACATACTCAATTAATAAAATGCAGGGCCGCGGGTGTCGTAGCACATCATAGCCACCACTGATTTTCAGCCGTGGAACTTTGCCAAAGAGCGTAATAAATAGCAAATAAATAACGGTTTTGTCGTGTCTGTCCAACTGGGGCAATTGGAACCCGTCACCTAAACTGGTACTCGGGGAAGATGTTTCTCGGCGAGCTGGGGAACGCATAGATAGCTGACGACGTTGCAGCGACGATCTGGCCTCCCATTGTCGTTGACCAGCTCAGGCCCACGACGTCGAGGTGACGACGGTCAGCCTCAACCTCGGGGACGTGCCCTGAATCGTGCTTCGTGATGACCACTTTGCCGGTCAGGTTCGGGGGAGCAGCGTACAGCAGATGCTGGTTCAGATCTCGGAGATCAAGCACCCGAACCACGCCTCGCTCCTCTGAAAGCAGCATCAAGTCGTGCATGGGGTCTGAGAACTTGACGGTGCGAAAAATCGAGCGACGGCGGCAGTTCTCGCGGGTCCTGATCTGATGCAACGGGTCACGCAGGTTGCGAACATCGTATAGATAGCAGTTTCCACACTGAAAGGCGGCTGCCACCATCTGTCCGCACGGGCTGAATGCGACCGACATCCCCACGTCCCCCACTGGCTTGACGAGGCTGCTACAAGACCACGCATGCGGCCCCATGCTGGAGTAGAACTGCAAAACCTTGTCGTCCCCGCAAACGGCCATGAGGTTGCCCTGGGGCGATATTGCGGTGCAGTTCACGGCCATGCCAGTGTCCAGCCGCCCGAGCGATCTCCAGGCTGATCCCTCGTCCTGAGCCCGTCCAAAATAAATGTGATCATCGTTCGAGCTGGCTATAATGTCCCTGTCCTGTATCAGCACGCTGTTGATCAATTCGGTGCCAATAGGCTGCCTCACCACTTGTCCGCTGTTTGACGCTATCACGCAGATATGGCCAGAGCCCCCGCAAACAGCAAAGTCTGCTCCGGCCCGTAGGCAGTGTGGAGCCCTCGGGAGCTGGGCAATCTTCTCTATTTTGTTCCTCGAGAGATCGAGTCGCATTAGGTTGTGGGACTCTGGAAACACAATGGTTTCGCCGGCAGTCCTCGGCTCCGGCATTATCAAGTCTCGGAGCTGCCAGTGCTGGGGCTCAATGCAAGCTTTGAAGGTCCTGAATACCGGTTCGACCACCATCTGGGTGTTGACTCTGCCACAGGTTACGCCACTGTAAGAAGCAAGCTACGAGGGGTTGCGTGATGTACAAGATTTATGCGTATCGACGTAATTAGTGATAAATAGAATATGCTAAGGGAACTATTGCGCAGCGACTCCAACCGGTTGGACCGGCTGCGGGACGGTGTTCTCCAGGTCGCCTGATCGGGGGCCTACGATCTCCTCGTAGATCAGCGACCGCAATTCTGCCATTGTCAGGTCCTCGCGGTTCTCGAAATCAAAGAAGTCCTGCGAGAGCGACGGGGCGGTTGGCTCGTCGGACGGGTCGTGGTACTGGGCGACGTAGGGGTGCTCGAGTGCCTGCTCAACCGTGATCCTGCGGTCGGGGTCGAACGTCAGCATCCGAGACAGCAGGTCGAGGGCCTGCGGAGACGCTTTTGGGAAGAGTGCTCGGAGGTTTTGCGGCCGCCGGAATGGCAGGCTGCGAATGTAGTTGCGAGCGCGGTTGCTCTTGATATTAGAAAAGTCCTCGTTCGACGGTGTGCCCAGCACCTCGAGAATCAAGCTGAGCTGGTTGCAGTAGTCCTTTCCGGGGAACAGCGGGACGCCGCTGAGCATCTCGGCCAGAATGCACCCGGCGCTCCAGATGTCGATCGCCTTGGTGTAGTGCTGGAACGTGAGCATAATCTCGGGGGCCCGGTACCACCGAGTCGCCACGTACTCGGTCATGAACCCGACCTTGTTTTGTTTGTCGTTTGCCGACGATGCAGAGCTGCGGGCGAGGCCAAAGTCGCACACCTTGAGGTCGCAGTTGGCGTTCAGCAGCAGGTTCGACGGCTTGAGGTCCCGGTGCAGCACGTCGGCAGAGTGGAGCACCTTGAGCGCCCGCAGAATCTGGTACGTGAAGTACTGGCAGTGATCGTCGGTCAGAGTCTGGGACCGGATCACCCTGCTCATGTCGGTCTCCATCAGCTCCTGAATTAAGTACACATCGTTGAACTGCTCGAGGCTCGGGGGCCGCTGGATATCTAGAATGGAGATGATGTTTTCGTTATTGAAATGGCGCAGCAACTTGATCTCCCGCAGAGTGCGGAGCGAGAACATTGGGCGCTCGAATGGGTGAATTTTTTTGATCGCGACCCGCTGCCCCGTCGGCCGGTGCGTTGCGCTGCAGACCACCCCGTACGCTCCCTCGCCTATGACCTCATGAAGCTCGTACGAGTCGCTGACTTCAAAGTCGACTGAGCGAGTCTCATGTGTGGAGCTGCGATAGACCAAAGTTCTACGGTTCATTAACACTATACTTTGCAACGATGAACAATGTGGCCAGAAGGTCTGTCACTGCCGTGCCAATTTAGGAGAGAACAAGGGTATATATACCCACTAAGCGGACGCAGGCCACACGCACTGCTTGATGACTAAGGGAGATATCGCACAGGTTTGGCGGGTCAACACTGGCTCACCCGAAATATCGGCCACAAGCCCTGGGTCCAGCTGGCTTTGCCGCCGCCACCGCGCCCAATAAGGTTTTCCCATGCATGAGGCGGCAACCGTGCCTGAAACCCACCGAATATTCTCGAGTCACCGCCAAACTGGGACCCACCGTTCGTCGCTGTGTTTCATGTTTGTCTCCTGCCGCCAGACCCCCTGCAAAGATCTCACGCGCGCGTTTCAGGACCAAGTATTGTCAACCTTCTCCACATTGCTGGTGCTGGTACTGAAAATAGTTTCGCGCCCACCGCCGTTCACCATCATCCGCCGTGTAGCCACAGCCCACGATTTCAGATCGCTGAATCATTCATGTAGTGGCTGCAGATGACGTAGCATGTCGCGGTGTGGGGCCATAACGCAAGTTTCGAATCAGTCATTTTGACTCCGCAGTTACTCGATCAGGGAATGGTCAGTGCCGTGTAGAAGGTCGGCCGTGCGACGCAATTGGCCGGCTCTCTCGAGTCTTTTCAAGTGCAATCAATATTTTTTCAGTTTTCAAGTCTGAATTTCAAGAGTCCCGCCGGGTTTTTCGCCCATCTACCGCACTTTGTCGTCGAGCACCATACTGGTGGCGATCCCACGCCCTGTATATAAATCGCAGCCCGTTGCAGTGGTCTAGCATGCATTCGTTTTCATCTCTGGGATTCTCAATCGCTAGTACATACTCCCTCTCGTACTTTCTTTTAGGCGGCCTCCCAGGCCCCGTGGAAGCTACTACTCTCAGTTCGCGTCCAATTTTCACGATCACGGTCGACAACGGCCAGGTTTTTACCATCTCAGACGACGCTACTCTCGAGGTGAACTATTGTGGGCCAGACGTTTCCTGCTCGACCTCGACGCCTTGCTCCACTTCAAGCGTTGTGCCTACCAGCACTCTTCCACCCTCGTCCGTATACGTTTCAACGCCTCCCGTCTCTTCTGTGTCTAGCTCAACCCCAGTCTCGACTCCACCGACCACGACCTCTGAATCTAGTTCGAGTATTCCCCCACCCACGACCTCAGAGTCTACTTCGACCACTTTCCCACCCACGACCTCAGGATCTACTTCAACTTCCTCACTCACGACCTCAGAGTCTACTTCAACTTCCCCACCCACGACCTCAGAGTCTATTTCGAACGTCAGCACTCCCCCACCCGTAACCTCAGAGTCTACTTCGACTACTCCACCACCAGCCTCAGAATCTACTTCGAGCAGTACTCCCCCACCCTCGTCCGCATATGCTTCGACACCTCTCTCTTCCTCTGCACCTGTGCCGAGCTCGACCACACCCTTGAGCACGCCTCAAGAAGATACTGAGACGTCCGTCTCCTACACTCCTCCCGAGTCCAGTACCAGCGTTTTTTGCGCTGGCGGTAGTGTGCTATCGGGTAATATTTGTGTGGAGTTCTCTACTGCCACTACTATAGTCACAGTATGCGACTCTACTACCTCACAGGAATCGCTGACCACATCAAGCGCGACGGAAAGTCACTATGTCCCGAGCGAGACTTCTTTCATCTCCGAGAGCACTGCAACTACGTTGACTAGTGTCCCCGCTGAGACAACGACCTCATCGAGCACCACTGAAACGAGCACTGTTCCTACAGACACCGAGCCACCTATGACCACTACTCCTCCTGGTACCACTGAGCCGTCTACGAGCACTACTCTCGAGGTGTCTACAAGCACTGTTCTTCCATCCACCGAGGCGTCTACGAGCAATCCCCCATACACCGAAGCCTCATCGAGCCTGAGCACTGTCTTGTCTGAAACCTCGCCCTCTGTCTCGGAGAGCTCGCACTCCACCGCCTCCAGCCAAACGATTCCCCCAGAGGCCATGACTACGTCGACAAGCGCGACACAGCCCGGCAGCGTAACCTCGCAGGAGTCCAGTCAGACACCCCCAGTGCCCGACACCTCGTTCCCCTCCGAGCCTGCAACAACATATTCTGACATCTCTTGTACCGGATCCGAGAGCGCTTCATTCTGTCCCCCAGAATCACCCTCTACAGTCGGCATTACACAGTCAACAACACACACTGTGATTGTGCATACTAGCTCGGAGTTCACGACCATCACAATTGCATCGTCCACCCAGCAAGAGTCTTCTCAGCCTTCAGAGCCTCCGTCGACGGCAGATAGCACTCTTCCTGGCACCACACCCGCTGGATCAACGTCCAGTGCATCTAGCATTTCGTCGCCACCACCTGCACCAGCCACGAGCTCCCAGTCCCTGCAAACATTATCTAGTACCGGAGTTAACGAATTCTCGGTCCCTGTTGAGTCTTTTATACCAGAAAACGCAGGAACATCTTTGGAGGTATCCATTTCTCTTCTCTCCATTTTATTTAATTTACTTTTTGCATAAGTGCATGAAAAGGAACTATTTTCTCTTCTATAGTGGTTAATATTACAAGTTTGTCTATCTAATCGTTCGCTCGCGCCCTCCTCGCGTTATCGTCCTCGGCGTGGTCCTGATTAGAACACTCTCCGCATACAGTCAGCGTCACATGCCGCGTGTGTCATATGCACCGTTGCGTATGTAAGCAGCCAGCACTCTGTCGTTTGCAATGCCACCCACTCGTAAAAAGGCCGGTGCGAAGAAGGACGGCCTGAGTGCTAGTGATAGAAAACAGAACCACGTGGCTGCCGAGAAAAAGCGCAGAGAGGCCATCAGGAAGGAATTTGAGCGCATTACGGAAGTCGTACCCGAATTGTCGCGGAACCAGAGCCGTTCAGAGGCCGTCGTGCTAGAAAAGACTGTGGCTTTGCTCAAGAATCTCGTCGACGAGAACCAGAAGCTCAAAGAGCTTGCTCGGGTCAACAAGGTAGCACTGCGCTCCGACTAGAGTCTCCGAGTGAGTATTTATTTTGTATTTATTGGTAGAGTGAATCTAATCTTCAGTATGCCTATCTACACCGTGCGAGGCGGCCCTCGGCCCCACGACTGAGTCGCGTGCCAGTATCGCACCCTTTAGATCACGTGACGAGACGCAGTACAACATTGTGCCGCAACATATAGAATATAGGGGCTCACATGCCTCAAAAATACTGCCCCGGGCCTATACCTCGTTTTGGGATCGCTAGCACCTCTCTATCCTTTATCCACCAATTATCTTTCAGCAGTATCTGCTGCATTGCATTGCATTCTAGCATGCAGATGCTTCTGTATATAGGGAACTGATGGGAATAATTTGCGCTGTGAGTTGAACCGCGGTATGTTACAGTTTTACGTGAACGGAAAGAAGCGTATTGTGCGGAATACCGATCCTACTCAGACCGTATTGCAATGGGTTCGCAGTGTCGGCTTGACAGGCTCTAAACTGGGGTGCCAGGAAGGAGGATGTGGTGCGTGCACCATGACCTTGAGTGAATGGGATCCGGTCGAGGAAAAGCCTATTTATCGTGCGATCAATGGATGTATCGTTCCTCTTATCGCCGTCGACGGCAAACACCTGATCACTATCGAAGGCCTTGGAGATGTCGATAGCATGCATCCTGCTCAGGAACGCATCGGCAAGTTCCACGGATCCCAGTGCGGCTTTTGCACTCCTGGTATTGTCATGAGTTTGTATAGTTTGCTCCGGACCACCGAGGGCAAGCCCACTAAGGAAATGATCAGCGAGGCATTCGACGGCAACCTCTGCAGGTGCACTGGCTACAAGCCGATCATCGATGCTGCGTACACCTTCGTCAACGAGAGCGGCACTGCAAAGATCGAGAACGGCAATGGCAGTGCAAGCCAGGAGAATGGCATGTGTGCTATGGGTGACAAGTGCTGCAAGAACAAGGCCAACGGCGTCAAGACCAATGGCGTCAATGGAACCAATGGCTGCTCTAGCAAGCACGACGATCTTGCCACCGATTTCACTACTCCCGACGGGTTGTCGTTCAAGAAGTACGACGCCAAGTCTGAGTTCATCTTCCCTCCAGCCCTCAAGAAGGCCAGTTTGAGCCTCTTGAAGATTGAGTACAATGATGTTATTTATTACCGCCCAACTACTCTCAAGGAGCTCAAGGAGATCAAGGAGAGTCACCCCTCGGCCAAGATGGTATCGGGAGCTAGTGAAGTCCAAATTGAGATGAAGATCAAAGGTGACCAACACCCTGTTAGCGTTTTCCTCAATGATATTGCCGAGCTCAAGACATTTGAGTACATTGAGGACAAGGGTGTGATCGTTGGTGGAAACATTCCCCTGAGCGACATGGAACACAAGTTGGAGAAGCTCTCGGAGAAGATCGGCGATGAGAAGAGTCAGACCTATAAAGCGATCACCAAGCAGCTCAAGTTCTTTGCTGGTCGCCAGATCCGTAACGTTGCGAGTCCAGCAGGCAATATTGCTACCGCTTCTCCTATCGCCGATTTGAATCCCATTTTGGTGGCTGCTAATGCCACAGTTTTTGTTGACGTGGATGGCAAGGAGGTCGAAATTGCTATGGGCGACCTGGAAAAGCCATTCTTCACTGGGTACCGCCGGACGTTGTTGCCCCCTGGCGGGATCATCACCAAGATCTTCATCCCCGTGACGAAGAAGGGAGAATTTGTGCACTCTTACAAGCAAGCCAAGCGTAAGGATGACGATATCTCAATTGTCACCGCTGCCATGCGTGCTCAGGTCTCCGAGAATGGTACAATTGAGGCAGCTTCTCTCGCCTATGGAGGCGTTGCTCCTATAACTGTGCTGGCCAAGACGAGCAAGGCCCTTGTGGGAAAGAAGCTCAACGATGAGCTACTTTCCACAATTTTGAATGACCTGGCGAGTGAATTCAACCTCCCTTACTCCGTGCCTGGTGGCATGGCTTTGTTCAGACGTTCACTTATTCTATCATTTTTTTACATGTTCTATCAGACTCTCCGAAAAGAGTTGGGCCATGAGTACGATGAGACCTCTCTCATGGAGGTCACTCGTAATTTCAACATTGGTGAGCGTGACTTGACCAACAGGTTCAAGGCGAACATTGTTGGCAATAGTGATGTCCACCTCAGCGCACTGAAGCAGGTTACTGGTGAAGCGCAGTATGTCGACGATATCCCTCCTATGCACAACGAGCTCCATGGAGTTCAGGTGTTGGCTACCAAGGCACACGCCAAAATCAAGTCAGTCGACTGGTCAGCGGCTTTGGAGCTCGAGGGCGTCGAGGGCTATGTGACTGCTGATGATGTTCCTGGCGATAACAAATGGGGTGCGTTCATCAAGGAAGGTCCCGACTATTTGTTTTGCGAGAACGGTATTGTGAACTATGCTGGTGACAATATCGGTATGATTTGCGCAACGTCTCCCGATATCGCGGCCAAGGCTGCCCGATTGGTGAAGGTAGAGTATGAGGAGCTTCCTCATATCTTGACAATTGAAGAGGCTATTGAGCAAGAGTCGTACTTCCCCTTCTTCCCTACCATTGACAAGGGAGATCCCGAGAAGGCATTTGCAGAAGCCGAGTACGTTATCGAGGGATCCAGCCGTCAAGGCGCTCAGGAACACTTTTATCTCGAGCCTCAGGGTGCTCTGGTTGTGCCCGAGGAGGGCAAAGAGTTCAAGGTGTATGCCAGCAGTCAGAATCCTAATGAGACACAACTTGTAGTTGCATCCGCGTTGGGAATCCCTGCTAACCGCGTTGTCGCTCGCGTTAAGCGTCTTGGTGGCGGTTTCGGTGGTAAGGAGACCCGTACATGCCACTATTCGTCCATCGCTGCGGTGGCGGCCCACAAATTCAGGAAGCCAGTGAGAATCATTCCCAGTCGTTATGATGATATGGCTCAAGCTGGCCAACGCCATCCTTTCTTGTCGAAATGGAAGGTGGCTTTGGACAAGAACTACCGGTTCACGGCTCTGGATGTGAACTTGTATGCCAATGCTGGCTACAGTATGGATTTGACCAAAGGTGTCATGGACCGCGCGGTGTTGCATGCTGATAACTGCTACGACTTCCAGAACTGTCACATCAAGTGCTGGCCGTGCAAGACGAACATTGCCTCCAACACCGCTTTCCGTGGTTTCGGTGGCCCTCAAGGTATGTTTGCCGCCGAGTCTATTATCTTTACAGTTGCGGAGAAACTAGGCATTGACTACGACGAGCTTCGTCGCATCAACTACTATAACCCAGAGACTGGTACCACACCGTACCAGCAGAAGGTAGGCATAGACTTTACTGTGCCGCTCATGGCAGAGAAGAACCTCAAGGCCTTTGGCTACGACAAGGTGCGTAAGGAGGTTGACGAGTTCAATGCCAAGTCGAAATGGATCAAGAGGGGTCTTGCGCATGTGCCTACCAAGTTTGGTGTGGCATTCGGCGTGCTATGGCTGAACCAGGCCGGTGCGTTGATTCACATCTACGAGGACGGGTCTGTGCTGGTGGCACACGGTGGCACTGAAATGGGTCAGGGCTTGCACACCAAGATGGCGATGATCGCTGCTGAAGAGCTGCAGGTGCCGCTGGACAATGTATTCATTTCTGAGACCTCGACCAACACCGTGGCGAACGCTTCGCCGTCGGCGGCATCCGCGTCGAGCGACTTGAATGGTGGTGCGGTCAAGAATGCGTGCGATCAGCTCAACGCACGCCTGAAGCCGTACCGAGAGTTGTTTGGCGGCGACATGCACAAGATGGCCAAGGCTGCGTACCTTGATCGTGTCAACTTGAGCGCCAACGGCTACTACAAGACACCAGACATTGGCTACGTGTTTGGGGACCCCAATCCCAAGCCCGCGTTCCTTTATTACACGCAGGGATCTGCGATTGCGCTGGTGGAAGTCAACACACTTACCGGTGACTGGGCGAACTTGAGGACGGACATCATCATGGACGTTGGCCGCTCGATCAACAAGGCAATTGACTATGGCCAGATCGAGGGTGCGTTTGTCCAGGGCCAGGGCCTGTACACTATGGAGGAGTCACTGTGGTTCCAGAACGGGTCGCTGTTCACGCGTGGTCCCGGCAACTACAAGATCCCTGGGTTCCGCGATATCCCGCAGAACTTCAATGTGTCCATCTACGAGGACCGCGACTTTAATCACCTCAAGACCGTGCACAAGTCCAAGGGTATTGGCGAGCCTCCGCTGTTCTTGGGGTCCACGGTGATGTTTGCCATCCGTGATGCCCTCAAGTCTGCCCGCGAGGCGCGGGGGCTCAAGATCGACCCGTTCATCGAGGCCCCGTTGACGTCTGAACGCATTCGCATTGCCACCGGCGACGAGCTGGTCGAGAAGGTGGAGGTCGAGAAGGTCGGCAAGCCGTTCCTGATCCGGGCTTAATATAATATATAAATAACTATCGCTGCTTCACTCTAGGTACTGTCCTCTGAGCATGCGGGACGTGAGCGTGCAAACCACTCACCTGTGAGCGTCTGCAGTCTTGCACCCGTACAAAGAATTAATATTATTAAATAATGTATTTAATATCAATTTCGGACCATATTGCTATTTTATAAGTAATAAATATTCCAGCACCCGGGGGCCCCGTGAAATAATATTGATTAGTGAATTCAAGATCATATAGAATAAATAACTGCGTCTCACCTGTCAGCCCGCACGTTGAGCACGAATTCTTCTGGAGCGACTTGATCAAGCTCCTGACGAGCTCCTGATCGAAAGTCGAGCTCTGATCGTCTTTCTGTCAGTGCACTACTGCGTCCCAGGATCCTTCCCCATCGCCTCCGACAGCATTCGCACCGCAGTGGCGCTCTTGGCGACGTGGTCGTCGAGCAGGTCGAAATGGGGGTCGCCAAACAGCCGCGTCCGCAGCACCTCGGGGTCCCCCACCTTCCACAGCTCCTTGTAGTGCTCGATGCCCATGCTCTGCTCCTCGTCGCTCATCCGCTGCGAGAACTCGAGCTGGAGCTTGCGGAGAGTGTCGAGGGCGTTGCCGTGGGTGCTGCCAGTAAACCCGTGGTTTCGGTAGTTCTCGCGGGCCCGGTCGAGGTCCTTCTCGAGGGTGTCCATCTGGGCCCACAGGCGCTCGTGCGCAGTCACCCCCGGGCGGGCCTCGGGCATCTCGTCGGCCACCATCACCTGGGGGTCCTCCTCTGAGTCCTCTTCGGCCCACAGCTCGTGCGAGTCATTTGCCTGCATTGCGATCTACTGACAAATGCACGACCCGACGGGGTGGCACAAGCTGCTGTGGATCAAGCAGGACTACGCCGACAACTACGTCCCGCAGTCGTTCCTGCAGGGCCTCGAGCGGAACCGGGGGGTCAAGGCCCACGAGTACCACGCCGTGGTCGGCGATTGCTCGGTGCTAGCGTTCAACATCGCCCTCACCGAGCTGTTTGTGTGCACTTTTATCGGGATCTACGAAAACCGCCTGCAGCCCCAGCTGGCATGCGGAGCCGCTGCAGCATTCAATGTGGTCCTGGGGTCGCGGTGGGTGATTCTGTCAAAGTACACAATCTGGCCGCGGCTGCTCAAGACGATGCTGCTGCTCACGCTCGTGGTGCAGATCCTCAGCCCGGTCTTTCTCTCGCTCACGCGATCCACGTCGAGCGACAGCATCTGGAACCTCACGAGCTGGCTCGCGCTGGCTCACTTGGGATTTGCAACCATGCCGCTGCCTCCTGGGCGCCACACGCTGATCGTGGCGACGAACATGGCGCTGTGCGCGACCATCGTGCTCGCGAGCCGGCTCGCCACGAGCGAGCAGGTGTTTTACTTTCTCATGTTCAGCATCCAGACCTACGTGCTGCTACCGAGCTTCGCCCGCTGGCTGCGCCGGCACTCGCCCCGGTGCTACGGAGCCATGGTGGCGTTCGCCATGGCCGTTGCGGCGTGCGTGGCGTACATGTACGTGGGGCCGTGGCTCGCCATCCTCGCCGCCGTCACGCAATCCACGCTGCTGTTCGGCCTCCCAGTGTGGTTTATTTATATCCAAAAGTACAAGGACCAGATCGAGGGGCCCTGGGACCCAGCCAAGCCGCTAATTAACTGATGTCCCAGCTGGGACTTTCGCCACCGCTCGCCACCATATGCAGGACCACACTGTCTCAGGCGCACCCAGGTGGTTCTCAAACACGCTGACAAAAGCACTGATAAGGACTGAAACCGCGCACTTTAGCATCTCACCTGCCGCATATACTAATCTGACCATAAATATAAACTCCCAGCCGCTCCCGCCGCCTGCAGTCACCAACCTCCCCCGCAGGGGTCGCGTTGTCCGCACGTGACGCCTGCACCCTTTACAGGGCTCCAGACAACGGTACATTCCTGGAACCAGATTTTCCATGTCCCACACGTCACTTATCCAGGGCCAGCCCGAGCCTGCGGACAAGGAAAACAAGGCACACTTGGCCCCCAAGCGAACGAGTGTTTCAATGCTTGGTATGGGCGCCCTGCGTCGCTCGAGCGCTACTTCGCTGTTCTCGAACTACTCACATTCGGCCGATCGAAGAGCCAGTGCGTTTGGGATCAGACGTTTGTTCAGCGGCAAGAGCTCGCGACACTCCTCCGCGCTCCAGGACGCCTGCTCCACCACAAACCGGCTCATCAGCCTCCCAACCCCCGTTGAGGGCTCACGAGATAAGCTGCGGTCGAAATTGCGGTCGACTCCCTCGCTGCTGAACCTGAATGCCTCTGCGATGGACGGGGGCACGAACGAGTCGTTCACCGTCTACCAGGAGCGCCGCCTGTACGAGCTCCTGACCGAGTGCTCGTCGCAGAAAGTTCTCCACGCCGGCGAACTCCCGATTGCGGTGCCCCTCGAGGACGGCGTGACCACTGTGCGCACCCGCACGCAGGCCCTGATCGTCAAGTGTATGTCGTTTGGTCCCTGCAGCTTTCGCGAGATCGGTGAGGTGCTTCGCCAGGTCAGGATTCTCAAACACACAATGCGTGTCTCAGGCTTCGCGCAGACCACAGACATCTGGGTTGTGTCAAACAGCGTCGATGTCTCGCCCGACTCGCTCGATGGCTCCCCCGCCGCCCAAGACTTGCACCTGGTCATGGCCACGTCCTACGCAGGCACGCCCCTCGCAGAGTTCACCCTCGCGAACTGGCCCGAGGCGTACGAGGTGTTCTGGCAGGTCGCTGCCTGTCTCGATGCTGCAGAACGGCGTTTCCACTTTGAGCACCGCGATCTGCACCCGGGCCACATTCTCGTGGAGCGCAATCCATTCACCACCCGAGTATCCACCACCATAACCGGCCTCGATTTCGCCCGCCTAACGTGCCCCGAGAACGGCGAGATTTTGTTCTCGAGGCTCGACCATCCACACTTTTTTGAAGGCTCAGAGAACCAAAAGAGAGTTTACCGGGGCATGCAGCAGATTCTCTTGGATATCCCCGGAGACAGCACCGAGCCAGACTGGTCACGGTTCGAGTCTCGAACCAACGTGCTGTGGCTTCACCATCTGGCCGAATATTTATTAGCGGTTGTACCGCCTTCTGTACCCGACCACCTCTTGCGCAAGAGGCTGGTCCAAATTGAACAAACTCTTAATCCTGCCCGCCGCCGGTTTATTGGAGGATCCTTTAAAGATTTCACATGCGCAGGCGATGTTGTGTCCTGGGGAAATCGAGTGCTGCGATAGACTATGTTTCAGGGGTAGACATTTTATTGCCGGTGTACCATCATGTATTTTATACAATTCCTCTACGCGAAACGCTATCTATTAACGAGTGTTCCTGAAAAGAATTAAAAATTATGGACGTATTCTTTTATAGAGTTTTTATTTTTTCTAGATGTGAACAGATGCAAAAAATTAACAAAGTTCAATAGCGAACCCAGTCCGAATAATGCGAATTTAGATTACAATCGTTGCCACTACCCAAACGGAAGTCAACTGGAGCAGGAGGCGTCGTCGACCGAGCTTGCTGGCCGTCATCGGGGAACAGCATCGACAGACCAACCTCCTCGAGCAGCCGCTTGTGGTTGGGCGCCGGGGCGTTGGGTGCCAACAAAAGATTACGAATCTTGTTCACAGCGACGTGCCGGTCCAGCGAGTTCTCGGCAAACCCGGTGGTCAGCAGCTTGTACAAAAACATGGGGCCGTTGCCATGGGGATCGCCGAGGATCTGCTTGAGAGCCTCTGGCGGGTACTCTGACGTGGGGTCAAACAGCAGGTCCAGAAGCATGCGGGACGACGCGGAGTCGACTCTAGTGGTGATGATCTTGAGGACGGTGAGAGACGCGACCTTGGATGTGCACATCTGCACTAGGGACGACGCGAACCGTTGGGTAACGATGGCATAACGATTTGGGGAGCAGGTGTAACTGTCCAGGAGCCAGGTGACGAGCAGGGAGCCGTTTGGATTTAGGGCGAGCTGCGCGACGTTGTCGACGATGGCAGCCGCCACGACTCTCTGGTGGGCCCGAGTGATGAGGGTGGACTCGAGGCATGCTCTGATGGCCCTGGCTCCGAATCTGCCGTGGGAGATCTCCTGGAGGTTTGCGATGATGGTCTCAAAAATGAAGTCACTGTAGGGAGCGCCAAATTTGAGGCAACACTGGATGACGTAGTTGCCGTACTGGTCCAAAAACAGCGGCACCGCGTAGGGGCGGAGGGCCTTGACGATCATGTAGCAATGTCTCGAGGTTGTGGCGACGTCGATAATCTTCTGCACCGCCCAGGTACCGTTCTTGTGCACGCCAGCCTGGGCGAGGTGCGGGACGAGGGTGCGGAGAAGCATGTCCTTGATGTCGTCTTGGCACTGGTCGAACAGCTGCTGGACCACAGTGTTGCCCATGTAGTCGCTGGTCAAGGTGGGCAACTCGCTGATCATGTCGAGGGCGATCTCCTCGATCTCGAGCCGCGAGATCTGCTTGTTGTCTATTCTTTTGCGGATATCTCGAAGCACTGCTGAGATGTACACGCGGTCGTTGATCTGCTCCGGGGGCGAGTTGATGTCCTTTTCCGAGTCCCCGTATGCAAACGCGCGCTGGATGAGCTCGATCTCGTCGGGGACCGGCGTGGTCTCGAGCAGCGACATCATCGCCAGGAGGCCGGCTGGGGTAGCGGCGCCCGACGCGACGGGCGGGATGGATGTGGTCGAGGAGGCGGCAGCCGCGCCAGGCGCTGCCGCGTTGGTGCAAACGGACGGGGTCTTGGCGAACCCCACGAGGGCAGGCCCGCGCCCCGGGAACAGCTCGCACCCGTTCGTCTGCCGCTGGGCGTCCGCGGCGGCCGCCGCCGACGCGAACGTGACGCACGCGCACTGCTTGTAGCCAAACACTCGCGACGCCTCCACGCGCCCGTACGGGGCAAACAGCGCCTGCAGCGCGTACCCCGGGGCGTTCGCGGGCACGTTCGACACCCACAGGCTGTTGGTGGGCACCGGGCTCAAGTCGTCGATTGACACCGTGTCGCGCGCCTGCGTCGCCCCCGCGGGGGCCACCGGCGTGAGCTGGGGCTGTGGGATCGCGGGCAAACTCGGGACCTGGCCAGCATGCGACACCGTGTTCGCCCGGGCCCGCGTGTCGCTCGTGAACGGCGAGCTCCAGATGCTGGGCCCGAACGGCGAGTAGCTCGCGCTCATCGACCCCGACCGCGACCGCGCCGTCACCTCGGGCGTCAGGTTGGGGCTCCGCTGGAACACCGGGGGAATCGGCACCGCCTGCGATGGTACTTGCGGCGGCGGCACCTGTCCCTGCGGCGACACCGAGGGGGGCTCGACGATGGTGGGCACGGGGTCCAGCAGCGCCAGCGACCCAATGCCCTGGGGGCGAGTCAGCCGAGACGGCAGAGTGCCGGCGCGCGACCGCCGCGGCGCTGGCTCAAACAGCCGCGTGCTAGGGCGGCGCTCGCCCCAGATGCTGGGGGTCTCGAGGGAGTGGTGCCTCTGGTCAGACTGGGCGGTGTGTAGGTCGGGAAATGCAAGCTTGGACAGGTCCGGCAGCGCGCTGCCATCCTGTTGGATCTGGGGGTGTCGCTGGGTTTGCTGTTGGCTCATATCTGCATACCCTAACTCCACTTGTCGTCTAGAGTCTGGGTGATTAAGAGGCTCCGGTGCTGAAAGGGGTCTTGCTTCCTTAGTCAGGGGCGGTTTGCCGCCGCAGGGTCGGATTCCAAACTCTATTTTGAGAATTAATAGCTACTGTAACTAATGGTCTGGGGCTTTTCGGAGGCCTAAACCCCACCGCGTTTTCGTGTTGGGGCAGTCAATTAACACGACGCGACGCGCATGGTGGCGCAATTTGCACGCGATGGTCGCGAGCGCGCGCGTGCCCCCGGGGGAGATTCTTTTGTTTGCGCCACTCGAGTTTCAGGCTGGCCTGTTTCGGGCGCATTCTGCACCGACCCCAATATTATTCTAACTAAGCAAATTACCAGCGCGCTTACCAACCAGCTTGGCTGAGGACAACCGCGCCGCCACCCGCGCCACCAGTGACGTGTCGGTAGAAGGCCCTGGTGGTGCCAGCATGCGGGGTCACCCCTCCGAGGATCACAAACAAACAAACGGTGACGCGTCACGTTTCAGGCTCGCGCCCGCGTTCCGAGCGACAATTACCATTGCACCAATTTTCGTGCCACCGCCTAATTGGGCCGGCCAGGTACCTGGCCCGATGACTAACATGATAAATTTTCCCAACTTTGGTTACTCACCCTGCAGGTACTCCGAACCGATGTGACACCCGCATTGCATCGTCGGCTGATACTCGTTGAGTGTTTGGCCCTGGTTAGATAGAATTGCCTAGACCTCAATGCCCTATTTCTCGAATGCAGTATGTAACTCGCCGCATGTCCGGCACCACCCTGGTGGGCACCGTTAGGGTGGGTGGAACCCCTCAGGCCCCAGCACGCATGCGACGAATCCACCACAATTGCTCATCTGGGGCCCCAGCCACCCTGGAAAATACTATTGCGCAATCTAACAATACATAACAACTCCTGGACTAGTTAATTATTGACTCAGCCTAGATGATCATGTGTCACACTCGATGAGTAAAATGCGCATCAATCGCGTGCGCATGCGCCAGATCACGTGCGCGATCACAAATGAGTCTGTTAGTCAATATATATATAGAGCTTGCGGGTATGTCTGTACAACAACACAAGATGGCGTCTGTTTTCGATTCCTACTGCATTGTCTGCGACAAACAATTGCACGACACTCATGAACTCTATTGCTCCTCTACTTGCAAACACAAGGACGCTGGAATCTCCCCCCACATGGTCAAATCGTCCTCCCCGTCCCCAAGAGAGTCCCCGAAATACCCCAGCGTCTTTGACAACTACATGAACGGTTCCCACGAGTATCCTGTGTCTGATGATGAATTGGAGGTGTTCACCCTGCCCCCCCGCGACGGTGCAAGTGCATCTGCCTCGTTATCAAGACAGTCGGTGCTGAGCTATCAAATATCGCTGCAGAGCGGATCAAGTTACTGGTGATTTGCTCAGTGAATGCGTATTTATTTATTTATTCGTGATGACCCGGCCCTGAATGGCATATTAAGATAGACTGCTGATACATTTAATACTCGCTATATGAAGAATCAAGTACATACACCAGTGAAACTCCAATGTATAACAACAGTGATGAAATTCCTATTTTATTTTTTTTTAAAAAAGAAAAAATACGGATCATGTATGGAAGCCGGCCCGCCACATTTGATAAAAAGAAATATGCGTCACCCCGAGGACCACATGAGATTGCACCCATGATTACGGCTCGCAGATAACGCATCACAGCGAATTGATATTTAAAATACATACAACCTAGGTAAACTCTCAAGTTCGTAGTGGATTTCGCCATTGGCTTGTAAAATCGCTCTCAACCCGCTCAACAGAGTGGGTGTCATGCGCTCGATCGTGGAGTGCAACCCATCCCGCTTCATCCCACCCTGTGCTCAGCGCTCAATTCTGCACGCAATTAGAATACAGGCCGCAATGGGCGCACCGGCGGTAAATCTAGTCAACATCGCCACAACAGCAATCCACCACGTGCGCTACCGCCACGGCGCTCCTGCAGCATGAATTTCATATTCCTCAAGCAGTCACACCTGAGCACATTATGCAATACATCTCGTAAGCGCAGTCAGGTGATACAAGAGTCGATCTCATGCGTGCCTGCAACATCGCTTGTGGGGCCTGTGTGTCATCCAGGTTAGCTTCCGAGATCGGCGCGGAGCCAGCCATAACTTTTGCACAATGCTGCTCAACTAGATTGAGCACACCAACCCGAATAATCTATGCATCTCGTTGTATATCCCAATTCTTTTCCTCCGCGCAGCCCCAACCGACCGAGCTGAGATCATCTGTCAAATATTAGCGATATGTACAGTTGCCTGACTGCATAAGCTAATTTAATAACACTCGCATAGCAATCGGACTAGTACTGAAATCACCATGGCAATGAGCCATTGTTCCAGATATTTTCCGCAAACTAATTTGAATAGTGTATGTGTATTCATTATCTCACAATATGTGATTTTATGTAAATAATTTTAGTTGCCACTGAGTTGTAAACCAGATGCAGCAGCGCCAACTTGAGTGATGCCAGTAATAGAGCAGATCTTGCCTTTCTCAGATGGGTGATACTTGGCCCCAGTGAGAGGATCCACCACAAACGGCTGCCCGCCATAGATCGGGGTCAGCGTGCCGGGGCAGATGTCAACCTCTGCAAACGCATCAAAGTTGATATCCACCTCGTCAAGCGGATTCGCGTCGCACTTGGCCTTGAGCTTCCTGATCTGTGCAGCAGTAGCCCCCTGAGGCTCGACCTCAAGGAACTTGGCAGCAAAGTGACTAGCAGTAGCAAAGTTCCTCGCCTTGTAGTGCGCCTGGAACGCGACCTGGTATTGCTTGGGAGTGTGGGCACTGCGCAGCTTGGGGACAGTAAAGTAAGACGCCAGCTCCAAGTTGCGCTTGACGTCAGAGGGAGGCAAGGTGCTGCGCTTGGCCTCAATGGTGAAAGCCAAAATGTAGTTTTTGCAAACGTCAATAATGTCCTGACATTTCTTCACGTCCTTTTTATCAACTGATAGCAGTATGATGGTATAGAGAATCTCGCGGAAATGATCAATAGTTAGCTCCAGTTTCCTAGCCTTGACGAGTTTGTAGCCCTCTTGTAGCATCGCAGTCAGAGAGTCAAAGCCCGGAATATACGGGCTGGTAGCATCTTTTCTAACGAAAAACTCGAGCGGAGGAAGGCCCTCGTGCGCATTGAGGAAGAGCTTGGACGCCTGGTAGATCCGCAAGAACTGCTTCTTGAGAGGAGCGAAATTCTGCACACCAATCTGGCGATTCAGCAGTTGCGCAGCGGTTTCGAAGGACCCGGCTGCAACGTGGTGAGCAGGGATGTGGGAAGACTGAACCCAGACCTCGGTCTCGGACTTGACAGCAGGGACAGCTGCCGCCTTGGTATCCTCTTCCTCCAAGGGCTCACCGTCGTCGAGCTCATCAAGACCCCATGCATCATCGCCATCAGCCTCTAGGCCATCCTCTGCGTCGACGTCGCCATTCTTGTCCGACACTGAGATGTTGTTGACCCCGTCGGTGATCTCAGCGGTCTCTTCTTCAGCAGGTCCAGAATCAGCGCCGTCCAGCACAATGGTAGTGACGTTCTTGCGCTCAAACGGCCAGTTGGATTTATAGGTCTCATGAGCAACGCCAAGAACAGGATCCTCAGCGACGTTCTTGACTGGAACATTGATACTCGAGGGATCAACACCACTCTCGGTCAAGATCTCTTGAGCGAGTGAGTTGAGTCCGTTTGACTTGGCCAGCGCATACGCAAGGGGACTCATTCCACTCTCGCGGAGCAGCTGAATACGGCTCTCGGCCGAGTTCAGGAACAGGGAGATCTGGAAGCGGGCTGAGGGGTCGTTGCGATGCTCGGCAATCTGCTCCATCATCTGCAGACGAGACTTGTTACCGGTGATCAAGTAAAGGAAGCCGAGCTTGTCGAGTTCGGTCTGCTTCTGGTACATGTCCTCGACGATATCGTGATTACCCTGCTCCAACGCGGCAGCACCAAGGATACGGTAAGCAACGGGCTTGTTGAGGATCTTAGCCTGCTCGTACGCAACGCCAAGGTCACCACACTCGATGGCAAGGTCGAACTTCGTCTGCGGGTCCTGAACAAACTGCATCGCAACCTCGGGGTAACCACTACGTTGGAGGTATGCCACTATACTCTGGCCGACGAGGGATGAGTTTTGAATAAGGCGAGATACCTCCTTGAAGTTTTTATTAACAAGAGCTCGCTTGAACCGGTACTCTGTCGGGTCGACGCGAATGAGATGGGCGGCACCGGACCGGCTAAGGCACACAATGGTATTTCCAACCACGTTGACGACGTACAAAGTCTGCGATAACGACTTGAGAACGCCAGAGTCGCCGTTGAGGAGTGCGTACTTGAGGTGGTTGAAAGTGGTGTAAAACACCACGTTGTGGGAATCCCACCCGACGCTCTTGATGCGAATGGTTTCGTATACGGAGCTGAGCTGCTTGAGATTGCTATCGGCGATCGTCAAGTTGTGCTTGGCTTGCAAGGCAATGTATCGGCCGTCGTGGCTCCAGGCAGCGTACTTGACTCCGGGGACCGCCAGCTTGTGCAGCACCCGCTTCTGCTGAGTGTCGAAGATGACAACGCTCTGTGCACCCACAAGCACCAGGTGGTTAGGAGTTGGCGTGGTGATGATTCTCTTGGTGACAATGGGGAGGGTCAGCGACTTGGTGGTGGCGTTCTCGAGGTCGCGAATATCGAGGGACTGCTTCTCGACGTTCAGGAGCGCGAATCTGTTGCGGGACACGAACAGTGCCTGGTCGCCGGTTCCGGTGATGACATTAGTAGGCTCGATGGGGCCCATGGGCTGGGCGGGGAGGCGAGCCAGGGCGAAGATGGACGCGCCTTGGCTGTCCTTCGAGGTCACCAGCACCGCACGCTCGCTGGGATTATAGCTGAGCTCGGTGATGGGCGAGTAGTCGGTGCCGACCTTGCGGAGGGTCAAAACGCCCTGGCGGTCGACCTGGTCCTTGGGATCAAAGTCCTTGAGCACCTTCTGGGGGGTCACAAATAGCACGTTGCCGCCGGGGGTGATGGCGTGGGCTGGCCGCTCGCGAGCGAGCTTGAAGATCATGACGCCCGAGTCGTGGGTGGCACCGAGCAGGTTCACGGTCGGGTGTGCCGACACGTTCCAGAACTTGTCGCTGTCGCGGCGGTATGTGGACACGAGCGCCCGCGACTCGAGATCCCAGGTGCGGAGCGTCTTGTCGTCGCTCACGCTCACGATGAGCTTGGACTGGGGGTGGAACAGCACGCAGGTGACGTTGTTGGTGTGCCCCCGGCAGGTGTCGAGCTCCCAGGCGCGGGTCTCGGCGGTCCTCCACACCTTGACGGTGCGGTCGTCGCCACCGCTGATCACGAGCGGCTGGGTGGGGTGGAAGTCGGCCCAGTTGACGCCGCCGTCGTGGCCCTCGAGCACGTACTTGACCACGGCGTCCGCGGTGAACATGTCCTCCGACTGCGAGGGCTGGAGGCGGAACGGCTCGTCCGAGGGGGCACTGTGCTTCTTGCGCAGGGCACTCATGTCCCACACCCGCACCGTCATGTCCAAGCTCGAGGACACGATGAGGTCCTCAGTGGGGTGGAACTTGGCGCAGCTGACCCAGTGCGAGTGCCCGGTGAGGCACGCGATCTCCGACCGGTTCTGCCAGTTCCAGATCCGGATCGTCTGGTCGTCAGACGCGCTGATAATCCACGGCAGCTCGCGGTGGAAGAAAGCGGTGCGAACGTAGTCAAAGTGGCCGTTCAGAACGAACAAACAGCGCCGATCCTGGAGCGACCACACTCGAACAGTGCCGTCGTCGCCGCAACTCACAAACATGTTCTGTTGCGGGTGGAAATCGACGCATCGCACGGGGCCCTCGTGGCCCTCGAAGCGGTCGACGACCGTGCCCATGCGGTAGTCCCATAATTGGATAGTCGAGCTATATAGAGCAACCAGGACCCAGGCCCGCCGGGGATGGAAGGCTATCGCCTTTGAACTGGACGATTTCGACTCGAATTTGACGAGCATTGGTTACGTGGCCAGGCTGAGGGTGCTTAAGGGGGTGTAAGCGCGAGGCCTGGGCGCGTATGCGGGCACCAGGGGGGAGTCGAGGGGGGGGCGAGGAGTCGAGGCGAGGCGAAAAAGCTGTGCTGGTGGGCTCTGAAATGGATTCTGGCTCCAACTTGTGCTAGGAGCCACGTGATCGCTTACGGGCGACGTGCATTACTGCTCAACTTTCCGGCTGCGAGAGGCGACTGGTAGCGAGTTCGTGGACGATACGTGCGTATTTGGCGAGGTTCAAGTCAACGACACCAAGTAAACGCATACAACCAACGACGGTGGAACTGAGTAGCTTTAACTAAGTACCTTCGCACTGTATGGGCGAGCCTCATCTCTAGAGACTAGGCGAGAGTCGTTTGTACCTGGAGTCTCCTGGGACTAGAGACTCGAGTTTTTCATACGTGGGTATCCAACGGACTTCTCATGGGCAGCTGAGGAGCCTCAATCCCCACGGGATCAGAGCACCGTTGTTTTACCAGATACTTGTAGCATTCACACAAAAGGCTACGGATGGGCCAGTCTGCCAGCAGAGCGATGGGATTCAGCGAGTAGCTCTGCCGAGCTAGAGGCGCTGCTTGCGGGTGCTGCAGATCACGCATACTGTATGCAAGAGCTCGGCAACGCGCAGGGCTGAGCTGGATAGTACTAGCGAGCCCCATCGTAATCCTGCATCTCTCGATGAACTGCATCTCTAGATGAAGTGGATAGAATTTCTGCAGACAATGTAATGGTGTAGTCTCACCTCTAACACCAGTCCACCCCACCAGCCGATTGGCATCCGTCAAAACCTATCAAGACAAGACTAACAATCAGCATCTCGTGATTAGTGGTTTAAAAGCTTGGATGGAGCTGCAACCTCATCAAGTCACTAGTGGCCGCTGCACATAGTGACCGAGCTAGGCACGTGTGGAACTGCTACGAAAAGGTCTGGCAGCTCATTGCCAACTACACGTTCCAACGCTTTGATGTCGTCATTGCGTCTACAGCAGGAAAGTTTTGGCCCAAACTATAAGGAACACCTAGTGCCGCGATCTACACGAACTCCCAAGCTCCGTCGACCGTAGATCTAGGTGTGGGTATTCGATTTTCGGGGTACATAATGATAATTTCGGGCAGAAAGCATGAACGTTACTGAGCGCCTTGGTCCAGCGATTGCATAACACAGCTAAGAGCCCGTTCTTCCCGATCTCCACGGCCCTATCGAACTCCTAATACAAATCTAGCTGTATGCACCTTTTTAATGGATGTATTTGTTATCTACAACTAGCCAGTTAATGAATCAAGATTCTAACGCGCTATAAAATGAACGGTTGTCGAGTCCATCGAACACAGTAATTACTGAGCCTTATCGGTGAATGATAAGAAAATCAATTACCGTCACAGGTATTCGAGCAATACGAATATTCGAGACTTTGTTCGTATCGCCATACTTCATCGTATGCATGATACGATGGAGTACCATGCATGGATATGCATGATAACAGCTGCACCTTCGCAAAATGCCGAGTTAAATACGCCCCCTCCTCGGTGATTGATCCTAACCATGTACTCAACACACTTCAAAGGCAAAGACATTACCAACGTTGATGTTCCCCATCCAGACCCTGTAGAGCTGATGCAATGGTGGCTACCTCCTGTTACTGAGGACGACATTGAACGACCAGTCATGGCTCTGGCAACTCAAGGGAAGGAAGGCTATCCAGATATTCGACACGTATTGGCAAGTACGTGCGACGATAGCGGTATTAGTTTCCATACTGGACTCAAAACCGAGAAATCCAAAGAGCTCTCCGAGAATGGGAAAGCTGCTATTACTATCGTTTGGCCTGTGGAGCGAAAGCAATTGATCGTGCAGGGCGACGTCTCGAAGCAAAGCTATGAAAAGGCCTTGAAGACGTACCATGAGCGACCTCGTTACTTGCAACTGCTCGCGTACCTGAATACCGAGGAAGTGAGTCAAAAGCCCACTAAGGAACGAGCCAAAATCTGGGCCGACTTCATCGCTCAGCACCCCGAAGGAACTGAGCTAACGCCTCCTGAAACGTGGGTGGGTTACACCCTGAAGCCCAACAGAATCACTTTCTGGAGAGCTACCGACGACGCCCCCAGCATACGCCATGACTACTATCTTCAGCCTGACGGCAAGTGGGAGGTCAAGATCACGCCTGGTTGAGTAATGGCTAAGCAATTTCGTAAAGTCGCAGTTTGGTAGAACTTCGTTATACACCAAGATGTCGCTACAAGACTCTGTCAAGGTGTTTCTGCTGCGTGGGTGCCAGTACTAGTTTCACTGCTGGAATTTACTCTGGCAGCGGTGTCGAATCGTGTATCGGCCTAGGTGAGCAGCCATCTGCGTAAGAACATTGAGTGAACTTGTGTCGTTTATTTAGGGTACCTAGCGTAATACATCGCAAGAATCTTGAAAATAGCAGACTTGTCTAGAATCAGAGCAGGACATTTTCCAATCAAGTTATATGTCCTTGAAACGTTGTATTCTTCAACTAGGTTCTCAATACCTCGAACCTCAGATCAGCATGCCACCGCTTCTCCAATAGTGCCTAGAGACGGTCAAACGTCAAGACAAATCCCGAGTCATCAAGACATTTACGCTCTCACCTATAGCACTGCCAGCGTGATCCACTGCCAGGGGCTCCCGCGAGCTGGTAAGACTGATTCGGAGCTCCGCATCATAACCCTTGGCACAGTCATCGTGCAGGAGGATCCATGTGAGCTATATACCGCAACTGAAAGATTGATTCAACTCAGCTACTGCCATTTCCTCGCTCTGAATCTCCCTAGCTCCCAAAATATCATCGGTATGCTCTAAAGCACGCGATAAGCGCGTGGCCAGGGTGCGTACGCAGCCATAGGGGCGCCTCAGGGTACCCAAGGGGTAGAAACGAGCAGAATCTTGTGTGCTCGGGTTGAGAGAGTAGTTTCGGGCTAGTCTTGTGCTCAGAGTCACGTGATCGCTTGCGTTGGGCATGCATCGACGTTCGTGCGATTGAGCGCTGGCCAGAGTGGAATTTCCACTCGTAACGGTATCAATTCACCTGAAAGGTGAAAAGTGCGCGTAACGCCATCTGTGGCGCAGCGGCGAGAGTCCACTTGTGCGTCGCCTATTTAGGGTATATAGGTAGCGAGTCCGTTGACCATATATTTGTAACGTACTTAACGAGGTCTAGTAAGTCAACGCACAATAGTAAACATAGACAGACCAACAAACAGTATAACTGAGTAGTTCGAACTTGCTCGACTGCTATCGGAACTCCGAAAATGTCAACTCAGTAATGCAAGCCACTAAACACCCGAATTACATATCAGCATACATGCATTCCTGTCCAACTTACCGGCTGCGAGAGGCGACTGGGGTGAGCTGATTCGGAGCTCCGCATAATACACGCAGAGTCATCAGTGCAGGTGGCGGCATTCCCGCCATACCCTTGCGAAACCAACAAACCCCACACCTAATTCAGCAAAATACTGCCGTTTTCCAGCTCCGCACTAGCGCGGCTCTCGAGATACGGCCGCTACACACTGTGTCACGTGATAACGCATAGTAGGTGCATTACTGATCAAAAACTATAAATGGTCACGCCGCCATGTACCTGAAAGCAACGAATGCGGTTCCCTGCTTTATTCATTGGCCATGGCAGCCCCATGAATGCCATTCACGAGTCAGCATCTACTGATGCCTGGAGGAAGATCGGCCAAGAACTCCCCAAGCCCGACGCTATCTTGGTGGTCAGCGCCCACTGGAACGAGCCGTCAGTAGCCGTCACATCCATGAAGTCGCCCCGCACAATCCACGACTTTGGTGCGTTCCCGCAAAAGCTCTTTGACCAACAGTATCCGGCTCCAGGAGACCCTGCATTAGCGAAGCGAGTCCAGAGCCTTCTACATGACGTAGACCTCGAAGTCGCCCTCGATGAGAACTGGGGCCTCGATCACGGGTCGTGGGCGGTGCTCACGAGAATGTACCCCGACGCCGACGTCCCGGTGGTCGAGCTCAACCTCGACTCCCGCAAAAGCGATCTTTGGCATTTCGAGGTCGGCAAGAAGCTCGCCCCCCTCCGAGACGAGAAGGTGCTCATCCTCGCCAGTGGCTCGCTGGTCCACAACCTTCGCGACTCGTTCATGTACGGTTTCAAGGACCTCAAGTACGCCCAGCGATTCAGGGATTTTGTAAAAGACAATGTCGGGGCCAAAGTCGACGGCAAGAACCACCCGCTCGTCAATTGGAAGAAACACCCCGACGCTCGCTCAGCACACCCTACGCCCGAGCATTACCAGCCGCTACTGTACATTCTGGGCCTGATCGATGCCAACAAGGAAGACAAGGTCAGCACGTTCCTCGAGGACGAGTGGGACGCGAAGGCCATCTCCCAGCTGGCAGTCAGAGTAGACGATAAATCCCCCAAGGAGGAACTATAGACATTCATAATCTAATTTAGCTCTATGTCTCGACCTGCATGCTGCGCGCCACTACGCCACCGCCGCACACCTACTTAAGTCAACGACTTAGTAACGAGGTGCCATGGAGAAATTGCTAGACTTTAGCGGGCCTTTCGACGTCAATTTGCTAGACAGAGTAGTTGATGTTTTATACTCGGGAAGTGGTACGTCGGAAGAGATCAAGCAAGCCGATTCGGTCCTCAATCAATTGCGGGACAACCAGGATTCGTGGATTCGGGCTGGCGAGATCCTGCAGGACTCAAAGAATCCCAACAGCAAGTTCTTTGCATTGGCTACCTTAGATAAACTCATCAAGACTAGGTGGAAGACGCTGCCCCTCGACCAGCGTCAGGGAGTGCGCAACTTCGTGGGCACAATGTGCATGGAGTGGGCAAGCACCCCAGAGATTTTTGAGAACCAGCGCACTCTCCTCAACAAGGCCGATCTGACGCTAGTGGAGATCCTCAAACAAGACTGGCCCCAGCATTGGCCGTCGTTTATCCCCGATATCACTGCCAGCAGCAGGTCCTCAGTAGAGGTGTGCGAGAATAACATGACGATCCTGCGACTGCTGTCCGAGGAGGTGTTCGACTACAGCCGTGACCAGATGACGCAGGCAAAAGCCCGCAACCTCAAGAACCAGCTCTCGAGCGAGTTCGGCGAGATCTTCACCCTCTGTCACGAGGTGCTCAAGATGGCCTCGCGGCCCTCGCTCATTGCAGCAACTCTCCAGTGCCTGGGCCGCTACCTCAGCTGGGTCCCGCTGCAGTTCGTATTCGAAACCGACATCATCGAGCTGCTGGTCACCAAGTTCCTCTCCCCGTTCCCGTACCGTAATCTCACCCTCAAGTGTCTCACCGAGATCGCCGGCCTCAATGCCCAGCAGTACAACTCGCAGCTGGTCCAGATGTTTGCGGGTGCCATTGCCCAGGTGATCCCCATTCTGGCCTCAGACCAGGACCTGCCCACGATCTACCGCACCGCGAGCACCGCCGACCAGGACTTTATCCAGAACCTCAGCCTCTTCCTCTCGATCTTCCTCTCCAACCACCTCTCCTTGATCGAGGAAGCCGACCCTGCACTCAACATGCAGGTGCATATGCTTCTGCTGCAGATCTCCCAGGTCGAGGAGCGAGAAATCTTCAAGGGCTGCCTGGAGTACTGGGCAAAGCTCGTGCGCGTCTTGTACGATGAGATCGCAGCCCTCTCAAACTATAATAGTGCTGGCAACTTCCAGTTCAACTTGAGTCAGGGCGCCATCGACCCCAGCGAGCTCAAGCGATTCCAGCATCTGCGTGTGCACAAGTACTCTGAGATCCTTGCAAAACTCCGGTTGGTTGTTATCGAGAACATGGCACGCCCAGAGGAAGTGCTCATCAGCGAGAACGAAGATGGCGAGATTGTCAGAGTTGCCATCAAGGAAAACGATACTATTACGCTATACAACAATATGAGGAATGTACTGGTCTGCCTCACGCACTTGAATGTGGACAATACGCAAGAAATCATGATCGAGAAGCTTGATCGCCAGCTAGATGGCTCCGAGTGGAGCTGGCACAAGCTTAATACACTGTGCTGGGCCATCGGCTCTATTTCGGGTGCCATGAACATCCTAACAGAGAAGCAGTTCTTGGTGTATGTTATCAAGCAGCTGCTCAAGCTTACCGAGCGCAAGTCCACCAAGGACTCAAAAGCTGTCGTGGCCTCCAACATCATGTATATTGTGGGACAATATCCAAGATTTTTGCGTACCCGTGTTCACTGGAGCTTCCTCAAAGCCGTTGTCAAGAAGCTGTTCCAGTTCATGCACGAGAGTCATGAGGGTGTCCAAGACATGGCGTGCGATACATTCCAAAAGATCGCCACCAAATGCAGACTGCAGTTCATTGAAAATAATCCCGATGACAACCGCCCATTTATCGAGGAGATCATTGCCGATGTGATGGACCACACCAGCGATCTCGAGCCCCATCAGGTGCACTCGTTTTATGAAAGCTGCGGCCACATCTTGAGCGGTCAGAGAGTGAAGAACACACAGATCAGGTTATTGGAGGATCTTATGCGCTATCCTAATCACGCGTGGACCGAGATCGTCCAGCAGTTGGCATCTCTTCCTCCTAACGAGGTCCCTTCAACAGACCTCCTCAAAATTCTGATCAACGTCATCAAAACAAACAGTGCGGTCTGTGGTTCTCTCGGCTCTCCATATGAAAGCCAGCTCAGCCTCATGTTTTCCGACATGATGGGACTGTACGAGGCACTCTCCAAGACGATATTATTTAATTCCCAGCAGAATCCGCAGTTCCCTCTCACACATGCGTGCCGTCTCCTCAGATCAGTAAAACGCGAGATCTTGAGGCTCCTAGAGTCCTATATTTCAAAAGCAGAGAATCTCGAGAAGGTTGGTGATGAGCTCGCGCCCGCGCTGTTGACCACGATATTGCAGGATTATCAGAATGCCCCACCCCCTCTGCGCGAATATGAGGTTCTCAAATGCGTCACTGCAATCGTCGAGCGTGCAGCAGACAGAATCTCCAACATGGTCTTAGCGATCTTTGCAAACGTGTTTGAGTGTACACTGGGCATGCTGACCGAAGATCTCACTGAGTATCCAGAGTTCCGCATTGCTTTCTTCAAACTGTTGCGTGCAATCAACAAGCACTGCTTCTCCACCTTGCTACAGTTGCCTCCCGAGATCTTCAGCGAGACTCTAAAGGCGTGCCTGTGGGCAGCAAAGCACGATAACCGAGCTGTGGAGGACGAAGGGCTCGGACTCACGCTCGAGATCGTTGTCAATGTGCTGAAGATGAACCAGCCAGATATAACTGGACCTTTCTTCAAGCAGTATACTGGCTTGATTGTCGGTGATACCTTTATGGTTCTCACTGACCCCGATCACCGCAGCGGCTTCCAGCTGCAAAGCACAATTTTCCTTACCTTCATTCAGGCCATTGAGGAGAACAAGATCGCAGTTCCTCTATATGAGGAGGATCAAGCTCCCGCTGGTACGACTAACGCACAGTATTTCCGTGACTACTTGATCAAGAGCTTGAAGAACGCCTTCCCTAACCTGTTGGAGCAACAAATCGTGGTGTTTGTGGAAGGCATGTTTAGTCTCTACAACAATCCAATTGCATTCAACAACCACCTGCGCGACTTTCTGGTTCAAATCAAGGAATTCGGAGGCGACGAGACAGACTACCTCTACGCCGAGGAGCGGGCTAGAGAGATTGAGGAAGAAAAACGAATTCAGCGCCAGCGAGACATGCAAATTGGCGGCATGATTCGTCCCGCCGAACTCAGCGAAGACGAGGACGATTAATACGAACCATAGAATTAAATGCATAATCTTAGCTATCTATATACATAGTAGATCTACAGATCTTAGAAATTTGCCGGCTCTTTGGGCAGAGGTTTCTTGATGGCATCGGTGATCTTAACCAAGCGTCCTGGTGCTCCGGGGACGGCACCTTTAACGAGAACCAGGCCGTTCTCAGCATCAACTTGAACTACCTGCAGATTCTGCACGGTGCGGTTGTCGTAACCCATTCTGCCCGCCATTTTCTTTCCAGGAAACACTCGTGCAGGGTCGGTATTCTGACCAGTAGAACCAGCTGAGCGATGCACAGCAGAGTGACCGTGCGAGGCAGGCATACCACCAAAGCCCCATCTTTTCATCACACCCTGGAATCCCTTACCTTTTGATTTAGCCTTGACGTCCACATACTGCCCAACAATGAGATGATCAGCTGTGATCTCACTACCCAGCGGGAGCAGACCAGACTCGTCTCTGACCTGGAACTCCACCACATTCATCTTAGGAGCTACCTGAGCTCGGGCAAAGTGGCCAAGCATCTGGCGAGTTGTGTTTTTGAAATGACGTTCGCCAACCCCAAGCTGCACAGCATAGTATCCATGCTTTTCTTTGGTCTTGACGTCGGTCACTTGAAGGCGATCTACTTCTAATAAAGTGCACGGCCAGTGGGTCCCATCAGGCAGATAGAAGGGAACCATTCCTCTCTTGTATGCTAAAAGGCCGACTCTGTTACGGAGGCGGCGACGTTCATGGGCAGCCTCAGGAGAGTTGAACAGTACAGGAGCCTGACTTTTGAAGGTATTAAGGACGGAGTTTGCCGTCAGCTGCGGCGCCTTTTTGACCAAATTGTTCATTGTCGTGAGCGAGCCCGGTGAAGTGGCAAAAGTGGCGTTGAAAAATTTCAAGTGGCGATTCGTCGCCCCGATGACAAAGATAGTTGGGGTGTCAATGTGGCGCCTGCGCACTATGCACGACTCAGGCAGGGTAATGTGCGAGCTCGTCCTGCGGCACTTGCTGCTAGGAGAGGAGAGGCTGGAGCGTCAGCACCCCGGTTGAGCAGCATTAGCATGAGGATATTATTGCAGTATGTAGAACCTGCAACAGGGTGGCTGTGTAACCACATGTCTCACTCTTGCGTAACGCCTGCAAGAAATCAGAATCTGGGTACTATTGAATTCTAAATGTAATGAATTGTTCGACCCAGAGTGCTGGCCATCGTGACTCGAGACCCTTAACATGCATGCTCTGACGTCAAATTGGGCTGCATGCAGCCTCACAATATAAATCAGGGTTTCAGTGCCCACAGTGATCTACTTGACTATGGTTGACTACGCGAATTGGCTTGGACAGCTAAACGATGACACTCTTCTTGGTAGCTTGACTATCCCCGGCACTCACAACTCTGCCGCATGCAAAATGGCCCTGCCATCTGTTCAGTGCCAGGGTGGATCTATTACCGAGCAGCTCGATAATGGAGTTCGTTTCCTTGACCTGCGTGTTGGGTCATATCCACTCAAGAGTGGAGAGGGTGCGAACGACCTCACTGTGTGCCATGGAAAGTTCCCTATCTCGATCCCCTTCCCCACGAAACTGACTGATGTCCTCGAGGAGATTTATCGCTGGCAGGACAACCATCGCTCCGAGGCGATCTTTGTGTCTATCAAAGACGAGGGCACCAAGGAGTTCGACTACGATAACAACGAGTTCCCCAAGCTGATCAAGGAAAGGTACCTTGATCCGGCAGGAGACCGCTGGTTTTTGGGTACCAGCATCCCCAGACTCGGAGACGTGCGTGGGAAGCTGATTTTGTTCCGCCGCTTCAGAGTCAAGGACGAGAACCTCGCGAGCCAATTAGGGTTTGCAGCAAACTCTTGGCCCTACAACTCGACTGACGCCGACCGAGGCACGTTCTTTGTCCAGGACTTTTGCGACGTGCAAAATGCCGAGATGGTGCCCCAGAAAATCGGCTACATTGAGCAGCTAGCCCAGAAGGCCCAGCAGTACAATTCCACCAATAGCGATGGAAAGCTGTTTGTGAACTACACCTCGGCGTCCAACTTTTTTGACCAGTCGTGCTGGCCCCAGCAGATTGCTGAAGCAATTGATAAGGCCAATCTGCTCGACAAGGTCGGCAAGGGCAGTGGCATTATCGTTACCGACTACATCGACGCCAACGACTACAAACTCGCACACGGACTGGTTGATAAGAACTTTTAAATAGTAATGAACTAACTAATACTCTACAAGACATAAAAATTCAAAGACCTGCTTAGGTTCTGCCGACAATGTACACGGCGTGAATCATACCAGGGATCCAGGCAAAGCAGCAAAGAATGATATTCAAGAGTAGGGTACCGCTGCAACCGGTTCTCAAGAAGACAGCAAGAGGGGGCAGCAAAAGTGCAATGATAATAGCGATAATATCCATGGTTGCAAACCTGCGAACTTTGACAAGCTCTTATATATTTGTCCTGCTTATGTAGCGCGCATGCATGTATATGCGCAACCACCGAGTGTGGCTTGCGGTACAGCTCGGCACGAGTGTCACCACGGGGGGAAAATTGATTGCTCACCCGGAATTTTTTGCGAGAATACCACCCGGTACTCTGAGGGCCCGACCAACCATGGTTCTTGCTTGCTTTGATTGCTGGTTCGGTCGAGATGGGAGCTTGCGGCAATAGGGTAAGGAGATAAGAAGGAACCGCAGAAGGCTGCTGAGTCGTGCCAACTTTTCACCTGTGCTTCGCCGAGTGGCAGCAGTGATGCAGTAGAGAGCCAATTAGTCTATGTATATAATTTAAACAAGATTTTGGTCGAAACGAACGGCAGGGTTGTTCTCCACGAAATCAAGACTAACTTTATGGCCAAGCAAATCTCTGATGTTGGCAACCCCGTATTTAATCATGGTGGGACGCTCGAGCGACAATCCATAGCCAATAACCCGGAAGTCCTTGGGAAGACCCATTGCCTCCAGCATCTCGGGACGGAACAGGCCCGAGTTGCCAATCTCAACCCACTTGTTGAGCTGGTTGTGATAGCCAAAGATCTCTAAACTGGGCTCAGTGTAGGGGTTGTACGCAGGCTTGAACCGCAAGTTTTGCACGCCCATACGGGAGAAGAACTCTTGCATGAACCCAATTAGGTCTCCAAGTGTAAGTCCATAGTCGGCAATGACTCCTTCGATTTGATGGAACTCGGCCAAATGTGTAGCGTCGACCGCTTCGTTGCGGAAGACCCGATCGATACTGAAGTAGCGAGCGGGCTTGGGATCCTTGGCCAGCTGGTGCAGCATGCGGGCAGAAACAGAGGTAGTGTGCGTACGGAGCACCAGGCGAGTCGCCTCGCTCTCCTTCCACGGGTAGCGATATCCAATGGAGCCGAACTCGCCGTTCTGGTGAACGTTGCGCACGTGCTCAAAGTAGATGGCGTCCTCAGGGAGCTTGCCGACTTTGGGGTCTTTGATGTAGAAGGTATCCTGGAGATCACGGGCAGGGTGCTGCTGAGGCACGAACAGGGCATCGAAGTTCCAGAACCCGGTCTCGACGTAGGGATCGGTGGCCATCTCTGTGAAACCCATTGCGAGGTACAGCAGGCGGAATTCCTCTCTAACTTTGTTCAGTGGATGCAACGCACCGGCCTCGGGGTCTGTGCCCTGGGCATCGAAGTTGTAAGGCTTGAATTTTGCCTCTTTCCACGAGCCAGACTGCAGCATGTCCATGGTGAGATCGGTCTCGAGCTTCTGGATGCTGAGACTGAACTCGGGTCCTTTTGCCAAACTGTAGTCGATGATCTTGCTCTGGGTCACCAGCTTGCGCTTTTTCAAGTCCTTAAGCACATCGGGCTTGACCGAGCTAGCATCACTGATGACCTGTTTGAGCAGGCTCTGAGTCTCGTCGGTCTGGGCTTCTTTCTCTCCTTTTACTAGCTTGTCTCCATCATTGCGGATCCATTTGTTCTTGAACGCTTGTTTCTGTCCAACTGGGCCGTACTGACCGAACTTGGATTTGAGGTCGGAGATCTTGATACCCTCGATGGACTTGCACACCTCCTGGTACACCCTGAACTCGTGAGATCCATGCTCCAAAATAAACTCACCCTCAACGCTGGGGGTCCAAATATCGGTTTCTTTCTTGGTCGCTTCTACCATCTTTTTGTCACTCAAACTTTTGACGGCAGCCTGGATGTCCTTGTCGCTGGCGGAAGGAAAAGCTCGCCGCACGCTCGAAATCGGCGCCTCGTCCAGCTTTTTGAGAATCGATTCTACAAGACTCATACCAAAGTGAAATTTGAATTAGTCAGACCTTTATAGCGTCGAGCCGTACTGCCTGGCGAGCTCTGCGAGTATGTTGTAAACTTTCGAAAATTAGCTATTTATTCACTGTCGTGAGTTTTCAATTTCTTTCACGATAATTCACGACGGCCACAAATCGCCACCGGTGCCACCGGTGCCACAACAGCCCTCACTGCTACTAGACGCCGCGAAAATGGACGCTCGCAGCGCAACCCAGGATCCTAAGAGCACGACGTCGAGCCATCCACCACGTAAGCCCCTGAGCTTGGAGGAATTCCACAGAACGCACCCGCTCTCTGATCTAAGTACCCTGAGTGCCGCAGAGCTAGAGGAACGCCTCACCTGGAACTTCCAGATCCACAGTCGACTAGCATCTACGGTTGAAGCTCTCGAGCACACTTTTCAAGCAGAGTGGGCCGCTAAAGAACTCGCCCTGACCAAGGTATTACAGAAGGACATTGATCCCCCAATACCATGAGTCGTTCATAGTGTTTTAGTTATTTATTCTTGGTAGTACCTACGATTTGATAGTTTGACGACGATGCAGTACTAGTAGAACTATATCAAGAGCTACTATGATAGCTAGCTGGATGAGCACAATATCCAAAGTCCCGTTATGTTTGAAGTGTTGCGGGAATGGCTGAGCTGTGCATCAGCGATCGTATGGGGTACCTTTACGGCTCAGTCAGAATGCGTGCCAATGCAGTACCGACAATGTATAGCGAGACATTCCCAGAGTGCGATCTTTGGTTCTAGGACAATACGCGAACTATATTTGCTACAACACCGACGATCTAAGGTCGAAGCGATTGCGTTTGAACAGTGCAAACCAGGGCTCAGCGATCATTGCCAACGTACTGCGTACTCGATCTAGTGTCTAGAGCCAGTATTACTATACTACGAGTTCAAGCGAGCACACTTGGCCTATGCATTCTTGAGCCTCCTGCGATGCACACAAACCCAATATACTAAACGACCGATTTTCTTGCTCCTATCCATAAAACATCCCTGCCGGTTGACTAGTCTCCTTACACAGAATCGACAACCCCACCATCAGCGCCGTGGCTCTATCTAGATCAGTCTGCACTGGTCTAAGCAGGCTCGCAGAGACCACATTCAAATCTAGGAAAGTGGTACGCACGCATGCAACTTGAGGTGTATAGTTCGGTCACAATAGGTATCCTAAAGCACGTCTATACATCCTATTTCTAGAACTGATCGATTTATTGTTTCAATACATGGCCAACCTAGACAAGGGTAGCCAAGGAAGATCCTAGGCACATGTTTGTTTGTGAGGGTGCAGGAATTCACATACTCTTTCAAAATCTACTTGGTATTTGGTAGCCATAGATAGAATTAGTTAATATATTCATGATTAAGCTAAATTCTTCATCTGTTTTAGAGTGTAGCGCATCACTTTCTTGGGTCAGAAGGGGACATGTGGCCCATGCCCAACGACATGTGGCAAGTACGCGCGAACGCGATTCTATTGGCGTAAAAATCCTCCACATTGCTTGGGTAATGAAATGAATCAAGTAGAAAAAAGATTGCCTTCGTAGAATGCCTCGCAGCGCGACTAGAGCACCTGGCGCTTCCTTCTTCCCGATGTGCCATGCAGGTACCCATGCGGCCAGGGGTGGGCTGCATTAGTAGCGGGGCATTCCATGTACACAACACGTACCCAGCGCAAGCTACAACAACACAAATTTCGACCAAGTAGAGAGCACACATCATAAGCACTATAGACATTAGAAATTGGATGCGAGTTTCCGAGAATTCGCTAAAAATCACCTACCTCGCACTGAAACACCACATGCCGAGTAACGCATAATGTAGGGGTAAACGCACAAGGTTTGGGACTGCGACGTTTTTGATACATTCCGGAGAAAGGAATAAATATCGCGGGTGGCCCCACTTTCAGGAGCGAAACACTCTTTCATATGCAACTGTCCATTCTTTCTTCCGTTCTTTTATTAGCTCTCGGTGCTGCCGACGAGTGTCCCGCGTCCTGCGTTTCTACTGTAACTGTCACTGTCACTGAATGTGGTACTACTCCTGCTGTTCCAGCTACTGTCACCAGCACTGCTGTGGAGTCTGTTCCCTGCAGTGAGGAGGCATGCTCTCCTTCTACTGCACCTCCTGCTGGCGAGACTGCTCCTCCTGCTGGCGAAACCCCTGGCACTGCCACTGCGACCGTACCCTGCACTGGAGAAGGGTGCCCACCTGCTGGCGAGACTGCTCCCCCTGCTGGAGCTCCTCCCGCTGGCGAGACTGCACCTCCTGCTGGAACTCCTCCCGCTGGCGAGACCGCACCTCCTGCCGGTGAGACTGCTCCTCCTGCTGGCGAGACCGCACCTCCTGCTGGCGAGACTGCTCCTCCTGCTGGCGAAACCCCTGGCACTGCCACTGCGACCGTACCCTGCACTGGAGAAGGGTGCCCACCTGCTGGTGAGACCGCACCTCCTGCGGGAACTCCTCCCGCTGGCGAGACTGCACCTCCTGCTGGAACTCCTCCCGCTGGCGAGACTGCACCTCCTGCTGGAACTCCTCCCGCTGGCGAGACTGCACCTCCTGCTGGAACTCCTCCCGCTGGCGAGACTGCACCTCCTGCTGGAACTCCTCCCGCTGGCGAGACTGCACCTCCTGCTGGAACTCCCCCTGCTGGCGAGACTGCTCCCCCTGCTGGTGAAACCCCTGGAGTTCCTGGTACTGCCACTGAGACCGTACCTTGCACCGGCGAAGGGTGCCCTCCTTCTGGGGCACCTCCTGCTGGCGAGACTGGAACTGCACCCCCTACTGGAGCTGCCTCTACCCCTGGCGCACCTGCCCCTAGTGGTCCTTTTGGCAACGAGACTAACAGTGCTCCTTGCAATGGTACAAAGTGCATTGTTACTTCTTCTGTTGTCAAAACTGATACTTGCACTGATTCTGAGTGCTCTCCCACTGGGGAAGGTAAGACTTCTCAGCCTTCTGCAAAGACTTCTACCCCCGCTGCCAGCAAACCCAGCAACCCCGCCGAGAGCACTGGATCGTCCGCTCCCAGCAGCGGCGCACTCGAAAATGGTGCTAGCGCTTTCTCCATTGCTGGCTCAATCTGCGCCATTGCTGCGGTTGCCCTCGTTCTCTAAACTGGAGATCCAATAATAATATTATGGTGAGTTGAATACTATGTTCAACAATTTTCATCATGCCTATTTCTCTATACCCTTCATAAATACCCATACTGTTGTAGTACCACTAATGAGTTTCAGTGCCTAATACCTTAGCAACAAGTTCGTTTAGACCTCAATTGTCATGATTATAAATTGACACATGCAGACAAGCCGATCTCAAATGCTGCAGCTGTTATCGATAGCTGAATTATCATGCCGTTTTGGCTCAGCCGACACTTCTACCGGATCCCAGTTTCGGTAAAATAACTCAAAGAAGGAATCACACATGAATATGCTCTCGTCTTCGTCCTATTTGGTAATATTGCCGGAAAATCTTTTCTTTCTCCGTTATTACATAATATATTTATCAGGTCAATGCGGATATATAAGTAGGCGGTCACGCGAGGCTTGGTAAAATCATGGAAGAAAAACATTTGTTCTTTTTGATTCATGGGTATGTTGCAAACTTTTTATAATGAAAATAGCACTAACAAAGATTAGCAGGGAAACCTCGCCATCTTTCGTCTCTGGCTGACGCTTTAACTAAAGAATTCGCCGACACCCCCACATTAGTGCATGTTGCTCGAGAGAACTCGGGATTCAAGACGTTTGATGGTATCACTCTCGGTGCTGATAGGCTATTTCACGAATTGTTTGCTCTTTTGGAGAAGCTGAGCCAGGATAACATTAAGGTTACCAAGATATCCTTTGTGGGATATTCTCTTGGAGGAATATACGCCCGTTATCTGATTGGCATGCTGGAGGAAGTCGATTTCTTCGACCACGTTGAACCTGCAATCTACACAACGTTCGCGACCCCTCATGTTGGGTCCGAATTCTACGCGAAGGGTGCTACATCCAAGTTTCTCAACTTTTTCGGCTCCAAGTTCCTCGGCGTTACTGGACTTGACCTGTTCCACGTTTCTAATATTTTCGAAGACCTGGCCGACCCCAATCGGGTATTCTACAAGGGCCTTCAAAAGTTCAAACACCTCTATCTATTTGCAAATTGTACCTTTGATCGTACTGTACCATTCTGGACCTCGTATATATCCGAAAAGAACCCATTCAAGAGGCGCGAATTCGTGGACCTGCGCTATTACGATCACCTCAAGAACACAAAGTCAGACTATAAAGTCTCGCCGACTGGAAGAATACCGTTCTTGGTCGACATGGACTCCTCAAAATACTTGTCAAAGCCGCGCTCGCCTTATCGAGGTCTGAGCCCGGTGGAGAAGCGGATGCGTCTGCTTATTTTTATTCTATTCCCAATCTTCTTCCCTATATATGTTCTTGTCATGTCAGTTGCAACCCTGATTGCTCGCACCAAGTATTCCTTAGCAATTGAAAAGGTCGGCATAGATCATGATTCTTTGGTTTCGCACCTAAAAGATGCCATTAGAGACGCCAAAAATGACACTTCTTCCAAAACATCTCGGGTCAAAAGCCTGGGAAATGCATTCCAGGATGACATCGCTGATGCTGCAGGCGAGGTAATGGAGGATATGCTCATTAACTCCAACACTGGATACGGCAATGGTAAAATCTCCGATGATCGCATCAGCGACTCACCTGCAAAACCCAAAACCAATTTCGAAGGCCTAGTGGACAGTACCCCAGCAAAAGTGAGCATGGATTCGAGCGCGATGAAGATTATTGCCAATTTAAATACCCTCCCTTGGAATAAATTCGCAGTAAAACTTCGTCACCTGAATTCTCACGCGGAGATTGTTGATAGAAGAAAGAGAAACGGACAGGGCTATGAGCTAGGCAAGTTTTATGCCCGTCTCGCTCACAAACTGATTGCCCAAGAGGACGGCTCTACAAACAAGGTATAGGTTGTAAGTTAGGCTTTAGCGAGTGATACATGATACATAGAGAATACAGCTAGTGGAGTTCGACATTCTCAGGAAGGAACAAGCCGGTTTGTCCATTGACTTCACCTTGCCACCAGTCTGGCGAAAGGAAGACAATATTGATGATCTCATCACCAGTCTTGAAGCTAAGCTCGTCGTCCTCAGTAGCCTCATAGTTCGTCTTTGCGGTTGCAGTAGCACCTCCAGCAGGCTCATCTCCACTGCGAACATTCTCACCAGGGAAAAGACCCTCCTCGCCCTTGGAGTTGGTTCCCTTCCACCAGTAACCATTCTCATCGATTTCCTTGTCGACGTCCGTAATAATTTCACCCTTTACAAGAGTCAGCTCATCATCGTCACCGGCAACATACTCAATCTCGACAATATAGCCATCTCCACTGGCTGCAGCGGGAGCCGCAGCAGGAGCCGCGGGGACCTGCCTAGCGGGAGTAGGAGGCGCAGGTTCGGACTTGCGAGGGGGTGTGGGAGGAACAGGCTCAGACTTACGAGGAGGAGTAGGAGGAACTGGCGACGCTTCCTTTCTAGCGGGGGCAGGGGGCGGCAGGTTTCGTTGAGGAGTAGGAGGAGGAGCTTCCTCCTTGGACTCAGGGCGTTTAGGTGCTGGAGGCGGAGCAGAGCCCTTCTTGACTTCCTTGACGTTCTCGCCGGGGAACATACCGCTTTGGCCCTTGGAGTTCTCGCCAGTCCACCAGTAGCCATTCTCGTCGATATCCTTGTCAATATTCGTAATCTTTTCGCCTTTCTTGAGGCTAAGCTCGTCATCATCCTCAGCATCGTAGTCTATCTCAACGATAGCGGTGATGCCATTGTCATTATCCTCAGCTGCAGCTTCAGGAGCTGGTGCAGCAGCAGGGCTTCTAGCAGGAGGAGCAGGCGCAGGGGAGTCACTTTTGTTTTGCTTAGCGAACCGGCTGGTAAGATCGGCAAAGGAGGGCCCGCTTTCTGACTCCTCGTCGGGTAGCCGAAGCTCTGGGCCCTTTTCGGGTTCTGGCTGAGACGACTTGATAGCAGAATTGAACATATCGCGTCTGGCGCTGATGGAAACAGACTCTGAGGGTTGGTCGTCATCCTCATCATCTCTGGGGGCGGAAGAGGTGGGAGCAGGGCTGGTCTTCTTACCGTGCTTCTCAGCCCACAATTGGGCAGGGGTCTTTCCATTCTCGGATCCGTAGTCTTTGAAACCAGCTGAGGTGCTGCTAGACCTTTCAGGGGAGTAGCCTTTGCGGGTGGCCCAAGGCGATGTCTCGCTTGGCTTGCTCTTGGGGCGGTCGAACTGAGCCTTGCGCTGGGCAACGCTGCCAGATGGCTTCGAGTACTGGGGCTTGGCCTTCTCGACGTCGAGACTGAACGCCTTCATACGGTCCTTAACGGACGCAAACTCCTCCTCATCGTCCTGGTTAGATTTAGACGACGGAGCAGACTTCTTGACGGGTTCGGGTGCGGGCTCAGGCTCAGACACCCGCGACTTGCCGAACTCCTCCTTCTTCTTTGCTTGCGCACGAATAGCAGCGATGTCGACCTTTCCCACCGGCTTGTAGGAGGACTCGACCTTCTCGGGCTTGTTACTGGCGTACTTGCCGTGCTTTCCAGCCTCACGGATGGCAGCGATGTCGACCTTACCGACCGGCTTGTACGACGAGCCACCCTCGAGGCCACCGATGGTCTGCTTTGGAGAGCTTGGTTCCTTGGGCTCAGGCTTGGCCTTAGCTCTGAGCTCGGCGATGTTGACCTTTGTCGGCTTGTAGGCACCAGAAACAGAGCTGAGCTTGGGAGTGTCCTGGACCTCGAGGGGCTTAGAGTCGCCCCAATCGTCCTCGTCTGCACCGGTGGATGCTGCGACGTACTTGGGCTTGGTACGAGGAGCGGGCTTGCCAGCGGTGGTGCCATTATACTTTGAGCCGGCAGCGGTGGCAACCTTCTTCATGATCGTCTGGGGCGTGAGCTCGTCTGCACTGTTGGCAGTGATCTGCACATGATAGCCACTGAAATAGCGAGAAACGGCAGCGAAGTGTGCGTTGAAGGCGGTGCGGCGGCTCTGGGGCACACTCTCGCCGACCCAGCCGACCAAAACGATCTTGGTCAAAGAGTCGTAGTCCACACGAGCTAATCCATACTGAACTTGGGCGTCGTCGAACTCAGCAGTGAACTGATCGAGGGAGCCAGCCCCTTCATCTTGGACTGTGAGCGAATTGCCCGAGGTGTAACCAAAAACGGCCCACGTGGTTTCCGGGTCACTACTAGTGACGACATTGTAGGCTTTTTTCAAATCAGCTCCATGGGAGGCCAAGTCGATGGCAAATGACATACTTGTCCGGACTCCGCCACCGAGCTTGAGGCGACGGGGTTGGCTGTTGAGGCATGCATTAGGGTAATTAGAGAAATACTACAAAATTTGGGCCGCTCGGAGGAATTCAAAATTGAACACGGTTGGGAGAGTGTGGTCGATGCCCGGGCATAGTTGCAACACCCTGTCTAGGAAGGGTGGGCTCAGGAGCAGATCTAGTGACGCCATTTGCAGGGCGTGGTAGTTCTGGGTGACGGCAGCAATGACTATTTCCTCGTCTCGTTGGAGCTCGGGCGATGCGTGCACCAGGGCCAGCCCGTTGTTGCTCACGGCCTTGAGCACGATCTCGCGGTCCTTTTGCAGCGACGGGTGGGCTGCTGAGAGCGTGTGGCGGCCGTTACAGAACGTTTCGAGGCGGAGAATGAATTCCCGGTCCTGTCGCAGCGCTGGCGAGCACAGAAGCAGCGCTTTGTCCTCGGACTTTTTGCCAAGCGTCTGCATCGCCGCCTTCATCATGAACTCCACGTAGAGCTTATCGCCCCGTAACTCCGGGGAGGTAAACTGCAAATCAGCAAACTCTTTGTATCTGGCGACTGTACGAGCCTTCTCGAACTGCATTGCCTCAACGACAGAGCCGAACTCCCTCAGATGCATGGTTGCGTATTTCTTGACTGAGTGGTTCAGGGACTGGGCCCGCTTGACGAACTTGCGGTCTGTTTGCAGCGTCAATGAGCACAGCTGGATGGCCCGCTCGCAGGTTTTGACTGCCTCCAGCACGATCTGGGGGTTGGCCTGGAGCGCAGGCGAGGCGTAGCTGAGGGCCATGCCGTTTTTGCGGACGGCGGCACCCACCATGTTGCGGTCGTTTTGTAGCTCAAACGATGCGTATGCCAGAGCGCTCCAGCTGCGGCTGATAGCCACTGCTACGACTTCAGAATCCCCCCGCAGGTCATTGCTGGCGTACGCCAACTGGTCAAACACTTTGACGACTTTCTTCACTACATTAGGATCGCACCGAACCTCGTGAGGACTGTAATAGAGGGTGTTGAGCCGAGTACTGTTGAGGAGTCGCAACCGTTGCATCTCGCACGCATCGATGAAACTGCTATCATTAACCACTTCTGTGCTTCGCCCCAAATAATCTGGGGGCTGATCCACTACTGCTACATTATAGGAAGGGAGGTTTTCTTCATACTCCAACCCAGTGTACATGTGCCCTTGTTTGACCGCCAATTCTGAGGGTATGTGGCGAGGTGGCGGACGCAGCGGTTAACAAAGGCATGGTAGTGGCAAGATTGCTCAAGCGTTAAATTTGTGATCGATGGGTGGGGCGATGAGGAGGGGCGATGAGGAGGTGAGGCCCTACGGGGCTTGACCTGAGTCGGTCCCCGAATCGGTGGCTGCGAGAGTCTAGATTGTGCCAATCCAGGCTTATACGTCACAATGCGCAGTCCGCAGTAGACTGTTTCATAGCCACGGGGCCAGTAGGGGAAGAATTGAACCTGAGTGCTGCAGGAACTGGGAGGATGTTTTCATTATTTCAGCGACCGTTAGCGGATCTAAAAATAGATTGCCAAGACCAAGCATGCACGCGTCACCGCCAGTAATTAGGGCTGCCAACAGGATGGCTGGGATTTACCGCACTGGGAAGAGGCTATCAGATAACAGCTTTGGACCCTTGCATATGTTTTAGACATGTAAACGCTGGACCGCAGTGGGTTGATCGACAGCACGGCGTCCCCGAATCCGGAAGCCAGTTTACGCGAGGTACCAGTACCAGCGCCATTTTGGCACATTGTGGGCAAAACACTTTGACTGCAGGGCCTGGTCGCATGCATGTTTGAGCCCAGAGAGGGGTAATGATACGGACCCCTGCATTGGTTGTTACGTCGACATGCCCAGCCCAGAATATTGGGTACCATCACGAACGGCCAGTGGCTTGAGTAAACAAATCGCAATTGACGAGCTAAGCGAAGCCTCGACCCGCGGCGACATCAATGATCGTCACGGAAAAATACCAGCTGAAACCAACTAATAAATCTGCAAGCTCAAGGCGGTTGCAGTACCACCTGCAAAATTAAGGGTTCCGTTCCGAGCAGCAGCAGCAAACGTGCTCATTGCCCCCGCGAGGCGGGCTAGTAGTATTAGACTAGATAATCTTGCACTACAGTTTGTTTGTAGTGTCGTGTGCCGATGCGTAGCACGCACAGCTGCGTCATCGCAGTACTGCGACCCGGATGCGATGCGGCGATCCTGCAAGAGGCACTTGAGGTGTCCCGGATTGGCTGCTGTTGCCGCGCCCGCGCCGGGTCCCGGCACGGCCCACACACAAAAACTTTTCTAACTCAGAAGCATGCGGGAAACTCGCGGCCGCCGGGCCCCTATCGCGTCAAATTTCCGGATTTGGCAACACATCAATACTTGACCACACCTGCATGACGCTGACTCATCAGACCATTTGGATATTTTACTGTATCGAAGAGATCAGGCGATCGTTCCTCGTACTCATTGGTTGCATTCCCTACTGGTTAGGCGGTCATCTCACTCGTTTATCACTCATTTTGAACACGAACCGCTCCGTTTGCATCTGCTTTTCCTAATCTCTTGCCCTCCTTCCTAATATTCTATCCAGTGCTGCCGGCCACCCAGTTGTGTTATTTATTAGTAGCCGGATGATAAACTCGACATTCTCATTCCCGACCAGCGACGATGGCTTGCTTGCACCGCCAGACCCGTTGGCTCCCAAATCTCGTGCCCACAGCATGTCTGACGACAAAAAACGCCCGGGCAGACAGCATTTCCATGCCCACAGGCGCTCTGCTGCGGTCTCGGAGGATCTGACGCAGTCTCTGAAGGGACAAGCTCTGGCCAAAACGGTGGAGAAGCTGCCCGCTGCCGACTCAAAATACCTCGAGCCCCCGCTCACCCAGGCCTCGAGATCGGTAGCGTTCTCAGAGCCCGCTAGCCCGCAGAAACGGGACCAGAAACAGCTTGGCCAGCCGCTGCAGTTCAAGTTCAGCGGAGACATCGTCATCCCCGACAACCAGCTCGGCGTCGACAATCCTCAGCACAGCCCCAGCCTGGAGATCCCCCCCGAGCTGACGCCCACGAGCGTCAATAGCAGCCCCACCAAGAACAGCCCGCGCCGCAAGACCATGAGCCTGACCACGCTGCTGCGCAAGCAGCGGTCCGCCGACGTTTTGCAGCACCGCCCCTACACCCCGACCCAGACCCACCACAGCAGCCCGCCATATATGTGGGAGGAGAGCGACGACGACCTCATGTGTCCGCGGTCGCCCGCCCCGTGTATCGATCTCGACGACGCCCTGTATTCAAAGACGGTGGCCTCACATCGCCGATCCGAGTCGCTGCCCAGCGGGCTCAAGAGCCCGTTCCTGTCTGGCCCCCGGCCAATTGAGCCGGTCGAGGAGGAGCCTGAGGACTCGACGCTGTCGCTGCACAAGAACGCCACCAAGCCCCCCCAGGGCAAGACGGTGGTCCCGCGGTCGTCTCGCACCACCCTCAACTACAAACGGTCATCGTCGCCCGTTCGCACAGCCTCGCCGTACCGCGAGCGGACCTCACGTCCCAGCTCGCCCGTCCGGGGCACGCCCAAGTCGGGCCAGGCTCGAGGAGGACTCCGAGCCTACCCATCAGTGTCGAGCCTGGCCATCCCCGACAGCCCGTCGACCTGCAGCTTTTCGGCCGAGGCGTTCCCAGCCCCATCGATCATTTCTTGCGCCAGCCAGGCCTCGTCGTTCCCGCTCGGAGAGCCCGCTCCCCTCGGCACCCCACCCCCCGAGATCGTCACTGCCCCGGTGGTGAGGGAGAAGCCCGCCAGCACCAAGCCCACCAGCAAACCTGCTGCCACCGGCACCAGTACGAGAAGCAAACGCCACTCTTTTGTTGCCTGGGTCACTCGACGCAAGCGCTAAGAGCCTATTTATACATATGCATACATTGTGCACAGCACAGAAAACATTCCAACAAAATACTTAATCAATTCTTCTATTTAGTGATGCGATCATTCTGCAGTGAGGCGTCCGCATCGTTGACAGTCTCCCCGAGATCAAGCTCAGTGGGCTCGGGGACCTCCTCGTTATCGTAGTACTCGGTGGTCTCTGCTGTGCCTTGGTACGGAGTCTTGGGCTCGATGATGGGCATGTGCTGCCCCCTTTGCTGATCGTACTCGTCCAAATCTTCTTCGTCGTAGTGGATCGCTGACGGAGCTTTAGTCTTTGGGTACTTTGTGTGTTGATGATTCGGCTTGATGTGACTCAACTGGCGACGCACTTCGTCTCCCTGGGAGCCGAGCTGGGAATTATACTTTGTATTTTCTATAACGTCGCCTCTGCTGAACGGTTTGTGGTTCGGATTTCCGTCCTTGCTGTTTTGCAATATCCCATGGGTCATGTCAACGTGTGTTACCTAAGATAGGCATTCATGTAGATATAATTCATGCTAGCTAAACTACTCATCTAGGGGCGGAGCGAGGTTTTCGACGGCCTCGGGCGACTTTGACTTGCGGCCGTGGAAAAAGCTGAACCCGAGGGCGGCCTTAGCTGCCTTCTTCTGGGTGTCGCAAGCCTCGGGGCAGTCTGGCGGCGCCGTGTCTCGCTGATCCACCACTTCATCCGTCATTCTAATCACAATTCGGCCCCTAGCGTTGCCTGACTCGAGCTCGCTGAACGCCTGGTTGGCATCGTTGATCGAGTACACCCGGCACACACGCACTCGCATGGGGTTCTCAGTAAGGAAATCAATCGCAGTGGGGCTGATTGTCGACCACCTGATAAAGTGGTAGTTGATGCCTATCATGCGGCCGAGCAGCATACGGGTCAGGTTGCGGGGGAGGAACGGGACGACCTCGCGGACCTTGATCTGCGGCCCTGTTCGCGGGAAGTCTCCACAGCACGACAAGTACATGCCTCCCTGGGACTTTTTGCGCAGGATCTGTGGCCAGACCTTGAGAGCGTCGTACCCCCCGGCACAGTCGTAGATGGCCCAGAACTTGTTCTCCTCGAACCCACCCACGATTTCGAGCAAAAGGTCAGACAGGTTCCCTGATTGGTAGTTGATGGTTTCGATCGCCCCGAGGCCCTCGACGTACTCGCGACTCGACTCTGAACACACGGCGTAGATTCGCTCGGCCCCGTACTTGTGCTTGAGGATCTGAATAACGAGAGAACCGACGCAGGTGCCGCCGCCAATCACGAGAACCGGCTGGTCTGGCTGAAACTCGGGGCCCTTGGCCACCAGCTCCCACGCAGTGCCATATGCAGTGGGCATGGCCGCGGCCGCTGGGCCCTCGAGATACGTTGGGCACTTGAATACAACGTGCTTGGTGGGATCGATGATAGTCCTGGTTGATAGGTAGTCGTGGGTGAGCCCCCTCAGGCAGCCGCACACGGCGTTTCCAATTGCGAATTGCTCGGTCAACCCGTCGCCAACGCTCACCACCGTGCCGGTAAAGTCGCGGCCAACGTAGTGGGTGCGGGTGATGCTGGAGTGGGTCTTAAGCGTGACCTCAATGGGGTCGATAGCGATGTACGACACAGCCACGAGCAGCTCGGACGGGCCGACGTTCAGCTTGAGCTCGTGGCTGCGCAGCTCGATGCCAGAGGTTGGGTTCTCGTGGTACAGGCTCACGGTCGTGAGCTTCTCGACTTCGCGGGGGGTGGACTCGGCGTCGGTGGGGGACGCTGCCCGGGGGCTGTGGACGACGGTGGCCTGGTCAGGCGGCTCAGAGGGAGTGATGTCGGCGACCTCGATTTCCAGCGACGGCGAGTAGTGTCGCGGGGCCAGCTCGGTCGATGCAGAAAGCGCAGCGTCCCTCACGTCCTTGGAGTCGGGAGAAGGGGCATTTGGCGACGAATCGGGCTTGCGTCTAACAAATACCATGAAACACAGGATGACAGCTTTCGTACAACATTGGGCCCGACCAAATAGCGACCAAATACAACATGCGGTAGCCTGCAGCGTCAAGCTACATCGTTTTCTTTCTACTCACTATAGTAGGTATGGTATGCATTAATAGATTTTCTTCTTTTCGTCAATGGAGATTCTCCCGGCTCCCATGTTGACGAGCAGGATCAGGCCGCCGACGATCGAAAGGGTCTGAAAGTACTCGTAGCGGAGGAAGTCGCGGTGGGGATTCGAGGGGTCGAGGCGCCAGTACGAGTTGGACACGAGGTTCTGCGTGAAGAGGGTCACCACCAGGAACGCGGCGCTGAACCGGGCCTTGAACCCGATGATCACCAGCACGCACGCCACGAGCGACACCAGATTAACCGCCACGGACACGAACGAGAACGAGGACCGCGCCAGGTGGCCGATGAACAATAAAATAACCAGCAGGCGGCCCGCGAGCAGCAGGTAGCGGCTGCGGTCCTTGTTGTCGAGCTGGGGCAGCCCTGGCAGCCCGAGGCGGCGCCTGTCCTGGCTGAACTCGTCCGACACCACGAGAAGCAGGCCGCCAATGAGGCTCAGGTTGCGGAAGAAGAACTGCAGGTCAAAGATCAGCCCGTACACAAACCCCTGGGAGATGAGCACGAAAAACAGCGCTGCCGTGCCGTACAGCACGTACTTTTTGGCGATGATGAGGTACGACCCGGCGACCATCATCAGCACGTTGCCCAGCAGGTACATCACCACCAGAATGTACGGAATGCCCCGGTAGTTCTTGAGGAACCGCGTCTGCTCGCCCCATTGGGTGATTAGCCGCAGCGTGTCCTCGAGAAACGTCGAGACAATGAGAATACGCCCGATCGTCGGCAGGTACGGCTTGATGGGCTGGCCAATGTCGCCGAGCTTCTCGTCGACCTTGTGAGCGAACGCGGTGAACTCCTTGGCGAACCCGCTGTCGGCGATGCTGGTGGCGCCGTACTGGGAGTCTCTGGCTGAGATGTTTCCTCTGATGTCGGCGCTCACGGGCATGTCATAGCGCTGACCTCGAAAAGTAGCCATTGTAGGTGAAGTGCTGGCACTAGCAATTAGGTAATCGGTTTCATGCTTGTCGACTCCGGCTATGCACGCTGCTGCAAGTGTCAGGCATGTGAAGAATCACTGTTATAGTATGTAGAGTATCTAGGTCTAGAGGATTTTCGGGTGCGCCACGGGCGTGTGCGCGCCCTCGGGGGCCGCGGGGGCCAGAGGTGCGGGGGCCTCGAAGCCGCCGTTGCCGCCGTTGCCGCCGCTGCCACCAGCTCCCCCGTTACCGCCGGTGCTGCCAGTGCCTCCGTTGCCGCCATTGCCGCCGTTTCCGCCGTTTCCCCCGAGGCCAGCGTCTCTCGCCGCAAGCGACACCACCTGGGGGCCGTCGAGCTCGACGTTGAGCACGTTGACAGCGTCTAAATTAGCAGCTTCGTAGTGATTTCCCCGGCGGCGGCCTCCACCGATCCCAGGGCCGCCAGCACCAAAGCCAGGACCACCGAGACCACCAGGACCACCAAAGCCCCCGACGCCCCGGCCAGGAGGACCCCCAGGAGCGCCATTGGGGCGGCCACCAAGAGGACGGCCGCCAGGGGCACCGCCAGGACCACCACCAGGAGCACCAGGGCTACCGAAGCCGCCTGGGGCTCCCTGGCCGTAGTCTGGGCGAGGAGGGCGCTGAGCTAGCACAGTCGACAAAAGAACGAATAGAAACTGCATGCCAAAGCTAGGGATTTCGCCGCTCTAACATAGTCGGGTAGAGTTTGGCTTTTGATCAAAGTCTAAATAAGCGACGAGATGAGGCTTTGATTAACCACTTATTACGTCTAATCGAAACCTAATAACCAATCTCGTGGAATGGCTTTGCACTCTCATATCGCATCGACGACCGACGAGATTTGTCATGAATAAAGAGGTTCCTCCAGGGATCGTTATCGAGGCGGGGAGCTCGTTCACGAGGCTGGGCCTAGCGGGAGATCACAGCCCGTATTTTGTATTATCCAGCGAGTATGCCAAAGATGGCGACGACGTGCTGTTCGCCAATGATCTGTTCAACTACACCCCGACCAAGGAGATCTTCACTCCAGTAATTGAGGGAGTTATCCACGACTGGGATCCCACGGTGACGATGTGGAAAAAGTACATTGACGAGATCGGGCTCGAGCCCCACGAGCAGCCGCTGGTGCTGGTGGAGCAACCCTGGAACCCCAGGGGCAACAAGTGCAAGGCGATGGAGATGGTGTTTGAGGATATGAACGTGCCGGTGTTCAGCCTGGTCAAGAGCCCGCTGTGTGCGGCGTTTCAGTCCGCCAGAACGTCGGTGATCGTCATCGACGTCGGGGCATCGGGAGCCAGCGTCACCCCCATCATCGATGGGGCAATTATTCACAAGGCCCTCATGAGGAGCCGCTTGGGAGGCGATTTCCTCGCTGCCGAGATCCTGCATTACCTCGAATCGAAAAACATCCCCGTGGTGCCCCAGTACCAAGTCAAATACAAAGAGGCCAACCTGGGCCCTGGCGAGCCGTCGAACATGCAGCTCGAGCCCAGGGGCACCGACAGCTATCACAACCTGCAGGTCTCGCGCCTGATTGACCAGTTCAACGGCTGCGTCACCCAGGTGTCGCCGACCGCCATCCCGACCCAGCAGGTGTCGAACCCTGCGAGTGCTGCCGGGGTGCGGGGAGGAGTGCGGGCATTCGAGTTCCCCACAGGCTACAACGTGCTGTTTGGTGCTGAGCGCTTCAACATGGCCGAGCCGCTGTTCAAGCCCAGCACCAGCGGCCTCAGCCTGCCCGAGAACTCTCTGGGCATCTCTGAGATGCTGTACCAGTCGCTCAACAAGGTGGATGCGTCGCCTGAGATCATGACGAACCTGCTGTCCAACATTGTGGTGTGCGGTGGCACCACGCTCCTGACTGGGTTCTGCCGGCGGATCGAGAACGATCTCCTGACGATGCTGCCGAACTACCAGTGTAAGTTCCACATAGAGCCCACCCCGCGAGACCGCGTCAGTCTGGTCTGGACCGGAGCGTCTATCCTTGGGTCGATTGGAACCTACGACGACATGTGGGTGTCCAAGGAGGAGTACGCCGAGGTTGGCGCGGACCAGCTCGTAGAAAAACGGTTCAAGTAATGTAACATATGTAATAAAACTAATATCACGGGTATCTGCCGCTGGCAGTAACACTAATAAATATCACGGCCCTACCGCTTGCAATACACACGAATAAATACTAAACACATAAATTAAATATCAGCGGCGCCGCATCAATAAATACTAGCTCCAGTCCCTGGTTATCACCGACACCACGCGGTCGAGCTGGCTTTCGGCCTCGGACAGGTCGCGGATGCTCTTGTCGAGGAACCCCTTGAGCTCGTCGTTGAGCTGCTTCTTCTTGCGGACCTCGTCCAGGACCTGCTGGGTGCTGTTGGTGATCTCGGCGATCTCCTGCATCTTGACCTGCTCTTCGCGGTGCAGGGCCTCCCTCTGGGCGTCCCAGTCCTCGTTGACTTTGCGCAGCTCATCGCGGTTCCACGACAGCTGCTTGTTGAGGGCGTCCATGGTGGCCCGGCTCTGCGACTCGTGTTCCTGCAGGGCGGTCAGGCGCTGGCGCTCGGCCTCGAGCTGCTTCTCGAGGGAGGCTGCCTCGTCGTTGGCGGCCGCGAGGTTCGCCTTGGCGGTGCTGAACGCGGCGACGGTATCCTTGAGCAGCGGCAGGCGTTGCTCGGCCCACTCGAGCTCCTGGAGCGACTGGTCGAGCTGCTGCTTCTTGGACTCGAGCGTCTGCAGTTTCTGCCGCAGCTCGGTCACGTCGCGCTCGAGGTCGCTGGCGGCGCCCTTGACGTTGAACACCTGGCCCGTGTCCTCGTCGACGTAGTTCTTGAGCACGGCAATCGCCTCGCGGTGGTTCTTGATGGTCGCGTGGGCCGCGGTGATCTTCTTCTCGAGCTCGTCGCACTGGGCCTTGAGCCACGTCATCTTCTTGGCGATGTCCTGGCACACTCCGTACTGGACCTGGACCTTCTCGCGCAGCACCTCGTTCTCCTCCTGCATCTTCTCGTACTTGGGGGCCTGGTCGGCGATCGCCTCGTTCATCTGCTGGAGGCTGTCGCGGAGCTGCTGGGCCTCGCGAGTGAGCTCCTCGATCGCGTCGAGGTTGCTCACGCACTCGTCCACGGTCGTGCTCTTCTCGGCGAGCATCTTGCGGCGGAACTCGGCGTACTGGGCCAGCTTGTGGAGCTGGGCGTCGAGCCGCGGCTTCACGGGGTTCGACAGGTCCGACAGGCGAAAGTCGACAATGCCGATCTGGGGAAACACCTGGCGGAGCGCCAGAAACAGCACCACGCGCTCGCTGATCCCCGTCGAGTCGACGTTCTGCAGCTCGAGGCGCCACCCGGGAAACAACGCCGCGTACAGGGCCTCGAACACGCGGGTCACGACCGCCTCGGTCGGATTCTCGAGATCGGACGCCGAAACGCGCGCGGCGTCGACGATCTCCCGCACCTGGTCCATCGACGTGTATTAGCTAAGGAAGAGTTGCACGAGACTAAGTGTAGAATTAAATAAGTTAATTTCAATTATGCGTTCTCGCCCAGCATCGCCTTGAGGCCGTATTCGGTGTGGAACTTTTGACTCAGGACCGACAGCTGGCCGATGAGCGAGTTGCAAGCGTTCTTGAGCGCCTCCCGCGGCGTGTAGCCGTCCTCGGTCTGCACACGCATGACAAAGTTGGCAAACAGCGGGTGCTCGACCTTGTAGGCGGCAAACAGCACCCGGGGGTCCTGGTTGAGCTGGTGCGTGAGCATGTTGCCGAGCGTGTGGTCCTCCCGCTCGAATTTGATCACTGCCGCGTTGGGGGTCTTGGAGTCGGGCGACACCGTCACCTTCGACACCCCGTCGGGCAGGAGAAAAAGCTCGAACCGATCTGGAGCGTTCATGCTTACGAAGACAAGATGGAGGACTAATAATGCGGATTAGAGAGCTAGCTATTTTGGTATCTAGATTAAATATTACAAGAGCAAGCCAGCAACGAGGGCACCGAGGATTCCCACGGAGCCTCCCACGGTGGCGGCCATGTTGGCGCTAGCGACGCCGGTGCAGGTCTCCTTGGTGCAGACGGTCTCGGTGACGACCTCGGACACCACGGCGGTCGACTCGGCCTCCTCGGCGCTGCCAGAACTAGAGGGCAGGGGAGTGGGGCCCGAGTTGCCAGTGGGCTCGCCAGTGGCCGCCTCAGACGAGGAAGTCTCAGCGGAAGTCTCAGCCTCGGTCGAAGCCGCAGTGGTAGCCTCGGACGAAGCCTCAGACGAAGCCTCAGCCGAAGTAGACGAGGCAGTCGAGGCCTCGGAGCTCGCAGAGGTCGAGGGGCTCGCACCCTGGGCAGAAGCGACAGAAGAGTAGGCAGACTTGGCAGCGTCAGCGTCGCCGCACTTGGAATCAAGGCAGTCGTTGAGCTGGCTGTCGAGATTAGAGACGATGCAGGAAATGTCCTCCATGCTGTTGGAGCATTCGTCGTTGTTCTTGGAGACGTCAGCAACACAGGCCAGGAGACAGGCAGGAGGAGTAGCCAGGACGGAGGCGAGCAAAGACAAGTACACGGCCTTCATGGTATCTGGAAAAGATCAGGTGTTTGGGACGCTACTAAACACCTGGAGGGCAAGGGTTTGCGCTGAATCAGCATACCAAGTGCTTTTTTTAGCCCGCAACAACCCCGTTTTCGACCTCGTCGCCTCGTCAACGTAAGCGCAGCCACCAAATCCTGTCACGTGTTGTCCGTTTGCGGAACGACATGCGGGCCTGATCTATGAATAGGCCGCCAGCAGCAGCAACCGCAATCTCCAGTTCGCAGCCAGGACCTCGAGCTCCCCCGCGACTCGCCGCGATTCCACGCGATTTCCTCGGGGACCCGCGCTCCACAGCCCTCCCGCATCTGCGATCGTCTGCACAGAGGGGCTTCTACTCTCGGCTCTTTGCTAAGCCATGCATAAGCATCGGTCGACTGTCAAATTCCATCGTCGGCGTTCGAGTCCTTGATGAGCTCGAGATACTGCCGGCTCGCGGCGGCGCTGCGAATGGTCGTCTCCTCAAACTCGTGAACCACCCGGTTCACGTCGTGGTACACGCTCGCGAACTGGCGCGGGTCAATGCGGTCCAATCGCGGCAGCTCGAAATTCTGGCTGCGACAGCCGTCGAGCGCCTCCAGCAGCTCAGGCGCGCGCGCCTCGACCGTCTGGGCCGCGTCCTGGGACTCGACGCCACCCTCGCCCAACAGGTGTGGCAACAAATGGGCCTGGTCGAGCTGCTGGACCAGCTCGCCGATCTGCCGGCCCTGCGGCGTGGCGTATAGAGCCCGGTAAAACTCGCCCTGCAGTTGCTCGAACTCGGCCATTATCGAGTCGCCCCGAGTGTCCCCCGCACACAGCTCCTCGAGACGACGCACTCGGTCCTCCAAACTAGTCATCAGTCAGGATCCAGCTCTGGCAGCCACAACAGTCGCAGTCGCACCTGCTGCCGACCCAACTAGGCAACTGCCGCACCCCAGATCTGAATGGTCCCGCATTGAGCAGCTCGAAGGTGGGGTGAATTTGTAGCATCTGGCTGCTATAATAAGGCCGTCGACCTCCAGCTGAGCCATGAAGTTCCTGGCTGTGTTACTGGCATCAATTGCTGCGATCGTCCAAGCAGTCACCGTCGATGATCTCGTGTACGACATCCAACAAATGAACATGTCGCTAACATCCGTCACCTACATGGCAACGTACTTTAGACCAGGCGTCATCAGCTCGGTGCCGCCGCTGCTCGATTTGCAGAACCAGGTCACGGTGCTCGAGAACTGGATGCAGAAGAGCATCGCCGACTTTCACCACTACGGCAACTTCACCACCCAGGACACGCTCACCCTCGCCCCATTGATCCTCCAGCTACAGACCCCGATCACTGAGAGTCTGACCGCCATTGAGAAGGCAAAGTGCCGCTTCGACCGCGCAGTGCTCCACCACGTCAGCGTGTCGATCCTGATCAAGGAGAACCTCGAAAGCTTGCGGTCTATTTTTGTGTGCCTAGTCGACGTGATGACAGCCAGCTTCCCCGAGGCCTACAAGCCAGCAGTGGGAACCGTCAAGGACCAGATCCTTGCCTCGTTCGATCACACCATCAAGGTCGTGTACCGCGATACCCCACTATTATCCTGAGGCTGAATAGTTATATATTAAATACTAAAAAGAGTCCAGCGTCAAGCTCTCGGCAATGGTCGACGAGTCGACGATTTTCAGAAACTCCGCAAACGACAGCTTGCCGTCCCCGTCCTGGTCGGCCTCGATGATCGTCTTATCGACGATCTGCTGCAACTGCTCGTCCTGGAGATTGTTGCCAACCATCGCTTTGAGCACAATGAACAGCTCACCGTTCGACAGCAGCCCATCGCGATCGACATCGTACACGTTGAACGCAAATTTTAGCTTCTCCTTCTTGTTACCCTTGGAACTAAAGATGCTCAGAGCACTCACGAACTCGCCAAAGTCGACCTGGCCGTCGCCATCAGCATCAAACACCTCCATCAACCGCTGAGATAGAGGATTAGAGTGGATTGCGGGGATAGCCAGAAATTCTTCCTTCTCAATAGAACCAGAGGCGTCCTTGTCGAGTTTGTTGAACCGGGCAAGTAGTCGTTGCAGCTCCTCGTGGTTAAAGTTGGACTTGCCGACGAGATCTTTCAGGTCTGACATTTCAGTGATCTGGTTACGTAATTAGGAAGCTTTAAGACAATGGATTAAATACAAATAGGGCTTGATAGTGTTAAATAATTAATTGCCAGCAATTAAGAATCCTGTTCGGGGGACTCGGCGTCCTCCACCGACTGGGCGTCCTTCTGACCCCGGCGAATGTCGACTCGGGCGAAAACAAAGGCAGCCAGCACCGTCATTGCAAATAGAAAATAGAACGTGTATCGGATATTGTGAGTCTTATCGGTGATCACACCAGTGATGGCGGGCCCCAGTATCGAGGATCCCTTATCGGTGACCGCAAACAGCGCAAAAAACATCGTCTCGAGCCCTCGAGGAATCATGAGTGCAAACGCCGACCGGCACACCGCGTTCAGGGCTCCCAGCGCTACGCCGTACCACGCAGCGAGCACGAACATCTCCCACTGGTGCTTGAGCCCCAGCGTCTTGCTGAAGAACCCAATGACCCCGTAGCAGGGGATCACGGCCGTGATCGCAGTCACAATCAGCAGCGCATCAATGGGGCGCTTGAACCTGATCTGCCCAAACACCAGCGACCCCCCAATGCCAAACAGGACCACCAGCAGCCCGATTCCTGCCACCGACGGCGTGGCCATTTGCAGGTTGCCTCGGGCAAACAGCACCGCAGTCGAGTTGATGGTAGTCACCGTGTCGCTTATGATGAACCACCCGACCAGGAACATCGAAATGTCCCGCAGATTCCGGGCCTGGGTGATGGTCACAAACAGGCTGCGCCAGCCCGACACCACGTCGTTCCACAGCGAGGTCTCCACCAGCAGCGTAGGGCCCCGAGGGTCCTTGGGGTCTGTAATGTGGTTCGGCAGGAAGAGGATGACGGGTATCTGGAACACTAGCCACCACACCCCGACGATCAGAATGACCACTTGAAGCATGTAGATGCTCTCTGAGCCGGTGCTGAACTTGTACAGCAGCGCCATTGTCACAACCTGCATGAAAAACGCTGCCCCGTACCCAATGGCGACGCCCTTGCCCGATATACTGCTGGCAATGGGGGCAGGGTCCGCGGGCTCAAGCTCTTCGACGGCACCATAGTACCGATCCCGAATTGTGACGTTGAGGCGGTTACGGTCAGACACAATTTTGTCCACCAGGGCCGGCAGATAGGCGTTTCCGCACACCGACACCGCCCCGAAGCTGGCGTTGGCGACCACCGCACACAGGGCCGCAATGTAGTAGTGCTCCGAGTGAACAAAGTACATGGCGATGGTCGAGCACGCCCCCAGCACGGCAAACCCCACCAGCAGCGACTTTCGGTGGTCACCCTTATCAGCGATCCCCGAGATCGAGATCACCAGCAGAGTCTGGGCAAGCACCGAGAAAGAAAAAGTATACAGCGGCAGGCTCGACGTATCGATGTACCCCCACCACACTTGCACTACGCAATCAATGGGGGGCACAGGGACGGGGGGAGCGAGCCCAGGGGAGTCGGTAGGGGCGCTGATGCACGGCGTACGCTTGTCCCCCGACCATACCGCATTGCGACGGGCAAGCTGCTCGAGGAAAAGTGGGACATACGTCGCCACTGCCGAGACAATGAACGGTTCTGCCGCGAATGCATACGCATACCACCCGAGGAGCTCCATGAGTAAGAATGGTAAACGCAGATCTAGAATCCGGGGCAGGGGTCCTCGACGCTGCGCCAAGGCCAGGCCAAGATCAACTGATTTAACCGCTAAACGCTACATACTGGGTCTGCCTGCTCGCCGCCCCTGCAATGTGTCCCAGGGTACAAGCCGATACAAAGCTCGAACGCCACAGCAGTGTGGCTAAATGTCAGCTACACCAGCAACTGCCCGCGACGCCAGTGCGGCAAACGACGCTCAAGCGGCGCCAGAGAAGCCCAAGCCCAGAGTCCAGGGTGTACAGTACGTGTGGCTGGTCGCACATGCCGTGACGGCGGTGCTAGGAGCGTACCTATTTATTTCGAGTTTGCTGCTCCGCAAACGACTTCTGGTGAACTACATTCTGTATCGTGTTGAGTTTAGCATTATCGCGGCAAACTACGCGTTCAGCTTGCTCAAGTTCCTCAATGGCGACTCAGTGCGGTTCCCCATGCTGCTGAGCCTCGACACCATGCAGTTTCTCCTGATCGCAACTACGTGGATCTTTATGCCTACTCACACCTTCAAGCTGATTCCTTTCATCTGCATCAGCGTCTTGCACGTGCTCGACTGCGTCCAGCCAAAGCAGGCTGTGACTCTCTCCAAACCCCTGTCTGAGGTGATCGCGTGGTCCACCCTGTTGCTGTTTCCTCAACTGCTGATCGACACTTTGCTGATTCGCCACGGAGGCATGATCTCCCTGATGGTGTACTCGGTGTTTTACCGCATCCGCATCGAGTTCTCTCGCCTCGACTATGACACAATGTGGAAGGCTTGGGGCATCGTCGACCACCGTTTATCTGCCAAGTCCACGCCACAAGTAGTCAGAGACTATTGGGGCAGACTCAAGTACAAGGTCGAGAACTACGAAACCGCGATTGCCAATTCCTCCCGCCAGCAGGAGGCCAGGGAAATCAGAGAACACAATGCTCAGCTCTAGATCGACTACGTAGAATATTTCTGTTTTAGCGCACCAAGTGCCTCATACTCTGGCGTGTCCTGGAAGTCCCTGCCTTTGCTGAGTGCACTGCGAATCACTGACCTCGCCTTGAATCGCCAATCTGCACACACCTTGGAGCCGTCCATTCGGCCAGGCTGGTCGCCGTACTTTTCGTACGCACCGGCTATCTGCTCGGCCCATCCAGCATAGGACTTCCATGCCCCAGCGTTCACGTCGAGATCGGGGGCTCCAGCAGCCACGCGGTATGCACGCTCATAGTCTGCGAGCGCATCCCACGGATGCTGTCGCCACTCGTCTACCTGTGCTACCAGCTTCCACAGGCTCGGATCATTCGTAATGACATTCGGCAGGGACTTGGTGAAGAGCTCTACAAACGCCTCCTGATCGGGATCGTCGGTGAACTCGGTCTGCGTGAACGCAGCTACGGTGTCGACGAGTATTCCAGGGTGTATCACACGATCCTGTTTGGTTGCGTGGGCATTGAGAAGGAACTTCAGACCCTCTACGACTTTGTGCCATTCCTGTAGCCGTGCAGCCACTGTTATGTAGTTGCTCCACACTTTCCAGTTGGGGTCGCTGTTTCGGTCAACTCTGATCGCCTGCTCTAAAGCATTCAGTGCATTTTCGGGATTGTCCAGCTGGAGCTGTGCAGCCGCTAGATTACTCCAGCTTTTCGAGTCCTCGCTGTCGAGCTTGACACAGTAGGTGAACGCCGTTGCGGCCTCGCGATAATGCTTGCGTTCCAGCTGAATACATCCCAACAGGAACCAGGAGTCGAAATTGAGACTGTTCACCGACACAGACTGGTTTAGACACTCGGCCGCCAGCTCCAGGTTGCGAGTATCCTCATGCCCAGATGGAGGGGAGTAATAGTATTTTCCCATGGTACGTTTTGCGGTCGCATATTTTCCGACATCCCAAGCCTTTTGCCAGTATTGCGGGTCCTGAGTGATGTCTCCTTTGATTGACCAGGCGCGAGCATCGTTCGGGTTCTCGGCGAGATAGTAATCGAGTAGCTCCAACCCCTTGGAGACCTTGCCCGTGGCAGCATAGCACATTGCTGCGTCTGCGTAAAGATTCAGCCTTTCGTAAATCTCTATTGCAGATTTGACTGCTCCTAGCGCCATGTATCGCTGGGCCAAGTCCATATCCATTGCCCATTTGGGCATGGGAACTAACTCGTTAAAGTACTCGAGCCTTTCAGTTGTCGTGGCTGTGTCTGAATCGCTGTCATCCGTTCGCAGATACCCTGCCTCGTCAACAATGCTCTGCATTTGCAGCGTACCTCTTTCCATGGTGTGAGGTGAGGAAGCCTCCAGCATGCTTCTCATCCACAACGCCCGACCATAAAGCGACCAGTTGACTGTGTTTTTGGGTGACCTGAGGATACGACCAACAATGGCATGAACCTGTTCGGACGCTGCATCATCATGCAGCGGGCTCGATCGAATCTTGAGTTCAGCCCACAGTAATAGTATGGCAGTGTCAATATCCGCTAGTGCAGGCTGCTCATTGGGGTCGAGACCCTGGAGTTGATATGGCAAATTTTCCAGCTGCTTCACACTGAAGTGAGGCTGCTCGAGAAACAGATCAGACCTTAATTCTAGTACATTAGGCATGGAGTTGTCAGCTGCTTCATTGTCCTCTGCTGATCTCGCGAGACACACGAGCTGAGTAGCGTCTTCCTGCTGGTATTTGGTGCGTTTGCCCAATACACCGGTCAAAGCCCATACAAACCCCCTGGCTTGCTCGGCCTTTTTCAGAAGCTTTTCGACAGTATGAAATTCCCCGTAATAAATATGAGTGCGAGCAGCCTCGAGCAGAAATTCAGACGAGCTGTATTTGGTGAGATTGGCCTCAGAATAAATCTCCCCACAGAGCTTATTGTATAGAGTCTCTGCCGGATGTTCAAGCAAACTCTGTTGAACTAGGAGCGCTCTACCGAGCCACAGTGGCTCTGGGAGCTTCTTGAACCCTTCAATGGCCTCAACCAACAATTGAGGTGCAGCAGTCAAAGAACTAGGGCTCTCATGGTTCACTGCGAGCTTTCCCAGAGAATCGGAGTCGGTAGTAACCTCAAAGGGCACTGGACCAGTGAAATTGATGCAAATAAAATTGTTGAACGCCCTAATAGCGGGATTCGAATCTGGCATGATTCAAGCGAAATTTACTGAAATAATTAGGTAAGCATGTAATTGATGCGGGCTAGAATAGCGACAATAAATATTATTTTCCAGTATATGCATAAATAGCCGGATCGATGGTCCATTTTGAGGATACAGCGAGGTCCTTGAGCACCTTCAACCTCTGGGACACCAAAGCAGCGAGTCGTGCAACTTCGTCAGGAGATCCTTCGTCGCGAAGCAAATCTGCGAGCTTTTCCGCTGCATTTTCCAAGGTCACCACGTTGTCCTCGAGGATAAATCGCTGATTTGAGTGTGAAGAGAAGTACAAGAGTGCAAAGGACCAGGCAAGGAGTGATCTGGCTTCCCTGAGTGTATAATGTGCGTTGGTTATAGAAGGGTCGTGCGGCACCGAGAGTTCGGAGGTGTGGTACTCTTGGGCGGCAATGTTGGAAGCAAATCGAGGCGAATAGTGTGCGAACCTCGTTTGGGCTTGCTTTGACTTGGAAGCCTTGCTTGTTGATGTCTCCTTCTCGGTATTGTACCGCGAGCATTGGTGGCCATAGTTCACAAACTTGTCAAGGCAGATCCAGCAAAACTCGTGGCCGCAGGTGCACTTCATGTGGTAACATCCCTTTTGCTTTTCAATGATAATGTTACATTTAGGACAAGGTTTGGCGTTCTCTGTGGTTAGCAGGAGCGTTCTCGAGTCATCAGACACGAGGCTCTGCCAAGTCTCAGCTTGCGCACACGTCAAGGGGACATGGTTGCTGAGCCCGCAAAGGAAACAGAAGGTAGTGCCGCATTTACACTCGCCTATGGGAAGATCAGACACTGGTACTTGATCTTTGGAGTTTGCCTGGTATGCAGCGCTTGGGAAAACAATATAGTACGGGCAGTCGCTGGCAGGGCACCCTCTAATGTCCTTGCGGGTCTTGAGGTATATCTCGACGGAGCACCTGTTATAGGCATCCCACAGCGCCTGCGAACCCAGGGACTCAACCAGGGAGCGAGTCACGAAATGGGGGCATTCGAGACTCCCAGGGCACTTGATTCTGCTAATTCGAAGGGACTTGACGCACTCGGACAGGTATGTAGTGAGGCAGCTCCGGCATACATAGTGCTTGCAACCTAAGCTGACTCCTTCCTTGACTTCTTCGCAGCAGATCGGGCAGTCGAAGCGCAGTTTGCGGCACTCTACCTTCTCCAATGAAGCCAGGCCTGATTCAGGCATGCTCTGAAGGAATTGATCTGGGTCTTGAAGGTATTTGTCGACAAAGTCGGGGGCCGACCATCGCTGCTGCTGCAGAAACTCAAACAGGGCACCTTCGGGGACGTCAATAGTTTCCTGGACTTGGGATACAATTTTACGCTGCTGGGCGGCCAGATCCTCCCATCTAACGACGGACTGAAACTTTTCAGCACTCGAATTTTCGAGCTCGGGGTAGTCCTCCGGATCAAAAAGTGCGGAATCGCTACTGTCAGAGTCCCAGAACTCGGAGTCGGACATTCTTCCAGGCTCTAATTCACAGTGCTCGGCTCACGTTATGGTTTGGTAACTTCCTTTAGGCCTTCGCTTATTTGTCATTGATTTGAGGTGCGTCGAAGGTGCATAAGAACCTGTGGCTGCTAGTGGTTTGACAGATGACTGAATCCCAGACAAGACCATTTGCGTTCATACGTCCCCCTTCAGCCAGCCTGGCCGATGGACTGGTCACCCATATCGAAAAGTCAGAGATTGACACTAATCTGGCCAAGAAACAATGGCAGGGCTATGTTGATGCTCTCGAGAAGAACGGCTGGCCTACGAAAACAATTCCTCCATTGGACTCTGCACCCGATGCGGTGTTTATCGAGGATGCTTTCGTGATGTTTGGGCCCAATCTGGCCGTTATCACTAGCCCTGGAGCCGAACCTCGCAAGCCCGAGACCGAGGGTATCGAGGAGATCCTCAAGACCTACGGCATTGAGACTCGACGCCTCGAGAAGGGAACTCTTGATGGTGGTGATGTCCTGAAAATCGGCAACACCGTCTACGTGGGCCAGGGCGGTCGCACTTCCAAGGAGGGAATTGAGTCGCTCCAGAAGGTGTTGCCCGACCACAAAGTTGTGGCAGTGCCCCTCACCAAGGTCCTCCACCTCAAGTCTGCTGTGACTGCGTTGCCAGACGGAACCGTTATCGGGTACGAGCCACTGGTCGACGATGTTTCGGCGTTTGAGAAATTCAAGGCCGTGCCAGAGGAGGGAGGATCGCACGTGGTCCTGCTTGGCCCCAACTCTGAGGGCAAGCAGCGGGTGCTCATGGCGTCGTCTGCCCCCAAGTCTGCTCAGATCTTCCGCGATCTGGGGCTCGAGGTGATCACGGTCGACATTTCGGAGTTTGAGAAACTCGAGGGCTGCGTGACCTGCCTCTCAGTTCGCGTCCGCTAAGCGAGTAGCAGTGCTCGTCGTAGTGATAGTGATCGTTACTTAATTTAGCTAGGTCGTTAGATTCTCTCGGCGAGGAAGATGGCAGCACGGCAGCCCCCTTTGATCGTCTCGGTTAAAAGCATGTACGGCACAGCTTTCTGCGAGTCGTTGGCTACTGCGGTGTCGAGGTGCTCGAGCTCGTCGTCACGGAATTTAGACAGCAGCTTCTTGAATTCGGTAAACTCCTCGGTGTCGGGGAACTCTGCGTGCAGCTTGCGAAGCTGGTCATTGTAGTGGCCTCCAATGACCGTTTCGACAGCCTCGGTGCAGGCCATGGCAGCCTCCTTGCCCAGCAGAGCAGTCGAGACCCCGAGGGCCAGGGCAGCACCCTTCCACACTGGGGTCAGCAGCGACGGTCGAACTCGCCCTTCAGTTTGAATGGCATCAAAAGTGTCATGGTGAAACACTTCCTGCTCCCACATGTGCTTGATGAGCGGAGCGAGCGAGGGCTTGGTCTGCGAGAACACAAAGTGCTGGCCAGCGTAGATCAGATCGGCGGCCAATTCCCCGGCCTGATCCACTCGAATCACCTCGTCCACGAACCGTCGTTGCGCAGGCTTCAATGGGGTTCTCACCGCCTTGATGGCTTGTCGAAGCATAGTAGCTGACTAGTAAATCAGCTGAGATATGAGTAACCCTCGAGGTGTGGCTTCGGTGCCAACCAAGTAAATAAACATACGCAAATTATATTCCCCGCTGGTAATAGGACAATTTTTCACCTGATATGCAGCTTAATTATCACCCGCATGCACTGACGCACGGCTGAAATTTCAACCCCGGCTATCATGGGCAGCCCCAAAACGCCGTAAAAAACCCATAACCAGAAAACCTCCACCGCTGCACCCGGGATCGTTGCCCCACCGCGGTGGCTCTTCCAGCACTGACTCAGGAGTGACTAATGTCCCAGTCATTGCGATTACAAATCCGGTAGTTCGGCGTAAAGTTCTGGCATGAGCTTTCCATACTCGTCCGCGCCGTTGCGTCCTGTACGTGAGGTACAGTTCGGCTTGCTTGGGCCCGAGGAGATCAAGGCCTTCAGTGTCGCGCGTATAGAGTACCCGGAGACTATGGACGAATCCAAGATGCGACCACGCGTGGGTGGTCTCAACGACCCGCGCTTGGGCAGCATTGACCGGAACTTCAAGTGCCAGACTTGTGGTGAAGGAATGCAGGACTGTCCTGGTCACTTCGGGCACATCGAGCTCGCGAAACCGGTGTTCCATATCGGGTTTATTGGTAAGATCAAAAAAGTTTTAGAATCCGTGTGTGTGCACTGTGGAAAGCTTAAGCTAGACGACTCGAACCCGACCTTTGCCGCCGCGGTCAAAATCAAGGATCCGAAGCGTCGGTTCAACGCCGTGTGGTCACTTTGTCGGTCGCGGATGATTTGCGAGGCTGACGACAAGGGAATGCACGGAGGATGCGGTAATGCGCAGCCTACTATCCGTCGAGACGGTCTGAGGCTCGTGGGGTCGTGGAAGAAGGACAAGAACTCCGATTCTGACACCCCAGAGCGCAGATACCTCAGCCCGTCCGAAGTCCTGAACGTGTTCAAGCACATCAGCGACCAGGACATCAAAAATATGGGATTGCACGCTTACTACGCTCGTCCCGAGTGGCTGCTCATCACCGTGCTCCCAGTGCCGCCCCCTCCCGTCCGCCCCAGTATTGCTATTAATGACTCGGCCAGAGGTGAGGACGACTTGACCTACAAACTCGCAGATATCCTGAAAGCAAACGCTAACGTAGAGAGATGTGACCAGGAAGGTGCGCCTGCCCACGTCATGTCCGAGTTTGAGATGCTGCTCCAGTACCATGTTGCTACCTATATGGATAACAACATTGCAGGCCAGCCGCAGGCGCTACAAAAGAGTGGACGCCCTGTCAAGAGTATCCGCGCTCGTCTCAAGGGTAAGGAAGGCCGGCTGCGTGGCAACTTGATGGGCAAGCGTGTCAACTTCTCCGCTCGTACCGTCATCACCGGTGACCCCAACATCGAGCTCGACCAGGTAGGCGTTCCTAGGTCCATTGCTCGTACCCTCACATACCCGGAGGCCGTGACTCCATACAATATTCACAAACTTACAAAACTCGTCCGCAATGGTCCTAACGAGCACCCGGGTGCAAAGTATATTATCCGCGACTCGGGAGAGCGTATTGATCTTCGTTACCATAAGCGTGTCGGTGATATAGCTTTGCAGTATGGCTGGAAAGTCGAGCGGCACTTGATGGATGACGATCCAGTACTGTTCAACCGACAGCCCTCGCTGCACAAAATGAGTATGATGGCCCACAGAGTCAAGGTTATGCCTTATTCGACCTTCCGCTTGAATCTGTCGGTCACCTCTCCTTACAACGCTGACTTCGACGGTGACGAAATGAACTTGCACGTTCCACAGTCTGAAGAAACCCGTACCGAGTTGTCGCAGCTCTGTGCGGTGCCGCTTCAGATCGTCAGTCCCCAGTCCAACAAACCTGTAATGGGTATTGTCCAAGACACCTTGTGTGGTGTTCGAAAGTTGACGGTACGCGATACCTTCCTCGAGTACCAGCAAGTAATGAACATCCTGTACTGGGTGCCTAACTGGGATGGCGTTGTCCCACCCCCTGCAATTTTGAAGCCCAAGGCGTTGTGGACCGGTAAGCAGATGGTATCGTTGGCAATCCCTCCTGGTATCTTCTTGCAACGGTTCGATGACTCCAACCCGATTACCAGTCCCAAGGATAATGGTATGCTGGTGTTCAAAGGTGACATTATGTATGGTGTGGTTGACAAGAAAACTGTCGGTGCCACCGCTGGTGGCCTGATTCACATGATTTTCCGCGAAAAGGGTCCCTACGCCTGTTCTCAATTCGTGGGAAATGTACAAAAAATTGTAAATTATTGGCTGTTGCACAATGGCTTCAGTATCGGTATTGGTGACACAATCGCCGACGCCGACACCATGAGAGATATCACTCAAACTATTGCCGATGCCAAAACAAAAGTTCAAGAAATTATTAATGACGCTCAGGCTAATAAGCTTACTCCTGAACCGGGTATGACTTTGCGTGAATCTTTCGAGCATAATGTGTCTCGTGTGCTCAACCAGGCCCGTGATACTGCTGGTAGATCCGCTGAAATGTCTCTTAAGGACATCAACAACGTCAAGCAGATGGTTGTTGCTGGCTCCAAGGGCTCTTTCATCAACATTTCGCAAATGTCCGCTTGTGTAGGTCAACAGATCGTTGAAGGTAAACGTATCCCATTCGGTTTTGTTGATCGTACTCTTCCTCATTTCACCAAGGATGATTACAGTCCCGAATCTAAGGGTTTCATCGAAAACTCTTATTTGCGAGGCTTGACTCCCCAGGAGTTTTTCTTCCATGCGATGGCGGGACGTGAGGGTCTTATCGATACAGCCGTCAAGACCGCAGAAACTGGTTATATCCAGCGTCGTTTGGTCAAAGCCCTTGAGGATATTATGGTTCAGTATGATGGAACTGCAAGAAACTCTCTGGGTGATATCATCCAATTTGTGTACGGCGAGGATGGTCTCGATGGTACTCAAGTTGAAAAACAAACCGTTGACACAATTCCTGGTTCAGACGAAGCATTTGAACGTCGCTATAGAGTTGATGTCATGGACCCCAATTACCAGCCTATCAGAATCGAAAGTGGCAGCAGCATTGTGGGCGATTTGGAGGTTCAGAAACTTCTGGATCTCGAATATAACCAACTGCTCAGCGATCGTAAGATTCTTAGAACATTCGTATTCAGAGATGGTGAACACAACTGGCCTCTACCGGTCAACATTCGTCGTGTTATTCAGAATGCCCAACAAATTTTCAATGTCGACCAAAATAAAGTTAGCGACCTCACCGTTGCTGACATTGTAAACGGCGTTCGTAATTTGTGTACAAAGTTACTCATCGTAAGAGGTGAAGGTGAGCCCCTCAAGGAAGCACAGGAGAATGCCACGCTGCTCTTCCAGTGTCTCGTACGGTCGCGTCTAGCAGTTTTGCGTATTGTCGACGAGTATCGTTTGAATAAGCTGGCATTCAACTGGGTTCTAGGAGAGGTTGAAACTCAGTTTGCGCGTAGTATTGTTCACCCGGGTGAAATGGTTGGTGTCGTTGCTGCACAGTCCATTGGTGAACCTGCCACACAAATGACCCTCAATACTTTCCATTACGCAGGTGTGTCTTCAAAGAACGTTACGTTAGGTGTGCCTCGTCTTAAGGAGATCTTGAACGTCGCAAAGAACATCAAGACTCCAGCGCTAACTGTCTACTTGCAGCCAGAAATTCGTAATGACATTAGTCGGGCTAAGGTGGTGCAATCTGCCATTGAACACACATCACTGAAGAACATCACCGCGGCTACTGAGATCTACTACGATCCTGATCCCAGAACAACTGTGATCGAAGAGGATCTGGATACTGTCGAGGCTTACTTTAGTATCCCTGATGAGCAAGTTGAATCTACACTCTATATGCAGTCGCCATGGCTCTTGCGTCTCGAGCTTGATCGTGCCAAGATGCTTGACAAGCAGCTGACTATGAGTCAAGTGGCTTCAACTATCAGTGAGTCGTTTGGCGGTGATTTGTTTGTTATCTGGAGTGAAGACAATGCCGATAAACTTATCATCCGTTGTCGTGTAATCCGCGACCCCAAGGCTCTTGAAGAAGATCCAGACGTTGAGGAAGATCAAATGGTAAAGAGCATTGAGAATCACATGCTTGAATCTATCACGTTGCGTGGTGTGCCTGCTATCTCTCGTGTGTTTATGATGGAAAAGCGTCTTAACGCACCTGACGAGGTTACAGGTGACTACACTCAAAAGATGGAGTGGGTCTTGGAAACGGATGGTATTGATCTTGCAGAGGTTATGACTGTTGATGGCGTTGACCCTTACCGTACATATTCCAACTCCTTCGTCGAGATTCTGGGTGTACTGGGCATTGAAGCTACCCGGTCCGCTCTATACCAAGAGATTTATAATGTCATCTCATTCGACGGTTCGTATGTCAACTATCGTCATATGGCGTTGCTGGTTGATGTTATGACATCTCGTGGGCACTTGATGGCTATCACACGTCACGGTATCAATCGTGCAGATACTGGTGCTCTTATGCGCTGCTCATTCGAAGAGACTGTAGAGATCTTACTTGATGCTGCAGCTGCTGCAGAGCTTGATGACTGCAGAGGTATTTCTGAGAATATTATGCTTGGGCAGATTGCTCCTCTTGGTACAGGTGCATTCGATGTTGTGTTGGATGATAATGCTCTGAGCGCATTGCCTATGTCTATGTCGTCCATCCCCATGGGCGATATGTCCGGTGCTATGGGTGCTTCCACTATGAATGATGGTTCAGCTACCCCTTACGATAATTTCAGCCCCATTGACGCAAACTATGGGGGTGTTGACATGGGTGCATCATTCTCACCGTTGGCACAGTCTGGTATGGGCGATAATTCCGGTGGCTTTACCGAGTACGGTGGCATGCAGAGTCCTTATAGCGGAGGCGCGTCGTCTCCAGCTTACGCTCCAACATCGCCGTTTAGTTCATTTGGAGGCTCTTCCTCACCTGGAGCTGCTTCGCCAGCTTACAGCCCGTCGAGCCCAAGCTTTGGTATGACTTCCCCAAGCTATACTCCTGCTTCTCCGAACTTCTCGGCTACTAGTCCCAGTTATGCTACTAGCCCTCAGTACTCACCATCGTCTCCTTCGTACCAGAGTACGAGTCCTAGCTACAGCCCAACTAGCCCGAGCTACAGCCCCACAAGTCCGAGCTACAGTCCCACAAGTCCGAGCTACAGCCCAACTAGTCCAAGCTATAGTCCGACCAGCCCGAGTTATAGCCCGACGAGTCCAAGCTACAGCCCGACGAGTCCAAGCTACAGCCCGACGAGTCCCAGCTACAGCCCGACTAGTCCCAGTTATAGCCCGACAAGTCCCAGCTACAGCCCGACTAGCCCGAGCTACAGCCCAACCAGTCCGAGCTATAGCCCGACTAGCCCGAGTTACAGCCCGACTAGTCCAAGCTATTCTCCTACTGGTGCGAGCGGCTCGTACTCGCCAACTTCGCCCTCGTATTCACCTACGAGTCCGCAATATTCCCCTTCTTCTCCCAGAAGTTGAAATAAAAAAAAAACAGAGCGTAGCGTCTGAGTTATTTTCACGTATTTTTATTGTAATTTTTTTTTATGGGTTATACTATAGTTATATTGGACCAATTCATTAATAGTATATTGAATGTCGATATACTGAGCTATAAGGGAAGTGCGGCGGATGTGGCGGATGTGGTTTGCCTTTATGTGGTCAAGCCTAGAGCTGTCGCCTAGTAAAACACCAATTCTACAGGATGACGAAAAGCAAATTGACGCATGTAGACAAGTCGGTCTTTACAATAACGACACAAAGTCGCAGAAGTACGCTCAAGGTTGGGTATACTTAACCACCAAGCGATTATGCTATGTCGACGATTTACGGCCAGAAGAGAACTCCATATATACAAACTTATCTCAAATTGATGAGGCAACGTATATCCCCAAGTTTCTTCGTCAAAGTGCAAAGATTGCTATTTCTTTGAGCGACAAGCCAGCAGAGAGCTTAAAGCGACGTACATGGGTTTGCCCAATCTGCACTTTTTCCAATGTTTTGTCAAGCAAGTTTGTGTATGGCTCTAGCGCACTACCAGTATGTGAAAACTGCGGTGTTCAGGCGTCTATGGAAGCACTCGATTCCATGTTTGAGACCTCTCCCGCGAGTGCCTCAAAAGATGACGACGGAACAGTGTGCCCGCGTTGTACGTTCAAGAACCATCCCTATCTCCGTAATTGTGAGATCTGCGGGACCGTTCTCAAGGAGCACAAAGTAGTGATACCACTAGGGTCGAACATTAAATTAAGTTTCCGAGCCGATGGGAGCAAAAAGTTCTATGAAAAGCTGATTGCACAGATCAACCATGCGGGATCAGTGGAAGAAACAGTCAAGGAGCCATTAGCATCCCAGCCCATTGATGTGTCCAAAGGTCTAGGCATTCGAAGGTTGGAGCTTGCATCCTCCAATCTTATCCACTCAAGTTCTACCGATCTCGATGACGCATTCAAAGATGTTCGTAGGATTTCAGCAGAAGCACAGAACCTACAGAAGCTGCTTGAAGCCTATTCTCGAGCCAACCCTGATGGCGTGAAGTCACTTGGCCTTGGGCTCGAGAGTGCACTGGTATTCAGAGATATGGCGAGGGACGAGAAAACCTACCTGGAGCAGCTGGCAAGACAGATCTCTGAGTTTTTAGAGGTGAACAATATTTTGGAAAAGGAGGGTGGCGTGATGACCTTGTTTGATGTTTACTCAATGTATAATAGAGTACGCGGACTGGAATTGATTTCGCCGGACGATGTCGTGAAAGCTCTCGATAAGCTCGAACCGCTGGGGATGCCCATCAGACTCAGGACTCTCAAGAGCGGTAGGAAAGTCATCGTCAACCGCTACTGGGCGTCTCCCCAGGATAGACTAGCGAGCTGGATTTCGAAACTCGAGCCCTGGCGCCAGCATTCTGGAGTTAATGCTCTGGACGTTACACAAAATTTTGGATGGAGTATTCTGATTGCGACTGAGGAATTGGAGCTTGGAGAAGAAAACGGACTCCTCTGTCGAGATGAGTCTTTAGGTGGCACGCAGTACTTCCTCAACCTGTTATCAACCACCGAGCCCGGCCCAGTGTGATTTGTGGCGAAACGGTGGCGCGAGAAAGACCCCGTGGTTCACCCCAGTTCGCTAACCATCAGAGATAATCACCACTCCACCGCCCTGCGGTTTAACGACTAATGATTGAAAATGCAAGTATTTATAATCCAAGCCTCGGTGATGAAGATCATCTTGAGAATCAAATAGTGTTTCACTACGGGGGGGCCTCTGTTGAAACTCGGCTCCAGCAACTTGGAATTGCTCAAGGGTTATCGGAATTCACGAATTCATTTGATGGAAATCCAGTCCAATGGATCAAATCTGGGGATTTCATTATCGTGGTTTTGAGGCTCGAGGCAGATGAAAAACACGAAAATGACTGGCGTAAAGGCTTCTGGCTAACCTGTTCGATACCCAATACAGAGGGAAATGACCCTTACGATCTCGTGAGCTATCTTAGAGACGGCTACCGACGATATCGACTCCACAACGGCCTACTCAAGGATACACATGAGAGTGCAGAACTGAAAGGCTGGTGGACAGCATTACTCACGAATTATAATGGAAACTATGATCTAGGTGCATTGGGAGCCAAGCCCTACCTGAGACTAGCCTCTGGAGTTCTCAGTCCCGACATTCAGCTTCAAATTGAAAAGCTACGGGTTGAGCAGTCCGCTGACGAGATTATGGTTGCCAGAGCAGATGATATGGCCTTCTTGTGGGCTGGAAAATACCTCGACCAGGACATTCGGCTCGACATCCAGAACTGGCTATACGAATGCAGCATGTGCTCTGCCGAGGCGTTTAATGAGCCATCGGGGTACGTGTTCCATCTTCGAGAGGGCAAGAAGTTGTGGCCGACCACGTCAAACGAGAGCGGCGACATGAGATTCTCCACTCCTGATCAGATTCGTGAATCGAGCGAGGAACCGGAGAGCGTGCAAGCTGGTGCTGAGAGGACACATATTGGGGATATCACACAAGACGAGATCGCTTTAATCGGTGAAACTGGAAGCCAGATGCGGCGTGAGAGTGCTGCCACAGAGGAGCAAGCTCCACCTGAGGACGTGGGGGACGTGACGGTACAGGAGCCGCAAACGTTGGGCAGCATATTCAGCGATATTGGCTCTTACTTGCCGTCGACATCCTCGCTTCACATTGGCACGTCCTACATGCCATCTCTTCCGACTTCGTCCAATATGCGGGCGCTGTCGAACATGTCTTCGTTTAAGTGGTCGCTACCGTCGATGTCGTCAATGCCATCGATGAGTTCACTTTTTTCATCGTCGTCAACGGAATCACCAAAAGCTCCGGCACCTCCTGTATCCAAGTTTCACACAAAGGGCAAAAAGATCTATCTGGGCTCTGAGTGCGGGAGCGTGGTAGTGTACCAGCAGAACAGTCTCTATTTTGTGCTGGTATTCAAGAACCCAGAACCAAGTCTGAGTGAGGATTTGGATTATGTTTTGCAGATATCAGCAAAGGATTTACTTGGTATGGGATTCGCTCAAGACCCTCCGATCCCATTCAGCTACCTTGCGCTAGATAGCCACCACGAAACAGTTACATCCACGCTCCAAATGGCGGACGAGCTCGAGCCGAGCCTCAAGTCTGTTCACGATCTTGTCTCGTACATGATTCGGAACATGGAAAGTAACGAGGAAAAAGGCAGGATAATGCGCACGAGCAGTAACTGGTGGATATACTGGGCGAACTGCGACCCAGGGCTCTGGATATTCTTCTGTAGAAAGTGGACGCCTGGCGATACCTCGAACGTGTTGGGGAGCTTGCACAAGGATACATCAGAGTGGATAGAGAGCTTCAAACGTAGGCGTGGCCTGTAAGCCAGCATTGCTATGTATACAGATATATATTTATATATACGAGTGTTATGCAAACGACTAGGCGGCCGCCTCGATTGCCTTGGGGCGGTAGCGGGCCAGTACGCTCTTGACACTCTCGACCCCGGTATTGTGGAGGGACTCTGCCAAATCGAGGCAGGCCTCTTTGATGGGTGGCTTGAACATGATCAAAAACTTGAGAGCGCGAATGCCGAGCAGCGACCGCTCGGGGTCTCTACACAGGCTATCGAGCTTGCCGATAATCGCGGCGTTGAGCTCGGGGACATCTGAGAGCAAGCGAATAAACATCTTGGAGTCATTGAGTTCCATGCGGGGCAGGATCTGGTCGATTATTCTGTCAAGAGTCTTGTAATAGATCCCCTCCTCTGGGGAGCTGGCGTCGTTTCCCATGAGCACGTTTTCTGCGAACCATTCTTCCGAGAGCCAAACCACGATGGTGTCGAGATGTCTGCGGAAATCACTCATAACATAATTATATAAATAGTCTCTTATTCTCTGGGCCACTGGACTATCAGCCGGGCAGCCGCGCGTGGCGACCCGGGCCATGAGATAAACCCAAGAGTCTTTGCTCCAATCGGGTACGATTGCGCGGTGCAAACCTTGTGATTCGGACGATTCATTAAGAGACAGAGACGAGGCCGACGCGGAGGCCTTGAACACGCGCTGGATGAGCTGGGTGGTTTTGCCGTCGACGCTGTTTTCGTCGAACGAGACCGCCTCGACGAACGGGGTCTCCTCGTCCTTTTGGTCTGGGGCCGGGGGCTTTGCTGCTGCGACTTCGGCCTTGATTTCGGTGACCTCGGACTGGGTGGCCTGCTTTGTTGCGTCGGAGGGGTCCTCCTCGAATTTAGGCTGCGGGGCGAGCTTTGCGTCCTGGAGGCGCTGGCGCACGACTGCGATGCAGTTCTTGAGCAGCTCTGAGTTTGCGGAGCGGATTCCCTCGAGGGCGAGCTTGACGGCGATCTCCAGCGGCAACTCCTGGGCATTAAACTCGGCGAGCATATTATTAGAGTCTACAAGACGATAGAGGTTGGCGAGCGGCACGTCTCCAGCTGCGAGGGAGGTCGCCGAGTTGACGGGGTTGTTGTTTTCCGCGAGCTTGACCCGTTTCGAGGAGTCTGCCTCGTCGAGCTCTGCGGCGCGCTTGCGGAGGTTCGCGCTGGCGCGGAAGTCGGCGACCTCGGCCAGGAACTTTTGGATGCCGCCGTTGAACTTGGGGGCCCAGTTCTCGCGGCCCACGTACTTGAGCAGCAGCTGCAGACACTTGTCGACGTACTTGACCGAGAGCTGGACGCAGTCTGGGGGAACGTCCCAGCGCTTTGAGCTCAGGTGCACCGACAGAATGGACTGCATGATCTTGGACGACATTTGCGGGCGGGTGTGGACCAGAACGAGCAGGGCGTTGATAGTGGCGGTGAAATTCGCGGGGTGCGTCGACGGCTCGGCCAGGTAGCTCACGAGACGGTCGAGCAGGCCCTGGGACTCGGCCCCCAGGATCACTGGATCGAGCACCGGGTGGTTTCGCGGGACGCTGAGCAGCGACACTTCTACTAACCCAGTGGTTTGTTGTTTACTTTGAGTACTTACAATAACTTGGGCGTACTTGATGCACGCCGCCTGCACCCCGACGTGCTGGTTGTCGTCCCACAGCCGCGAGCACGTCTGCTTGATGGCGTCGACCGAGGGCCACAGCGACCGGGCCTCCTGGCCGTTCATACAAGCGTACTCAAACAGCAGCGGGTACACGAGCGAGAAGCAGGTGATTGTGAGTTTCAGGACCTGCGGGTCCCCGTCGGTCAGCAGAGTCGTGATTGCCGGCACCAGCTTGAGGGCAATGCCCTGCTTGAGGTGCTCAGACACCGCGGGGGCCGCGAACGCATCGACGAAGAACCCAGCGCACCACCGGCGCAGCGCGGCGTCCCGGCGGTTCACGATCGGCAGCAGGCCCTCGAGGATCTGCGGCCACATCGCGGGGTCCTGCTCCACGAGCCGCCGCGCTCCATTCAGTTCGGCAATTGACATGAGTGATCAGTAAGCGAGGTCGCGGCGACCTGGGGCGCGGGGGACGAGAGCATATATAGGGAGCCTTTTTTTTTGTTTTTCTTAGTTTTTTCCAAATGGGTTTTTTCGACAACCTCGTCCGGTGCGGTGGCGGTGAGGCGTCATGCTTCGATTTGGCACTCTGGCGCGACGGCCCCTCGCGGCCGCCGTGAGCGCTCGCCCGCGGTTCCAGCCGGCTGTTTTCACCCTCGTCCGCACTAGTACCCGCCTGCCCGAGAGCAGCGACGGCGACGACCTCCGAGCTAACGATCTCAGGAGTCGCATCCCCAAGTTCCCGTTTCACAAGGATATCGCCCCGACGCTGATCCCCAAGGCAGACACGCCCCGCGTCGGGCCCAACATGACGTTCGCCCAGCTCATGCGGCGCCTCAAGGAAAGCCAGGGCCCTGAGCTCATCTACATGGCCGAGTCGCACCGACTGTACTTCATCGCCTGCTTTGCCCTCGCTTTCATCGCTGCGTACAACCTGTTTGACGTGCTCGAGATGGGGGTGCCCCTCATGATCAAGAGCTACCAGGAGAACGACCTCGAGGGCACCCCAATGGAGAACCTGGGACAGCTCGTGAAGCGGTTCGGGATGGTGTTTGTGTTCGCAGCCTGCTACCTGACCACGGGCCTCGTGTTCGCCACCATTCCCACCCGCCTTGTGCGCAGGATCGAGTACATCCCGGGGCCGACCGAGATCCTCAAGCTCGTCACCCACCCCCTGATCCCGGGCCGGCCGTCCCCCGTCATCTCAGTGCCGCTCAGCGACCTCAGCATCGCCAGAAGAACCAAGGTATGGACCGGAGACGGCTTCTACGGCACCGCATCCAAGGCCTCGTTCTTCTTTTTCATTTGGGAGAAGGGTCGCCGGCTGCCGTGGATCGTTGACCGCAGCGGCTGGTTCTGGGGCGACGGCCGCGTCTACGACGTCATTCTCGGTAAGGAGCCAGTGGCGCTGGCTGAAAAGGGCATCAGCTACGACGACATGCTCCGTCAACGCATGCTCAAGGCCGAGCAGAAAAAGGCCGAGCTCCGCCGCGAGCTCGGGCCCGCATGGCGTGTCAAGGCCATGGGTCAGCTCATGAAGGAGGACATTGAAAAATACAGCGCCGCCGGTCGCAAGGCGGTGCTGGGGACCCTCAAAAAGCGCAAGAGCCTACCCAACTCCGAGCAAAAGGACAAGAACAACGAATAATATGTACATAGATGTTTAGCTCGATCATGCTCGCTACATTACCAGCGGAAATAGAAATACGACGACGAACTAGCAAACAAGTGACCGTGCGTCAAATGAAACTACCGATTGCATTAGTGGTCCAGTCCTCGATATCGCTAGTACTCAAGTTCACATCAACCATTTGGTTGCGAGACCTTGGTTTATAGGGGACAACCACAGATGGCCGCTTGACGGGTGCTAGAGGGTTAGACTATGCCCACCACAGTGCGACCTTCCCACTATTCGTACCACATCGCCTCCGAACTCTGTGCTAACTCCAAGGTGCGTCTGCGTTTGGACTTTGGGCATCTTATTTTCAACCAAAGGTAATGCTGAACCTCAGAGCACCAGTCTCCCACACAAGGGTCCAAGACGGAACAGAGAACAAAAAGGTGGTTAATATGTGCCTGGATGATCAACAACCTCGACGCGACCACCCGGAGAATCTGCTACTGACACTTGCATACCTTGGCATGCGTTTAAGCATTTAGTGCACACTCCATGCAAGACTTGTATTCGTACAGTGGCAAACAATGAAGTCAATCAAACAAATTTGGGTCGAGCTCGAGAACTACTACATAGCCAACTACCTCAAAGGGCTGGAGTATCTGGGCAATGGGGCCACTGACGAAGAGATCGACTCGGTAGAGGAGGAACTTGGGTACAACCTCCCCACCGCACTTCGTGAGAGCCTCAAGATCCATAATGGCTCCAGGAGCAACGACTACCGGAGTTTCTACCTGCTCAACTGCCAAGATATCGTGAGCGACTACATGGTTTACAAGGATCTATGCGACGAGGGCGACTTTGACGACGAGGGCGAGATTGAAGGCAACCCGGGGGTCCAGCCAGTATGGTGGGACTACGGCTGGATCCCGTTCGCTAACGACTGCGGAGGAAACCAGTACTGCGTCGATATGAACCCGGCTGAGGATGGGGTCTACGGACAGGTGATCACAGTGTGGCACGACGAGGAGAGCCGGCCAGTCGTGGCCAGAGGGTACCACGAGTTCCTGAACGGGGTTCTCAACAACCTCCTCGCCGGTAACACCAGGATCCAGGTCGAAGGCGAGTGCACGTTCCTCGCCAGTGGCGACTCAGACGAGGACTACGACGACGAACTAGCGAATAAATGATGTCTTCAATGTCCAATCTTCAAACCTGCCGAGGATGTGCATCTATCACTGGGCTTGTACGTATATAGCTGACTAGCTGCACAATAAAGAGCCTCAACACCGTTCTACGTTCACGATCAAGTCTTGGCGTGCAGGAGATTGTCCCAACTCCGCCCTCGTACGCCCATCGAGGTGGCAAACCATGAGGAGTGTGAAAGAAATTTGGATCGAGCTCGAGAACTACTTCATAGCCAACTATCCTCAAGGGCTAGAGCTGGGCGACGGGGCCACTGATGAAGAAATCGACGCAGTCGAAACCGAGCTCGGGTACAAGCTACCAGCCGCCCTTCGCGAGAGCCTCAAGATCCACAATGGCTCCGAAAACAACGACTACCGAGGCTTTTCGCTAGTAAACTGCGAGGACCTCGTTAGCGACTACATGGTGTACAAGAACCTCTACGACGAAGGCGACTTTGACGACGTAGGTGAGGTTGAGGGCAATCCCGGTGTTCAGCCGGTGTGGTGGGACTACGGCTGGATCCCGTTTGCTATTGATGGCGGGGGGAACCAGTACTGCGTGGACCTGAACCCAGCTGACGGGGGGGTCCACGGACAGGTGATCACGATGTGGCACGACGACGAGAGCAGACCAGTCATAGCCAGAGGGTACCACGAGTTCCTCAATGGGGTGCTCAACAACCTCCTGGCCGGCAACACCGTGATCCAGGTCGAGGGCGACTTCATCTACCTCGACGAGGAGGACGACTACGACGACGAACTGGCTAATAAATGACATCTATCTAGCGTTAAATACAAAACTACCGACTGGCGTGCATTAGTGATTATTCCAGGTGCTCGGTGCCGCTAGTCATGTAGTACTCGACGGCCTCGAGGTACACATCAGCCATCTGCTCTGCGGCCGCGTCGGTAGGTTTATAGGAGACCTCAACGTTCACAGATACGGGTTGTGCCCGCTTGACGACCACGGTGGCCGAGTGCTCGAACGGCACCTTTTTGGTTGGGGCGCACAGCAGGTCCAGCACGGGGTCCCGCAGCACGCTGGGGCGGGGTTTTGTAGACTGTATCGCGTCCCGCACCGCCAGTCGGTCAATCTTACCGAGGACTCGTGCCACGTCGAACCCCTCGTCGAGAAGGAACTCTGTGCTGACCTCGAGGGTGCGGTCGACCCGCTTGGGCGGCTCTGGCGCGGCCTTCTTGGGCTCGGCCCGCTCGATCTTGGACAGGTCGAGCTTCTCGCACTTGGCCAGCTTGTCGCTGAGCTCCTGGGGGTACTTTGCCGGGATTTTCTTGAGGAACGCCAGCACGTCTCCCTTGAGCACGCGGCCGCTGGGGCCCGTGCCCTTGATCTTGGACACGTCGACGCCGTTCTCGCTCGCCAGACGCTGCACAGACGGCAACGCGATCGCCCCGGGCGAGGGAGCGTCTCCTGAGCTCTTCGGTGCGGGCTCGGGCTCGGGCGACTTGGCTTGCTCGGGCTCGGGCTCGGGCTTGGAGGCAGCCTTCTTGTGGCCCTCAAGCAGGCTCGCGACATCAACGGCCTTGGGATCGTCGTCTGGCTCGCACAGCACCGCAATTGGCTTTCCCACTGGCACCCCCGTGGCGCCGTCCTGCTCGAGAACCTCGGCCAAAATGCCGTCGTCCTGAGCCTCGACCGAAATCTGGGCCTTGTCGGTCTCAATGTCGAGCAGCACGTCGCCAGTGTTGAAGCTATCGCCAGGCTTGAACGCCCACTTGACAATTCCTCCTTCAGTCATAGTGGGCGACATCGCCGGCATGTCCATTATAGACGCCTTGAATCTCCAGGCCGCCCCGCTGAACCGACGCATCAATGCCAACCTGCGTATCATGAAAACTCAATGCGTTGGGGCTAATCAGGCAGGTGATTTGATCTTGCTACATATCAGCCACCCACGGGGGTGGCGCAAGCTTTCGACCTGCATCACCATGATATTGCGACTAGGAGCGTTGGGACTCGGCCTATCTTTATACACTTTCAGACCCCGCAGGGTGCTGTGCGAGGCTGCCGTTGCGCGGCCCGCCCAGGCCCCAATTACCCTCGATCTGCCGTCCTCGAGACGCACCGTGGACGCTAAGGGCGTCAAGCGCTTCAATGGCTTGCTCGACTACCACCAGCTCACGTTCGGGTCGTTCGCGGGCTTCGTCTGCGGCTACGTCGTCGGAAAAGTCTCTAATGTGCTCGCATCGTTCCTGCTCAGCAGCCTCTTCCTCGCCCAGTGGCTGCAGTACTCCAACAAGGTCGACTTGTCGCCGTTCACCAGCAGAATCTACAACGTCAGCTCCAAGTACCTCAACCAGGGAGTGCTCCTGGAGGATCCGTCCTTCAAGGTCAGCTTCCTGGTCGCGTTTTTGGTCTCGGCCTTTAACGCAAACAATAAGAACTAGCCATGTATGAGGCAGACAACTAGCTACGTACCGTATAGGGCAAGCAATACATTTAGGTAACAGCAAACAACTATCTACCGACTAGGAAAGCAAAACCTGCCGACTAGGTCGCCCTCAAGCTACCACTAAGTTGAGCAACTATCCACCGACAAGGTGATGCGTCTATGCACACAGCACCAGTGGGTCCCGCTGGAACGCCTGGGTGCCGCCAATTACGTCCAGAATGGCCGACCACTCCACCGGCCCCAGGTCCAGCGGCATCACCTGCGTCGACACCACCGTCGACCCGTTCGCAGGAATCGTCACTGGCCGCTGCAGGTTCCCAATCACCAGCACCTTGTTGGGATTGTCGGGAATCAGCCTCAGCATCCCGCTGAACTCCCTCGCGGCGTTGTTGTGCACGGTCGTGTTGATGATGCACACCTGGTCAACCTGCGGCTTGGTGTTTGACGACATCGTGATCGACAGCGAGTTTGTCTTGAGCACGTTCACCAGCTTTCGCGTCAACTGAATGCCCCGGAACTCCACGATCCCAGTCCGCGGCTCAATGTTCTCGTCGCTCACCGTCCGCCACTCGCCTCTCAGCTTCTCCAGGAGCTTCTCCCGGAGCCAAAACGTCTGTAGCATCTCAGTAGTCGTCTTGAGGTCAACCACATACTGCTTTTGCGACAGTGACGGGATCGGCTTTTGTAGATCCTCCTGAGCAGTGTACGGCCACTTCATTGGGACCAGGAACCGCTGAGACCGGAAGCAGTCAATACGGTGGCTTGTCCGCTGTCCGCCCTCCTCATCGCTGATCCACAACGACACGTCTAGAGCCTGTCGCCAGGAGTTGCGCAGGTCGAGAATAACCAGCACATCGGCCGAGATCGACCCGTTCTGCGATATCTGCACAATATCGACGTTATCGAGATCCACGCTCGGGTAGACCGTCACACTAATTGGAATTTTGATGCGTGTGTTTGCGTATTTACTGATCGACTCCACAATAATGCTCGCATTTGTGACACCGCGCTTTCCGTTGAGCTCAAACTCAAACACCTCAGTGCTGTGAGCCGCCAACGCCTTTGTCGGAGAACACATCTGAATGGCCTGCCGCTTGTGCAAAAAGTACTCGAGCTCGTATATTTCTGGCTTGGTAGCATCCCCAGCATTTATAGCCTGCTTCAGGGGGTCTATTGTCGAGTCATTGAAGCCAAACTGCAGGACATCGCTCGCCGTGTTTGATATGTTGGATACCTCAACCGTGAAACTCGCTCGCTCTCCTTCCAGCAGCATCGCCCAGCCTTTTTGTAAACTGGTCTTGCGCAGCACTAGATTCGGACGCGCAGGCACCACCTCTGCGGTGACGGGGTCCATCTTGATCTGCTGATCATTGAGCGCCCCTGGCTTGACTCGTATTAGTCGATTAGGATTGGGAATATGGTGAAGCTTGAACAGCTTGGGGACGCAGCCACTAATCTGAATTAGGCAGCCAATTATTTTGAGGGTACCAACATCGGGCGCTACTAGCTCAATCGTGTGGGACTGGACCGTCTGGGGCGCGAGAAAGAGGTCGTGGACCGGCTTTCCCACAACTTTTTCGTTTTCGTCCACTATTGAGATCTCAAGCACGTGGATCTCAAACGCAAACGGGTTCTGTAACATTACCTTGACTGGCGTGGGATCGTTCTGGACCAAAACCGGCCCGGTACCTTCTACATCTGTCGAATACGGGTTGTAGATGATGGCACCTCCTGGCCCGCTCTGTTGCGGATTCGAGATGCGCTTGTTTTTTGGTTGCACCGCAATCGGCAGTTGTAGAGCTCGAAGCAGGTACGGATCCCAATAGTCATGGTCGACCTCGCCATCGTCGCGGATAACTTGGTACAGCGACTGCTGTTCATTCTTGGACAACAGCGAGGGTCCCGTCGCCAATAACAAACATGACGCATGGGCTACAAATTTGTAGTTGCCAATGCGAGTAGCTAGATTGATAAATGCGCGTATACAGGTTATCTTCATACGGGGAACCTCATACATGGTTGTGAGCTGGTCGAAAAGTGACTCTAGGAGGTCCACGGGAAAATCATGCACAATGGAGTTTTCGCCTTTGTCTCCTAGTTTTGTGACAAACAGCTGAGCAACGAACGCCCACTTTCTCCACAGCCTCAGCAGTGCGTAGACTGTCATGAGGCCCTTGAAAACCTGGAAAAGTCCGTGAGTGGGGAGATCATCCACCTGCGGTGTCAACAGAAGTGAGCACCACTCTTCAATGTCCTGTAATGCTGGGCTCTGCGGAGTGATATTAACCACATCGATGGGGGTGTTGCGGACGATGGTAGAGAGACTAGCACCGTTGCACCCGCCGCCTATCCTCCATGCACTCAAAAGAGTGGCAGTCCTCAGCACGCTGTCCTGGTATATAGTCTGCGGGACTGCTTCCTCGCTGTCGGGGTTGCAGCGGCTGTAGAAGCGGAGCACAGTGTTCATGAGGTCGGGAATGAACTCGCTCAACTGGTGATTCTGCGTGAGCTTGGCGTATCTCTGGATGAACGACTCCGCTTCTCCCATCACCGACGTCAGGGCCACGGTCGGAATGGTGACTGGGAGCTCGTAAAATGCCTGCAGCACCAGACACACTCCAATGCTCTCGAGAGCGCTGGCGAACCACAGGTGGTCGTGGGCCTGCTTGAAGATGGTCGCGGCCTCAGCAAGATTCTCCAGCGCCGAGGGGATGCGTCCAGTTAATAAATAAAATGAGCCCAGGAACTTGAGGGCTCGCCCTTTTTGCCGGGCCTTTGACCGTTCAGTGAGGCCCATCGAGATCGAGCCCGACCGCGTGAGCGAGACACTCGAGTTTTTGGGTGCGTGCCGCTTGAGGTTCTTCTCCACCGACAGCTTGGTGCCGGAGTCTGCCAGGTCCAGGAGCTTGAGACTCGGGCTCTTGAAGCTCCCCAGTTGCTTGGCGATCACGAACGCATTAAGAGAATTGAGAAAGTTCACCGACACATCGCACAGTGCGGTTTCCAGCGACGTGAAGTTCGAGCTCAGCACCGGCCAGATGTTGGGCGAGGGCGTAAAGTCTGCAGCGCTGGGCACGCCAAACACCAGGATCTGACACGAGCAGTGGGCCCCGTGTTTGCTTTGCATCTCCCGCAAGTCGTTCTCCAAATTTTCACAGTGGCCGAAATGAGCGATGCCCAGAATCAGCAGCTTCTCACGCCAGGGCTCGATGTCAAACAGCGGGGCGTACAGGTTGGACGTTTCTGTGCGGGAAAACTCGTACAATATGACCCCCGAAGGGTAGCTCTTGGGGTTGAACATGCTGCGTTCAATCTGAGAGTTTGTCGACAGATCAGCGAGCCGCACTTCATTTGCACTGTCGAGTCTAGTGTAGTATTGCTGGAATAGCGATGTCTTGATTGAGCCAACTGGCAGCACGAGGGCCTGGACGCGAGCAGGCGCCGTAAACGACAAGTCCATGCTGACAGACGCCGCGGCGGCAGTGACATTTGTACCGTGCCATTCGGCATGCTTGGCACGCACAGCCACGACACTATCTACAAAACTTATTCATTATTTACTATTTCAGATCTAATTAGCCAGAATAGTCTACAGCTCACTGGTTAATTGCCCTTAGTAATTAAGTCTAAGTGCTACGGCTCTCTCTCTCATGCCGCCTTCTACCCACAAGCGACGGTTCACTTTTGATAACTTTCTACACACAGATTACAGATATAACATAAGTCCTAAACAGCCCATATGTCGGTACTACGCCAGCTCGTCGTGCCAGAGAGGGCGGCTGTGCCCCGACCGGCACATTCTGTCGCCGCACACGAACAAAATCGTTTGCAGGCACTGGCTCCGAGGATTGTGCAAGAAAGGTGACCAGTGTGAGTTTTTGCACGAGCTCAACGAGCGGAAGCTGCCAGAGTGCGCAGCCTACACCAAAACGGGCTTCTGTGCTCAGTACCCGGACTGCCCGTTCAGGCATGTGGATCCAAAGTCGAAAATCCCCCTGTGCACCGCCTACGAGCGAGGATTCTGCCGCCAGGGCCCCAAGTGCCCAAAACGTCATGTCCTCCGCACCATGTGTCCGTACTACCTCACAGGGTTCTGCCCCGATGGGCCCACCTGTCAGATGGGGCACCCGCGATTCATCCAGATCGACGACACCATGCGTATTGCTCCTGACCCCACCGCCATCCCAGCCTGGCAGGAGGAGAGACTCAAGCAGCTCAAGCTCAGCTCGTGAATATTTATTTCATACATGTATAGAAATGCATAGATGCTATATACACTTTTAGACCCGAATCCGCATTGCCAATTCGATCTCTTGCTTGGTGAGAATGGTCTCATCCTCCTCAGTGTCTTCTGGATTTTCCATCTCAATTAGGGTAACAATGCGGGCCACTTTGAGGAAGTTCTCCCTCAGCTCGTACCTGCTGATAGATAGGGTGCTGATGATCTTGGAAACGTCTCGGTCGAGCGCAATGGCGCCCAGTTCGTTGACCTGGCCCTCTAACGACCATATCCACTTCTCCACGAGCCGTGCAACTGACTGAGCTGCCAACGTCATCAGGTAGTTGTATATTGAGGGATGCAGCAGGTTCTCGATGGGAGCCACCAGCTTCCTCCACTGCTCAGAAAACTCAATGCCCCGAGTGGACTCTGGTTCGTTGGGCGACAGCAGATATGTGCCTCGAAAGATGCGACCACAGAGAGACCGAATCGCGCCCGAGAGGCTGCCATTGTACCAGGCACGAGTCCCCTCGGTGACAATCGCGTGCGCCCTCTTCCTGAATTTTGCACTTATATCATGAAGTTTCGAGTGATCGTTATCGGCATTGATTTCCTTGGCCCGGTCCACTACCTTGTCCACATAGTCTGCAGTCACCTCCAGGTCGTTCAAATATACAAACGTGAGAAATCGGTCGCTCATGTGGGCGGTGATCTTGCTTCCAAGGATCGTCGCATAGTCTGCCTGCAGAACCCGCAAAAGATCCGACAGTATTGAGTTCTCCAGATCGGAGTTCGCAGTGCCCACGGCCTGCTCCATGAGAGTGCTAAACATGTACGTCACATCGTCCACTACTGAGCTCACCAAGGGATTATCGGGTGAGTGCGTGGATGTCGCAGGAGGGATCTTATCCGAGTCAAGAGCGGTCTCAACAGTGCGCCTAAACACAAAAATCGCCAGCGATTCAAACGTGGGCTCAACCGACGACTTGAACTTGGCAGCAAGCCCACTGGTTTCAACATGCTTGACGGCTTCAGGCCACCGCGAAATGAAATCCTGGTAGAGACGCCAGCGGTTCAGCATCAAATCTAGCTCCGCAATCCGCTGCGTTACCTCTTCCAGATCGATATAACTTCCGGCCATACCGCTCTCCGTCTTCATTGGTGTGGACGCTCGCGACGACGCGGGAGCAAGGTGCGCTACCAGCCCCGGGAAGCTGTACGCTTTTATATCGTCATGCAGGTTTTCGATTCGGCGCTCGTCTAGCCAGGTATCCAAAATCAGGCCGCCTTGGGCGTCGACCTCCCGCTGGATTACATCGATAACATGCGGCATCGCCTTGTCACCGTAATATCTCTCAACCAAAGCTGAATGCTGCGCGAGAATCGCTGCGATGCTCTCAAACAATCGCGTGATCGCAATGCCATAGAAGCTCGGGTTATCTGAGTTAGCACCTGCTATCAACGAGCGACTTTGGGAGGCAATAATCCCACTAATAAACTTCGAGTACCGTACCAACCCGTCCTTTTCATGTCCAACTTGGGGAAGCAGTTTGAACCACCGAGTGAGTGCAGCAGTGTCCCTGGCCTCGCACGCCTTGTCGAACTCCCTACAGAAGAGTGCTGCCATAGCATCGCAGCCCTGGCGAAGCGAGACCTCAGGGGCCTCAGGAAGTTCAGAACTGGGGACCATCTTGAGAGCAAGCTCACTCTCTTTTATTGACTCTGGAATGTTCAGAGCCGTGTGGGCAGCATGAGCAGCTCTCTCCCAGTCTCGTACGTCCATTGCGTCGCTCATAGCCTGAATAGAGTTGCGAAGCTCCAGAGTAGTGTCGACAAACCTGCGTGCATCTGCAGCTCGCTCATACAGCGCCAATGCCTCGTTTACCCGAGAACTTACCGACTGGGCCGTATAAGAGGCTTGCTCAGAAATGGACCCCAGCTCTGCGGCGTCTGAAAGAGCCGTAGCTAGCTTGTAGCGTGCGTCGACTAGCGACTCCATTCTTGACTCTGGGGTGTCGGGAAAGAGCTTGGTGCTCTCGAGCCTCGAGCTGTTTTGGGCACTAAGCGTCTCATCAAGAAGTGCCACTAGTTCAGCCCGCGAATCGCACGCTTTGACGTCGTCCATGCGTTCCCTCAAATGACACTCCTAAGGTGGCTGACGTGGCGATCTGAAATATATGCTAGGTGCCAAGTGAAGACACTTGAGTAGATCGTTTTCAATAGTTATTATACTTGATTGTAACATAGCTAGATTGGTGCATAATGTACCGAAATATCAACACTGACTAAATAGTAGAATTGTACTTAGATTTTCACCGTGAGATCCTTCACATCACGCACAAATCACTACTAAGCACACATAAATCTCACAAATAGTAACTGGAGTCGAGGAAAGATCACTCCCCTAAAGGTGCAGCACATACCTCTAAATAGCTATACATAAAACACACGTTAAACGTAAATTGTTTGTAAATATTTCGAGATCCTTGCCGCACTCAGGTCTATCCGCCACTCACTATCTGAGGCGCCTGCAGGTGACTTTTTTTCAATGTCAATTGTAGTATTGATTTCTGGCAGTGGTACCAATTTGCAGGCCCTAATCGACGCTGATTTAGGTGCTCCCATCACACATGTTGTTTCTAGCAGCCCAAAGGCTTACGGGCTGGAGAGAGCACACAAGGCAAATATCCCAACTACTGTTCACTCCCTGCAAACCTACTACAAAGGCATCCCTAAGGAAAACAAGGATGAAAGAGCAGCTGCTCGGGAAAAGTTTAATTCTGACTTGGCATCTTTGGTTCTTAACTTAAAGCCTACCTTGGTGGTGTGTGCAGGCTGGATGCTGATTTTGGCACCTACGTTTCTACAACCACTAGAGAAGTCCCACATCGATATCATCAACTTACATCCCGCCCTACCAGGTGCCTTCCCAGGAATACATGCTATTCAGAGGGCATGGCAGGCAGGCCAGGACGGGACTGAAGAGTATGGCGGTGTTATGATTCACTACGTTATTGCCGCAGTAGACGAAGGAAAGCCCATTGTGGTCAAGAAACTCAAACTAGACAAGTCCGAGTCTGTCGAACAGTATGAGGCACGGGTACATGCAGTCGAACATGATGCAATTGTCGAAGGAACAAAGATTGCCCTCCAAAAACAAACAATATAATAACTACTGCATACTTGTAGAAAGTTTCTCTCTCAGCCAGTTACTCGATTAGTTTCCATTTTGGGAGTGATCGCTGCGACGCAGACCCAATCGAGTAGTAGGGACCTGTTTCTATATTAATCACGTTGATAGACCTGTGTGACAACAGCAATGGCTCAGTCGCGCACATATATCTGCAGATGGATTGCAAGTGCAATTATCCTTGTTGCCAGCATATGTTTAGTTGGCTTCTTTGTAGCACTCTTGCGGAAGAAGGTTATCGCTATAATGAAAGCTCGATCAGGGCCGTCTGGACCATACATGGACATGGCAATGCCTCCCACTTATGTTGAAAGCCAGCATCCTAACAACCTCGATTCCGAGAGACATCCCAGCTCAATACCTCTAAACTCTCCCTTGCCTCCTGCCCAAGCTAAAGTGTGATAATGTCAAGTCTTGACAACTATGTACTTAATTCTTACTTACTATAAATGGAAGATAGAAAGTTTGAAACGTTGTAATGCACCGTCCCGCTATCGAGTAGGATCAACAATGGGTACCACTTTTTGACGTAGACGTCATGCTACTCTTTTGCCTTACTTTTTGGGCTCTTCTGGAGTATTGGGCTTTCTGACCTCTAGCACATTGCGTACGCATGCTCTCATATCAGAGAGCTTATCGAAACATCTGGTTCGGAAATCAGGATGCTCCTTGATACAGTCTTCGTAGATGTTCATTTGCTCGGAGCAGTTAGCAATAATCTTTTTGAACGATGGACTCTGAGTAGTTACGCAATCCGAGAGCTTTTTCTGGTCATCAAAACACTTTGAGGCATCGCCTTTACCCAAGCAATTGTAATATGTCAGAAACTGGTCCGGACAGCACGCTGCAATCTCCTCAACCAACCTTTGATCTAGCAGTAGTGACATTCTGTGAAGTGCTAGAAGAACACTATTATATAATAAACCTCTTTAGGCTTATGAGAGCAAAAGTCGATATGACATTTTGAAGAGATTATGCATTTTTAGTTTATTTATTAAATTTAAATTAGTTGTTTTAAGCAGCACTAGGAACAGGAGTAAAAACATCGAAAGCACCAGTTCCAGAGCTAATGGGGCGTCCCAACACTATACGGGCTGATGGTGACTCCAAAGTATCAGAAGAGCCATTTAGAACCTCTTTAGTTAAGAACTGACAAGTAGACTCATAGCTCATCTTTGTGAGCGGTGAAATGCTCGAGTCGAGGCCAGAACGGTTGAACGGCAAGTAAGTGCCCTCACGAGTCATCATATCTGCGATGAGCTCGAGGTGCCGGAGATTCACAGTGATAGCGTAGGTGTCGAAAACGTTCTTGATTTCACGAACAATAGTAGCTCTAGCGGCCTCAACTCCGTATGTCCGCAAAACTGCCGCAACATCGTTAGACAGGATTCCATTCACATCAATAAATAGGTCTTCAAGCCACATCGCCTTGAAGTTTACACCCTCAGTGAGAATGACGCGACCATCCTTGTGGTTAGGAGGTCTCAGACAACGTTCGATACGGGGAACCTCACGAACAACAACCTGGTGACAAACAGCTTCCACAACGTCAACCATAAGAAGCTTCTTGAGAGAAGCAGGGAACTCAAGCTTGAACTCACACCACTCGCCTTGCATATCGTCAAAGTCAAACTCCATGACATAGCGGTGATTCGAAGCAATTGCCTGCTGTCTCTTGTTAGCGTTAGAAGAAAGGGGAGACTTGCGGGACTCTTGCTCCTTCTTTGGCGGCTCATCGACCTCCATCTTGTCATCATTGTCAATTGGTTCTTCAGCCGTGGCGTCGTCCTCCTCAGACTCCTCACCATCATTATCATCGACCTTCTCATCGTCAACCTCTTCGTAGGAGACCTGCTCGTTATTCTTTTGCTTGGCATCGTCGGCCTCGAAATCACTGTCCTCGTCCTCTTCACCACTACTCTCCACAGCTTCGTCGTCAATGAGCTTGTCATCACCATTCTCTCTGGTGGGCTTAGCTTTCTTAGCCTTCGGCTTTGAAGGGATCTTGGTGGGATCACCGATGCTGGGATCAGCATCTGCACGTTTTTGACGACGGAACTCTTTGACAATATCGGACTCAAGCTTTTCCAAGAATTTCGCGGAAAGAACTTCTTCAACGGTCTCCTGCGAAATATCGTATTCTTCTTGATACTCGTTGCGAGGGAACAAGTTAATCCGAACCGTGTATGAGCGAACTCTGTCTCCATTTAAGTTGGCACCAATCCGTTCAGTTACAATGACTTTGTCGATGAGCTCGCTCAGCATGATCTTCGTGACGCCTCTGCAAAAGGCATCTGCTTGTTCATCAGTAATGCTGTTTGCAATTGGCAAAATCATCTGTGGAGTTTTGATATTTGCACTTGCAGTCATGATGATTTCTCGCATACGAGGGATACCTAATGTGACATTGGCAGCACCATGGCCAGCGAAATGGAAAGTGTTCAATGTCATTTGGGTGGAAGGCTCACCGATAGACTGGGATGCTACGATACCGACACTCTCGCCAGCATCGACCAAAGACTGCTGGTATTTTAGATGCATGAGAGACTTGAATTTCTTATCCAACTTGGAAATTTTGAGGTCATGACCACGTTGTTTGATTTCGGCCTTGTTTTGTTCAACAAAAGTATCTAGATCGTGCTGGAACTTCTCTGACACGGATCCAATGTATCGAGCAGGATTGAGAGCCAAGACAGTGGGTTCAGGATCCTCACCATTCTTGAGGGCTTTCCTAACTTTCTTGGAGTACCCAGAGGCTACAGAATCGTTGAGTTCTCCAACAAAACTGGGACTGTGCTTTCTCAGTAGTCCTTCATAGTTGTCAAGGCAAAATTTGAACTGCTCAAGATAGGACTCTTTAGTAGTGTCAATGTTATCGCCACCATACAAGAACTGAATAATTGTTCCATCACTGTCACGCACAGTGTTGTCATACTCAGATTTGACACCTTCAAGCTGCTTAATCAAACAGCGCTGCAGATAACCAGAACGAGAAGTCTTGACAGCAGTATCAATGAGGCCTTCGCGTCCAGCCATACAATGGAAATAGTACTCCTGAGGCTTGACACCGCTATAGAATCTCTGTGCGATGTAACCACCGGCTCTGACGTGGGTCTCGTAGGGTCGGAATGTAGGAAGGGTCTTTCCGCTAACCATGACAGGGACACGACGACCCTCGAGAGCCTGCTGGCCCAAGGCACACATGATCTGACTGACGTTAACGTTCGAACCCTTAGCACCAGAAAGAGCCATGGCCTGCATACTGTTATAAGGGAACTTTTTCTGGGTACCTGCAGGAATGCACTTGGAGACAACTTGAGAGGTTACGGCATTGGCCTTGGACATTGAGATCGCATCAAGAATGCCCAGCTTGTTGTCGTCACGAAGAATCTCTTCCAAGCGCTTTTTGAGCTCGGTGCTAGTCTGTTTGGTATCCTCTGGCAGATTAGTGACCTCATTTGCAGCCTTCAAGCCGACAGTTTCAGCCTGATCGAGCAAATCCCTGCGCCATTTATCGCCTTCTGCTGTAAGTCTAAGGTCGTCCATACCACAAGTAAATGCAGTCTCCATGATGTACTTTGTGAAAAGACGACCGAGCACGCTTAGAAGGAGACCTGCCGAGTTCGGGCCATAAAGTTCGTACACGGAATGCACCAGACCATAATCTGCAGCACCATATTGAGACTTGTCCAAGATTCCACATAAAAGCTCACCATTCTTGAAAAGAACAGTGTTTTCTTGGGAATGCGGACCCCAGTACTCGTTCTTAATCTTGTTCTTAGAGGTAGTACTGAGACCTGGGCGGTCGTTGGGCTTAATATTCAAAAGAATAGTGGAAATGACTTGCTTACCAGTCCACAATGCAACGGGTTTCTGAATAGTCGGGGGGAGAAGAAGAATGCGATCTGACGCGAACTGGCCAGTCTCAGGACGAATGGAGCCATAAATAAGTTGCTGATACTGTTCTTTAGTCAAGAAAGTATCCAGGCTAGTTAGCCAGACACCAGCACTGATGTGGTCCTGAATCAGACCACGGAGGGGCTTTCCAGAGGTGGGAGTCAAGTACTGATTGTTGGTATTTGCAATGAGCATAGCCTCAGCCCTGGCATTTTCGTTCTGGGGGAAGTGCATATTCATCTCATCACCATCAAAATCTGCATTGTACGCACCGGTGTTTGCGTAATGTAGACGAAGAGTCTTTTCCTTGGGAAGCACTCTCACAGAGTGACCCATCATGGAAGCCTTGTGGAGGGTCGGCTGACGGTTCATCAACACGACGTCATGATTTCTGATGTGGCGGTGGACCTTTTTGTTGACCCCGATTGTTCCACGAGTGGAGGGTGTCAGGAGCTGGTTTGCTAATGCTGTACGCTGCTCCAAGGTCATATTAATGAGAGAGATGATTTTTCCATTCTCCTCTTCGACTTGAATAGCGCCAGGCCACGTATTTGGGCCGTTTATAACCGCTTGACGCATCTCTTCAAAGTTGTGAGACGTGACGGGCTCAGGGTACGTGAGCTTGACGGCAAAAACGGGAGGAATACCGATCTCGTTAGTTTCAATATTAGGGTCTGGAGAGATGACGGAACGAGCAGCAAAGTTGACACGCTTGCCCATCATATTTTTGCGAAAGAGACCTTCCTTCTTTTCGAGGATCTGCTTGATACCAGGGAGGCCGGCCTTGCCAACTGGGGTTTGATTTTTCTCCGAATCGAGAACACCATTATAATTATTTTGCAGGCTCACAAACTGGTTCATGAGCTGGCTAAACACCATCTTGCGCGCCTCACCGCCCTGCTTGTTCAATTGCATCTTGTGGAGCTCGTCTGAGAGATCACGGATCGACAAACAATCCTGCAGAATTCTCACGAGCATGTCGTTGGTAGGATTTGAGTGGACTTGGCCTCCTAGGACACTGGGCAATCTGAAGCGAGTAGGAGGGACGGCGATTGTATCGGCAAAGAACATGTCGGCCGAGACGTGCTCCTTCGAGCGAGGGCTTGACTTGAAGATGACATTGCACATAGCCTGCTCCCGCTGGAACAAGGATCGGAGGATGCTCCGCACCTCCATGCTGAGGAGGAATCTACTTCCGTGGTGGCTCTTGGATTTGGGGCCAGTATCCTCGACTTCCATAGGCACATTGTCTTCCTCGAAACTCTGTGTGACGCCCTTGACACGATTGTGGTTGATTTGCTTGGCACCCAACTCGATCTCAAAGATCTTGCTGTAACCGTCCTTGCGGAACTTGGGACTGAACATGCCGCAGTTGTCGCACTTATTTCTGGCTGCCAGAAGTTTGTAAAACTCCTTGATAACTGCCTTGCGCTCAGCAGCGATGGCTGGAGTGCGCACACCGCTGGACGAAGTGCGACCCTCTTTGATTGCTTTTGCGATCGCATCGTTGGTGTAAGCGATGCGTTTGGACATCAATGTGCGTGCTGCCTCGACGGTTCGGTCTTCTGGTCTGTCCTCGACATCGTCCTCGGCAGTAGCTAGAGTGAGATCAGCGACTTCAGAAGCCTCGAGCAAAAGGCCGTACTGAAGGAGCCTGAGTTTGCACTCGTATAGGTTTACAACTGTCTGGTTTAGTCTGAATCGGTGGCAATGCAAACAAGCAGCTCTGAGGAACTGGAACATGTGGGCGAAAAACATCGGGTTGTAGACGGGCATTGGCAGCTCAATGTGGCCGACATGGCCGAGACAGCGATGCTGGTCGAGCCCACAAGTCTGGCATAAATTTTTCTCAAACGCACCCAAGCTCAAGTCGTACAGGCCGTTAGCTACGGGGTGTCCGAGGTTATCAAAGACCTCTGGGTTGGTAATTTGCTTGACACTAAGTTGCTTGATGTCCTTACTCGGGAAAAACCCAAAGTCTACGGACTGCAACGTAGTCCCTACCGGAGAGGCTATATTCATGACGGTTTGATCTGAAATTTTCCCAGAAAAATTATGTAACGGTGCTCGCGCGAATGTGGCGCCGGTGGCGAGGTCGCTCGGGCAGTCAGGTGACAAATATGTGTCACGTGATCCTCGGGTACAATAGCCAGGCACGAATTTCAAAGAGTTAGTAATTGTGAGCTGTCAAAATTTCCAGGCTGTGAGGCGGCGCGCGATTATAAGAGCCAACCCCGGGGATAATACTGTATATTAGATAGCAAGAGGGCACACACGCTCACTTGCGAACCGCAACGCCTGCTGGAAAACTTTAACCATGAGCCTCCGCACTCGTATTAATAATTGTGCATTGATTTCTAATCTAGTATTGTCACGAAGCCTTTCCTCTTCATGCACTGCCTACAATGCCTCAGACCAACCCTTGCCTCGAAGCACTGATAAACTCACGAAACGCCCCACCCCTCCTGCAGGTGCGAAGCTATCTCAACTTCACAAAGTGTTATTTCCATTGAGTTACAGAGAAAGCTTTGCGCAGTGGTTCCATCGCAAGAGCCTGCGCAAAGCAGAGGAAGATTTACTGGCCTGTGCTGATATCAGAGTGTCTGGAGATGACGCCAATGCTCAGTCTCTAGACGTTGCTGTCGGAGACAAGCTGTTTTTGAATGAGCTCGAGGTCGTTGGTGAGAAAGTGGGAGATCAGGAAAATAAACATGTGGTCCTGATCCACGGATACGGAGCAGCCAAGGGCTTTTTCTACAAAAACCTACTTAATTTAGCCATGCCTGGCTACACGCTTCACGCCATTGATCTGCTGGGATACGGTCGTAGCAGCCGGCCTACGTTCAAGATCCACCCCACCGACCCGCGGGACGGCGTGCTGAAGGCCGAGTCATTCTTCACTGATTCGCTCGAGGAGTGGAGAAAGGCCCGCAACATCGGGCAGTTCACCCTGCTGGCCCACAGTCTTGGAGCCTATGTAGGCTGCGGGTACATTTTGAGGCATCCTGAGCGAGTCGACAAGGTGATGATGATCTCCCCGGCTGCAGTGGGCAGGACTATAGAGAGTCTTCCCATGGAGGTCGTGGGCACCAAGCCAGATCCTTCGATTCCGATCCTCAAGTCGTTTACGAATATTCCGGGGTGGTTCAGGTGGGGATGGGAGCACAACTTCAGCCCATTCTCGCTGGTGCGCTACACGGGTCCGCTTGGCCCCATGATGGTGAGTGGGTGGACGTATCGGCGGTTTGCCGACCTGTCTCTGCGAGAGCGAGACTGCCTGCATGACTACTCGTATAGCACGTTCAAGACCAAAGGGTCGGGCGAGTATGCGCTGAACTACCTGCTGGCTCCTGGAGCAAGCGCCCGGTGGCCGCTGGCGGAGCGAATCAGCGGCCTCAAGGTCCCGTCGCTGTGGCTGTACGGCGACCACGACTGGATGGACATTGAGGGCGGCCACGAGGCGGCCCGTCAGCTCCAACTGGCCAAGGCTCCTCCCGCCAAAGTTTTGACGGTCCCCAACGCCGGCCACCACCTGTACCTGGACAACCCGGAGGAGTTCAACAGGCTGGCCCGGGAGTTTATGACCGGCAAGCTGAGTGTATAATTATAATAGATTACAGATACTGCATTATACTTCTGAGAGCCTCGGTGGATTTCCTTTCTATGGTTACGGCTGGCATAATACATCATACTCACAATTTGGTATGTATGCTATCTACCAATATAATACCAGAATTACGGTGACATCCCCACCTTGATCATAGCTTAATTAGATCTAACCAGAATTACTCCTCCTCTTCTGGGGCATCGTCAGGGAGACGGGCCACCACCTCTTTGAGCTCGTCCTCGGTGTAGATGTGAAAGCCGTGCTCCTTGGTGACCTTGGAGAGCTGGATGTTCTTGGCCTCGAGTTTCTCCTCCATGACCTGCCTGAGCACCTTGAGCAGCAGCATCTCGGCGTCCGCGAACGAGATCGACGAGTGATAGTGCTGCTGGAGCTCAGCTTGGGCACCCTCGGAGCCGGAGCCGATCGCCTTGGCGAGGTAGCAGTAGTAGGTCCCGGTGGGCTCGGTGTGGTACAGCTGGGGGCCGTTCTCGTCGACCCCAGCGATCAGCAGGGCCACGCCGAACGGGCGAGACATGACGGCCTTCTCGTCGTCGTCACCCTCACCGAACCGAAGAGCCAGCTCGCAGACCGATTGGGTGACCGTCTCCACCGAGATGGGCTCGTCGAAGTTGAAGCGGTGGTTGCAGGCCTCGACTCTGGCGTGGTCGACCAGGGTGCGGGCGTCGGCAGTGAGGCCGCTCATGGCGCTGCCGAGGTGTGTGTCGATCTCGTCGATCTTTTCCACCGAATTGCTCTCGAGGAGCGAGGAGGTGATGCGCTTCTCGACCCCGAGTAGGACCCCCTCATCAGTGCGGATGCCGATTGCGGTGCTCCCGAGCTTGATTGCCTCGAGAGAGTACTCTACTTGAAATAGGCGGCCTTCTGGCGAGAAGGTGCTCACGCCGCGGTCGTATTCGTTGCGGGTAAGGAACATTATGGTGGAACAGTGGCCTGCCGTAGTCATCTGGCGGCGAGTGGCGGCGGTGGCGGTGGCGAGCGTGGCGGACTATATTCTATTAACTTATTTAGAGCCCTTGATAGCCTTTTTGATGGTTTTCTCCACAACCTCCCAGTCGCCGGTGGGCACCTGGGTCATGGTGATGCCCTCGCCAAAGTAGGACTTGATGTCGCTCAGCAGCTTGTAGCTGGTCTGGTCATGCACGAACGAGACTGCGACGCCGGTGCGGCCGAAGCGGCCAGTGCGGCCAATGCGATGCAGGTACGTGGAGGGGTCAGCGTTGCCGTCGGCATCGGTAGGCATGTCGTAGTTGACGACCATCGAGACGGTGGGCACGTCGATGCCGCGCGACAGCACGTTGGTGGTGATGAGCACCTTGGTCCTGTGCTCGCGGAAGTCGTCGATGATCTTGTCGCGGTCGGCGGTGGCGATGTCGCCGTGGAGCACCGACACCTTGTGGCCCTCGCCGATCATCTTGGCCGCGAGCTGGTCGGCGGTGCGCTTGGTGCGCACAAAGATGATCGAGCTCGCGATCGTGAGCAGGCCGTACAGCTTCACGAGCGTCTCGTATTTCTCCTGCTCGTTGGCGCAGTCCATGTAGATCTGGGTGATCGCCTGCACGTTGAGCTCGGACTGCTTGAGGCGGATCTCGTTGGGCTTGGGCACGAACTTGAGCGCGTACTCGTAGACCTTCTCATCGAACGTGGCGCTGAACAGCACCGTCTGCACGTTCGGGGGGCACGCCGCCTTGACGCGGCTGCATTGGGCCCCGAGGCCCTGCTGGTCGAGCATGTTGTCGGCCTCGTCGAGCACAAACACCTGCAGCTTCGACACGTCCAGCAGTCGACGCCGCAGCAGGTCGTTGATCTTGCCGGGCGTGCCCACCACCACCTGCGCCGTCACGCGCTCGTCCTTGCCGATCGAGTCCGGCACCAACAGCTGGTACGTGATGTCAGTGTACTTGCCCATCGTGCGGGCCACCTCGAGGTTCTGGCGGGCAAGCTCGCGCGACGGGGCGAGGCACAGCGCCTGCGGCTGCTTGATGTCCGGCACCACTCGGCTCAGCATCGTGAGGGTGAACGCGGCGGTCTTGCCAGTTCCAGACTGGCTCTGCGCGATCAGGTTCTGCGGGGGGTTGCTCAGCAGCAGCGGGAGCGCGCGCTCCTGGATTTTCGACGGCTTGGCGTACTTCATGGCGTAAATTCCGTCCAGCAGCTCCTTGCGCAGCCCCAGATCCTCAAACGACTTGACGCTGTAGAGGGCCGAGTTGGGGTCGGCCTGGATGTCGGCGAGCTTGACCTCGACCTCATATTCGACGTCAACGAGGTTCGAGTCGGGCTCCTGGCCCGCGCCGCTGTTGCCCTGGAGGTCCAAGTTCTGCAGGGTCTCTGATTCCATCGACATGTGAAAACGTAAGCAGCGGGGGTCGAGTCAAGTAGGTAAATAGGTAGAATCAGTCCAGCGTGGCCACCGTGGCGCGCTCCCGGGCACGCTCTCGCTGCTCGCGCTCGCGCCAGCGGCGGGCCTTCTCGGCCATTGCCGGGGCGGCCCTGAGCTGCCGCGGCTCGAGCGGCCGCTTGCACACAGGGCACGCCCCGTCCAGCGTGCGCAGAATCGCCTCGCGGCTGAAGTAGTGGCCGCACGGCGCCCGCACCGGCTCCTCGAGCATCTGCTTCGTGATCGGGCACCGGTAGCTCTGGCGCGTCGTGGTAATGATCGCCTCCCCGTAGTACTGGTCCACGTCCTTGTCCTCGTTGTCGGGGTCGATGATGTCCATGAGCGACTCCCACATGCTCGTGAACTGCTTGCGGGTGTCCTGCGAGTACCGGTGCCGGCCCTCCTGGGCCTGCTGCTCCGCGACCTGGGCCGCGACCTCGTGCTCGTAGACGCTGGCGATGTCGGGGACCACCAGCGGCGGCTCGTCGTCAATCTCCAGGTCGCGCCGCGCGGCGTTGTCCTTGAGTGCGCGCGCAGCGGCGGTCCGCGCCGACTTCATGGCGTCGAGCCGCGAGCACACGTCCATGATGCGCTGCATCTCAGTGTTGATTCCGACGATTTGGTCGTCGAGCTTGAGCTGGAGCGCGTCGCCGCGGTCGGGAAAGTCCTCCATCACGAGCTGCCGGGCCCGGGCCGCCTCGATGGCGGCCTTTTTGAGGTACTCGCGCGCGTACTTCATGTTGGACGCCAGCTCCTGGCAGTCGTCGGCGGTGGTGTTGGCCGCGATCGCCGTGGAGTCGAGCGGAAGGTGCATTAATCTACAAACAGTTATTAAGCCGCAAAGCTAAATACCAGCACCCACGCGAGCACGTACGCGCCCAGCGCGTTGGCAATGCCCGCGGTGGTGGCCTGACGGAAGGTGGAGAAGGCCGAGCGCCAGTTTTTAAGCGCGAGCGGCACTGAGGCGATTACTTGTACTGCAAGGTACAGCGCGAGCCCTGCAGCCGACTCGAGGCGCGCAATCCCGGCCAGCACGCCAGACGCAATCGCAATCTTGACCCGGTACTTTTGCACCGCATTCAGGTTGAACTCGAGTCCATCCATTACCGTGAGGTGCTAACTAAGTCAGCATGGTCAGAACCTGTCAGGACCTACGGGATGCGGTGGCTCTGTGCTTGCAGCGCAGCGAGTGCGTATTAGTGCACCGCAATACCCCACAAAAGTGCATGGAGGACCCCGAGCTCGCAAAAACCCTGCCGCAGCCCTGCATCGTGCAGATCTTCCGGTACCTCGACTGCAAGCGAGGGCAGATCGACAGATCGCGGCGATTCCGAGGAAACGGGCCAAAGTCCTCGGGGCAGTACCGGCACGACCTCGACCTGCTCGCCCAGGGCAACTTCGACCCCGAGGAGGAGCTCCACAAACTCGGCGCCGAGCACGTGCAGCCCGTGGAAAAGTAATCAGTATATATGTACATAGTCGATTAATTGCATGAGATAAATAAGTCAGTCGGCCGAGAGCGCCGTCGTCAGCCGCTCGAGCCGGTCGTACAGGCTGTGCAGGTGCTTGCTCTGGCGCTCGATCTCGTCGGCCTTGTGGAACGACACCGTCGCCGCCACCTGGTCGATCCTCGCCTGGAGCTGGTCCTGCGACACCAGGCTCGCAATGAGCTCCTCGGCGTCGACGTCGGGCGCCACGTTGCGCACCGCGGCCGCTATGGTGTCGAGGAACGCCGAGTCGGCGATCTGGCTCACCACCGTGATGTTGTACTTGGCCAGCAGCCGCGACACGTCGAGGGGGACCTGGTCGGGGACGTTGGCCTCGATCAGCTCGGCGTCCCGCACCGCCAGCAGCCGCCCTTGGAGCACCACGTCGATGAGGCGGCCGACGTCGGGGCCCACCTGGGGCTTGATCGCCCGCAATTGCTGGTGGAACCGCCACGGGTCGAGCAGCATCGCCGCGGCCGCGAACTGGGGCTCCCCCGCGGCCACAAACGCCTGTGCCGCCTCGTGGAACTTGAGCTGGGCGAGCTTGACACGTGCCCGCACCGCCATGCCGACCTCCTGCCGCGACACGATGTTCGTGGCTGCCTCGACGTTGTTTGCGCCCAGCAGCCGCAGGGCCTCGCTATCGGCAGACATGGTCAGTGGGTCGCCCATTAGAAATATATGCGGTGGCGGCGGTGGCGCGGTCAGCTGGACGCGGGTGGCGGCGGCGGTGGCGCCTGGAGCTTCTCGACCGCGGCGTGGGTCTCGCGCAGCTTGTCGTCAATGGCGATGTTGTTGGCGGCCTCCTGGCGCAGCGCCGTCTGCCACACCTCGTCGCGGTACCGCCGCAGGCCCTCGTTCTTGAGCATGGCCCCAAGCATGATCTGGAACGTGACCACGTCCTTGTTGAGGCTCTTGTAGAACGCAAACACCTCGTCAGCGTCGCCACGGCTGGCCACATCGCGCAGCAGAGTGTTGCCGAGCACTCTGCGAGCGCGTGCGTCGAGCCCGTGGCGCGCTGCATACTGCCGCCGCGCGTCCGCCACATTCGTGCTGTGCGCCACCGCGGTCACTGCGTAGGGGTCGTCGGGAAAGCCCCACTTCTTTGTCCAATTGAGCACCGCCGCGGCTTTCTTCGGGCCCAGCTGCTGCGACACCCACCCCAGAAACTGATTGCGCGCAACAGTGCCCTTCTTGCCCGCCAGACGCAGCACCCACAGCGCCGGCACCGGCTCGTTGCGCCGCAGCCAGTAGTTCATGTCGTGCGCCGTCAGCACGCCGTTGCGGAGCCGCTGCTGGTCGGTTTTCAGCGTTTTGTACACCAGGCCATGCCGCATGTCAAAGTCGGGCCTCGTGCGGCAGAACTCGAGCAGGGGGAGCGTGAGAAAGTCCTTGATCTTGCGGCGCACCGCGTCGTCCTCGGAAAAGTCCGTCCGCTTCGCGGGCGCCGCCAGCCGGCCCTCAACGAGCTGCTTCAGCTTGGTTCGAAGCCGCATATTTTTAATTGTATTACTAATACAGGGCCCGCATGGTAGTGGACCCACCGGCGGCACGCCCGCATGCCTCGCGGCCTGGGCCCTCGAGGACTGCCCACAATTCGGCTCGGGCCCCTGGCCGCACCAGCCAGTCGCGGCTATACCTGCTTAGTAATGCAGCCCTCTCGACCATGCACCCTGGCGACCCGGCTCCGCTGGATATTTATCTCGAGCTCACCCTCACTCGCTATGTGCACTACAACGACGCCCGGCACCTGAGGCGGGCAATTCAATTGATCAAGGACCGCACCTACAACGTGCGGTGGTACGACTCGTTCGCACTGGCCCTCCGGTCGGTTGACCGCAATTGGACCGACAACAGCGGCTGGCGAGAGGCCGCAGTCGACACATACAACGCCGAGGCCCGCCACCTCCGAGAAGAGTACCACCAGGCGTCGGCAAGCGGCGATTTGCAGGCAGTCGCCGCCGCCTCGATCAAAGAGGGGCACTGGCACATCAACGGGGGCGACTTTCGGTTCGCCCACGGCGACTTCAACCAGGCCCGCGACGCCGATAAGGCCCGCGAGCTCGAGTGCATGTTCTACAGCAGCCAGCTCGACGTGATCCAGCGTGAGTTCTCACTGCTCGCCACCACGCTGGGCCGGCAGTTCTCCCGCATCCTGGCGCGGATGAGCGAGCCGTACGCCCCGGGGATCCTGCTCACGTACGCCCTGTCGCTGTGGAAGTACCACGAGTTCGCGGCGTGCGCAGCGGTGCTGCTGCACCTCCCAGCAGCTCTCCAGGACCCCGCAAAGCTGCAGTGGAACTGGCTCACCAAGCAGCAGCTCACGACCCTGACGGTGGTGTGCTCACTGCTCTCGCTGAGCCGAGCAAACATCGAGTTTTTATTGACCGGCGACCTCCATTTTGGCCAGATCCTCGCCGAGTTCCCCTATTTATCAGCCCTCATCCGCGCATACTTGGACCTGGAGATTGAAGAGTTTTGGAAATGCTGGAGCGAACTAGCCGCTAATAATAGAAATCCATGGTTACTAGATGACGAGCTACTTACCTGCAGAGATATGCTCCGCAACAACCTCCACCGCATGTACCTGGCTGTCCGCAGCGTGTGCCCCGTCGACCAGATCCTCGCGGTGTTTGGCATCACCCACCACACCTATACCATTCTCGACTTTGTCGTCGAGGTCAGCAGCCTCGACCTGCAGATCGAGGTCGATACCGTCACCAACATCGTCAAAACCGTCAAAAAGCCGGCCATGACCGACATGCACGTCGACCAGTACGTCCACGACTCGCTCATGACCATCTGGTACGGCATCGAGACGTCGTTCAACGGCGTCATCACAACCTCGCAGGAGCGAGAGCCAAAAAGCCGGTTCTACGCGACGCGTGAGCGCCCAATCCCCGACAGCGATGAGTCCCCGCAGCTTTCGTTCGAGCAGGACTGATCACTTCATCTCTGCTGGCATACTCTGCTGGCATTCATCTCAACTCTGGCTGGCATAGCTCTCCAGCAAATAGCTCTCCATAACGGTCTTCATAGTCTTAGCCGTATCCAGGCTCTTGTCCAGCATAGCCTTGAGCTCCTGTCGGGGAATGCCCTCGTTCGAAAGCACCTCTATCGCAACCAGCTGGTCGCTGCTCGTTTGGTACGCCGCCACCAGCTGCTTGTCGGTGTTGGGCACGTCCACGTCCGCGTACACCTTGCCGTCGACCCAGGCCACCGCACCGGCAGCCAGCAGGTCGTGCAGAGCGATGCCCGCACTCACGACCGCCATTGAGGTGGCATTGAGTGCAGCCGCCATCAAAGTCGAGGTGGTCTGCGGCCCGCTCAGCACGTTTATCAGCACGCTGATGTCCGATTTCGGGTACTGGTCGAGCAGAATCGCCCGGATCAGCGACGACCGCACGAAATCCTCGGTCATTCGCTCGACGTTCTCGCTCGAGGGAATCTGGGCAAACGGCTGGATCCGCACATTAACAGTGATATTCGACTGCTGCTCAAACTCACCTCGCCGGGGCTGCGGGCCATACACGCACGCCTCGATTCGAGTGTCGCCAATCTCAATGTAGGCCGAACCGCTGGCGTTGCGGACGACGCTCTGGCTCAGATACACCGGCCTGAGTCCATCAGTGAGCTCTATTTTCTGCTGCTGCTGTTCTGGAGGGTAAAAGGCGTCAAAGTCGGTGGGCCCGAGGTTCCTTCTGCGGTCGCCCAGGTGTGACATTTTCTACTTAGTTAACAGACCGATCAGCTCTGGGAGGCTATCGATCACGTAATCAGTAGCCTCATGGTTAGTGAGGTCCTGGTTGACGTCATTACGTAATAGCACCGTAGCGACTCCTGCGCGGCGGCCGGCGTGCATGTCGTCGATGGAGTCGCCCACCATCACCATCTGGCGGGGTTCGAGGCCCCACGCCTGCGCGATCTTGAGGATCCCGTCGGGCGCGGGCTTGGGCGGCTTGAACTCGCGCGTGATCACGGGCTCCATAGTAATTCCCTGTAGAAACTTGGTTCGCAGGTACTCGACTGGGATCGGGAAGTTCCGCGTGCAGATCGTCGTTCTGATGTCCTGCCCGGCGAGCCAGGTCATGAGCTCGTGCAGCCCGGGCTGGGGCTCCATGTCCTGCATCGCGCGCCGCTCAATTACCCGCAGCTTCTCCTGGGCCTCCTCCTGAGCAGGCTCTGGCAGCCCGTGCACATGGTCGAGAATATCAACCGATTTATCAATCCCCAGCGCGCTGCGCATCTCCTTGAACATGTACGTCTGCGGCAGGCACAGCGTGCCGTCCATATCAAACACAATACCCCTGATCCCGCTGAGCATTCGCCTCATCGAATCTGCACATGCTCCAGTTTGTAACCTCAGTCCAGTTGCTGACTCATCGTGATACCAGTTACAAATGTCTGGTTTTGGAGATTTGGAGGACAATGCCCCTCACGGCGGATATTCATGGACTCCCGAGCCCGACGAACCAGCCTGGGATGCTTCCAATGACCCCCAGATTCCCCCTCTCGCCAGCGTCGGCCCCAGCGAGCCCCATCCTGAGCCCGACCGCACCGCCTCGCCTCAGCCCTCTCAGGCCGACCAAAATGCCCAGCAAACACCGCATTCAGGCTCCTCTAAACCCATCAAAAAGCCCCGAATCACCGTAGTGGTCTCCAAGGTCGAGGTCAACAAAGCACAGGACCCAGTGTTCACATTCGATGTTTCCACGACTCTGCCCCGATTCAGGCAGACAACCTTCCGGGGAGTACGCCGGTCGTATTCTGAGATCCGCAAGTTCGCGAACTACCTCGCCAGCGCCAACCCAGAGTGTTTTGTGCCGGTGCTGCCGCCCCCTGCTACCAGTTTTCCCACTTCGAGCCCCGAAAACATCTCTCAGCTGCGCATGGGCATCCAAAAGTGGTTCGAGCGAGTGACGAGGTCGCCGCTGCTCGCTCGCGACGAAGAATTCGCCCACTTTGTCCAGTACACCTCAGGCTACAACCCTGTGGTGAAGTTCAAGCCGCCAGCAACAGGGCTCGCCCGCAAAGTCATCAAGCAGTTCACCCCGCCGACGGACGACGTCGCTGAGCTGCACGAGTTCCGCCCAGTCGCCAAGCTCGTCTACCAGTACAGCACCGAGGGCCACGGCCGAGTGCTCAAGGTCGCACGCTGTAGAAGAGCCCTCGCCGGCGCGTACTCAGAGCTCGCACTTCGCTTCGCCTCACTGGTGCAGTCAGAGGAGAAGAAGGGCATGATCAACATGTGGACGCGCCTCGCCAAGGTGGTCGGCACAGTGGGAGACATTGAGAACGCCAAAGCGACCCTGTTTGAGGGATACTACGGAGATGCACTGGAGCAACTCGCTCGCGAGGCCTACTCCATCAAGGAGACCCTCACCAACCGCCATATCCTAATGCGAGACCTGATCAAGTGCCAGGGTGTCAGCGCTAAACAATACGAAATCGCTACGCGGCTCAAGAGCTCAGGAAACATCAGCCCGGCAAAAGTGAATGAGGCCATTAATCAATTTGAGGACGCGAAACAAACCGAGAAGCGCATCACCTCTGCGGTTCGCCGAGTCACCGAGAACCTCGTCGCAGAGAAACCGGTCGCGCTGAGCCGCATGGAATCAGATATCATGACTGCTATAAGCCAGTACGCGCTGCGCATCATCGACGCTGACCGCAAGGCCCTCAGCGTCTGGGAGTCCATCAGGCGAGACGTCAGGGCCGTCGATTCACGCGGAGGCCTCAGCAAACTGGGCCGCGACGGCCCCACCCGCAGAGCTATCGGAGTCTCGCAGAGCCTCGCGGGCGACAGCTGGTCTGGTGATCGCCAACTGCGGGCCAAAGACCTGCTCCCCCATGCCCAAGTCGCCGATGAAGTAGTAGACGCCAAAAGCGCCGCCAGCCTACTGTCAGAAAGCGTGTTCTAAATATAGCATGACTTAAAATATTATTATTATATTTTCGTAATTATTCCCCGAACGACTCCCGCCACTCCATTAAATAGTAAAACCTCCTCATTTTCGGTCAGGTCGCTGGCCACGATCTCCCCTTCTTTTATGTACCCAAGGTCGAGCAAGAAGCTCCCAACCACCGAGGTGACGCCGCCATCCTTTAGGAGGGGACACACCCACTGTCCGTCTCGCTTTACGGCCACCGACGTGATGGAGCCCTCGACTAGCTGCCCGGCGTCGTTCACCAGCAGCACCTCGCGGTGGTCTCCAGGCTTGATATCGTACTTGTCTCTCAATTCGTTGTACAGCTTGCGATCACTCGTCTTGAATGGCCCAAGCTCTTTGATTGGGTATCTCTTGGGGTCCACAAACACCTCGTAAACGGGATCCTTGCCGGGGGTGCCGTGGATCAGCCCATCAAAAAGGTTCTGTCGCTCCTCGACCTTGCGAGTCGTGATATCAAGCTTGTCGTGCTGTGCAAATGATAAGCGTATCGCTAATGGATCGTTGCCGGCAACGGTGCTCAAGAGATCGCAAACTCGGCTATAGTTTAGGTTCTCGACGTCCCAACCCAGTAATTTTGCTCCCTGCTTGAGTCGTTGGTAGTGCAAGTACGACAAGAAGAACTTCTGCTCGAAGCTCTCGTCCATGCATATCGGTACATGACGAGTGAGCCTTTGCAGACTAGGATCATAGCGCAGGGTGGTGATCAGCTCTAGGCCCTCGTACTGCTGAGGATCAACACGCTGCTGTACCTCAGTCGGCAGACTCCTGAATTTCATGATGACGGAATCAGCTCGTGGTCAACGGTAAGTTAGGTTAGCTAAAAAAAAAAAGACCGAGCCGTTCGAGAATGCAGATGCGTTCTTTGTGAAAATTCTGACTATGTAATTAATATTTCCAAACTATCTCTTTTTTTTCCTTCCGCGACCATATAGCCACGACACCCGTGTTCTTGGTTTGTCATGGGCCTGCTCGAGAAGGTCAACCGTCAGATTGAAAAGCTGGGGCTCGCTCCCAAGCTCATTCGAGCCTTGCCGACTTTTTCGATTGTCTGTGCACTAATCTCGGTCATATGGATGGCTATCCTCCCCGTACAGGGCCAATTCCGCAATACCTACATCAGTGAAAACGCCCTATTGCCTCACCAGGCCTCGACGCATTTCAGGGAAACCGAGTGGGATATCGTGCGTGGCTACCGCCATGCAGTTCGTGACCTGCGAGCGCTCGACGAGACTGACCGTAATGCTGAGCTCGCCCGTCTGTTCCAGGAGATGGGGCTCAAGACTGCTGTGCACGAGTGGGAGACCAAGTACCCGTTCGGCAAGCTCCACAAACGCAACAGGAAAGGCGAGACTGGAGAAAACTTGTACGCAATCATGCATGCGCCTCGCGGCTCCTCGAATGAGGCTATCGCAGTAGTGGCTCCATGGTTCAACCAAGACGGAGCATTGAACGAGGGTGGAGTGGCTCTGCTGCTGGGGCTGGCCCACTATTTCCGCAGATGGTCTGTGTGGCAAAAGAATATCATTTTCGTGCTGCCCAGCAACTCCCACGTCGCTCTTAGACACTGGGTCGATGCCTACCACTCGTCGCTCCAGCACACTGCCGGATCAATAGAGGGTGCAGTTGTGATTGACTTTCCCGGGACCACTGACTACTTTGACTACCTTGAAATCGACTACGACGGTCTTAATGGCCAGCAGCCAAACCTCGATCTCGTGAACACGGCTATCAAGGTTGCGAACGACGAGTACCTCGACTGTGAGATTCATGGCATGGGCATGGACTACAGCACATACAAGAAGCGGCTGGAGGTTTTGCTTGCTCATATGCAGCGCCAGATTCTCGCTGGTGCGGGTATTGGCCCCGGCTCAGAGATGTTTAGTGGATGGCGTATCGATGCAATCACCATCAGGGCTCGAGGAAACAAGGGTCCCCATGATATCACCACGCATGGTCGCGTGGTGGAAAGCACAGTGCGCTCAATCAACAACCTGCTAGAGCACTTCCACCAGTCGTTCTTCTTCTACGTGATGCTGGGACCAAAGTATTTCGTTAGCATTGGCACCTACCTCCCTGCTGCCATGCTGCTGTCGAATTCATACGTCTTGATGGCTGCCTACTATCTCCTTAACGGAAACTATGTGGTAAGCGATATGGTTCCAGCTGTCGGTACCATGGCCATGCTGTGGGTTCTCAGCCTGCTTATTGGGTTCCTCACTGTGTTGTCGGTACCCGATTTTGTGAGCTTCAGCTTGATTCATGTGTTTGCAGTTGGGCAACTGGCAATCACGAGGTACGCCATTTCCTCTGGTGCACGCACTGCCCTCTATGCCTGTGCTCTCACCGTGTTTGGTCTCTATCTCACTGTGCTCTCCACTCTGAATTTCAGCCTGAGTTTCGTTATTGGTCTATGGGGCCTTCCATTTGCCTGGGCTCAGCCCTCTGGAGGATACAATAATCGCAATGTCACAGTTCTGCTTTTGACCTGCCCCCTAATCTACTACTATCTCTGCAGTCATTTCCTCGAGTTGCCATTGAATGCAATCTTTGTCGGGCTAGTGGCAGCTGCCTATGAAGTCGGATCGTGGCACTGGCGTATTGTGCACTCTCTGTGGCTTCCAATGTGGCTCTGTACTTTTATGAGCATTACCCCTGAGCCCGAGGAGGTTGAGATCACTCGCGAGGAGTATGAAAAAATCAAAAACGAAGAAATTGAAGGGTCAATCAATTGACTGCAGTTCCTTGAATACATGTATTTATAGCTATCTAGATTTTAGTCTTGGGGCACGAGCAGCATTTGCAGTTCTCCCCGCATTTGCAGTTCTCCTCGCATGAGCAGCAGCTACAAGAGGATTGATTCATGCTGCATTTACAGTTGGAACGCTGGAGTTGGGTCACTTCTTTAGTTGGTGCGCAGTTGCAGGTCTTTGAGCCGCAGTTGCTAGTTTGTAGTGTCATTACAGGTTAGCCGTCCAGATAGCCGCTGTAGATAGTAAGGAGTGGCGTGTGCATATTCACGTGGCTAACGAGCACAGATGCATATTCCGCATATGAGAATTCTAGAGTACCTAAGAACGTACATAAATAGATCAATCGTCAATGATGACCATGTTGTCGACGATCATAGCTTCGTCGGGGTTGGCAATCTCTATTGCCGACGGTTCAGTGGTTTCGTCTGTGGGGACCATATCCGTCTCGGGCGCGGTGCTGTCATCGAATTCTTGCTTCTTAGTGGGCTTGCCCTCCTCTTCGCTGTCCTCGCGTCCTCGCTTCAGCGAGGACTTTTGCTCTCTCAAAGGAATTTGCACGTCTTCCACCGATACTTGAGCGGTGGGCTGGTCCGCAATGTAGAGTTCCAAATTGATGCGTTTGTCGTCTTCGTCGATCACAGTGATAAAGTTCTCGCTCAGTCCTAGCTCCTTCAGGGTCGATTTCAGGTTATCGTCGTAGTCGGGGTCGTAAATCAGCTTGTCGCTAACGATGCTAACGTCGTCGTACCCGAGATCGAGTTTGAGAATTTTCTCGACCACGTCCTCCAGTGTGATAACAGAGGTGTCTCCAGATATTGTAGATCTCGCCACTCCGCAGACCACGCAGCCTGGGCGGGAAGGAGCCGGCTTCTCCCCCATCAAGACCGAGGTCTCTGTGCGCCAGATATTTACTGAACGTAGTGCGTCCTGCCCGATACGGGAGAGCAGTTTGAGACCCTCGATGGCGGCTAGGCCTGAAACAATGGCATTGGTGGTCGCGACAGCGGGGATAATGTTCCCAGCAATGCTCTTGACGTTCCACTCGGTTTGCAGAGGAATTCCAAACACGTGGGCTCGCAGGTTGGCAGCCGCGGTGACAAAGTCCAAGGCGTCGTCGTCGTCCTTATCGAACAACAGTGCGTCGCCCTGCTTGCGTCTTTCTGCGAGCACTTTTGTAGCATAAACCAAAACCTGAAGGTTCTCGAGGACACTCCACACTCTTTGGTCGTCCTGGCTGATGTCCTCGCCGGGCTGGGTGAGGGTCACGTCGAGGTTTTCAGGGAGCTCGAGCGGCTTTGGAGGGGTCCGGTCTTCCCAGACCTTGGTCATTGCTGCCAGGCGCCTAATGTCGGTCCCGAAAACCTTGCTCACGAGCTTTGGCACGAAGCTCGAGTCGTTGAGGGAACTGCGCAGCTCCGACAGCTCGTGCTGCTCCCGCTTCAGGTCCTGGAGCTCGTCAGCGTCGCCCTCGGCGTCGTCAGAGATCGTCTCGGGCACCCCGAAAAGCTCCTGGAACAGGTAGCTCTTGGCCCAGACGATGCAGTGCACAGGCTGGGTCGGGGTGCTGCGAATGGTGCAAACGGGGAACGATTTCAGGGCTGGGTGGCTCAGGCAGTCGTAGCACTCGGTTTTCCCGGGAATGATAACCTGAGTCTGGCCGTTGAAGCCCGCCGACCCAGCATCGATCAGAGGGGTGCCGGTGCTCACGCACATTTTGTTGACGTAGCGGCGAGCAGACGCATTGTCGAGAGCATTGAACACCAGCTCGAAAGTTCTAAACCACTTTGCTCCGAATTCCGGGGTGGTGATGTCGGCCTGGTACGGGACGATATGCACATTTGGATTGAAGGTTTTGGCGACCTCTGCCGCCACTTTGGCCTTGCTCTGCTTAATGTGGCTCATGCTGAACAGGAATTGCCGGTTCAGGTTGCTGAGATCAATGGTGTCGAGGTCCACGAGGTGTATCTCGCCGACCTCGGCGACCACGAGGTCCTTGAGCAGCTCGCAGCCGATGCCACCGGCTCCCACCACCAGCACCCGTGCTGACTTGATTCGTTTCGTCTCTTCGTCGCCAAACAGCGACTTGAGCGGAGCAGCCCTCGAGTCCATCTAATTAGTAACAAGGGCGAACTGCAGCGTGGGCACCCCGAGGTGATTGCGATGCGACCGCTAAAATAGAGATTGGATTTGCTCGAGAAAGCCGTCGCGGCCGGCTGCCTGGCGGCTCTTCTCACGTGACTTGCACCTGGGTGATGGGTGCACGTCCACGTAATTGTCGTTGTGATGTCAAAGTACAGCGTGATTCTGCCCACGTACAATGAGCGGGAGAACCTCCCAATCCTAATTTGGCTGCTGGCCGACATGTTCACAAAGAACAAGATCGACTGGGAGGTGATCATCGTCGACGATGCGTCGCCAGACGGCACCCTCGAGGTCGCGAAAAAGCTCCAGGCGCTGTACGGCCCCGAGCACATTGTTCTGCGCCCCCGCGAGGGCAAGCTGGGCCTGGGCACCGCCTATGTGCACGGTCTCAAGAGTGCGACTGGCGACTTTGTGATCATCATGGACGCCGATTTCAGCCATCACCCCGAGGCGATTCCCGAGTTTATTGCCAAACAAAAGGAGGGCAACTACGACATCGTCACCGGCACCCGCTACGCCGGCAACGGGGGCGTCTACGGCTGGGACCTGCGGCGCAAGCTCACGTCGAGAGGTGCAAACTTCCTCGCGTCGACGCTGCTGAGGCCGGGCGTGAGCGATTTGACGGGATCTTTTCGCCTGTACAAGAAGCCGGTGCTGCAGAAGATCATCGACTCGACCGTGTCCAAGGGCTACGTGTTCCAGATGGAGATGATGGTGCGGGCCCGGGCGCTGGGGTTCTCGATCGCAGAGGTGCCAATCTCGTTCGTGGACCGGGTGTACGGCGAGTCCAAGCTCGGGGGCGACGAGATCGTGCAGTATCTCAAGGGAGTGTGGATGCTGTTTAATACCGTGTAGTGCTCTATAAGTCTAACATAACATCATCTATGTAAATTACAAACGTTTGATAACCTCCTCGGTGTAACGCTCGGTGGTGGCGGTACCCTTCAAGTCGCGAGTAATATTTTCCTTGCCAGAGGCGAGGGTCTCGAGCACGGCCTTCTCAATCTGGGCGGCCTTGTCGTCGAGGCCCATGTGACGGAGCATCATGCAAGAAGACATCAGCAGAGCGGTGGGGTTGGCGAGGCCCTTGCCGGCGATATCGGGGGCAGAGCCGTGGACGGCCTCGAAGATGGAGGTCTCGGCGCCCATGTTACCGCTGGGGGTCAGACCGAGACCGCCGATGAGGCCAGAGCTCAGATCAGACATGATGTCACCGTACAAATTGGGCATAACCATCACGTACTCGGAGTATGGACCGGGGTCGGTCACGATCTTGAGGCAGGTGTTGTCGATGAGCTCGGTCTGGACCTCGATGTCGGGGTAGTCCTTGGCGACGTGGAGGGCAGCGTCCAAGAACAGGCCGTCGCCGAGCTTCATGACGGTGGCCTTGTGGACGACCAGGACCTTCTTCTTGCCCTGCTGGCGGGCGTACTCGAAAGCGTAGCGGCACACACGCTCGGAGGCCTTGCGGGTGATGAGCTTGATCGACTGCACGACGCCGGGGATGACGGTGTGCTCAATGCCAGAGTACTCGCCCTCGGTGTTCTCGCGGATCAGGACCGTATCGACGTTGTCGTAGGGGGTCTTGTAGCCCTTGACGCTCTTGCACGGACGCACGTTGGCGAAAAGGTTGAACGTACGACGCAGAGTCAAGTTCAGCGACACATGGCCCTTGCCAACTGGGGTGGCCAGAGGGCCCTTGAGGGCGATTTTGTACTTGTTGATGGCCTCGATGGTCTCAGCGGGGATCGCGGTCTTGCCGTCGACGATCTTGGGGGTAACGTCGACTGGCAACCACTCGATAGGGACGTTGGCTGCTTTGTAGATCTCCTTGACGGAGTGCGAGATCTCGGGGCCAATACCGTCACCCTCGATGATGGGCACAGTGTACTTGCCATCAGCGTTCTTTTTACCAGTGAACGAAGCGACTGAGGTGGCATACCCACGGGCTGCCATGCGTCGCAGAGCGAAGCGAGAAGAAAGCATGATGGGCAAAGATCATTGGGTGGGAGTTTAATAGGTCCGCCCTAACCCTGGAGATTTTCGAGGCCGGGCTGGCTCGCGGGCTGGCGGCTCGCCAGGCACAGGATCCGGGTCGCTGCCTGATATGGGCGCAGTTTGCGTTTTTGTTGCCGACAATTCGCGAGTTTCGCGGCCTCGCGGTCGGGGCTCGCGTACATGCAGCCTCCGATGCACGGTTTGATCTGTTGATATGCCAGGATAGCGGCGATAGTTCGGCGCCACCGAGAGCGACGCTCGCGGTCGGGGTCGGTTAGCCATTTTTCCGCGGTTTTATAGTATATAATTTGAGTTTTTCAGTATCCCTGGCGGTGCGGGCCGCCCAGCGTCGCTCGCGGCACGAGGGCCCGCGGGCGTGCAGGTCGCGCTGGAAGGAGGTGATTCGGGGGCCCAGCGGCCTCTGTGCGAGCCTGGCGCCCCGGTTGCACTTCGTCGCTGCTGCATGAATTTATCCGGTCATGCATGCTGTGCATCCGCTCGCTAAACGCCAGTGATGGCATTCCCTCGCACGTGCTCAGTCGAAATCCCACGCTGAGATTGCTGGGGTCGCAGTCGCGCAATGCCCGGCCACACACCTGCGCGACGTGATCTGCGAGACCTAATCTGCGTGCATAAGTTGCAGCCAAATTTCTACTCATCTACGGGAATTACTCTTTCATCATACTCTGTCTGCGCATCTCAGCGTAGACCTCCAGCTCGCGCTGCGCGAGCGCCGCCTCGTCGGGCAGGGCATACCACGCCAGCACCCCCCTGGTGCAGTACACTGACACCGCGATGGTCGCCAGCACCGGGGCGAGCTTGTAGGGGATGTACTGGTCCACCCACGTCCCCAAGCACGCCACCGCGACAATGAGGTGCGGCACAGTGCAGAAGATCACCTGGGCGTTGACGACGGTCCTGCGGTTATAGGCGTGAATCGACCAAAACACGCCCGCTCCGGGGATGTAAAAGTGATTCAGGATAATGTAGATCAGGTTCCACGTCAGGAGCACCCGGCTCACGGTGTCGTGGGTGCGACTGCTGGCCCCGACCGCCTCGAGGGCTACACCGCTCAGCGTCATGTTGACCCCGGCCAGCAGCACAAACCAGGTGTAGACGGCGAGATCGGGCGAGTGATCTCCGCACGACACGGCCAGAACCGCCTGCGGGAGCGGCAATGTCCCCAAAGTAACCAGAATTAGCACCAGCCCAGGCGAGAGGCCCAGATCAAGCGGAGGGTAGTAACCGAGATATTGGGCCCACCAGTACGCACACGCGGGCACCAGCGTGGCAACTGCCAAAATTGTGTAAAACCAGACGACTTTAGAGCGGTTTCCGTGCGCAGAGGGCATTGGAGACGGGATCTTACGTCACGCCGTCCTCATATCGTCGGACGAGCTCGAGACAATCGCGAAATTTTCCCAGCCGCATTTTCGAGAGCCGAATCCGATAAAGCTACCTCTGCCTACTGACGAGCGCTCTTGACGCCGAACCGGCCTAATGTGGCCTGCTACCCTCAACTACCACCGTCGACAGCAAACCGCGAACGACGCTAGTTCTTGTTCAGGGTCTGCCTGCGCATCTCCGAGTAGATCTCCTTGTCCCGCTGCATTTCCTCGGTGTCGTCCGCCTGGGCGTACCACACCGTCACGCCCCTGGCACTGAAGAAAAACACCGCGATGGTCGCCAGCACCGGCGCCAGCTTGTACGGCAGGTACTGGTCGGCCCAGTGGCCGGCACAGAACACCGCGACCGCCAGGTGCGGCACCGTGCAGAACATCACCTGCGACTTCATCACTGTTTTGCGGCTGTAGGCGTACATTGCCCAGAAAGCCCCGATTCCAGGGATGTAGAAGTGGTTTGCAAAGATGTACAGCGCGTCCCAGGTCAGCAGCGCCCGGCTCACCGCGTCGTGGACGCGACTGTTAGCCCCCACCGCCTCCAGCGAGATTCCGCTCAGCGTCATGTTGACGCCTGACAGCAGCACGAACCACGTGTAAATGACAGAGTCGGGTGCCCGCTCGCCGCTCGACACCGCAATGACCGCCTTGGCCAGCGGGAGAGTCACGAGAATCACCAGCGCGAGCGTGAGCTCAGGAGAGAGAGGAAGATGGAGTGGGCGACAGAACCCGAGATACTGCGCCCACCAGTAGGTGCAGGTCGGCACTAGGGCCAGCACCGCCAAAATTGTGTATACACATACCACCTTTGAGTACTCTGACTGTGATGTGGTCATCGAGGAAGATGTTACGTCACTTTTTTTCAGTTGTACATGCAATCATGGCTTGGTGATTTAGCTGTGAGGCTGATCTCGGCCCACGAGCCGCCGATTAGGGCGCTGCGGGGCGCGCGGCCGCAACAAGGGCGCTCGAGACCAGGGCGCAAACAAGTTCCCCTGGTCTGCGCGATTGAACGGGAATCCGCATCAGGGCTAAAGTTCCTCCATATCGAGCCTGCGGCACGCTGCAGGAGCGACTCCCAACTGTGCATGAATCACGTGCGCGTATACTTTCCAGCTCTAAGCCTTAGCGCTGATGCGTCACGTGAAGACGCCACAGCTACCTGCATGGGTGGCGCGTACCCCGCACCAGGTGCGCGCAATTGAGGCCGCCGCCGGCCACCGCGTGCGGCTTTTCTCGCCCAAGTTCGCAGCGGAAAGTCGGCCGTCGATATCTTGATTACATAATAGAGCACATTTTCTCCCCCAGATCACTGATAATTATTTTGGCCGATTAGTGAGTCAATGAACGGCAAGACGGGGTTCAAGCGGGCCTACAAGGCCTGCTACAGCTGCCGCCAGCGGAAAGTCAAGTGCATGCTCGACGAGAACGCCGCTCCAGGTGCTCCCTGCGAACGCTGTAAACGAGAAAACAAGGCCTGCGTGATGCCAGTCGGCACCAAACGAGGTGGAATCCAAAACGTCCTGGCCGGAAAAGCTCGCAAGCGCCGCGAGGAGGACATTGCCAAGCGATTGAAAAAGTCCCAGCAAAAGGGCGGCATCTGGAAACAGGAGGAGGTCTACAACGGCGTCGATGCCCTCAACCTGCTGCACACTTTTGCCCAGCAGTCCGCCTCGAACCAGTATCCCGAAAAACCCCCGCAATCGGGCAACGATTGGGAGAGCCTCCCCGAGATCCAGACGGTGCCATTGTCCGAGTCCGAGCCCGTCAAGCGCAAAATCATCAGCGTCGAGGAATCAAAGATCCTCGTCAACTACTTTATGAAGAATATGCTGCCTTTCTACCCTTATATCCCCCGAGAGTACCAGTCTGCAGAACGCATCTCGGGCATGCCCCTGCTCCTGACGGTGGCGTGCTGCTTAGCGGCCCGGTACTTTGAGCCCGTGAGTCAGGGAGACCCGTCCGTGAGCGAGCAGCACCGCCGTGTCGAGATGCTGCTCGCGGAACGCCAGCTCAAGGTCCATGTCGATCTGTGGGAGGTCACCCAGTACCTCATGGGGCTGTCGATGCTCGAGGAGGTCACTGTGAAATCCGTCGGGACGGTGCTGGCACTGCTACTTTTGACGGAGTGGAACCCGACAGCAGTGCACACCTCCAAAGCGCGCCAGGCTGATGACTGGCTAGGACTCGCCGCGTCCAGGCGCAGCGACAGACTCTCGTGGCTCCTGCTCGGCCAAGCGATCCGCCTGAGCCAGGACATAGGCTTGACCGAGGCCACCTCGTCAATCTACCTGGCGCTGCACACCGCCGAGATCACTCTAGCGTGCCGGCTCGGTCGCAGAACAATGGTCCCGCAATTCGCCCATCGCCCTTTCCCCCCGGGGCTGGAAATGAACCAGTTCGAAACCGCCAATTGCGAGCTGCTGCAGATCATGGCCCTCGCCAACGAGGTGCTCTATCCATCTCGAAACATTACGAGAGAGTTGGTCGGTTCCGGCCGGTACATCTACCTCTTGAAGGCGCTGATGCCACACTTGAGATCGTGGTACATGAAGCACATCAATCTCCTGGAGGAGTACAGCAGCAAAACAGACTTCGAGGTATCTACCGAGGATTTACGATATTCGTATCACCACACTCGCCTCTACGTCTTTTCTATCGCGCTGATGCCCATTGACAACACAAGCTCCCTCCAGTCTTTTGGCTTCCTTCATCAGAGCGCAGAGTACATGGCTTATGCTGTCGAGTCAGCAAAGGAAATGCTCGCGATCACAGAACGCATCGCTGCCACCGGGAAATCTCGGTTCCTCCCGATACCCTGGTGTATGAGGTTCGTCCATGCCGTGGTGTTCTTGATCAAGTCTTTACTTTTCTGTGCTCCTATTTATCAGAAAGAGGATCCTCGGACCACCGTTGACCAGATCATGAGTGCAGCACATGTCATGATGAGAGCTGGCCCAGATAAATATCATCTTCTCAGACACTATGGAACAGTACTGATGAAGTTGTGCGAACAGCTCAGAGCGGGCGTCAATGGACAGGAAACAGAGAATTCAGACCCTGGACAAGCGTCCATACCCACTACTGGTTCTCCGTCACCTGTTTCTAACCCCTCTATGCTCACGCCGGGGTCTGGGTCGCAGGTTGATAACTCGGTTTCTTCGGCAATGGCCAACGCTAACGCTCCTTTCGAGTTTGGGGACTGGACCCCTTCACCGACATTTGTGGACCCGCTTATGCCTCAGTCCTCGAGCAACTTCCAGGCAGGCTTGGATAAAAACATGACCTTCGGTTTGGACATTGACTTTTTCATGAACGAGGATCCTCTCATGAATGGCCTGGAAATCAAGGACCCCTGTTCCTCGTACATGGGTCCCCAGCCACAATAATTTAACTCATACTAGAGAACTCCTATATATTTCAAAAGCATCTAATCTTAGACTAAACAAGGGGAATTCTTCTACTCGCGATCTTGGCTTAGTTCATACGCAATTGTTATATTCATTAACGTTTCAAATATACTAGATACCAGGGCGGAATACAGCGTAATGCTCCGGCCACCTCATACCAGCATGCCCACCGTAGACGTGCAATAAATATTCACATTAAAATGCATTTTTCCTCACGATATTGACTGGCATAGTCTTTATCCTTTTTTCTGAAAAGTCTTGAGCGACCCAATAGCTTGTTTGACTTGGAATTGTCAATGTCTTGGTGAGTATCAAAGTCCGGTCCTGGAGCAATCGTGGGCATCAATTGTGGCGATGGCCCGGGACTCAGCTTGGTAGTGGAGTCCACGCTGTCCTCGAATGATGGGCAAGGCCGCTTCTCTAGTTGGACCATTCGATAGAACACTAGATAGGGGCAGTGTTGTTCCATTGCAGTTGCGAAATCAACTTCCTGCAGTTTTTCGCCTTCTGGTGCAAGATCATCAAACAGAAGCCACTTTCTATAAATTTTCTCGGGTGGCTCTGAGAGATCATCGGCAGACGTAGAAGCAATCGTACTGGGAGGAGTCGAGTTCTCGTGGAGATTTTGATGAAGATGAAGATGATGGTGCTTCTCTTTTTTGGATCTCAATCTCCAGAGTTTGCGTTCAGTGGGGGGCTGGAGGGTGCTGCTCTTGAGAGGCGTGGTGGTATCCTCAGATATCAAGCTCGTGTAGTGACCAGAGTTGAGGTTGTGACCGCTGTGGAAAACAACGCTCTGCAATTCTAGTTTAAAGTTACCAAACGCGTGTTCGCTATCGGAATCGTCAGCAACAAATGACGGTAAGAAGATTGTTTCTGGCACTATAACCTTTCGGTTATTCCGGTGCGATATCCCATTCTCATCGATGTAGTACCGCTTCAAACACAAACCGAGTACTGGCCTGGCTCTGCTGAAATGCTGGGCTACCTGCTGGGCCTCGATGTTCTGCAAGCTGCCGTCGGACTCGCGGGCTTCACCATAAAATGGCATGAGTTGCAAAAACATCCAAGCAGGAAAAGTGATTTCATTATTGGAGGTCCAGAGCTTTCTCTTTGTTTCCTGGAAATCTCCAGTGGTTTCACCAAACAGATCCCTGTAACTGGGTGGCTCGAAAGAGTTGAGGCCTGAGCTCTGACGGCGATGGTGAGTTAGATTGGCCGGAGCGGGTGTGGGATTTGGCGTGCTGTTAGCACTGGCGTTCACAGAGGCTCCGTTGGGAGTGTCAAACGTCGACGATACTGGCGACTCGTTGCCAGCTGTCGATTCGGTATCCTGTAGATACCGACGATGATTGAGAAGGGATGTTTTCTGAGACACAATCGAGTAGGAACGGTGCCTTTGGAATCCTCCATTCGGTATCTCCGGACTCTGATTGGCGGTGCCGGGACTTGACTGCCCAGTATTCCATTGAATCGAAGCGTTTCTCTCCACGTGGCGATTTACGGAAATGTTATTGGCGAAGTACAACTCGAGGCATTCTTCGAGCAAAATTGGGCCGTCGTTCTCGGTGCCCGGAACCGGCAAGTACAACAGCTGCTCCTGAACTGTTTTGTGATCGTCGTTCTCGTCCTCCTTGCCGGCGTGGGCGATATCGACTCGTAGGCTCAACAGAGGCATATGCAATCGCTCGGTGATGAAGTTGAAAAATTCAGAGGCGTCTTGTTGCATAGTTGCCGGCCCTGTAAGGCCTGTTGCCGGGTCTGTCCATCCTGCATCGACGCATGCAGCAAGCAAACCTCTCATCAAGTCCCTGGTGAGCATCTCGCCATTCCGCAGTAAATTGACAAATAGCCTCAGCCAGATAGCAAGAGTATTGGTTTTCTCATCGTCGAACTTCTGGTAGAGCAGGGGCTCGAAGTTCTCCATTCTGCTGAACATTGCCACCAGCAGCGAATCGATGTAACATGAGACCCCTCCGAAATTCTGCGTCCCACGCATTTGCGGGTAGGCCTTTACTTTGCTCGAGGATCCCTTGTTAAACGACTTAACCAGCAGCGATCCGGCACTGGGGTTGCGACGCTCCCCACGAATGGAAGTGACGTGGCCATCGACGGCATCGAAATAGAATTGGAGTAGCGTCATTGCCTTTGAAGCATCGCCGTTTGCGAAATCATTATCCAGAGCCTCCTCGATCTCTTTGTGAGTGATATGGGGCCATAATGTGCGTGCACTGGCGAGAGTGCTATCTATGACCGAGGGAGATGCAGTGTTGTGATACGTGAGAGTATTGCCTTGTAGTAGAGGGATATGAAAAGGTGGATGCTCCACCATTCTCGGACCTCAATGCGAAGATAAGCTTAGACGATTAACATCATTAGGTAATGGATCCTCCTTAAGCATCACGTGCCGTCATTTCATCATACTCAACAATCAATGTGCCACCACTAGGAGCAATATTACATAATAAAGGCTCGCAGCAAGGGTCGGAGGAGATTATATTTAGATATTACATGAACTTGAGATAGTCGTCGTGGAAGTTGGGGTGCAGCAATATCTTGCGGTCACGGAGGTAGGCGTTCTGGACAATGAATTCCTCCTTGTCGCCCTGCTTTGGCATTAAATGGGCCGCTCGCTGGATGTACCCAGCGTGCAATTGACCCATGATTGGCTCATCGGTGATCTTCACGCCGGTTCCGTCGACAACAAACTCTTTGTAGCCTTTCTCCCGCATGTATTCTAGCAGTTTAGAAAAGTAGGTGCCACAGAGGTCCACTTTGAGGGTCCATGATGAGTTGATGTATCCGATCACCGGCATGAAGTTGGGCACTCCCGACACCAGCACGCCTTTGTAGAGACTCATCTTGCTGGGGTCGAGGTTCTTGCCGTCGACCGACATCTGGATGCCCCCGAGGAACTTGAGATCAAGCCCAGTGGCGGTGACAACGATGTCGGCGTCGAGGTGCTTGCCGCTAGCCAGCACGATGCCGGTCTCGTCGAATCTCTCGATCTTGTCGGTGACGATGTCAGCCTTGTCGGTCTTGAGGGCCTTGAACAGATCGGCATCGGGCACAACGCACAGACGCTGATCCCAGGGGCTGTACGGGGGGTTGAAGTGGATCTTGGGGTCGACCTTGGAGCCCTTGAGGTGCCTTGCGATCTCGCTCATGATGTATTTGCGGGCCAGGTTCGGGAAGTACCTGAATCCCCAGTACGCGACCCATTGCTGGAGGATGTTGAACCAGCGAATTATGAGGTACGCCAGCTTCGCGGGGAGGATCTTTCTGAGGACGTACTTGTAGACCCAGTTCTCGCCGGGCAAGCTGACGAGATAAGACGGGGTTCGCTGCAGCATAGTGACCTTCTTCACGCCGTCCTTGGCCAGGGCCGGGATCAGGGTCACAGCAGTCGCACCGGAGCCGATCACCACGACGTTCTTGTTCTTGTAATCGAGCTTCTCGGGCCAAAATTGAGGGTGGATGAGCTGGCCCTTGAACTTCTCCTCCTGGGGAAAGTCGGGCCTGAATCCCTTATCGTAATTGTAGTATCCACAGCACGAGACGAAAAAGTCGCATGTCCAGGCCACGGCCTGGCCGTTGGTGGAGACGTGCACTGTCCATTTCTTAGTTTTAGAGTTGAAGTTTGCACTCAGCACTTTCTGGTCGTACTTGATGTGTTTAGCGATGTCGTACTCGTCGATGGTGTCCTTGAGATAACCTTTAATTTCGTTGGCCGGGGCCAAACTGTGATTGCCAGGCCAAGGTTTGTCGGCAAAAGTGAACGTCATCATGTCGGAATCAGAGCGAATTCCAGGGTACTTGAACAGGTCCCAGGTTCCTCCGTACGAGGACCGTCCCTCGAGAATAGTATAATCAACATTGATCTTACTGAGGTGCAGGGCAATACCAACGCCGGAAATGCCGGCTCCAATGATCAAGACCGAGCTGTGAGGCATGAGGTCAGGCTCGCTAGGTTATGTATAAATAGTAAGTCGGTCCAACATTAATCCGGTGGAGCAGTCATACGATGTAAAGCGTAAATCTAAATAATAGTGCACTAATTATAACGTAGAACAGTAATCTCTGGTGGCAGAATCAGGCTACCCGCCTGTGGTATGCACTACGTTCATCGCCCCACCATTTACCCGACCCGAGTGGGGAGAATCTGGGGTGATCTGCTGCTCGACAGGGCAGGCCTGAATGTGAGGCAGGCGGCGCCGCACTGTAACGAGTAATCATTTTGTAATAACTGGTTGCGTGCGAGCCGTTTCGCTGCCATTGCGCTACCGTCCGTGCATGCAGCATGCACTGGAACAACCAGGCACAACGCTCTTGGCGTGCTCTGGTTGTCTTGAGTGCTTTAGACTACGAGTACTTACGGTACATATTTCAGTACTACAGTGGTTATGGTACTTACTACAGTACTACGGTACTTACTAGTACTACGAGCACTTACGAGTACGAGTACCTATCTAATAGCCACCTGACCGTGGACTGGCGACGCTCAGCTCGCTAGTATAGCCTGCTATAATTAAGCCAATGCGTAGACTACTCGACCTTGAGGGCTCTCTGGTTCTGGATCTTGTTGTCGATCATGTCGTGGAACGCGAGGATCGCCCTCACCACCGAGCTGACGTAGATGATCATCAGCTTGTCATTAGTGTTGGTGATGAACGCCTTGCTGAGGTCTTGATGCTGAGGGAGCGAGCTCAGGTTCGGGAGCAGGTTGAACACGTCCTGCAGCTCGCCGAGGATGGCGTGGTTCACCGGGAGCTCGCCCACGATCACTCGGTCGAGGTACCGGGCCACGTCCTTGAGGTGGTCGCCGAGGCCCTGGAGGCTCTGGAGCTGGCGGGTGATCCGCACGCTCAGCACTCCCGCGGCCGTGTTGTGGACGTCGCGGAGCAGGTGCTCGACACCGATCTCCTCGGCCTCCTCGGCCTTGATCTCGGACGGAATGTGCACGAACGTACGCCCCGCAGACGTCCCGTCGGCCTTGATCTCGTCCACGGCCATGTACGCATCAGTGGGGATCCCAACCTCCTTGGGGACCACGTCCACGATCAGCAGCAGCGGATTCGGGGTGTACCGCTTGAACAGCTCGTTTATCTGCAGATCAGCCGACCGCAGTTTGGGCCCCGAGTGGTACCAGCCGATGAGCTGCTCGTTGGCGTTGACTTTTCTGAACATGTCCTGCATTCCCTCTATGAAATTGTGGTCCAAAAACCACACGTCGGGGTTCTTGCTGTCCTCCTCGAACGGTACCGCGAACGAGTTGGCAACCCGCACCGTCCCGTTCCGGGTGTTTCCGAGGATCACGCCCACGACCCGGCGGTTCGTGTCCTTGGCCACGCGATTGTAGTGGTCCACGACGCTCAGCAGCACCAGCGGGGCCACCGTAACTTGATTCACTGGGCAGCTGGTCATGACGATGGCGATGTGTCAGCCAGCGACCTCGATATGCCCCATGACTAAGGCTGTCAATTAAGCGCGGTGGCGACCAGAGGCGCAGGAAATGGTGCTGTTTGGCCAGCTCGTGGTCGGGCCGCCGGGGAGCGGCAAATCGACGTACTGCAACGGCATGCAGCAGTTTCTGTCCGCAATCGGCCGCAAAACCTCCGTCGTCAACCTCGATCCGGCGAACGACAGCCCCAGCTACGACTGTGCCCTCGACGTCCGCGATTTCATCACCCTCGACGATATCATGGAGGAGGAGAAGCTGGGGCCCAACGGCGGCATCCTGTACGCCCTGGAGCAGGTCGAGCACAATGTGGACCAGTTTGTGGCTCAATTCAAGAAGCTGGGGGACCAGGAGTACTTTCTGCTCGACTGTCCTGGCCAGGTCGAGCTGTTCACGCACCACGGCTCGCTCGCAGCGATCTTCCGCAGGCTCGAGAAGGAGCTCGGGCTGCGGCTGTGCGTGGTGAACCTCATCGACAGCATCTACATCACCCAGGCGAGCCAGTACATCTCGGTGCTGCTGCTCGCCCTGCGCACAATGCTGCAGTTCAGCCTCCCGCAGGTGAACGTGCTGTCCAAGATCGACCTGCTCTCGAGCTACGGGCCGCTCCCCATGAAGCTCGACTACTACACCGAGGTGCAGGACCTCGACCGGGTCACTGATCTCGCCGACGAGGAGATCAAGCTGCCGAAGTTGCAGGGCCTCACCAAGGCCATTGCCCAGGTCGTGGAGGACTTTGGCCTCGTCGAGTTCCAGGTGCTGGCGGTGGAGAACAAAAAGTCCATGATCCACCTGCTCTCGGTGATCGACAAGGCGTCGGGATATTTATTTGGCTCCACTGAGATCGGCGGCGACTCGCTTTGGGTCGACGCTACCCGCCAGGGGGGGTACACAGAGCCCGTTGACGTGCACGAGCGGTGGATCGAGCACAAGCGGGAGTACGACGAGGCCGAGGCCCAGCAGGAGAAGACGATCCAGGAGGAGTACGAGGAGAACGCCGACTCGTTCGGGCCCACGACATTCAGTGCCCGCGTCAAGCGTGTACCACCGAAAAAGTAGTCGACACAAGACTTGGAAATCTAGGCCTACTCATTTATATGGCTCATATTTAATGCCTATTAATACATAATTCAAAGCGACGCCAGGTAGCTCTCAGCTGCCTGCACACTCTGCTCGTACTTTGCCTGGATCTCGGCCTCGGGCTTGATCTGCTTCAATGCCTTGAGCTCCTCCTCAATCCGAGTCTTCACGCGAGGAAGAATGTTTTCCGTCTCTTTGTGGATTTGTTGCAGCTTCTTGAGCTCGTAGGCGTCGCCCTTGTGCTCCTTCACCGCCTTGTTTTGCTCCTCGAGCTCCTTCTGGTACAGCTGGTGCTCCTTAATGAGCCGCGAGAGCGCATTGACCCGAATCTGAGTTCTACTAGGTGGAGCCATGGGTTTGATTACGCTCGACGCTAGTAAATATTACCTCACACGCGTCGCCCACGTGACCGCGAGCTTCATTACTCAGGCCGTAATTTGTGCCTGCTACATCTTAGATCAGCATGTCGGTGAAATTGCGGCTCCAGGAGTACCAGGGAGTACTGCATCTGTTAAACACAGCCCCCAGTAAAATTGCCCCAGATGGCTACGTAAAAGTGTATTTAGGCGACGGATACTTTGTAGATATGGCAGTCGACAGGGCGAAGGCCTTTATTGCCACGCGAGTCCAAACTTTGGAGCAGCAATTGAGTAAAATCATGGAAACGCAGGGACTCAACGAGGAGGGACTGCCGATTATGGAGATCACCGAAGACCTGGACGACGAGGGGAACGTCGTCAACGCCAGGGTCGAGCACGCTGCTGCGAATCAAGACGCAGTCAAGAAGCTCCAGCAAGCGTTGTATAACATGAAGGCCAAGGATGCTCAGGAGGAGGACGCCCGGAAGGGCCTCGAGGCTGCTGAGTGGCCCGATGCGTCTGCTGGATCAGCGCCCACGCAGGCCGAGAGAATCGTCGAACTGCCCGCAGCTACGCCCTCTGAGCCCAGCCCTGAGTCGAGCGAGCGTGCCCCTGCGGCCAGCACCGATGCGGGAGCCGACGAGTACCTGGATGAGACCGTCAACGGGATCAGCCGTCGGGACATGCTCGAGCTCGAGCTCATGAACCAGGAGCTTGTTGATGATATGGATCAGGTGGCCCTCGAGGACGGCGAGCTGCTCGACGACGATGACATGCTCGATGACGACTCAGACGAGGACGAGTTTGGGAGAACCCGCGGCGCCCTGTTTCCCCAGGACGCACGCACCCAGAAGATTTTGGAGCAGCTCGCCCAGCAGCGCCAGTCAGAGGACCAGGGGCCGGGCAAGCGCAAGAAGTCAGTGTCGTTTGACACCTCTCTTAAAGTTCACGAGTTTGAGAGCAGTCCTGAGGAGCGCAGGCACGCACTGAGCCAGACACCGCCCCTACCAGAGCCAAAGGAGAACGGCAAGCCCGCAGAGCCCAAGGTATCTCGGTTCATGCAGAATCGTGCTAGCAAGCCGCAGCAAAATGGCCATGCCGCTTCTGCGCAAGCACAGGAAACGGTTCCTGCAGTTTCTGCCACCGTGCTCGAGCGGCCCGTCGCACCATCCAAGCCTGACTTTTACAGTCGTCGCTATAACCCAGCAAACAAGAACCGAACCGCTGTTCCTATCCATGCACCCAAAACGCAGACAGAGATCCCGCCCGAGTTTGTTCAGCATACCAACGATGTGGACGCTAGCATCCAGGATAGTGCAATGCACTACTACGACCAGGCCAGCTTACCAGACGAGGAGTTTCTCAAGCTGCACGATTCTGGCGACGTAATGGAGGACTCGGAGCCCGCAGCGACGTCATCAGACGCCCCAGTCATGTCAAACATCTCTGAGCACACCTCGCCAGAGGCTCCAACTCCAAATGAAGACGACATTGATATGAAGCAAGTGCGGTCCGACTATCAAAAGCTGCGGCAGAAAATGATCTATAAATCTGGAGGGTTTACAAAGACCGACAAGGAGCAGGAGATCGAGCGAGTTGACGAACACGGCAACCCGATCAAAATGAGCAGATTCAAGGCCGCACGCACAGGCATGAGGTAGAATTCCCATTAGTTATTTATATATGATATGTATAGCATCAATAAGATTATCAAAGTCAAATGTTTGGTGCTCCATCAGTCCACCTTCGCCACAGTTTGCCGCATGGATCTATTCTCTATGGGGATGTTCATCCTCGACGAAATCAGGTTTCCCGATCGCACTGTTCATGATATTATTGGGGGTGCTGGAACCTATACTGTTCTAAGTGGTGGTATATTCCTGAAGCCTGAGGAGCGTCATAAGGTTGGGATGATCATTGATCTCGGCAGTGATTTCCCTACAAAGGTTCGAGAGGAGATTGAAAATTGGAAATTGGGAATTATCTGGAGGAAACACAGCGATCGTCTCACCACTCGGGGCCTGAATGTGTATGGCCCCCACGACCAGAGAGACTTTGAGTATGTCACCCCAAAGCTACGTATTGAAGCTCAAGACATACTCGATTATCCTCAATGTGCCAATGCAAAGGCATTGCACATAATCTCGTCTCCTCGACGCTGTCTTGAAATATGCAAGTCACAGATCGCCGCTGGGCACGACTCCCAGTTGTTCATTTGGGAGCCTGTCCCAACTGAGTGCCTCCCAGAACTGTGGCCACAGGTTCTAGAGAACTTTCCTGTGTGTGCATGTATCAGTCCTAACGCAAGGGAGGCAGCCATGTTTGTTGGAGAACCTGAGCCCATGACCAAAGACGAGGTTGAGAGAGTTGCGGACAAATTCAGGGAGTATCAAGGAATGCTGGTGATCAGATGTGGTGCTGATGGTTGTCTTCTTGTTCACGGCGGTAAGAAGGAGTGGTTCAGAGCATACCACCTCTCCGGCGAGAAGGTGGTCGATCCCACTGGCGGCGGCAATAGTTTCCTGGGAGGATTTGCGATTTCGCTTGCGCGTGATCCAAAGAATGTCACTCGTGCAATTGTCTGGGGAACTGTTGCTGCAGGGTTGGCAATTGAGCAGATCGGACTACCTAAATGCGATCCCACTGCCACAATCTGGAATGGACAGGACACAGAGTCCCGAATTGAGGAATACATGCGGAGGGAGAAATTAATATAATCACCACTGTTGTTTTATAGATACGAGCTCTATCGCACTAGACCTTTCCGACATTCAGCTTGATAGTAGGGGTTCTGATGAACTCGCTAATGCGTATTCCTGCTAATATGTGTACACCTGAAATGTAATGCTATGGGTCTCAAGGCTCTCCGCATCATTTGCGAGTTGAAAATACTCAGATCCGGATTGAGGCATTTCACAATAGTAAAAATAACTATAATTCAATAATATACCTAAACTTACATTTAGCGCATACTATCGATAACTCTGCTTTTAGTCATGCACCTGGGGGATGGCTCGTATGTACTAGGCCTGATTCTCTGCGTATCTACCCATTCTGGCCCCCAAATTGTCTATCATTGTAATGCTAAAACACCTATTGCCTATCAGGACACAGGCATTGTACAGAATTCCGACGAAGAAAGCGAAATAGAATGGAGCGATGTCGATGAAGAACTGCAACCTCCAGTGCTCCAGCACGTTCAATCGAGCGGTGGCGAGAGCTACGGGCCTGCTGATCCACCTAAAAATACCGATGGCTCGGGCGTCGACGAGGACTCCACTGAGCTGTTTGGGTATCAGACCACGCTGCTCTCAGAAATGCTGTGCCCTCCCAGAGCCATGTGTAACAAGCGGTTTGAGCTTACTATTGACGACAATGTTTTTCTGGGTTTGCCGGTGCACATCAATGCCGAGGGCAAATGGCGAAAGAGATCGGCTGATGCAAATTTCAGCGAGGAGATCGAGGATATGACTGGATCAGGCGTTCTCGACGAGAATGACTGCCCTTTGCGAATGTTTCATGTGATCTTTGTCCTGGATCCTCCAATTACGGACACCGAATATGTCACTGATGAAATTTACCACCACGTGCTCACCCCGTTTGCATCTGTGCTCAGAAAAGAACAGGGAACAAAGAGTTACGTTTGGGAGCAAGTCAAAGAAATCTCTAGATGTAAAGAGGAGAACAGAGACCTAGATAGCGTCGAGCTTGCCGTAGCTCTGGACGTGCTCTGTGAACAGATCGCCAAGTTGGGAATCGCACATGTCCAGATAGCGGGGAAGTCACGAGCGTTCCAGGTCCCAGTGGAGACGGAGATTACGCACGTTCCTATGCTAATGCCAATAGACTCTCACTTCGCCGGGTCTTACCCCACAACTGCGAAGCTGGCGACCAAAGAGATTGGCGAGAATTGCACTGACTCCTATGGGCTTTTACTGCTCCACGAGCCCGACAAGATATTGAAGCACCTCGATGCCGGTATCTCGGGTCCGTTTGCCATGCTTGTCCACAAAATCCGACCTACCATGAGCCTGGACAAACTGGCCGAAGAGAACAACATCCCCATCAAACAGATGGTGAACCTGGCGTACTCACTGGTGTACTGGCGGTGTGCCCGCATTATCATCCCGCTGAATCACCGATACATCTACGATATGAGCCCAATGGCGCCGCTGCATTCAATATTCAAGCTGAGCCACGCGTTCAGTGAGATATTCCCCATGATCCCGCCCCTCGAGCGGCTGTTGTCTGCCTTGTGTACTGGCAAGCCTCAGCCGTTCGCTAATCACATTCCCTCGAGGGATCATCACCACGTATACATGGAGGCCCTAGCGTGGCTCATGCGGCAGAATCTCGTAGTCCATCTCCAGTCCTTTGCGGTACTTTTCATTCCTCGCAAGGTCAAGCTGAGCGTGATTCGCGATGACCAGGAGGTGGATAAACAGGCACAGCTGAACGAGCTCAAAAGACAGCGCGAGGAGATCCTCAGCGAGGACGTGGAGCGGGGAGTGGAGATCGACAACTACGAGGTTCAACCGCCGGCGGAGCGCAAGAGAATATACGACTTCAGCACCGACAACACCTCGAAGGACATGCAGCGGCGGCAGCTGTCGCGGCGGTGGAGCGCTCTCGACGAGATCGACCAGCTAACGGACGGGTTTGTTCTCCACCCGACCAGGCTGTCGCTGGCGGAGAAGAAGTGGATTCGCAAGATCCTCGATGGCCACTCGCCCGAGAACCAGGCGATGTTCTACCGCATCCTCAAATACTTCAACGGCAAGGACTGCCTGGAGCAGGTCGCTCTGCACGAGCACATCTCGCGGGCGGAGATGCGCAAGTTTCTCCAGGATTTCCAGGAGAACGTCATCATATACCGGCACTGGTAGCGGATTTGGGAAAAGTAAATCTACGGCACGACTAGGATCCGTGAACATAATGCATATAAATAAGTGCTATGGCAGCTCGAGATACTCTATACGCTACAGCTCCATATCGAGTTCGTCCTCGCTGTACTCCCCCACCGAGCTGAGCTCGCTCTCGTCGTCTTCGCGACCATCCTGCTTGGTATCCTGCTTGGCGTACCTCTCGACGTATTCCTTAATTCGCTTCTCGTAGACCTGCTTGTCCCGCAGCATCAGGCTCGATGCTTCGGTGTTTAGCGGATCAGCAGCGTTGGGGTACCGCAACAGCTGGGGCAGGAAACTCTCAAAGATGTTGAGCATGTCGAACATTGGGCTCCAGGTTTGGTTGATCACATCGAGACAGACCGAGCCAGACGTCTCGTCAATATTGGGGTGGAATATTCGGTTCGTGAACCCAATGCTGGGGCTTTTATACGGGTACTGGTCTGGCAGCTCCACGTGGACCTTCCAGACGCCGCTCTCGTATGCGGTGTCTTTGGGGCCGTGAAATTTTACATAAAACTCTTGCCTAAGTTAGTTTGTTTGTTGCGCGGGCGTCGGCGGCCGGTACTTACATATTGTCGTCAATCAAGTCAACCTCATAATCACTCATTAATCTAGTTAGCGCATGCCAATTCAGTTACTCGCGCACTTACAATTTCATCACATCGGTTTCTATCCGACGTTTAGGAGAACTCATAGTGATCAGTCACCGATAGGGGGTCCGATTAAATAATGGGGCGAGCAGTGGGGCTGACGACAAGACCTGTCGCTGGCACCAGCCGGGTGCTTTAATTGGTTGAGGCTGTCAGCGTATTGCTGGGCGCTGGGGTTTATATATGGTTGCCCTGGTCGGCACCGGCTCACTTGGTCGAGACCGGCCATTCATCTCCGGATAATTACGACTAGTGCACGACTGCAGGTGAGTGTGCAATGACGCGGCGACCTGCAGGTTGGGCGCAAAGGCCCGGCTGCAAGCCTGCATGCGAACCCCAAAAACGCCGCTCTCGTCGAGCCTCTATGGTTAATCTAGCCCACGCCATTGTGCTCCCAGCTCGAATTGAAGGCTGGCTCCCTCATCGCGCATGCTCGAATTTGTGTCTCCTTTGTCCCCATGGAACCGCGTGAGCCTCAGAGCCTCGACGGCAAGCCCACCGTGCAGGAAGAACCCGCAGAGCCAAAACGCAGAGTCGCGCACACCAAGGCGAAGAAACGGCGCTTCGGGCGCCAGCTCATCGACATTGACCCGACATCCACCATAGCCGTCTACTCCAACATGCTCATTGTCGAGGACGCTTTGCGAACCCAGTACATCGAGCTAACCCGCACCAGGCGGAAATACGCCTGCTTCTTCTATAGCGTGGTATTCGTCGCCCTCTACATGACCTGGACGATTTATGTCGCCTCGAGCGTATACCAGTGGTTTCGGCTATTCCAGCGGTTGTTCACGCTATCAGCATACATTGTATTGGCCCTGTTTGTAATGACAGGACTGTACTCTAAAATATTTATTGTGGGGCCCCGATTCCTCTCTGATGCCAACAAAGGTATCCGGTCGATGAATGTGCGCATTGTCAAGCAGCGACCCACCATGAAGGAGCGAATTCTCAGAATATTCAACCCAGTGTACTGCGAGCATCCCGGCTGGCTCTTGAAAATCGTGCCTTCGCCAAGATCCTTTAGCCCACACTTTATCGAGGGGTGGGAGGTGTATAGAGAGGAGTTTTGGGAGAAACAGGATCGGCACGAGCACAAGAAGAGAAAGAAAAAGGGGACCAGAGACAAGGGTAGTGACAGCACCGAGTCATAGGGTCATGTTGCGATATCGTGACCTGCTGGTATTTGCGGTCGATTTAAGCGACTCGCACGCAGACCTGCGCCAGTTAGTCGTCCGGTGACAACGAACTTGCAGCACAAACCTGAATCTCAATTAGAGGAGTAACAAGGTGATTTAGATCAGCCTGCACAACTGCTTAATGGTCGCCACTCTTAATTGAAGCTGAGAACTCCAAAATTAGAGTCATCGCTGCTTATCACAGTTCCAAGCAGTGGCCATAAATATAGAAATCAACAACCTGTCCGCATCAATAAGGATGTAGCATAGATTACACTGCCAATTACTGTAATAACCTACACATAGTCACCTCTGTGGAATACTTGTGCTGATTACTAGTACAGCTATGCATTCCACATAATCACACGATGCCTGTTAGCTTGGTGTGGTCATTGCTATGCTATGTATTCGTTGAACCCACATGCATAGCGCAGGCACATGTGCTATGCAAGTTTGAGTCCAGATCCAATACAGAGTCGCAAGAAAGCACAGCAATTCAAAAAAGAGCAAATCGAATATCCATCGACTTATCTCGAGAAAATCACATTGCCTATCGAACGGTACCTGATTCACCTAAGCGAATCATCAAGGCTTCAAAGTCCATGAAATTTGCCACCACGCCACATGTCCATGGACAAGCTGCTCAGAACGCGCCCAGCGGCGTTCGTGATCTGGTTTTTCCTGGCCATCGGCCACCTCGTTGCGATAACCACGTTCACCCGAGCATTCCTCCTAACACGTCCAGTTTTCACTGATGTCGCCAATTCAACGAGACTGTCTCCTCAGTTTGAAAAAGCGGTCATCCTCGTAGTCGATGCTCTAAGACATGATTTCATGGTGCCTAGTAGCAAAAATGATTATTACTTGAACAACATGCCCTTCAGTGAGCTTGGAGGTTCAACATTCATGTTCCTCGCTGATCCTCCAACCACAACTTTGCAGCGGCTCAAAGGCCTGACAACAGGTTCTCTGCCCACCTTTATTGATGCTGGCTCCAACTTTGCTGGCACAAATATCGAGGAGGATAACTGGCTTCTCCAGGCAGTAAGAGCTGGCAAACGAATTGCGATGGTTGGTGACGACACCTGGGACGCACTCTTTGGCCATATTATGAACGAAACTCACCCGTTCGAGTCCCTGAACGTTCGTGATCTGGATACAGTCGATAATGGCGTCAAAAGCATCATGCCAAAATTGGTCTCCAATCCAGAGAATGATATTGTTATTGGCCACATGCTTGGAGTTGATCACGTTGGACATAGACATGGCCCTAACCACCCCCAGATGAAGAAGAAAATGCACGAAACCTTTGAGTTTATCCAGGATCTTGCAGACCTCATTGACGACAAGACAATCCTAATGGTATTCGGCGACCACGGTATGGATCACACGGGAAATCATGGTGGAGACTCTAAAGATGAGTTGGAAGCTGGCCTCTGGGCCTTCTCAAAGTCGCACGACTTTGCTCAGGGTGGGGAGGCCCAACAAATCGACCTGGTTCCCACAATTTCTGCGCTCCTGGGCCTTCCCATACCGTTCAACAACTTGGGATTTCCCATGAAAGAGCTGTTCCCTAAGAATTACGATGCTGTTATCCAAGAGACTGCCCGACAAATCTCAACGTACGCAGAGAAGTTCAACTATCCGTTGTTCAGTGATGAGTCTCCGCGTGAATACCAACAGAAACTTCTAACTATCTTTAGAGACTCCTGGGCGACTTTCGACCTGAACAACATGTATAAAGCGATCGCCTTACTTGGACTTGGCGTATGGGCCATTTTCGCTTTGTATACCAAGGTTAGCGCTCAAAACCTGACCATGATCGCATGGCGCATGTCAATAGGATCGTTGCTGGGTAGCATCGTAGCCATTCCTTTAGTGCTCATGGGTAACACAACTGATCTTTTGGCAGTTGCACTCGACTGTGGCTTTGGCCTGTCGCTCGGGGCTCTACTCGCGGTATCGCTCCCGAGTATTTCAGAACCATGCTGGCAGACACTTTTCGCATTAGTCGTGCTTATTTTGCATTGCTTGGCATTGTTTTCCAACTCCTATGTGGTTTGGGAATCCAAGGTTTCATTGTTCCTCTCCTCTACCATTGTTTTCGGCTTGGCCGCTCGTTGTGTTGGGCTGGGTAATATTGAGCAGTACATTGGTCTTCCGTGCGCTGTTTTCGTACTGGCTCTGGATAAGATTACCAGTTTGATCACGGTTTGCCGCGAAGAACAGCAGGGCTGCATCACCACTTTTTATGAAAAGGACAGCTCGTCCACTGGATATTGGGCTCTTATGATCGTATCTGCGCTGATTGTGGGTTGGACATTGATGTTGCAGCGCCATTATATTATCGGCAACAATTTGCTTGGTGTGGCTTCAATCCTTCTGCAGGGAGGCATACCACTCTCCATGGTGCTTATCACTATGTACTGGTCTATGGATATGGCAGAGGTGCGTGGTTTTGTCGCTCCTCATTACTTTGAAACCGTAAAGATTATCCTAGCACGCGCTACATTGGGTATTTCTTTTCTTGGTGCACCATACTTTTGGTATAAGGGTGAGGCCTGCGTTGGCATCGACCTCCGTGGCAAGAAGCCTCGAATGTTGGGTTACCAGAATATTTACGGTGCATATGCTTTGCTCCCGATTGTATTTCTTTCTTGGAGCTTGCTGATCGTTTCGAAACCACCGGCTATAGTGAGCCTGTGTGCGCTCGTACTTGCCATATTCAATTCCCTCGACGTTCTTGACTTGACTGTTTCCAAAAACTCGTTGCTCCCTCAAGTGCTCTTCAGCTTGTTCGGCTACCTCTACTTTTTCGGTACTGGCCACCAATGCACTCTGGTTAGTATCCAATGGGACAGTGCCTTTAACGCTACCAAAAACCTCAGGTATCCTCTCTCAGCTGTAACAGTGTTCTTGAATACTGTGGGTCCTTTCTTATTGGTATCTGTTGCCGCTGTGCTCGTGCCGTTATGGCGTCGCCCCATGTTCAATGACCCTCGCCAAATTCTGACCCTCGCATTGAAGGCCGCCATTGCCACCATGGGAGTCGCTGCTGCCCACACGTTGTCAGTAATGATGGCTGCCACCATTCTGCGGAGGCATTTGATGGCCTGGAAAATATTCGCCCCCAGGTTCATTTACGGAGGAATCATTCTTGGCGTTGTGGACATTGGCGTCCTCATTGGTCTCTTCGTCGCCTCGCACAGTATCTCAAAGGTCACTAAGATGTTCGCCAAATAAGCATAGCAAATAGCATATCATAGTATACCTGTGCATAGTCGCCATGTCTTCAAATCTATCAGCTAGCATTAGTTTATTCGTGATATAATACATAATATAATTTACAGCCCCATTGTTTACAGTTCCATTGGGATCTGTTCCTCGGACTGTCGGTCGTATGTGACCTTGACGGGGTTGAGCCGTTCTTGAGAGACAATCTTTCGGCCCAGGAACTCCTCGACTTTCTTAACCGAGTCAACAGTAACTCCAGTGCCGAAATCCTCCCGCAGCCGAGTGATCTCGTTGGCGAGGAGATTGTCTTTCTGTCTGGCTTCAGCAGAGATCCAGCCCGAGGCCTTCTCTGCCTTAAGCGAGTCCAGCTCTTTTTGTAGCTTTTCCAGCTCAGTATCTAGCGTTTTCTCGTCCTTCACTGGTTCGAGCTTTGGGGGTGTGATGCGATCGGTAGGGATCGCACTGCCGACCACGTGGTCCAGCCATTCGTGGTGCTTGACATAACGAACAGCCGCTATGTCACGCAGTGTGATCGTGTCTAATTCGTATCCCAGTGCTGTCTCCTGGGTCATCCTCCTCTGCTGTTCCATGAGTAAGCGAGGTCAGTTGGATTCACAATAGAAGTTAAGTAGTGTATAAAAAGTAAATGGTATAATTGCAGTTTTTGAGAGACTCACTGTTAGTAGCGTGGTTTTCGCTCTCCGTACTACTGGTATATGCCTGGAAGAAGGGCTATTGGTATTATGGTATTAACTGATATTATTTGGAAAATGCACTTTCAGCGATATTTCCACGAAAGCGTAGGTGGACGCATTCTCACGTTGCCCGCAAGCCGGGGAGTAGGCGTGATAGGAGTCTTGGAGCCAACTGAGCTGTTTCCAACAAACTTGAACTTGGACGGACTGGCCTTACTCTTGAGAGGAGTGACATTGTCTAAACTAGACAGCACCATCTTCTTTGGCGAGGCCACCATGGCAGTAGCCGCTGTCCCATCCACTATAAGCTCGGTGGATAGCTCTCCCTTCTCGATGATGTCCAAAGCGTGCTCTCTCAAGTAACTTGTGACGATCTCATCGGCCTTTTGCATCGCATACTCATCTTCGTGTGGCAGAGTGATCATAATCTGCGCATAGAATCCGGCTTCACCCTCGACCTGTATCCTTTCAAACGCTTGCACATGGGCATCGAAAGCAATACGAAGAGGAGCGGTCACTCTGAGAGCGAAAGTACTCTCAGGTCCCACAGCCTTGCTGAAATTGGGACTAAGGGCCACCCGAAACTCGTAGTCGTACGTTAGCCGCTCTTGCAGCGTTTTAGCTGCCTGTATAGACGCTTGTCCAAGGCCAGTGAGCTCCACCAGCTCAGTGCCGCGGGTCTCGACCTTGGGATACTTGATTACAGTGTCCGACCACTTCTCAATGTCCCGTAGCGTATTGCTATAGTGCGAAATCAGTAATCTGCGATGGTTGCGTGTGAGCCGCAGATAAGTGGTGTTGTGCTCCAACGCACATTGGTTCGCGTTATTCAGAAGATCTTGTACGGCCGCTCTCAGGTTACGGCTGTGTTTGCGAGGGCATCTCAACAGTACATTGTCTGTCTGAAGGTTTCCGAACGCATTAGAGACCTGCTCATTGCTAGCTTCAAACTTGATGTACACGTTATATCGACGCATCAGACTCTGAATACGTTGACCTCCAGCACCAATGATTTGCTTGTGGTAGGGCTCAGGGATGAATAGCTCAGCTTCCTCTGGGAGTTCCTCCTCAAGCATAGCGAGCGCAGCACCAGCAGACTTGGGGTCCCTGCAGGCGAGAAGCACTCTGAAATTATAGTCATGCAACGTTTCAAACCAGATCGAGGTGTTGGTCGCGGTCATGATCTTGAGTATTTTGCCGTTCTTTTTGCCCGCCAAAAAGTCACGGAGCTGCACGCTGAGCTCCAGCTGAAACACGATTGAAGCGCTGCTATTGAACTCAGAAAGATATGCAGCAGCTTCTTTGCACTGAATAGCTGACCCACTAACGATCATGCGGTCCCCATCTGTCGAGGCAATCGACCCAGACTTTACAACATTTAAAAGCTGACTCTGAACGTTGGGGCAAGAAACAAGAATGGTGTAAACATTAGTAGCCAAATGCATAATAGAGCTGATGGTACCCTCAACAGCCTTGCGGTTTACGCCAAAGACCTTCACTGTAGTTGATGAGTCTGTCAATTGTATATGGGTAGCACGTCTGGTAACTGTGTCCCTGAGCTGATCATGCATTTGCGTTTTCAAAATGTCAATTACCGGGAGAGAGACGGTACAGGACTTTGTGAAGATCTCCGTCTTGTCGATGATGTCTTCGAGAATCTTTCGTGCTACTTGGATTTGCACCCCATCACCAGACAGATAAATGGTATCGAGGTCAAATTTGGTATCATCAAAGAAGCAAGGCGGCATGTAAACATTAACAGCAGTCTGCTGGAACAGGTTCGAGAGATGCAGTTTGCATGGTCCAAATACCAGGTTCTGTACCACATAGGGCACATGCATCTTATCGATCGAGTATCCGCCCATATAATCAATAAGTGGCCTACACTTGAACTTGGCATACAATACATCCCTCTCATCACCGTATATTGAGAGCTCTAGAGACCCAGCGACTTCGTGAAGAACGATCGATGTATTCGTTAGATGGCCAATTTTGGTCAATGGTTTGGCAACGAGTGACTTCGCATGCTTTGGGAGAATATCAGCAAGGAGATCTTGTGGCTTAACGGGAATGGAAGCAGACGTGGGATGTGAGATCTTGTTAACACAATTTCGAAACGCATCGAGTGTCTTTGGATCGGCGGTCAGATAGCATATAATGAACTGGCTGCTGAAAACACATTCAGCACCAAAATCAGCACAGACCCTCTGGATAGAAGGCATGTTGGACCAGATTTTCTCGATGCCGCCGTGCATGGCTCTTCCATGAGCATCGAGGTTCTGCCAATTCCCTACTCCGTTATCGAAAACGATATTTTGAACGGGTTTTCCTATATATTTATAGGGGACAGGAATGGCGAGGGTTTCCATTTCGACAAGTTTTTGATCAACTCAAAAATATAAGGCTGTGTTTGTTTGTTGATAGAGATGTTTATATGCATCACAATGCATAACGCTGCAGGGTTGTCGAGGGAACCTAGGTGTATGGGGACACAAAGGATACAAATCGGTACCATTTAGGTAACCGAACTAGAACCATATGATTTATTATGTAATACAACGTTAATGCCCGGAGGTGTGAAAGTAATGTGTCCTATTTAGGAGGTGAGTCCATCTCAGTCTTAGCGGCAAAAGTGCTTGCAGCCGCTGACGCATTATTGAGCCACCAAACAGGGTATCAATTCGGGACAGTGCCATCTACGTGCGACAGACAGATCAGAATCCCCCATAATGTTGTATAAATACTTTTAGTAGGTTATGCGGCCCAGACGTCATCCTTTCGCCCAGGGGAGCCGTGCGGCGGCAAGTGCTAGAGCGTATTGAGGGACGGCACGTGCCATGTAGCACTACCTGAGACCAATATAGCTGTAAGCTTGATTTCAAAGCTCAATGGCATCATCCGGGCAAAGGAGTCTCCGAGGCTTGAGGGTTCTTGACAGTCTTTATAATACTGCATGACATCATCCGGCGAGGTCGATCTCTTAATTTCCTGAGCGCATCCAGCGGTCGATCAATATCTTATTTAGAATCTTTATAGCACCTTAATAACATCTATGAGGTTTCTTCGCGCTTCCAGAGCCATTCTGCACCGTTTCCGCGTGTCACGAGATCGGCATAACGGCTCCTCACATGTTGCTGCGTGCTGCACTGTGGGGTACATAAACGGTAGAGCCTGGCTCAGTTCCTTATCTCCTGATAACATGTCTCAACAGAACCACTTCCTCAAACTCTCGGGTGCTCTATCAGGCTCGCCGCCAAAAGAGTCTCCTCTTGATCCAAACCCGATTGTTGAAGATGAATCCTCCAAACCAACTGCTATTCCTCAGCGAAGAGAGCGTCGGTCTTCGTCAATGGCTGGCGGTCGACCACTTGATCTCCACGCCACTGTTCAAATGAGCCCCAAGCTCAATTAGAGCACGCTATCGCCTGTTCTGACCGCACACCCCCGATACCGACTGAATATCTCCATGCAAGAATGATCAAAAGGGAGTAAAAATGGGCCCGGTTTGTCGCCCATGGCAAACGACTATATAAGCAGTGATGAATTTTAGCTTGAATATCTATATTTTGGACTGTTATGTAGCTTGCGTATGTCTATCATTGTTTGCATGCCAATGTAGAGATCCTCAGTGTGGCAATTTTATCAGCAAATCCAGCCTAGTTTCTATGAACGGCATGTGGCTATTGTTTGCACACCTCCGCTTGAAATTCTTCTGCAGTGTGATTGGCCCAGACTGATCATGCCAGTATTGCGTCTGCAGCCTGTCACCTATGAAGTATGGGGCCAAGCGTTCAAGCCGCGACTCTGAAGAGTGTCGATATCCGTTATCAGTAAAAGTACATTAAATAGATAAATAGCTTTTGAGATCGCTAACCATGCAACAGCTTCGCCGAGAGAGCCTCCAAATCTTCCAAGGTTTCGGGTTCCTCGATCTCCATTACCCTCTGTTTCTTGTGACGCTTGGACGGCTTCTCTTCCTCCTCGGATAGGTCCTCGAATGGATTAATATGCTCACCTGCACCTTCGAGCTGAGCCTCAACGATTTCTGTATCCTCAATATCCAGATCCCCTTTCTCGAGTTCCTTCCGGCGACGCTTCTTCTCCTCCCGCTTCTCTTTCGCGGTGAGCTTGTCGGTAGCGTCTCTGCTTTCCATGTCTACGGCTTCAGCCTGTAGGAAGCCTTGTCTCTGGGACTCTGCGTCCCCAGCTCTATGGAAGTCCTCCTCGTCCTGGAACTCGTAGACCGCGTGCTGGTTGCCGTCATCGTCAAACACAATCTTCGTAGGTGCTTTACCAGCGTGGAGAGCTGCCTGTTTCTTGCTCAGTGCTCGTTTTGCCGCACGTTTAGACTCAGGAGTATCCATGAGTTGTGGAGTAGCGCCCTCGTCCAGGTCATGGTTCTGCTTCTTGACTGCCATGAAGTCATCCTCGCTCTCTTCATCGTCCTGGCGTGTAAGCTTCTTGTAATGCTCAGAGAGGACGTTTTGGTTCTGTCTATTGAACATTTTGTCGTACTTCGTTCTCACCTTCTCGGGATCCTGTCCCTTCGAGTCCAGTAATGCACGACTTTTGTTTTTGTTCTCGTTCTTGATGTGATCTCCTTTGATTTTGACATTAGGGGCAGACGCGAGGCCCAGAGATTTTGCAAACTCATCAAGAGGAATGCTCTGTACGTCGAAAACATCCTTGTCCGGATGAATATAGATCGAGCGCACGTAAGAGATAAATGCTTTTTGAGCGAGGTACTTGAGCTCAGGATCCTGGAAACATTGTGCTTGTAGATCAGGCTGAATACTCTTTCTTCGACTCTCTTTTATTGTGAGTTTTTGGATTGGTACCTTCTTCACTTTCAGGCGCTCAAGGAATGGTTTCTCCTCGCTTGGAGTGAGAAACAGCAAAGCACGGCCCTGTTTGCCAGCACGTGCAGAACGGCCAACACGGTGAATATAAGTTGCTGCGTCTTCAGGGCAGTCCAATTGAACTACCCAGTCAACCTCAGGGAAGTCGATACCTCTTGCAACTACATCGGTTGCAAATAGACAGCTGCACCTCGATCTAGTAAATTTCTGCACAATCTCCATACGAGCGGTTTGTTTCTGCCTACCATGCAAATGCATAAGAGGGATGCCAGGACGCATGCGTCTGAAACTTTCAAAAATGAAACGTACCTGTTTTGAGGATGATATGAACACCAGAACCTTTGCTTTTGTGTGAGACCGTAGAAAACTCCACAAGTCATCAAGCTTTTTGTCCACATCACATACAGTGTAGTACTGCTCAAGACCTTGAGGAGTCGCAGAGGGATTTTCTGCATCTACACTGATGTATTTGGGATTCGCAAGGCTTAAACGAGCTAAATCATTGACATTCTTGGTTTGTGTGGCACTGAACAGCGCAGTCTGTCTTTCAGGACTGAGACTCGCCACAATTGCGTCCAAAGTTTTTTTGAATCCCATATCAAGTAGGCGATCTGCCTCATCAAGGACGAGCATTTGCAGATTATCCGCAGAAAACTCGAAACTCTCATCCATATGTTGCAGCAGCCGCCCAGGAGTGCAAATTAAGATGTTAAGGCGTCCAATTCTTTCCTTTTCTGCCTTCACGTCCTTACCACCAACTAGTACACCTGCACTAAACTGATGGAACCGACCGACCTTTCTCAACACCTCGAAGATTTGCGTAGCCAATTCACGGGTAGGAGTTATAACAAGTGCTCCCAACCCGTCCATATGTGACCAGCGTTCGAGATATAGTTTCTCTAGAATAGGTATCAAGAACGCAAGAGTTTTGCCGCTTCCAGTTTTCGCAGCTCCAAGTATATCATTCCCTTTGAGGGCAGGTATAATGCTTTCTCTTTGGATCGGGGTCAGAGTTACGAAATGAGACTCTCTGAGCCCTTTCTTGGTTACGCTACTGATAGGTAGCTGCTCAAATCTTTCGAGCTCTGGAATTGTCGACTCATCAAAGTTCGCAATTTCATTTTTCAGAGCCTCTAAACTCTGCAGCTCGCTTTGCTTGCTCTGTTTCTTGAGCTGTTCTCTTGTATGGGCACCTTTGTTCTTCTTGGGTTTGACCATATTTATCGAGTGTTCAGCCTTGGAAAATTTCAGATTCTCATCAATAATTTGTGGTCACGTGATCCCATCTGGATCTCAAAAAAAAGATGGTCCCTAGCAGGATCGAACTGCTGATCTTCGCGTAACAATCTTGTTTCCAAGTGTTTATTAGCACGACGCCTTAACCAACTGGGCCAAGGGACCAGGTTGTAGGTGCAATGCAAAGAGTAGTTATGTAACAAATATGACTCTGTGTATATAGGATGCTTGGGCACCGAAGACTTCAATCGAGCTATCAGTATCAGGCCCAGTCCACCGCTACCCTGGTAGTGTACGGAAGTGCTCACAACTCCCCATGTAGATTGTAGCACTAATCCTGAGACTTGTAGATTGGGTTCCAATCGTCGTCTTCAGTTGTCTTCAGATATGGTTTTCACGAGCTCGTCAAAGTGAGCTTGGCGATATTGGATATGTTCGAGGTCAACTGTGTTTTCCGATAATGCAGAATCGAGTGTGGGGTGACTTCGGAATATCCCCTTTCCGCATAGCTCCTTGAGAGGCAACAGCTAGTCTTTATACGAGTCCATGCCGCTGATTATGAGTTTTAATTCTCACTTCGGTCAGCGGAACGTCAGTACGGAGAAATTCGCTTAGGTCTGCGCCTCTTGACCTGACCGACTGCAGCGACTGCCGTCAGGGGAATATATGCAAGTTCTGCAGAACCGAGAAACTAATGCAAACAACCCTCGGTGGACTAGACGCAGGAATGGGTACCATCATAAATGGATTTGTGCTGTAAATTGGGTTCAGACAGCGTTAATCGTCGCCAACCTCGTAAGTAGTGCTCAATCGAGTCTCCAATGGAACGTGTTCACTTATTTTATTGTCATCTTGTCAATCCTGCCTGCCACTGGAGTCTTGCCCTTGAGTGAAGTCGCCCACCGTGCACTCGAAGTTCGATTTATGGCGTACATTCCTAAGCAAAACATTATGCATTCATATGCAAGGCTATTTTAGCATACATATTCTACATTCAGGACCCATTTGTAGTGCCTGCTAACACAAAAAGAACCATGCTCGCATTTACCGATGGCTGCTATCTCCCGATCATTGTAACACCGCAGACTGTGCCTCATATGGCATCATATTGTTATGACTTCCACGCGGTGTGCCCTTACCCTGCATTCCATTCCACCCCGACGCGAGCATTCATACATTACTCCTAACTTAAACTTCCTCTTTCACGACTGACGATCTGCTATGAGTATCCAACGCTCACAGTCTGAACAGCAATGGTATTCAGAAGTAGAGCCGTTGAAAATTGGCACTAAGTCAATACCTAAATCGGCTCTTAATCGCAAGAACTCTAAAGTTAAGGGTCCGAGAGAGTTCTCTCCAGTGATCGGAGGTACTAAGAAGACCATTAAGAAGGCAGTTACATTTGATCAGATGGATGAGATCATTCAGTATCATCAACCAAGTCCCGAACCTGAGTTGGAAGCATTCGACGAAGACCAGGAATATGAAGAAGACTATGAATTTGCCGATAATCTTTATTCCCGTCCCCTTCCATCACTCCCCATTGAAACCATGGACAAGTCCGCTAGTGCACCAAATCTCAGCATTCATAACGATATCACGGATGCACGTTTGACCCCGGCAGAACGTACAACTGCGGCTATGGATGTGTCTAGCCCCCAGCCAGTATTCATACCTGGACACAAGCATGGTGATAGTTGGCGGGGATCATGGGGAGCCTTGCATGAGAGCTTGAGCATTGGAAGACAAAGCTCAGTTAGAAGTGCAGACGATAGTGTGGAAGATGAAGGCGTAAATTTCCTCGACAATCTGCCTGCTCCCACACGAAAAGAATCGCTTTTAGACGAGCAAAGGCGTCCCCAAACCACCGTGCATGTCAAACAGCCCCAGCAACCTGCACCTGAGCCAAAGAGAGTGTCTCTTCCTGAATTGGATCGGACTTACTCTCAGCGCCGCAAAGCCATCCGCACCATGCTTGACGGTGTGAATACTGTCAATCAACACAACAAAGTGCAGAGCATACCCGAAGAGGATGAGCGAGACTCCGAAGATAGAGAAAGCTCCATGGAAGAGATCATCGAGAAAGTTGAGGCTGCCGTTAGGGATAGTCAAGGATCTTCGCAACTCCACTTACGTGACGACGCAAAATCTCTACCAGCTCTGGAGGATGGTAGACTCAACCAAGACCACAAACGAGACGATGTCGCTTCTGTAAGTGGACCAGCTCAACAGACTCAACCTCAGCATCACACGATACCCACACCGCTGCTCATCCAGGAATCGACAATGTTCCATCAAGAGCTTCCTCATATGGATGTCCGTATGTCTCCAAGTCTCGAAAACGTTAGCATGGTTGGTGCGCAAGTTGATTCCGTTCAACGTGTTGCCTCTGCTGCAGGAACACCAAAACTTACGGAGGTCTCAGTGACCCCAACTCTCGGGGAGATCGCAACCTCACCATTCTCCCTTGAATCTGCCAGTGCAAATTGGGGCCAACTTCGCACCTCAACGCCGTCTCAGCATCCTCCACTTCCCGTGAACATTCAAAGGGCACCTAGTCCTATACCTATCGAAGATGAAGCACCTGCTGTTCGCAACGTTCCAGAGACACCCTCCGTGAAGCCAGTGCTGAACACCATTACCGAGGGGAATGAAACATCTACGAGCCGCAGCAACGAAACTGTGCCAAAAGAATCTACTACTACCATACAGCCGCTGTCGACTGTCTCCGATTGGACAGAGACAGGCAGAGTTCACACGAAGGAAGTTGATGACCAGAGAAGTACTACTAATCCGGGTGACACGCCTAGCGTCACAAACTCGGTGGAGAACCACACTGCTCCCGCTTCCAGTGCGTCAGGTCAGAGCAAATCCAACGTTGCCGACCCGTCATTCGACTTTACTATCCCTGTTCTTCCTGATGAAACTCTTGATCCGTCTCGTGGGGATAATACAAGCGTACACAGTGAAATCGTACCCCCTGGTGACATTTTGACTGGTCTGAGCTCGTCTCCTACGGTGAGAAGCCAACCCCAGGTTCCACCCCATGGTGGTACTTCTGATGAGATCAGTAAGGATACTGTTATCAAGGCTTCCCCAGCACAAGACGCGGGCACAAGTAGTGACTACAATTCCAGAGGGTTCTCGGCTGATAGCTTTATGGACTCCACCCAAGAAGGTCAGGTTAGCATTATGGCTACAGAACCAATATCATCCAGAGCGGTTTATGTTCAGATTCCTCAAAAGGCTTCCTCTGAGCATGAGAACTCAAGAGACTCTGGAATCTCGCACACTTCCAGCTTACCCCCCGACCTTCCTGCTCACTCTGAATGCAGTGAGCAGAGTTTTCCAGTTGCTCAACTTTCTGTTTCTGATTCTAGTGGGGTCCATCCCAATATATCGACACCTGACGCTAGTGACGCCCAACATTCGAGGTCTTTGGATATCGCTGCAAACTTCAGTTCACCCCAAAGTAGCCCTCTCCTGGAAAAGCAGCCGAAACAGCACGTGCTGGTTCCCCCACAGCTAGATAGTGACTTGTCGGAAAGTGAGGACTCTGTTCACGAAGACCATGAATTTGCTATTCCTCGTACAGAGTCTGATTGGGTCACCGACAACGAAGGCACTCCTAGGACAACCACATTGGAAGATATTAGTAGCTTGCCAGGTCGTTTGCCGTCACACCCTCAGTTACCCACTGGCACCTCAACCGACAGTAACATGGGACCTGGTTTTCCTAGCGCTGGTAGCTCAGCTTTCCCTGGAAGTACCACCACGACTCGAACATCGACTTTTGGAATGTCACTGGATCCATCTTTTTGCGATGAGTCCGTTTTTAGTGCTGGAATGGGACAGAGTCTCGATGACTTCAACTCGGAATTGGCGCAGTACACTAGCCCCAATGAAGCAGAAGAAGTTAGAAAGAATCGTGGATACATTTTGAGGGAGAACGATAGTGTTATTATGGCTTCATTAGGTGAGGACGACTTCAGAGCTTCGAGACAATCCAGCCGAGCCGGAAGAGCGTCTTCGATTGGACAGCACGGAAGTAAACGTCGCGGTGGCTATGTCAATCGTCTTCATTCGTCCTCAGAGTTCACAAGCTCATCGTGGGTTGACGAAGGTCCTGCATTGCCCACTCACGATGAATTACCAGAACAATCCTTTGATTTCGATCAATCGCTGTCTGTCCCCAAGAGAATGAGCCGTCTAAACAGCATCGATCCACCCTCGCGTATTGCGAGCACTAACGGTGGCAGTTTCAGTAACGTTCGCGGAAGCTCATCCTCACAAACGTTTAGACGATATGCCTCGCTCAACAATGCTACAAGCCTTCCCCAATTACCCGAGGAAAAGGATCGATCGGATATATTGGTTGAGCCCGATATGAAGGAGCTCCCGCCTCCACCTCTACAGGATCCTCAGGAAGCATCCCATAGCGAGACGCCGCTTCAGACTGAAACTCACGAAGTAGACTTGCCACCCATTCATCCTGATGAAGCAGTGATGTCCAAGCAGGAAGATGCAGATTCACATGGCATTCCTGAACCTCTCGAAGCGTTCCACACTCCGGAAGTAACCGCAGAGCCTGAAGATATTAGTGATGACCCGATTGCTGAAGATGCTGGCGTTGATAACAGCGGGAACAAGCGTTATCCAAGCGTTCTTCGAGGACCCAAGATTGTCAAGCCTTCAGTTGTTAAGCAAGAGAAGACCGAACCTGAGCAAGGTGTTCTCAAGCAAAGCACGTCTTCAGGACCCTCGATCCTGGTTGGATCTCCTAATCGGAACGTTAGGCCCACTTCCATGTTGCCAAATTCAAATGTGCAAAACGTTAAAAAAGAGGTTGGAGAAACGGAAACAGCTCCACAACGGAGATTTCGGGAGCGCCATCGCTCTGCTCCTGCAATGCTTGTTCCTCAAGAAAAAGGCCATTTATTTATTAAGATTAACGAAGTCTCCAATTTGGTGGTTCCCGCTCTGGTGAGACCCGATGCCAGTGTAGCCGTCACGATTGACAATGGTGAGCAGCTCATTACTACCTCACGCTCAAAAATGGACACTTGTACTAGAGTCAACCAAGAGTACGATCTTGCTGTTAAGGATGGCTTGACATGTTTCCTCACAGTTCGGTTGACCAGAGACATTACTGTTTCGAAGCCACCTAAGCTCGAGCAGCGCCGAAGCCTGACAAACTTCTTCCGTAGAAAGCCAAAGGCCAAGGCACCCAAACCACAGTCCTCCGAGAGCGATGACGCCTGGAGCGACTGGGTAGCTTCGGACGGCACGCTAGGACTCACAGAGATCAAATTCAGCGAGATCAAGCAGTATGCTTTTGGTCGACCGTACTCTGCCTCGTTAGTGTGTCATAACCGTGTTGGTAGCCACCCTACTTGCTGCCTCAAGGTAACGATGATGTATATTCCGCGCATGTCCAGGGCAGATATCATGCCTCGAAGTATGGAGCAAGCAGTCAAAGAGATTGAAAGTGCGAAGACTACACTAGTCACTGCGAAAACAGGTTACATGTTGCAGACTGGCGGAGACTGTCGTCGGACTCGTCGTCGGTGGTTCATTCTAGATGATGATATGCTGATCTCACATTCCGAGTCTACTCACAAGCCCCGGGCAACAATCAATCTCAGAAAGGCTGTTCAGGTTATCCCCTCCTTGCATCGGAGCGACACATTTGAAATTCTATTCAAAAACGGAGCTACGATCGCTTTCCAAGCCGAAGAAGATCGTGAGGGTTGGATCAAGGCATTTGAATCAACGATCCACAATAAGCGAAACCGCAGCTCGTGGGTTAGTTTGGTGCTCTATTCTCCCCCACAACGATCGATGCAGGCGTGTTCCAACAATGCCGCTTTCTCTACCCCTAATATGATGGCGACACAAGTTGTGTAATTAAATTATTCTATTAATACCAATTCGACTAGTTGACAATCGTTAAGTAGTTATGATTTACACACAGGCTTGATAAAACATGTCAGGACACTCAAGCTTTCTATTAGCATACTTTGGCTGTAATAAATAAAAGGAAACCGATGCGAACACGCCTTCTATAAAGGTCTCTGGGGAGGTGGATTCATGCCTGGCATCATCCCCATCATTCCCATCATTCCTGGCATGAACATAGGCGGCATTCCCATGTTCTGCATGACTTTCTGGGGAGCCCAGGTAGTTCGCAAATGATCTTGTTTTGAGCAATACGCAGTCCAAGTGAACTCATCGAACCCGTAGTTGAAATAGTCCGTGACGTCTGCACCAGGTTTTCTCCATGGTTTGTCTTCAAACTCGTTCAAAGAAACTTGTGTCAACGGTCTACCGTCATAAGTAGCGACGGCGTCAACGTCAACCCCTGGGACCCGGGGCTTCTCTTCTGTTCGCTTCTCCTCAACACTGGTGGACTGTTCTGGCTGTGCGTCGGACGCCCCGGCGCCGGCACGGGAGGCTCCTGTAGACATTCCAGAGCCCATTTTAGTGACTTCTGGAGCAGATCCAGGGCGAGGTGCAAGGATGAACTCTACATCCGAGTCATCGCTTGAGTACTCGCTTTCGCTATCTAGTTCATCTATTGTCCGTTTTGACGTTTCGCTCGGCGCTTGCGTGCTAGTGTCGCCATATAGAAATTCATCCTCATCAATGTCGCTCATGGTGACTAATGCGACAGGTCCAGTCTAACATTAATGTACTTATGTACTAATGAATTTAGGTACTTTTAATGCTGTAATAACTCTACACAGTTATATCCTAGTTAATAAATATTAGAAGGCAAATAGCGGCTCCTTTTGTGGGAGTACAGGCTCAAAAGGCTGCACTACATTGAACGCACCGGTACCGATACGCATAGGTTGCCCCAAGATGATGCATTCCGAGACACCCTCGACCTTGTCCGTCTTCATATAGAATGCAGCGTCAAATAAGTGGTCTGTGGTCTTCTCAAACGACGCAAGTTGCAGCACGCTATCTCGCATCTTGGCCAACCCAAATCGAGTGATGCCCAGCACCTCACCTTTGAATGTCATAACATCGCCCAAGAGCTGGATGTGTCGTGGGTCAACGTCCATTCCGTGCTTAGACATTGTGTAGTCAATTTCATTCACAATTGACGAGCGAGCTGCCTCGATGCCTAAAACTTCACGCATTTCTAGAATGTGGTTCGTGGTAGTCTCAACACCGATGATTCCATCGGTAATCATGACATTTTGAAGACCGTACCCTTCGACCAGCAATTCCTTCTTGTTGTCAGGTTTGATGTTGATGACAGCACGAGAGATATCGCTGAATCCCTCTACAACGACTCCAGGCAACGAGCGCAGCAAGTGCTGACCGCGGTAATACACCTCTGACCCATCAGTCGCTCCCAATTTTGATGCCATGATATCGTCATTGAAAGCACCAGACGACTTCGAAGGTGCAAGCGGTACAGGAAGAATAGCCACTTGGATAATGTTCTTATCATAGAGACAGCTAACGTCACAATCAGAGATCTTGAGCTTGGGGTGACGAGCAATTGCTTTCGCAATGTCCTGAAGTGATATATCCAATTGGAGTCGTTCAACAGTGCTGAAATCAATCGCAATACCGACGTACGCTGAGCTTTCGGTGTACACATCCTCCATGTATTCAGTAATATCTTTCAAAAGTGTCTTCTCAATGCGACCCTTCACAATACGTGCAGTACGCTCGTCATCGTCATTGGCAAGACAGGCTGTAATAATTGGAGTGGAGATGGTTTTGGAAGCATTGATGATCTCCTTGATACGAGGGACACCGAGGGTAACATTCATACTGGCGACACCAGCAAAATGGAAGGTTTTCAATGTCATTTGAGTGCCAGGTTCACCGATCGACTGAGCACCGATGGCACCAACAGCAGTGCCAGGCTCTACTTTCGAGCGCTCGTACTTGTGTAGACACAATCGCAAGAACTCCTCAACATGCCGTTTGGTTAGTTTGGCAAGCTTATCAACAACATCTAACGCCTCGTCGCTCTCATCCATCGGCACATCTTCTCCGTCACCGCGCTCAAGGCCATATTCCACACGAACATCAATCAACTTTTGTATCTTCTGATCAAGATACTTGCGCAACGACTCATAGAACTCCCGCTGGGGATCATTCTCATCCACATAAGCATCATCAACTTCTTCCAACCTAGAATATTGTTTTCTCAAGACTTCACCCCGGTTGTTCTTCCTTACAAGTAGCCGCTCACGCTCTCCAAGAATTTGATTTACAACCTGATGAACCTCATAGGGCAATAAACTCCTGTCGTTGACATTAAAAGTGAGATTCCCACAATGTTCCCATGTTCCGTTAAAGTTAACTGGGGTAGCATCACCTTCCATATCCACTGGATCAAGACCGTCTCCTCCATAAGTAAACTGAACGACCAGATTTGAGCTCGTGCGAACAGTCTTATCGTATAGACAGCTAAGATCCTCCAATGATTTCATTAAGCGGCGTGACATATATCCAGTTTCGGCAGTCTTTACAGCTGTGTCGACCAAACCTTCACGACCTGACATGGCATGGAACAGGAACTCGGTAGGCGACAATCCTGAGAAAAAGGAGTTACGCACGAAACCTTTGCTGGGCGGAGTCTTTGAGAATTTAGGGAAATGTGGTAAGGTGCGGTCTTGAAATCCATTAGCAACACGAGAACCACCGATGATTTGCTGTCCCACACAGGCCACCATTTGCGACACATTCAGATTGGAGCCTTTGGAGCCACATACTGCCATAATTAGCGGGGCATTATGGTTGTCCAATTCGCGGATACATACATCTCCTACTTCCTCACGAACCTTGGACAAAAGTCCACCGATCTTGGCCTCAAGAGTCTGTTCCTCGTTGCAACCAGGTTGGGTTTCTAATTTTCCAGCTTCATATAATTCAATGAGCTCATCAGATTTTCCATACGCACGCTCGATAAGCTCATCCTTGAAAGCATTCAGCTCTGAGCTAGGAGTTACGTCACTGATACCAATGCTGAATCCACGATTTCCGAGATAACGGGCACACATTTTTGCCATTCGGTTCATTGCAGCTGCAGCCTCGTCCGGCCCATAGTCGCGCAAGATAGAATAGAACACAGACGCTTTCTTTCCATCTCCGAGCAAATTCTTATCCATGTTTCCGCATAAGATCTGAGATCCACGGATGACAACATAACCATCATTGGGCGAAAGCTCCGGCTCCTGGCCTTTGGGAGGTGCTTGGAAGGACTTGTTCTTAGCCTCCAAGTTTATGAGGACCTTGGACTGTGCATTTGGCTTGATTAGCAGGCTGAAAACCTGTTTGCCTGACCAAAGGCATTGCGGTTTTTGGATGCATGGCGGAGGAATATCAAACTGCATGGTGCCATCGCTCATCATTGCCAGAATAGTGGAAAGCGATGCTCTATCAAAAAAGCAATCCTTCTTCGCGATCAAATAAGATGCAGAGATGAAATCCTGGGTGGCAGCAATGATAGGCGCGCCTGACCGAGGTGTGATTAGATTGTTCTTAACACCCATCAAGTCCATGGCCTCTGCTCTAGCCTCCTCAGTTTGAGGCACATGCAAATTCATTTCGTCACCATCAAAATCGGCGTTGTATGGAGTACAAACACACTCATTCAGGCGAAAGGTACGCCAAGGTCTAATCTTTGCAAAGTGACTGAGGATAGACAATCTATGCAGTGAGGGTTGGCGGTTGAACAACACAATGTCGCCATCTTCTAGATGACGTTCGACGATATCGCCAACTTGGAGCTCTTTGGCTAGTTGTGTGAGTCTACCAAATCTAAGATTGCGACGAATACTCTCACCTTTTTTCAGGATATAATTGGCACCAGGGTACTTCAGTGCACCATTTGCAACAAGGGCTTTGAGTTTGCGTTTATTATAATGAGTCACGCGTTCAGGGTATGTTAAAACCTTTGCAATTCTATCAGGAACAGCCACCTCGTCTATACGTAGGTTTGGATCAGGAGAGATGACAGTACGGCCCGAAAAATCTACACGCTTGCCACTCAAGTTTCCTCTGAAGCGTCCTTGTTTGCCCTTGAGACGCTGGCAGAGAGCCCGAATCGGCTTTGAGGCAGGCATGCCCGGACCAGAGGGTGTGTCAGAGTTGATATATAGTGCAAGACTCAGCTGCATGAATTCCCATTGCTCCATCAGCGCAGTGAGCGCGAGACCCTTCTCCAAGCCAGCGCGAATCAACGAGGAGGTCCATACCACCTCGGTCAACTTCACAGTCAAGTCGTCTTCATTCGAAGCAGTGTCCTGTTGAACTGAAGGGCGTATGCACACAGGTGGTGCGGGCACCTCTTGCCACAAGTAATCTTCTGGGCGGCATTTTGAAGGATCCAAGCCGAGAAGCTCACAATCCTGAGGACTAATTTGCTTGAACAAGTTGAGCACCCGCAAAGGATTTAGATCGTCTACAGCTCTGCGCAGGAATTTATCCAGATCTGGGTGGTTCATCTTTGCATTATCGAAACTCTCGTCAAAGTCGATTTTATCTTGAGGAACCTTTTTGCCAACCCAGCGGAATTTGTCGTGAATGATCTTCAGAGTTCCAGATTTTTTGACTACGCCGTTCATGGAGTCGCAGTTGAGGCATCGTCTTTGCTTTCTGCACTGCTCGTTGATGCGTTTGAGGATCTGCATGCGACGGAGGTTGTCCAGTGCCGGGTTCCGCAGTTCAGCGAGAAATTTACGCTTGCTCGGAAGGTCTAGCAGTATGTGTGAGCACTCCTTGCAAACACACTGCAAGATTCCGAGCACATGCTTGAAGTAGCCGACGTGAAAAACCGGTAGAGCAAGCTGGATCCTCCCAAAATGACCCTGGCAGGTAGCTAGGCGGCCATGGCAGGTCTTACACTCATGAAAATTGTCGGAAACGCCCATTCTCATGTCCAAGGCTCCATTTTCCTTGGGTGTGCGGCCATTTTCGAGATCAAACAAATCGCGGGTGGTAATATCCGCTACGCTTAATTTGTCAATGGTTTTTGTATCCAGAGTCCCGAACGCTAAGCCCGAAATATAGCGTGGGGGATCATCCGCCACAGTTTCCTTCATTGTGATGATGGATCAAATTATTTCAGTGAAATTTTTCTTATGTAATGATGGTATTTATGCGTACACATGATTTCAGTGAATGCGTGTAAATAGAGTTATAGTAGCATGAGTTATGGAAGTTGAAGAATTTTAAAAGATCACGAAACGTTGCTATCACTCATCACACTTCAACTAAGGCGAGAAGTACTTAGCTGTACTATTCTAATGTTCGAGGCGAGATCTTCGGTCTTGTTGCCTGAATAATGAATAGGTATGCACTGCTCTCATATTGGCTGCTTTAATCGTATTATTGAGATGAACTCCCGGGCACTAACAGGTGAGTCTAAGGCTATGACGCGTCGCTGTTTCCAGTATTACAAGCCTGATCTATATTTTAGCCTGATTCATAGTTTATTACTTGAAGTATATTAACTCAAAGCCTTGACGGTTTCTCGAATCTTCCCATTATCTATGTTAGCTAATTACTGTGCGCACACTAGTGTCATATATCCAAATCTTTTAGAGTAGTCACGAAACGGAATCACGGTTTCTCAACGCAGTTGGACTCAAGCTGCACGCGTCGAGCACCACAACTGGTTTTGATTTGAAATTAGTGAATCTCTGTAGCCTCGTCGTGGGAGGACAGCTGCTATGATGTATTCCTGCATGCATTCGGATAAGCACGCTGGTCGCAGCTGACAAAATAAAGTATCGTAGACGCTCTCGGAGCTACAGCACAATGACTGTACCTCTGTATTGATGCATGTTGCAGCAATACTTGGACAAATTTCAAAAGGTTTTCTCTGAGTCCTCGACACACAAGCATTTGGCAGTTCTGAGGGCCGTTGATTGCTGATGACAATATGCACTCACTCCGGAAATGCACACCTCACATCATTTCTGCGTAATTCAGGTGACTGACCGTATTCTGACAGCTACGAGTAGCTCACAGAGTATTAAATACTGCAAATGTGAAGCCCCTATTTTTGTCGCGAGATAAACAGTACTACCTTGCCAATTGGCTACCTAATGTTATAGACGATGCAGCTTTACAAATCTTACAAATCTTGCGTCATTCGGGTGTCTGATCTGCTTATTAAATGCTCTTTAGGCCTACTTATAAACGTTGGCTCGGAGAATAGTGTAGTCATGAGTGAGTTGGTCAAGTCAAACCTGTTCAAGCCAATCAAGGTGGGCAGAGATGAGCTCAAGACTAGAATTGTACTGGCACCATTGACGAGGTCGAGAGCTCCCAATAATATTATCAATGATCTTGCTCCAAAATACTATAGTGATCGAGGGGAGTTTGGTGGGACACTTCTAATTGCTGAGGCAACTTTCATTACCTTCCAAGCAGGCGGAAAACTCCGAGTCCCAGGTATTTGGAACAAGGATCAGATCACCGCATGGAAGAAGGTAACCGATGCGGTACACGCAAAAGGTTCATTTATTTATAGTCAGCTCTGGGCACTTGGTAACCAGGCTCCTGCAGACGAGCTGGAGAAACGTGGTTATCCGTTCGTTTCTGCATCTGACGTTCCATTGACACCAGGAGGTCAGCGTCCTCAGCCTCTCACGAAGGAGGGGATCAAGGAATACGTTGAGTGGTACGTGCAGGCTTCTAAGAACGCAATTGAGGCAGGCTTTGATGGTGTTGAGATTCATGGTGCAAATGGGTATCTGCTGGATCAATTCCTTCATGAGAACACTAACCACCGTACAGACGAGTATGGCGGATCAATTGAGAACCGAGCTCGCTTTCCCCTTGAGGTTGTTGATGCAGTAGTTGCGGCGATTGGAGCAGACAGGGTTGGGTATAGAATTAGTCCTTGGGGAGAATTTGGAGCGGTCGATCCAGGGGTGTCGCCAGTGCCTCAATGGAGCTATTTCCTAGCCGAATTGCAGCGCCGTGCGAATGAAGGCAAGGAGCTCGCGTATGTTCACACAGTAGAACCACGGGTGAATCACCGCGTCGAGCACCAAACCATCTTTCACCAGCTCAACAATTTTATTAGGAATGTTTGGGAGGGTGTGCTGATCCGATGCGGTTCGTTTTGTCCTGACCTAACCATTGCAAGAGAACTGGCCGACGCTGATGACAAGCTTCTAATTGGAGTAGGTCGATATTTCCTCTCCAATCCAGACCTGGTCCAGAAAATACATGATGGGAGGCCTCTCGTCCACTACTATCGTCCATTCTTTTACTGGGATGGCACGTCTATCCCACTTGAAGTTGGATATACTAAGGACTACACTAAAGAGGATGTGGAACGAGACGGCTATGGCAATGTTCCTGCAATAACATATTAAGGGGTTTATGATTGGGCATCTACTGTAGGTGGTGTCTACTGAATTACGTCGTTCAGCACACATGTAGCGCCAGTGTACATCCGTATGAAAGTTGTATTCGAATAAAGTTTGATTATGGTTTTAGAATGCTAATTGCTAAAAAGAACTGGAGATCAATGTGGAAAGAAAGACAAAGTATCCCTGGCCACCAGCGTCTCGCATGCACCGGCTTTGTTATGATGCGAACACGATTCCGTGAGAAATATAAGCGTTGAACACGTCGGAATTTTCAGGGATGTGGGAGTAATTTTTTTTTGCTGACTTGTATTAAAAAATCTTACGCGTAGCCTGTCTATCTGTGTAATGGAATGAGCTTCATATTACGGACATGGCGGGGTTTTTCCTTAATGAGTTCAGATTAGTCCGTGGCCGAAACACAGTTAATACAATCCGAGCTATATACTAAACGGTGCAACATGAGCCCGCAAGTTAATGCTTAACGCGTTTTTTTTGCTACTACCAATATAGCATATGCAAGTAAATAAGGCTCTAGAGTGTAGCCTCCGGAAAATTACTCATCATTAGACAACATCCATAACTATAGGCAGCAAGAAATATCTCTAGTCACTTGTTGAAATAAATCAAAAGGGACTCGCTTACCAAAAAAATCGACCTGACGAAGTCGTATGCTTCAGTGGGTCCTGCATTTATTTACTTAGCGACATGCCAAATCCTTATTGCAGCATGCCGTAAGCACGAGTGGCGGAGCCGGCGCTCCCTGCAGGCCATTGCTTTCATGAAACAATGGAATTGCCCTTTTACAGAGAAGTTCTTGGTTAACTTTACAAGACTATGTCTTTTATTTGGATAATAATGTACCTGGTCAACTAATAAACGGTTGAACTAATGATTGCTTCTTTGTGGTTTTGGATTTCAAATCGTGCCTTGCACATGCAGATCGTTTTCAAATCCTGCGTGTCTAGTGACTCACGGAAAACTATATATATACTGAGATCCCCTCACAAACGGGATTAACACAAGATGCAATTATCATTCAGCAAGATTCTCAACAGGGATAAGAAAGCTTCGCGCTACCCACGCTCAACACATTCAACACAGTCTGTGACACCTCCATTGTCGCCAATGATCACACCTGTCCGGGTACCCATCACAAGATATTCGTACGATGATTTAGAGGAAGAATTTGAAACTCCGAGTCTACTGACCATGCCCTCAAAGTACTGAAGGTACAAAGTATTTATTGCGACAAGTTGTCATTTTATGAGCCCAGATTTAAATTTTATAGAATATAGCTAATGCTCCAAAGACACATGCGTTTGTACGTTGGAATATATATGTCTTGAGTTTTTTCTCAATTTTTTTTTTTTTTCTAGAAATGCAATTTCATGCATGAGTGTTACTTGGCGCAGTAATCACAGATTGCGGCAATGAGTACAGGGCGCCCAAGACAGGGGATATGTGCACACGCTTTCAGCAGTACGCAAATAGAGTATCTCTGATTTACGTTAACATCCGGTTTTACCAGTACACATTGTCTCAAGTAGCCTTTTTTTTCTTTTTTTCGCCTACGATACCTTTCAGAGCTCGGATGTGAAGAAGAGTAGCTCGATATTGCACAATTCTAGCAAGTGATATCCTGGTCGCACTGATTTGGAGAAGTTACCACTCATTGCTTGAAAAATGCATAAATAAAGAACAGTGCAAAACAAGAGTTGACGGGCAACTTTGTGCAAACTACCCGTCTGTTGCTTACACTAAATTCAACGGTAAGTTGCCACTCTCTTTCTCCCACAACCCAGAAGGGTTCTGTTAGCATCTCAGACTGTTGAACTCTACTGGCAAGCATATGGAGCGCTGCTCGTAGGTGATGAATTGCAATTCTTATGAAGTTCACTGCATGAATTCGGTATCCATACTCCAATCTAACTAGGAGTCGAGGCAATGTGATCACAAGGTATGGATCGACATTGAAGTGTACCTCTTAGGCATTATTATGATGACTACTTTTCCGAATCACAGCTTTACGTAGAACTTTAAAGACTCACAAGACCCGAGTTAATTTGGTTGATCGAGGGCCGTTAAGATGCGCTTCCAAACGGCTATGCAGGAGCATCTACGTCATCGCAGGTGACAGACAGTTCGCGGGGACACTATGAGTCATTGAACGACACTACGAAAGTTAATTTTCTCAGGTAAATAGACACTATCATATTACTGCCCGAACAGTCGACCTCCCGACTGCACCAATTGTGCACACAGTGCACTTTCAGTGCAATTGGGTGTCGTGTGGCTCTGCTTTGTATCCGAGCTTTACTGGCGATATTCTTAGCACTAGGCGACGCACGTGCCTAGCTTATAAAGTCGCCTGGCTTATAAATGCTGTTCTCGGTTGTGTACATAAACCAAATAATGAGGGAATAATTGTCATGAGTGAGCTAGCTAATTCTGGCCTATTCAAGCCAATTAAGGTCGGCAGAGATGAGCTTAAGACTAAAATTGTCTTGGCACCATTGACGAGATCGAGGGCTCCCAATAGCATTATCAATGAATATGCTCCAAAATACTACAGTGACCGAGGGGCATTTGAGGGGACGCTACTAATTTCTGAAGCAACCTTCATAACCCCCCAAGCGGGCGGAATGCCACTGTCCCCGGGAATCTGGAACAAGGATCAGATCGCCGCGTGGAAAAACGTTACTGATGCGGTACATGCGAAAGGTTCATTCATCTATAGCCAGATCTTGGCTCTTGGTCGCCAATCTCCTCCAAGTGAGCTCGAGAAACATGGTTACCCATTTGTTTCTGCGTCTGACGTTCCACTGACCCCAGGAGACAAACACCCTCGACCGCTCACGAAAGAGGAGATCAAGAAATACATTGAATGGCATGCGCAAGCTGCAAAGAATGCGATTGAGGCTGGCTTTGACGGAATTGAGCTTCATGGCGCTTATGGATACTTGTTGGATCAATTCCTACATGAGAACACTAATCACCGTACAGACGAGTATGGCGGATCAATTGAGAATCGTGCTCGCTTTCCCCTTGAGGTTGTTGATGCAGTAGTTGCGGCGATTGGAGCAGACAGGGTTGGGTATAGAATTAGTCCTTGGGGAGAGTTTGGAGCGGTCGATCCAGGGGTATCGCCAGTGCCTCAATGGAGCTATTTTCTAGCTGAGCTACAGCGTCGTGCGAATGAAGGCAAGGAACTTGCCTACGTTCACATTATAGAGCCGCGGGTGAACCACCGTATCGAGGAGCGTGCAACTCCTCATGAGCTCAACAACTTTGTCAGGAATGTTTGGGAGGGTGTGCTGATTAGATGCGGCTCGTTTTGTCCTGACCTAACTGTTGCAAGACAATTAGTTGATTCCGATGACAAGCTGCTGATTGGGGTAGGTCGATACTTCATCTCCAACCCGGATCTCGTTCAAAAAGTGCACGATGGAACGCCTCTTGTCCACTACTATCGTCCATTCTTTTACTGGGATGGTACATCTATCCCCATTGAGGTTGGATATACAAAAGATTACACTAAAGAAGATGTTGACAGGGATGGGTATGGCAACGTTCCTGCAATTTTGAAGCCTTGACAATGAGATGCGTACGTCGGGCTTTTCTGGATATACATGTAGAATAGCAGTTTTCAAGAAAGCGTGCAGTTACCTTAGATCCTCTCTAGGATAAGTACAGAAGCCAGAGATTTGGCTAGAGTGCTTTGCTATGTCTAAGATAAACTATTCGAGTACTCAGAAAGCAGGCCACGGAACACCCATAATGGAAGATCGTCCGTAACATGCTAGTACATCATTCATCACAAAACCAAGATACGATGTTCCATCGCTTCCTCAAGTCGAGCCACATGTATATAGGGCATTCGCCGTACCTAGTCACTCCCTGCAAAAACTTTGCTGTCGCGAACTTCGATGGTGTTAATTTCTTTTAGGGAGATCATATGCATCTTTATGCATGGGACTCACTTGGCGCAAGGAGATATTGGGGTAACAAGAGCCATCTATACTAATACTCATAGCGTCAGGTATAAACCATTGCCTAATATGCAAGCTCCGAGCTCGATCCGTGCGGAATCCTACACACGCAAGTATCCAATTGATATGCAGTTCTGTTCAAGAGATTTATGACCTCTAAACTCACCGAAATATAACTATAACCAAAATGTAGGATTCGATGACGGTTTCCTTTAGACGCTAAGATGGGATCAATGCATCGGACGAACAGACTGCTGCAGTTGCTCCGACAAGATCGTCAAAATTACTTTTTTTTTTTGCTGGGGTTCTACGAGTAGTATTTGAATCAACAACTGTTTCGTTAAAATGATTCAATGGATACCTGATCAGTGATGGCTCCCATATAAACCCCGAAGAGAGGTTTTGTCAGCATGTCTGAAGCTATCAAGCTCTACCGGGAACTGTTACGAAGCGCTGCACACTTTAGCGGGTACAATTTCCGTCAATATGCCATCCGGCGTATTCGTGACGGGTTCCATTCAAACAAAAATGTCTCGGATCCCAAGGAGATCGAGCAGCTCTTGTTCGAGGGCCACAAATCGCTCGCTATGCTCAAGCGGCAAACGACCATTAGTGCGATGTTCACATTACCAGATCTGGTTATTGAGAACAGCCGTTACCTGTAAACGTGTTCCTGTGAGTCTACAGTCTTAGCTAGCTATGTCCATATTACCATCCACTAGATTTTCAGTTCCGGGGCGGGAGATCAAAGGTCCGCAGACTATCGTTCGCGAGGCTATGTTTGACATATTATGTACACTAGAAGTTGAGGTAGGTGCTGGTCACATCGACGACCTTCTTGCCTCTGTTTTTGGCGACCTCTTCAGCGAGGGCCTGCTTGGTAGCCAGAGCCTCAAGAGCGGTCTTGGCGACGTTCATTGGATTGCGGCTTCGGTAGACGTTCCCGACGAGGTCCTTGATACCTGCAGCTTTGCAGATATCGTAGATGATGTGGTTGACACGGAGACCAGACCCTGGGGCGGCTGCCCGCAGATTCACGACGACTGCACCCTTCTTGAGGTCTACCCCGCCATAAATAGTACGGTCCTCGAACCGAGGAATGTATTTCATGTTCTTGGCGGCATCCCAGAAAGCCCGGGCAACGGCAGCATTGGCCAGCTTGGAGTCGCGGCCCTCCCCTAAGCCGACATGGCCGTTTTGATCGCCCACCACCGCTAGTGCGTAGAACGAGTAGACCTTACCGAGACGGGTCATGTTGACGACCTTCTTGCGGATAAGAGCCTTGTAAGTAAGTCCTCGCAGATACTCAGTTCTCAGACCGGTGAGCTGCTCGAGCTTGCTCAGATTGATGGCAGACGGAGCCCTCGAGGACATGACGTCGTTAGAAGGCAGACCTCCGGCAGGGATCTTTTGAGGAATCGGCTGACGGGGGCGAGATTTGTCGACCCACTCGCCCTGAGCGTGGTCGTAGAGAGGGTCATACTCTGAGTAGTCGTCTGCGTACGTGGGAGCGAATTCGTGCACTCCCTGCTTGCGTTGAGCCCACTGCTCGGGGGTGATGGAGCTCTCTGCAGCCAAGATGGACTTAATGAGGCTGGGGGGATAGTACTTTTCTAATTTAGCAACATGCTCGTCTCGTGACGGCACAGACTTTGAGTAGAATCTGGCAAACGACCGAAGAGTCCTGAGCATGTAAGCGGGAGAGATGGTCTGCAGCAGAGAGCTCGAGTTGGAGCAACTTCGGGGCGAGGCAGGCGTTACTCTGGCAGAATCAGTAATTATATTTAATCTACAGGGCTAAATTTTGCTAGAGAGCCCTCAAACGCCTTCGCCTGCTTAACCGAGCTTATTTAATGAAATTTGTGTGAAAATTTATTGTGGCGACCGCGTGGCGGCAAGAGTTTTTAGTGTTTATAGCCGTCGCCGCCCAATTGCACTTGTGGAAATTATTCTGGAGAATTTTAGCCACTAATTCTCGTTTGGCAGTTCTGATCCTGGGCTTACTAGGCCACCCAGAACTTTTCTTCTTACAAATGTCCAAAGATCTATGGCTGATCCAGCTGCCGCCTGGAGTCAAACCTGAGAACGCAAAGATCCTGGGCGACAACAAAATCCAGATCGGTGGCCAAACGCTCACCTTGGCCACCAGCACCATTCCTCTGGGCCCTCACAAGCTGCTGAAGCAGGATGGCAAGAGCGCAGCCCCAATCAAAGGCGAAATCGTCAAATATTTACAGGTGTCGCGGCAAGTTTCTATCCCAAAACCCCCCAAAGACGCAAAACAAGACAAGCCCAAAGTCCCTCAGCGAGAGGGCATGCGGCTCCGTCATTTCCCCACGGGCTACGGCCCAGGCTCTACGAGCTCGTCTACTGAAAAACGCAAGCACAAGATCGAGACTCAGACTCCAGAGTCCACGCCGAAAAAGTCCAAGAAGGAGAAAAAGTCCAAGAAGGACAAGACTCCCAAGAAGGAGGGCAAAGTGAAAAAGAAGAAGTCCAAAGACGCCGATGCCTCGATGGAACAGTAATATTTAAGTATTTAATCGCTAGTACGAAGGTTTACACTTAGCTCGCGTGCCCGTATCTCCCCAGTATCGACGTTTTTCTCAAGATACTGGGTATGGCCATCTCGCTCTACCAGGATCACTGTCTCTGTTCTGGTACCGTAACTGCGGTCCTGCAGCTGCATGCGGGGAATGAAAATAGACTTTCGCAGGTCCTCGCGCTGGGTTGGCTTGGGGAGGTTGTCGGTTTCCAGCAGGTCCCATAGTTTCTGCATCAGGTCGACTTTACTCGTCTGCAGGAGCGTATCAAAGAGTTCGCAGGCTCTGCTAGTTTTAATCCATTGATCATCGCCAAGGGGTCCGTTTGAGATGCTCACCGTCTCCGGTGTCTCTAAAATTCTTGACGGTTCCTGTCGGTTCGAGAACACCTCGAGGTTACAAACTCGTCCGTCCTTGAGAGTCAGCTGGCCGAGCACCATAGTGAATCCCCCGCAGTCGTTCAACTCAAATTCGTGCTCTTTGAGCATGTTCTCCTCCCATTCCCGTGGGGAGAGCGAGCTCAGCAGGTACTGCTTGGGGAGTAGGCCCCGACTGAGGGTGTGGCTGTCGAACTCTGTTTGCTCATGAAAATTCAGAAGGATTGCAATCTTTCCCTCGGTGCTGAGGCCGATCCAGGTGCCTTTGGCCTCCTTGCTGAGGTCCTGGGGTGCATAAACGTCTGTTCCTTCCCATTGATGTGCCGGAGCGGTGTCCCTGTCGAGGAATTCATCTCTATTTGATAGCACTATTAATGCACTAGTTAGGCTCTGTTCTGCAGTGACCACGGGATACTTACTAGTCGGGATGCTTGTTTGAGGCGAGGAATATACACATTGGCAATCCAACAGATCCCGAGACTGATTAGGCTACTGGGTTAGGGGTGCATGATGCGGGGTGGACGAACTTCATATTGTCCAGCGCCAGGGGTACAAGCGCGACCGCCACGTTGGCCACATGGGTGAAAAAAAAACGGCCGCACGTGACTTGAGGTTTATGCAAGGCAGTGGAGCCTCACCCCCAATTGTTAGGATGCATCTTGCAAACGTGATAATTGCATAATTCGTCACTATTCCCGGTAGGACCGGGAGTTTTCTAATCTTTTGGTGTCGTCAATTCGCACAAACAAGATTTCTTCTTCATGCATCGGGATGCGATCGTGCATATTGCCGATATGCAACGAATATATACATGGTCAGTTGGGAGTAAAAAAATTATGGTCCATGCTTCGTTCTTCCTGACTGCAGATATTTGGAAGTTACATATATTTCCCTATCTGACGTTACAGGATTTAGCCAATTTGTACACGGCTGATGATCTATTTGCATCACACATTGAGACTTGGAAAGACTGGCATTCACTGCTTCGCAACACCTATCCACCTGGTGAACCAGAAATTGGTACCACTAGTTTCCAAAAATTCGTTACTCGAACCTACGCGCAAACTCTATACTGTCTGGACGATCAGCACTCGCAGTGGTCCGGCGACAATCACATTTCATCGGCAAAAGCAGTCAAGGCAATCTACGACAAGACCTCATTTGCATTTCTTCACATCTCAGGAGACATTAAAGGAGACCGGTTTCCCAACCATAGCCACCAGTCGGCAAAGATCTGGGAGATCACGTGGGCTCTACATGGCACCCAGTGCGGCATAACGTCCATCACCGCATGGTCTGAGCAAAACAGACCCCCATTTAGCCTTGATATGAGCCCCGACGGGGTCGACAAGGCCTCGTGCTGCGGGTGCTTCTGCAGCGTGTTGACATATGGGGGGAAGATCTACTGGTGGCATAAAGCATTGCACAGCGTTTACCCTACTCAAGGAATCACCCCAATTGTGTACCACGAAGTCGAGACTCCCGTTCCCGTCCTGGACATTGTAGCATCTCGACATGGCATCCTGGTGGTGGGCACTGACGGCGACCTGTACAGCGTCACCGTTCTTGACAAGTACTTTCAGCCTGCCCAGCAGGTTTGGAGCAAGATATCGCGCAAACTAAATCTAAAGAGCATTGAGATGGTCGACGATCATCTTTATTTTGTTATCACCAAAAACGGCGATGTCTTCCTTGGCGATCGGGACGATTTGACAGCTCCTCTGCAGCCGCTATCGCTCAAAAGCGTGCTAAAACTAATTCGAGTGCAGGAGAGGTTCTTTGCTCTGCTCGTCGACGGCTCACTGCAGCAGTGGCTCGAGGATCAGAATCCATCGCCAATCCCAAAATTAAAAGCATTTACTATAGAGGCCACCAGAACTTCTGTGTGCGCACTAGTGGCTCACGAGTGGGACAACCTCCTCAAGGCCAAACTAGAACCCATATATGCATATAGCTAACCTGTATTTATAACTCCTCTCCCGTTGCCCCCAGTTATCCTTCCTATCGTTGTCTGTACCCCGCATATCCAACCGTTAGGGCAGGGGCAACTGAGCTGATCACTGCAAACATGCTGATTTGGAGCAAGTTTTTGACAGCGCTGAGCGTCCTGGGCCAGCTGGACCGGAAACAGCTGTTTAGCGGCGTTCTTGAGAATATCAGCGTCCCAGGGGGCCTCCCTGGCCTATCGATAGCGTCGCCGTCGACCTATGATCCAGACTACTACTTCCACTGGGTGCGCGATGGCGCAATCAACATTGGCACTGTGGTGAATTTCTACACTCTGACCCAGGATCCGCATCTCCAGTCGCTGATCGAAGACTACTTTGTCTCCAGCAGCCAACTCCAGCAAACGCCCAATCTTAGTGGGGGAGTGGGGGAGCCCAAGTTCTATGTGGACGGCCGAGCGTATAACGGGAACTGGGGCCGCCCGCAGAACGACGGGCCCGCCTTGAGGGCTATGGTGGCCTGCAAGTACGCAAACCTTTATCTGAAGCCCGATCAGATCACGAATCTGTACGAGAATTTCATATCGGTTGATCTCGACTACATCGCACGGTCCTGGGCCCTGCCATCGTTCGACCTCTGGGAGGAGCTCGACGGGTACCATTTCTTCACTATCCTGAGCCAGTACGGAGCGCTCAAAGCCGGCCGCATTGTCGCAGAGTGGGCAGGGCACAACGATCAGAGCGTGCGCTACTCCAACATCTGCGAGCAAATGTGGAAGTTCATCTCGCTGAACTTCTTGCCTGGGAGCCGCAACACAAACGAGTATGTGTGCGAGCATTTCCCTTGCTCGCTTGGGAGCCGCATCGGTCTCGACGCTGCGTCGGTGATTGGCGTGCTGGAGCTGCTTGATCTCGCCCAGTGGACCACCGATAGCGACGGTATCGACCTACCTGTCAAGACTGACCACCCGGCCGTGAAGGCCACCATTGACGCTCTCATAGAAGACATGTCGACGAGGTACCCGATCAACGGGGGCAAGCCAGGAGGAGTCGGTCGCTACCCTGAAGACGTCTACAATGGCTACGCTAGTGATGTGGGCAACCCCTGGTTCATCTGCACCGCCAGCCTGGTCGAGGCCCTAGTGCTCAATGGCGAGCGCGAGAGAGCTACGCCCCTGATGGATTTTATCATCGCTCACAGCGGCGACACCCTCAGCGAGCAGATCAATCGCTACACTGGGTACATGCAGGGCGCCAACAACCTCACCTGGAGCTATTCTGCAGTGCTAAGGGCCGCAAAGGTATACTATGACTAGGCCTAGAAGTTATGAACACGCTATAACCGCGAGTAGTATTTAATGCACGTCACCACGGCACGCTAATAATTAAGAGTAATCTTATCATAGTACCCCGACTACAATAACTAGTGAGGTCTTGGCCCTTGGGTCTTGTTATATACCTGAATGCCCGAACATGATAGGATCTCCGGTGGGAGTTCGGCAGCATTTATCATGCCTCCGACTATGCACGGGATACATATGCTGCAGGATCAGAGGCAGTTGCATACGGCCGCAAAAACTAGTAAACGAGCACGCTGACGACTCGGGGCGCGAATCCACCGAGACATCTGCTAAAAAAGCTCGAGGGCGTGCCGACAACAAAATCGAGGCCCGACACCGGCGACGAAACGCTAGTCTCGACCAGTACAACATCAGCCTAGCACAGAAAACAAGCACCGGAAAACCCAGGCGAATGCAACCAGATTGGATGCACGGCGGCTCGTCACGCGCCCTGATGAATCTCGGATAAATTATGCATCGCTTGATTAATCTATTTTTACCGGATCAAGGTTAGGGCGATGCTCGGAGATAAGTGAGAACGTTTGCGAGACTCCATAGCCAGCAAAATATGTACATTTAGAATCTAGGCTATTTACTCGGGCACTTCCAGGCCCACCCGTTTCGCAGACAGTTTAACGCGCTCCACGGAGTCTACGTCGCCGCCCTGGTATCTCTGGAGCAGCTCCTTGTACTGGCGCTGGTTCCTGAGAAATTCGTGTACCTCTTGAACGGTTTCGGCGGGCAGGGTCCTTGCGATTGCCGCGACTCCATGTGGCGCGTGTGGCGCCGGGGGTGGAGCGGGCTCAGAAGCGATAAACGTGCTGGGTTCGCTGCGGCGTTTGAGCAGCATCAGAGCGTCGGAAATCGCCTTTTGCCGCTTACTGGCCTCTTTGGTCTGTTTAGAAAGCTCGCGAAGCAGACTTCTGTACTGTGAAGCCCGAGCCAGCGCAGCACTCATGTGATTGGTCAAGGTGAAAATATTATATAAGTGAGATCAGCTCTTGTAAACCCAATCATGCCTCTTAATCTGCAGCGTGGTTTGCGCTTCGCAAAGCGTGGAATTCACTTCTCTCCTAGCAACACCAAGTACGGTGGCCGCTATACTGTGACTCTTGTTCCCGGTGACGGTATTGGCGCCGAGACCAGCGAGGCAGTCAAGACTGTGTTCAAGCATGAGAACGTTCCCGTCGATTTTGAGCAGATCGACGTCACCGGCGAGGTCAAGGGCTCTGAGTACCCCCCCGCGTACCACGATGCCGTGGATTCGCTGAAACGCAACAAGGTTGGCCTCAAGGGTATCCTGTACACCCCCGTTGTGCGTACTGGCCACCCCAGCTTCAACGTGCATCTCCGTAAGGAGTTGGACATCTTCGCCAGCGTGTCTCTCTTCAAAAGCATTCCTGGCGTCAAGACTCGCCAGGACGGCATCGACTTTGTCGTGGTTCGTGAGAACACCGAGGGTGAGTACTCTGGCTTGGAGCACAAGCCCACCGAGGACATCGTCGAGTCACTCAAGATCATCACCGAGTACAACTCTGAGCGTATCGGCCGCTTCGCCCTCGACTTTGCCCAGGCTAACGGCCGCAACACCGTCACTGCTATCCACAAAGCCAACATCATGAAGCAGTCCGATGGTTTGTTCCGCAACACCATCAAGCGTCTTGGCGAGGAGTACCCCGACATCACCGTCAACGACATGATCGTCGATAACGCCTCCATGCAGGCTGTCAGCTGGCCCCAGCAGTTCAACGTCTTGGTCACCCCCAATCTCTACGGTACCATCTTGTCAAACATTGGTGCTGGTCTCATCGGTGGCCCCGGCTTGGTCCCTGGTGTCTCCATCGGCCGTGAGCACGCCGTTTTCGAGCCCGGCTGCCGCCACGTCGGTCTCGACATCCAGGGCAAGAACAGCGCTAACCCCACCGCCATGATCCTGTCCTCGGTCATGCTCCTGCGCCACCTCGGTCTCCAGGACAATGCCAACCGTATCTCCGATGCCACCTACAAGGTTTTGGCCGAGGGTAAGGTTCGTACCCCCGACTTGGGCGGTACCAGTAAGACTACCGAGTTCACAAAGGCCATCTTGGAGGCTCTTGAGACAGTGTAAAATACATAGATGATGTACTAACGATTATAGAAACAGTGAAGTGCCTCCTTCGACATGAGACCATGCCGCAATTCTATCAAGTTCTGCGTGTACTGGCCGGCTACGACGCCGTGCTCGCATCATCCTCATGGCTCACGGCCTCGTCTTTTTGGTCGTTGAGCTCCCTGAATGTTTCAACAGGCGGCAAGTTCGGTTTCCAGCCAGGAGTGCGCCATGCTGGGACGTTGGCGTTCCACATCATGTCAACTTCCTCCAAAGTCTTTCCACTCGTCTCGGGAAACATTAAGAGTACATGGAAAATGGAGGCAGTACACGCCGATCCGTATATAGCGTATGTCCTCCACTTGATATTTTTGAATGCTGGGAGTGTGTACAAACCAGTTGCCCAATTGAACAGCCAGTTGCTTCCCACACACACCGCGCCTGCAGTAGCTCGCTGCTCGGTGGGAAAGATTTCCGCCGAGTACACCCAGCTACCTACGCCCCAAGTTGGGGCCCAAATGCACGCATACAGGAACGTGAGAGCAATAATGGCTCGTGCGACAGCTGGCTTGCCATCAGGGATCACAAACCTCACTGCGTCTATGGGTGTTGCAGTGGGATCTGATGGTGGCACGTACCCATTGGGGCCCGTACCGACGCTGTAGACAGCGAACAGAATGAAAATGATCCAAAGAATGATAGCTTTGAGAACTGCTCCTCCGCCCAGCAAGACCCGTCGGCCCAGCTTGTCGATAAGATATAAACCGGGAACTGTTGTCACCATGAGCAAGACATATTGGATAGAGCTGGCAATGACAGTCGTAGAGGTGCTATGTGAGTACCCAGCCATGATGAATACATCAACAATGTAGTACATCAGTACGTTCATGCCATCCATTTGCTTCCAGACCATCGTCATGACTCCACAAAGAGTACGCCTGGCGCTAGTCTTGGTATTGACCAAGTCCAGGATTCTGAACTCAGACTGATGCATCAGGCCGACAGATTCCTTCATTTCCTCGATTTCAAGGCGCACAGCGGCCGAGTCCTTTTGCGTGGCTTCAATGATTTGAATCGCCTTGTCCCACTCATCCTTAGACGCGAGCCAACGCGGAGACTCGTCAAGGACCAAAGTTCCTGCAAACAGCAACAGACCTGGTACGATCTGGAGACCCCATGCCAACCTCCAGCCATTTCCTTGCATCTTGGAGCACCCGTAGGATATGTAGAACATGATGAGCATGCCCCAGGTCTCTGCCCATTGGAAGCAACCCACCAATTGTCCTCGCACATTCTTTGGAGACAACTCAGACAGGTATACTGGAATCTGCGACGACGCTAGACCGATCGCGAATCCTCCAATTACACGGCCGCAGATCAACTGCGCGACGTTCTGGGAAGATGCCTGGACTGCTGCCCCGATCATCCAAATGAAAGAGGATAGTTGGATCACGAATTTACGACCGAATCGATCCGAGATCTTACAAGAGAAAATGGAACCTAGGAACGAACCACCAGGCATTGACGAGGTAATCCCCGATTGCTCCAACGCTGAGGGGTACTTGAAAAAAGCTCGATAATTCTCCTCGCTAACGAATGCAGAGACAGATGATACATCAAATCCAAACATGAGGCCACCAATTGTAGCAATGATTGCAATGACATAGGGATTGTGTACTCTGTATCCTATCGATATACCAACCATTGGGAGGATCAATGAAGGTTCCGTCCTTTTATGATCCATGCGGGGTGCATCATGGTAAGGGTTGCACGTAGATCCTTGGAGCGGCATCTAGAGAATAACAGTAATCAGGGATTGATTCGCGATCTAGCGAGGATGCTGTTGCTGAATCGAAAGACTGCACTATGGGATTCCTGCATTTTGATCTGTGCGGTCGCGTCAACTAGGTTTGGCTTGTCGCATCGGCAAGCAACCACTTAAACTCTGATTTACCAGTGCGGTTTCACAAATGGAAATCGTCTTCGCATTCTCAGTAATCCACGGGTATTATGAGATCCTCTGCATGGAACCTGCAGTGAAGCACATGAACCCCACAATGTTGTTGAGATACTCCAGCAATGTATGGGATCTTCATGATCCAGGGTATACACAGCGATCCGCAGGCAGATCAGTGGTGAAGTGGACGTGCTAGCTCACGCCCTGCCGGCTCTCTGGCAATTTTCCGAGCCGTTGCAGAGCCGAATCTTGGCATGCTTGCTCATCGCGAATCTATGCGTATTACCTCATACTTAGCCAGCGATCAAACAGGCCATCAAGCTGCGCAAACAAATATTACCCTGCTGTACTACTAAATATCTAGAACCACTGGTCACGCAACTTCACTGCTCCAAGCGATCAGGGTGTCTGGCCTCGCTCTTGATATCGTCCTTGGATTCAACAACGTGGTGCTCGTTGTGGGGGTTGGTGCCGCTGTGGCCGTAACGAACCTCGTGATCCGATCCCCTGACACCACCGTAAGCAACAGGGCCATCGTAGGTCTTGGGATCAACTCCACCAAAGATCTTCTTGAGGAAACCCTCTTTCTTCTTGGGAGATGCTGGGACTTCCTGGTCGGGGTGAGCGAGAGCCACATGCTCAGCATGATAGCCAGGGTTATGCTTCTGCTCAGACTTGAAGTCGTCCCGAGACTCGACTAGAGTGTGCTCGGTCTTGCGATTGGTGCCGCTATGGCCGTAAAGAACTTCACCGTGCCCTTCAGTGGCCGCTTCATAAGTTACACGTGCAGGAGATGCTTGAGGTGAGAGCTTGTCCTCGATTTTCTCTTCAATTCTACCAATAAATCCCTTATGGCTGCCAGTCATGATAACGATGGAATGATAGGTAGCTGCTGTGGGTGGTTAGATGCTTATCTCGTCACGTGACATCAACACCAGCCAAGTGATAGCGACGGTTTGTGCAATGATGCGATTCAAGTGCTAATTGTTCATACGAACCTGTCTGTAGCGAGAAACCGCTAGGAGCCACAAGGCATGCCGCCTGCGACATGTGACTCCTCGGAGCCCGTGCAGCAGAGATAGTGTGGGAGTTAGGCGATACGATTGCCGAGCGTACGATTAGACAAGTACATGAGAAAAGCAGAAAATCCACATATGACTAGAGTTATCTTAAGAGTACTTGGACTCCATTCTGAGCTTTAAATGCACTGGAAGTTTGTGGCTACACTTTGAGATTGTGTCCTCGGTGCATGAATCCTGCAACTTAGAAAAGCTACATGTGCACCAGATCCGACGCAAAAAACTTCGATGATACTAACAACGCATACCTCGGTTTCTTCGGGGTAATCTTATCTGACTGTGTGAGGCGGGTCAACTAAGCATGATGCATAGAGAGTAAATTGATGAAGAGACTCCAGTAGCATGATAACTGCCATCTCCGGCTCAATGTGAAGTTCATTGTTTGGACAAGAGTTAATACCTATGAGATCAAGAGTTGGTATCCTCTACGTTTGTGGGGATAATGGTTTGAGTCAGTGCGCTCAAATCATGGGTTAATGCGCTCAGCGCCCCAAACAGCGTTTTGAGCGAGGAGTCTACCATTACATTCGCCAATAAATTTAGATGAGGCTCTCTTGGAGTTGTTTCTGTGGCTCGGGCGTAATAGGGCCTAGACAGTTCTCTGACCTTTATAAGGAGGGGGAGGACCAAGTGTGAATGCCTCACTTTGCGGTGGACTGGGAACAGCTCTGAGTGCCTCGCTTTGCAGTGGCCTGGAAACAGATGTGAGTGCCTCACTTTGCGGTGGCCTGGGAACAGCTGTGAACCCCGCAGTTTCTCTATCTGATTTCCCACGCCTCTTACAACAGCATACTAGGGACCAGACGACCAGGAAGACACCGATGATAATACCGGCACCAATGGCGCCTGCGCCAGCCAGAGACATCCTGTGGCGGTACTTGGATTCAAGTTCATAGTATTCGTCCCTCAACTTCCTCAAGTTGATGGTTTCGCAGACACCCTGAGAGCCAGAGCACGCACGGCACCAGTCGGTTGCATTCCCAATAACCAGTGAGCCCAGTTTAAAATCGAACATAGTGTAGCTCATGTAGTTTTCCGTGTTGTTGAATACTGGGACAAAGTCCAGAGTGACATTTCCCTCACTAACAGTGGTGCCGTTACGAATACCCACCCTCACGAAGCGTTCATCGTTGCCATCCCGAGTGAATATTTCAATAACCAGCGTCGCAGCATAGTTGACGATACCAGTAAACCGGGACTCATCACTCGAATACAAATCAAGTAGCTTGAATACCCGATAGAACTGGTCGGAAGACACCGCCATGACTTGAAGAAAATACGGGTGGCTTGAGCTGTACCCATGCGAGAAAAACGCTCTTGCCTTACCTAAAAGTGTCATTCCTGATATAAGGGTAGTATTGGTCCAAGTATTGGAGTTGGAACTGTAGATGTCCTGAAGTGTTTTCACTTGTTGGAACACCTCACCATCAAGCCCTCCAATAGACTCGCGGAATGATTCATTGTGAATGCCTTGAATCAAGAAGTATTCGTATATAGTCTGGGCATTATCGAAGGTCAGCTCGCGCTTGGGGAATTCGCTGGTGTACTGAGCCAGGCTTTGATAGAAGATATAGGTTGACGTTTCCATCCTGTCCATGAAAGAAGAGGCCTCAAACCTTCCTTTACCCGAGAGAGTGTTGGGACAATTGTAGTCGCCTTCGATGATCCAGTGCCGGCTCGACTCCTCGTCGATGATGTCTAAATGAACATACTGGGTGCCGTTAAGAAATCTGGCTCCTTCGACATCGTCAATTTGGTCAGCGGTAAGTTTGGGGTAGAATCCCTGTGTCCAAGCTAGCATACTCTCGTAGTACACATTACCCCCAAAACGACTATCAGGCAGCATTACACTGAACTCGTCAGGATCATAAACTTCGTCGAGGCTGAAAAAAAACTCATTAAAGTAACGGTTGTGGTAGAACTCACCAGACTCAAGGCACTGTTGAGCACCAATCAGACTCAAGTGCGACCGAGAAGTTATGTTGCGGTCACCATTGTAGGACAAGATGAAAGAGGAGAGGATTCTTTCGCCCGAGACAAGCCCTAGAATTGCAAGTGTATAGAGCTGCATTACACGGTCTATGGGAAGCCGCTCTAATGTAGTTCGAAGGTAAGACAGATTACGTCGTACATGACCCACGTGCATATGCATGCGAGTTTTCAGCAAGTTGTAGAATCAGCATATTTTTTTTATATGTGCCGGGATTTCCAGGGATAAAAACGTTTTATGTCAATTAAAACAACACAGACTACGGCACAGACTACTCAGACCGCCCGCAACTCTCTTACATACCCTGTAATTAGCGACAACATTACGGGTGGCAATTCTGAAGTGCAGTAAAGGCAGGAACTAGCGATCGGACCACCTCAGATGGCAATTTTCGGGTGCAGGAAGAGCATAATCAGGTGGAGCAATGGTGCGAAGAGATGGGGGGCTGCATGAGTGCGTGCAGAGTGACATAGACTTCGCCCTAGGAGGACATAGCTATAGTTGACGACATACGACGTTTCATCAGCTGAGTTTCGCTAACATGCATATGACGCAGATGCACGCAGATGAGGTCATAGTACCTAAGTATTACATAACAGTTCTGTTGATGAATACTCTTGAATGACCAAGGCATCTCTGCTCAATGCAGGGTTTGGACAAGACTTGGTGTACGAGATAAAGAGGTCTGCTACTTTTGTGGGGATAAAGCTTGAGCTATGCGCTTCAATCTATAGGCTAAAGCACTTCACAGCCTCGAGAAGGTTCTCAGCAATCCTCTGTTTTATTCGCTAATAACTACAAATAAAGCACTGGTGAGGTTGTTTCTGTGGTTCAAGTGTAATACGGCTTAGTCAATTCTCTGACTTTTATAAGAAGGGGGAGAACCAAGTGTGAATGCCTCACTTTGCGGTGGACTGGGAACAGCTCTGAGTGCATCGCTTTGCAGTGGCCTGGAAACAGATGTGAGTGCCTCGCTTTGCAGTGGCTCGGGAACAGCTCTTAGTGCCTCGATTTCCGTATCATTTGGTTTCCGAGGCCTATTACAACAACACCATAGTAGGGGGGAAAAGACAACAATGAAGGCACCAATGGTAACACCGGCACCAATCATACCTGCGCTAGCCAGAGACATCCTGCGGCGGGTCTTTGATTTAAATTCATAGTATTCGTCCCTCAACCTCCTCAAGTTGATGGTTTCGCAGGCACTCATATAGCTAGAGCACGCACTGCACCAGTCGGTTGCATTCCCAATAACCCGTGAGCCCAGCTTAATATTAAACATAGTGTAGCTCATGTAGTCCTCCGTGTTGTCGAATACTGGGACAAAGTCCAGAGTGACATTTCCCTCACTAACAGTGGTGCCGTTACGAATACCCACCCTCACGAAGCGTTTATCGCTGCCACCCCGAGTGAATATTTCGAAAACAAGTGTCGCAGCATAGTTGACGATACCAGTAAACCGGGATTCTCTACTTGGAAGCAGCTCAAGTAGTCTGAATACCTGATAGAACTGGTCAGAAGACGCGGCCACAACTTTGATGCGCTCCGGGGAGTTCTCGTAGACTATGGTCTCCAGAACCGTGTCCGCCTCACCTAAAAGTGTCCTCCCGGATATATGGTTGAAGTGTTGCCAAGTATTGAGGTTGACACTGTAGATATCCTGAAGTGTTTTCACTTGCTGGAACACCTCACCTTTAAACCCACCAATAGACTCTCGGAAGGATTCATTATGAGTGCTTTGAATCAAGAAGTGATCGTATATAGTTTGGGCATTAACGAAGGTCAGGTTGTCCTTGGGAATTTCGGTGGTGTACTGTGCCAGGCTTTGATAGAAGCTATATGTTGACGCATTCGTCTCGTTCATCACAGAAGACTTCATAAAAAAATCCTTAGCGAGCCAGGAGCGGTAACACTCATAGTCGCCATTAACCATCCAGTACCGGCTCGAATCCTGGTCGATGCTGTCAAAATGAACATACTGCGTGCCGTTAGTAGACCTGGCCTCTTCGAAATCGTCAATTTGGTCAGCGGTAAGTTTGGGGTAGAATCCCTGGGTCCAAACTCGCAAACTTTCTTCATGCACATCACTCACAGGTAACATTACACTGAACTGGTCAGGATCATAGACCTGGTCGAGACCGGGAATAGGAAACTCATTAAAGTAGCGGTTGTGGTAGAACTCGCCAGATTCAGAGCACTGTTGAGCTCCAAGTGAAGTCAAGCGTGGCCTAGGTTTAGTTATGCGGTCACCATTGTATGACAAGATAAAAGAGCCGAGGATTCTCTCGCCCGAGACAAGACCTAGAATGGTTAGTGTATATAGATGCATTTGGAGAATATATGGGCAGCCGCTCTTATAATTCGAAGGTAAGACAGATTACGTCGTACATGCCCCGCGTGCATATGTATGCGAGTTTTCAGCAAGTTGTAGAATCAGCATTTTTTTTATATGTGCCGGGGTTTCCAACGATAAAAACGTTTATGTCAATTAAAACAGCATTGACTACTCAGACCGCCCGCATCTCTCTTACATACCCTGTAATTAGCGACCATATCACGGGTGGCAATTCTGAGGTGCAGTAAAGGCAGGAACTAGCGATCGGACCACCTCAGGTGGCAATTTCCGGATGCCGGAAGGGGATGCGCAGATCAAGCAGTGATGGGAAAGATAGTGGGGCTGCATGAGTGCTTAGAGAGTACCACGAAGTCCGCACTAAGAGGACGTAGCTACTAGTATACCGGCATGCAAGGTTTCATCAGCTGATTTTCGCTAATATGCATCTGACGCAGATGCATGCGGATGAGGCCGTAGTATTAAGTGAAGTACATAACATCAACGTGGATGGATGCCAGTGACCAAGTGCCATCTCCACTAAATGTAAGGGTTCTGTTCTGAATTTGTACGTACGAGATGGACAGCTCGGATCCTCAACTTTTGTGGCAGAATGCCGCGAGTGGATGTGCTTGGGATTGTAAGTCAATGCGCTTAGCACCTCAAACAGCATTTTGAGCAAGATTCTATCACTCTATTTGCCAATAGCGCTTCATTGTGACGTTTATTTGTAGCTTGGCCAAATACGGCCAAAAAAACACTCTATTGATTTTAATAAGGAGGCGGAGGAACAACTGGGAGTGTCTGGCTTTCCATATCGGGACTATTAGTAGCGGCTCTTGCTTTCCAAGGCCTCTTGTGCGCGCAGAATACTACGAGTCCGAGGATAAGAAAGGCACCAACAGTAGTGCCGGCACCAATGCCACCTGCACCAGCCAGAGACAAGCTAGAGGTCTTCATTTCACCATTTGACTTCAGACCCTGCAACTCGGCGGCTTGACAAGCATCAACAGTGGAAGAGCACACAGAGCACCATGCGAGTGCACCCTTAAGGATCACCCTGCTCAGGTTGCGTCGGAAATCGTAGTATTTCATATAGTTTTTGAGGTGGTTGACACTGGGAAAAAGTCCAGCGTAACACCTCCCTGACTGACTGTGGTGCCATTACGAATACCAACCCTCACGAGCTGGTCTTCGCTGCCATCCTGAGTGAACATCTCTATAACCAACGTTGCAGCATAGTTGACGATGCCAGTAAACCGGGAGTCATCACTCGAATACAAATCAAGTAGCTCGAATACCCGATAAAATTGACTGAAAGACCCTCCTATAACTTGGATACGCTGCGGGTAGCTTGTGTTGTGTGCATTCCACAAAAACCAGCTTGCCTCACCTAAAAGTGTCATTCCTGATATAAGGCTGTTGTTGGTCCAAGTATTGTAGTTGACACTGTAAATGTCCTGAAGTGTTTTCATCTGCTGGACCACCTCACCATAAAGACCACCAATAGACTCACTAAATGATTCATTATGGATGCTTTGAGTCAGGAAGTGATCAAAAATAGTCTGGGCATTGACGAAGGTCAGGTTGTACTTGGGGATCTCGGCGGTGTACTGAGTCAGGTTTTGATAGGAGCTATAGGTTGAATCATTCATCTGCTTCATGAAATCAGATTGCTCAAAGTCACTTTGAGCATCATCAAAAGTGGGACAATTGTCATCACCTTTGACGATCCAATACCGACTCGAATTCTCGTCAATGCTGTCTATATGAACATATTGCGTGCCATTAGCAAGACTGGCTCCTTTGACATCTTCAATTTGGTCAGGGGTCAGTTTAGGGTAGAATCCCTGGGTCCAAGCTCGCATGCTATCGAAAAGCACGTCACTCACGGGCACCATTACACTGAATTGGTTAGGATTGTAAACTTGGTCCAGACCACCGAGAGGAAATTTACTAAATAGCGGTCGTGGTAGAACTCGCCCGACTCAGAGCACTCTCGAGTTCCAATTGAGGTCAGGTGCGGCATAGGTTGAATTAGGCGGTCACCATTATAGGACAGGATAAAAGAGCGTAGGATACTCTCGCTCGAGACAAGGCCTAGAATTGCTAGTGTGCAGGGCTCCATTGCACGATCTATGGGTAGCCGCTCTAATGTAGTTTGCAGCTAAGACAGATTATGTGGTACATGTCCCACGCGCATATGCATGCGAGCGAGTTTAAAAAATGAGAAACCCCGTACCCTGGAAGTGTGCTGGAATATTTTGAGGCATTTCAATTAGAACAACTATCTACCATGCTAATCGCGCGCAAATCTCTTGGACACTTTCCAACTAGTGATCATACTATTGGATGGTAATTTTGAGGTACTCAAGACACGCAGGAACTATCGATTTTACAGTACTGTCTCAGGTGGCAATCTCGAGGTGCAGTAAAAGTACGAATAGATAAAGCAAATGCATGAAAAGATTGCGGAGCAGCATATTTGGGTACACCCAGTTCCGCAAGCTCCGTTAATACGACGTAGCCGCTAGTATACCCACAAGCAGTGGAATGTTCGTCAGTGTCGCATGATGAGAATGAAGAATCACTATAGTGATTTTCAAGTCATCTAGCAGGTATGCACAAATTCACAGATATCGCTGTACCTGATAGTACGTTCAATCGGCTCTATGAATACGCAGCTTATTGGTGCCAACATCCAGTTACGCAAGACTTAGGGGTATTACATAATATATTTCCTCATGCACGATCTGAATATTGGTATATGACTAAGTGCCATCTCGGCTCATGAGTTGGTAAATACGAGGTGAAGAGCTGAGATCTTCTACTTTTGCGGGGGGTAAAAAGCCATTTTCCAGTATGATGATGGACTTAGTAGCCTCGAAGCGTTTTGAGCGAGCATCCATGCTATTTTACTAATATAGCTTAATCGAAATGTCTGTAGCTAAACCGAACGCGACCTAGAGGCTGTATTAGATGCTTATTAATAAGGAGGAGGAGGAACTGTGGGGATTTGACTTTCCATAGAGGAACAATTATTAGCGGCTCTTGATTTCCGAGGCCTCCTGCGCATGCAGCATACTACGAGCCCGACGATAACGAAAACACCGATTGTAACGCCGGCACCAATGCCACCTGCCCCAGCCAGCGACAAGTAAGAAGTCTTGATTCTACCTCTTTTCCTCAGCTGCAAATATTCGGCGGCTAGACAGACATTAGCTGAAGACAAGCAGCGTTTGCACCACGTATCTACATACCCAATATCAAGCCGGCTCAGTTCAGTATCAAAATATCTGTAATCGATGTAACTCTCTTTGCGGTTGAGTATTGGAACGAAGTCTAGAGTGACATTTCCCTCACTGACTGTGGTGCCATTACGAATGCCAACCCTCACAAAGCGGTCATTTCTGCCATCCGGAGTGAATAACTCGATAACAAGGGTTGCAGCATAGTTGATGATACCGGTAAACCGGGACTCATCAGCCGAATACAAGTCGAGTAGCTTGAATACCTGATAGAACTGGTCAGAAGACGCCGCCATAACTTTGACGCGCTCCGGGTAGCGTCCCTGGTTTGCGGTCCCCAGCAGCGAGTTTGCTTCACCTAAAAGTGTCATTCCTGATATAAGGCTGTTGTTGGTCCAAGTATTGTAGTTGACACTATAGAAGTCCTGAAGTATTTTCACTTGCTGGAACACCTCACCATTAAGACCACCAATAGACTCTCTGAATGATTCATTATGAATGCCTTGAACCAAGAAGTGATCATAAATAGTTTGGGCGTTGACAAAGGTCAGGTTGTACCTTGAAAATTCGGTAGTGTACTGTTCCAGGCTTTGATAGAAGCCATACGTTGACGCCTTCGTCTCGTTCATCATAGAAGACTCCATAAATAGGTCTTTAGCGTGACGGGAGGTTTCACACTTATAGCCGCCATTAACTATCCAGTACCGACTCGAATACTGATCGATGCTGTCAAAATGAACATATTGGGTACCGTTACTAAATCTGGCTTCTTCTAAATTGTCAATTTGATCAGGGGTCAGTTTGGGGTAAAATCCCTGGGTCCAAGCTCGCATGCTTTCTTCGTGCACATAACTCACAGGCAGCATTACACTGAACTGGTCAGGATCATAAACCTGGTCAAGACCAGGAATAGAAAACTCGTTGAAGTAACGGTTATGGTAGAACTCGCCAGACTCAAAGCATTGTTGAGCTCCAATTGAAGTCAAGTGTAGCCTAGGTTTAGTTATGCGGTCACCATTGTAGGACAAGATAAAAGAGCCGAGGATTCTCTCGCCCGAGACAAGACCTAAAATTGCAAGTGCATAGAGCTGCATTGCACCATCTATGGGGACAGCTCTATTAAAGTTCGACGGTTAGATAGGCTGTCTCATGTATGCCACACGTGCATATGCATGCGAGATTCTAGCAAGTTGAAGAATTCTTGACGTGTGAAGCGATCTTCGGTCATGTAAACGTTCCGCATTATGCACAACAAGCATTCAGCGACCAAAATGCCCGCAAGTCTCTTACACACCCTGGTATTCAACGATGATCCATCTTGGGTGGCAAATTTGAGGTGTATTGAGGCATACGCAGGAACTAGCGATCATGCCGTCAGGTGGCAATTTTGAAGTGCAGTAATGGCATGAGTAGATAAAGCAAACTCACGAAAAGACTGCGGAGCCGCATGAATGAGTGCCTAGTTTGACAAACTCCGTACTAAAAGGACGTAGCTTCCAGGTTGCCACGCAGAGTTCTCGTCAGTGTCCCGTGACGAGATGCAGAACGCACATTCAGTCTTATTTTTAGATGGTCTAGCGAGCATGCACAAATCTATTCGCCATCGCGGTTTCTGCTCATCATCTCGTACGCTCAATTGCCGGTGCGAACACGCAGCTAATTGCTGCTAACATGCAATTGAACGCATGAGATCATACTTGGAAGTGTTCCGTAATACTTTTCCCACGGACGAACTTGACCAAGCAAGTGCCATCTCCGATCAATGGCGGGTTTAGTATTTGGACGAGTAGGTGCATATAATGAGAAATTAGAGCTACTGATTGTATACGTATAATGTGCGATTTGAGCGACAAGCTAATCCCTTGGCAGCCTCGGAAAGCCTTTTGAGCGAGGTTTTCATAAGTTGGTTGTGCCTTCTGCAAATTGCGCTCGATCGCGAGAATTGTTTCTAGCTAGACCAAATACAAACTAGACACTGTATTAGTTAATTATTTAGAGTGTAGAGAAACAGCAGTGGACGCATGACTTTCCATATCGGGAATATTATTAGTGGCCTTTGGTTTGCGAAGCATCTTGAGCATAAAGAAGCCTAACAGCCCAACAATAAGGAAGACACCGATAGTAACGCCAGCACCAATGCCGCCTGCGTCAGCCAAAGACAGGCTAGAGGTCTTGATTTTACCGCTTTTCTCCAGATTCTGCAGCTTGATGGCTTGGCAAGCATCGACTGTGGAAGAGCATGCATTGCACCACGCACCTACATCCGTAATAACCACCGAGCTCAGTTTACTTTGGAAATCATCGTAGCTCATGTAGTTTTCTGTGTTGTTGAACACAGGGAGAAAGTCCAGAGTGATGTTTCCCTCGCTGACGGTGGTACCGTTACGAATACCTACTCTCACGAACTGGTCATCGCTACCGTCTTGAGTGAACAACTCCATAACAAATGTCGTAGCATAGTTGACAATGCCAGTGAACCGCGATTCGTCACTCGAATACCAATTGATCAACTTGAATACCTGATAGAACTGATCGAAAGACCCTGCCATGACTTGAACCCGTTGCGGGTAGCTTGTGTTGTGTGCATTCGCCAAAAACGTCTTTGCTTCGCCCAGAAGTGTCTGTCCTGATACAAGGTTGTTGTTCCAGGTGTTGTAATTGACATTGTATATATCCTGAAGAATTTTCACTTGCTGGAACACCTCACCGTCGAGGCCACCAATGGACTCGCTGAATGACTCATTATGAACGCCCTCCACCAAGAAGTAATCAAAGACAGTGAAGGCGTTGTCAAAATTGAGTTTCTTCTTGGGGATCTCGGTGGTGTACTGACTCAGGCTCTGATAGAAGTTATAGGTTGAATCATTCATCTGCTTCATGAAATCAGACTTTTCAAAGTCACTCTGAGCATCATTTAAAGTGGGACAATTGTCATCGCCTTTGATGACCCAGTACTGACCCGAATCCTCGTCAATACCATCAAGAAGAACATACTGATAACCGTCAGGTGTATCAGAGTCTGTGCCGTTAGCAAGGCTGGCTCCTTCCACATCGTCAATTTGGTCAGAGGTCACCTCAGGGTAGAATCCCTGGGTCCAAGCGAGCATGCTTTTGAAAAGCACATCACTAATAGGCACCATTACACTGAACTGGTAAGGATTGTAGACTTGGTCCAGACCAGCAATGGGATACTCATTGAAGTACCGGTCGTGATAGAACTCGCCAGACTCAAAGCACTGTTGAGCACCAATTGGAGTTAGGTAGGGCGTAGGTTTAGTTAGGCGGTCGCCATGACGCGAGAAGATGAAAGAGCCGAGGATGTTCTCCCCCGAGACAAGTCCTAGGATTGCGAGTGCGTGAACCTGCATTGCACGATACGTAGGTAGCTGCTCTAATATAAGCCTGATGTAATACAGATAATCTCGTACATGATACATGTGCGTATGCATGCGAGTTTTTAGCACCTCACTTCAAGTTGAAGAAACAGTATATCCTTAATAGGCGTTGTAGTTTCCAGACATGGAAGCGTTGTATCTCAAGCACGATAACCCTTCGACCAATCAAATCGTTGGCAAACCTCTTACATACCCAGGAACGAGAAATCTCCCCATCTCGAGTGGAGATTCCGAGGTGCAGTGATGGCATGAGTAGATAAGGCACTGAGACCGAAAGATAGCGGGGCCGCACGAATCCGAACAAAGTTCTACAAACTTCGTATTAATAGGGCATACATACTGATATACCGACATACAATGCGGCTTTAATCAATGTCACGTGACGAGACGCAGCATGAACACTCATGATAGTGGTTCCTGACTTATCTGGCACATATGCATGTTAAATGTATTCATGTACGCTCGTTAATTTTATGGAGCGTGAAATTCCCGTACGAAGGCAAATGGAGCGAACATGCAATTGAGCGCAGATGAGATCATAGTACTTAGTAGGGCATTACATAATATTTTCCTCATGGATGATCTGAATATTTTCGTAGACGACCCTGAGAATCCGAAGTTTGCAGAAAGTCTGGCTGAGGATTATATCAGATTGCTAAATGAGTGGGAGTATGCAGCGGGAACTTCAAACTTGGCAAAGCTGGTATCTATCACGAACTTGATCGTGAAGGTCTTACGAGCCACAATTCCTATTCCATCTCTAGCGTCTTTAGCAGTAAAAATTGGCCAAAAAATTATCAATGACCACCTTAAAGTGGTGTATAGGAGTCTCTTTTTGACCAAGGAAAGCCAAACCGTGAGTGCTATTGAGATCCTGGAAAATTTGACTAAAATTGCGAAAGGTACTCTTGCTGATTCGTTGTACAATAACTTCGATTTTACATTAGCAGTTATACCTAAATTGTTGGCTTCTCGCATTTTCAGGGTCCCATTCCTGGAGTTTTACTCTAGTTTGCTAGAATCTGTTAGCATCGCTGCACGCAAGGACCTCATGTATCAGAAAAATATAGTGAGACCATGGATTACCAGGCTTCACGAAGACGAATATAATACTGTGGAGCTCACTTTCCGATTGTTTGAGAAATGCGTTCTCAAGTGCAAGCTCTTTACAAAGTCACAGAAAATCAGCTTCTTCAACGACTACACCCTCCAGGCACTTGTGAAACTGTTGAGCAGACAAAGAGATGTAGCAGAAGTTGCGGAGAGGTTTTTCATGGACTTGTTTTGTAGCGAGGATGGTGTGAAGTTTGCCAATGCACGGTGGTATAGCCAGGAACCAAACAACAAGCTTACTCTTTCGTTCCTTCAGATGTTAAAGCCTTGGGAGAACTCTATACAGGCGGAACTTACGCTGGCCTTGCTAAAGAGGTTCTCGGAGCTGGTTTATCCTTACTTTGAGCGCATGCACAAAACATATCCGTTTACTCCGAAAACATCCATGTTCTGGTACAATTACGCAGTTCTACACTTAAAGGTGATTAATATTGAAATTCCAGAGCTCGAATTGCAACCCCCAACCGCCATTGTAATTGCAAACATACTTCCGCAGTCTCTCACAAAATCGCAATTGTATAACGCAATTACCTTCAAGGAAAACCAGCTGGTCCCTTATATGGCTTCGCAGATTATATTAGCAGCACTGAAAAAACTCGAGAAACTGGTTGGCTTGTATAAACGCAAAGTATGGGACACGTCCTCGTTACTTATTGAGCTCGCGGACAGAATCCCCTCTGTACATGTTCTGAGCGCCCCAATGTCTCCTCAGTTGCTTGAGATTGTACTGCTGAAGAGTGTCGTTTTATACTACAAAGTATTCGGCACTGCAAATTCTCGCGTGCTGCCACAGAGTCTTACAGACAGTTTCAAGCAGTCGAATTTGCAAGGCCTCGATCTCATTGAGGCTCAATCCATTCTTGAAATACAAACCGCTATTGTCGGGCCCACAAAATGGTATAATAAAATGGGGGACTCCCAGAGTTTCTTCACCAAGCTTCTCAGATTTGCTGTCAACAATCCTGGCATGGCTTCGTCGTCTGCAGATTTGCTGAAGTACCTTGTTGACTCTTCTCTTGTGTTTCAGAGGGATACATTTTGCCATCCTGTGGATGCTCTGCTTTATAGCTTGGAAGTCATTAGACCTAGGCTCTCTCGAGAACAAGAAACCAAACTCTGGAACCTGATCGACGAATCTGTTAGCCGAGCTGCACGAGTTCCTTATGGATATATTGATGAGAGCCCGCGCTCGAGTCCTTTTGCTGTTGCCCTGGTACAACAGTACGACTTCGTTGACAAATCAAGCGACTATGATATTGTGGAGCTTTGGAAAGATTCTTTTCTTCGTGATCTAGGCATAATTGGTGAGCATTCCCTGTACAACGGACGTGCACTCGACCTTCCTCAAGAAGACTATTTTGAGTATGTCTTAGAGGCTTCAGCTAAAGCAATTTCACGCCGACGGGATATCTCTTTCAAGATAGAGTCTCCTCTTGAGCTTATGGCCACCATTTATAGGGCGGTAAGCACTCCAGAGCTTGGTGTTTATCTTCTGGAAAATATTCCCTCAAACATGGCAGGGTGCTTGAAGCATAGGTCTTGCTTCGAATCAATTTTAAGGTCGACGAACGACAGTACTATTGAATGTTTCATTAGAGTTCTTCTTCATGAAGATGTCAAGTCCGACGAACTCTCAGAAGCTTTGAGTCTCTGTAAGCTCTGGTATATGGCGCTGCCTCTTCTTTCAACCGAGACTTTGATCAGCAAGATTTCTGAGCATTCAGAAAATGTGTTTAAAGAGCTTGCGAGAAGAAAAGTTTCGCTCCCTCTCTCAGTTCTGAAGCAGCACCTCAACGAGTATCTTTACATTAAATCCATTTCGCTGACCAAAGCCGAGGCAAAGGAGCTATGTCGATGCACCTCTGATCCTCGAGCCATAGCTGCCATCATCGCAGCTTCTGGATATTACGAGGACTCTCTTGGCTCAGACAGGACCATTTTGTTAGCTGCGTTCTCGCATGCTGAAGCAAGTGTTACTCAGAAAACCAGAAAGATGGCGGTGTCAGTGGGCCTAGCATCCCGAGATATTGAGCTTTTGAGTTACATTGCAGATGATCTCTCTGATTCTGAGAAGCAAGATGTAAGTGACTTCCTAGATTCTTGCAGGAATGACCAGATGCAAAGCGCCTTTGCTAAAATCGTAAGGTTCATTCCGACTCCTAAAGAATGGGTGAAGAACGTTATACTCAACTTAACAAAGTGTTTTAGCGAGTCTCTTTCCATTCCTCGTGGATTCCTAGCACCGTTCAGTGAATTCTTGGACCGCGTTAACATATGGGATATATGCGACCCCAGCGCACTCATTGAGATTGTTATTAAAACACTAGATCGCAGCAATGTGGAAATCCTGGAACTCTTGAATCATCTGATTTTTAATGTTCCAGCTGGAGCATCCCATTCTAGGTTCCTACAGTCTCTCCTGGATCAGGACGTCCACGAAGAGAATAAGCTCCTTTTCAATTTAGCAATCTGGCGACTGTACAGCGTTGATACGAGGAAAAACTCTACCTCTGTCGTACGGAACCGATTGTTATTGCACTATGGCGGCTCAACTAACAGTGCTGACTCCCTGCTCTTCTTCGTGCTGAAACAGATTGAATCTGAGAGCGGTGACTCTTGGATTGATGATGTACTTTTCTGGGAGTTGAGAGCGCGCTCAAGCTTGGAGTATGAAGCTCCAAATTTGTTCACTCTGCTCGAAAATAAGTTGCAGATATCTATTGACGAAGTCAGGGTTGAGAACACAGTGAGGGATTACGATCCCGTCGAATTTGAGCTCCCAAAGTACGAGAAGTTTTCCGAACTATTCGACAAGCTGGAGAAGTTTGATATTGCGCATCCATGTGACGGTTACAGTTCCGAGCTTTTACTTTTGCTCCTTGCGAGTTGCGAGGAGCTTGTGAAAGACGACTACCTCAATGTCAAGCTCTTGTCGGATCTCAATTTCTTGCCTGTAGTAATCTGCTCTCTGTGTAATAGAAAGGAGATTGTGGTGAAGATTGCGGTGCAAATCCTTGAAGCTGTCAGCGTATCTCTAAGCTCGGAGACCCAAAAGTTTAAGGAGTCTGTTGCATTGAGCCTGGTGGTTAATAAACTCCTGATGGCTATTCAAAACCAGGATAGATTGGCGCCACATATTGCAATTATGACAGCCGAGATCTGCAAGATCTGTGTTAAACCTGGGCATACTTTGCACGAGAAAGTGGCTGACTGGCTTCTCGCGGGGCCCAGTATTCAACCCTTTGAGGTTCCCATGTGGAGCCCAATTATCAACAGCACATCAAATTTTAAGCATCAAGAGGTTCTATGGCTTCTGCACTCCTTGAGAGCCGCATTAGCCGATCGTGAAACTGTTAACATCTACCTCAAGCATGGCGTCTTCGAGTGGGCTTTTAACCAGCTCTCTTTAATGAGCAGTAACACGCATAATCTAGCGAATCTTGTCAACCGACTCTTTGCAAAAGCTGAGTTTATTGGAGGCTCGCCCACTTTAATTAAAAGAATGGGCGCATTGAGTGCTATTCCTAGCAAGACATTGGTTACTACGGTACCTTTTGAGTCGATCACTGGCTGGATGGGCTACAACAAAATATTTATTGAATAATGTATATTTAATTACCTTTTAGTATTACGAGACGAACTGTCTCCGACCTTACGTGTATTTAAATGAATGAGACGTACTGAGAGTTTGAGTGATTATCTGGTTCTCTGAGCTTTGAGTATTTCTGTTCTCTTCAAAGAGTATGATGCATGTAGTTACTTAAATAAAATAAATAGTGGCCCTGGTGATATTGCTTCAACAAGTCACGACATGACCGCAATGACGTGAATCATCACCTGAGATCATGCCGGCCTTTGTGGTGGCGGAACTTGCGGGGGAAGAGGCCTGTACGTGGGCAACAATTGGATATTATGCGGAGTCTGTGGTCGGTTGATATACTCCCGAAGTTGCTTGACACCCTTCCCAGAAAACACACAAAAGATCGCCTGCTGATGTTGGTTCAGATCTGGTGGAGGCTCTCGACAGAACTGAGCCAGATCCGAGCGCATCATGAAGGCAGTCACACCGGTAAGACTAAGGTGAGTTAGTCGGGGACATGCATTGATGAGGCTTACTACGGCCTGGAAAGATACTGCATTGCAGTAGCTCAAGTGAATGCGCTCAAGAGTTCGCTCTTGGCGGTTGGCGAGCCACATAATGCCCTCATCGTTAATGCTCTGACATTTCACTAGGCCAATGCGTCTCAAGTGGGGAAGCTGCGCGATGCTGGCGACAGCGTCGTTCGTAAGACGAGTACAGTTTGCAACATCAACATAATGAAGGCGGGTGCAATTCTTCGTGAGTAACGCTACACCCGCATCGCTGATATTGACGCAGTGCCCGAGATGTACATAGTGGAGTAACTTCAGGGTCGCCAATGCTCGCAGCGACCTGTCGGTGATGTGGAAGCATTTGCCAAGGACGACGTGGTGGAGTCTTGGGGCTAGCGCTGCAAGCCGCTCCACCGTAGAGTCTGCGATGTTGCAAGCTCCAAAGTCGATTAGCCGGAGAGAATCGCAAGTACTGACATCGTTCAACACATTGGCAGTAATATCGAGGTTTCCGTTTACACGCAATTCCCTAAGGAGGCTGAACTGTGTCAACACGGATCGAACAACCTGGTCGGTAATACCAGTGCATCCACTTATGTCCAGTTCCAGCATGTATGGGCAGTTGTTCACAACGTACTCAAGGCCCCGAGAGGAGACGAGGGGACAGCCGGCAATTTTGAGGCGACGCAAGTATTTACAGGAGCCGGCGATCTCCTCGATACCACAATCGGTAATAGCAGCGCAGTTTAGAGCGTACAGGCCGTGGAGAGACTGGGCACAGTGCTCAGCGATAGCCTCCAGCGATATATCGGACACCGCTTCCACGTTGCTGAAGTCTACACTACTGAGGTTCGGGTTCGAAGCAATGAGCTCACAGAGCACCCGTTCGTCCTCAAGAGCAGCCGAGTTTAGTGCTAGACGCTCGAGCTCATGGCAGGACACAAAGCTGACAACCGCGGAGTTGGACACATACCGGCTCACAGCCCCGAGGTTTAGCCTCCGGATCAGCTGGGCGTACGAGTCGGGATTCGCAGCAAGAGATTTGCAAATCGCCAAAAGAGTGGATTCTTGAGAAATTAGCGGCCGCATCCACACCTGAGCTATTCCACACATGAACCAGCGCCGTTGAGTGAGCAAAAAGCCCCACACGTCGGATGGGGCTATGAGGTACGACAAAATTCGAGAGAGAAGCTCGTTTGGTAGATCATCAATATGCGTTCGCGGGATTTCCTTCGTGGATAAGGAGCCCACCGGAGGGAATAACGCGCGTGGAGCGCTCATGATGATGCTGAGTCAAGAACAGAAACCGAGTAATAAAGTTGGGAGTGCGTAAGAGTGAGCTAAGCTAGGAATAAGCTAGTGATAAACAGTCGGAATCTTGAGAATGTGGCGCGGCTGCAATGAGGTCACACGCAATGAGATGCCGTCAAAAGCGCACAGGCTTCCAACCAACGCGGCAGCAAATTCATGAAAATATGTGTATAGTACATAGAGTGCGCGAGCTGCGGATGCGCCCACCTTGAACCGGAGGTTGATTCCGAGCACGGCCTGAATTGTGGGCCGTTGGTGGGCTGACTCGGAAAAGTATTCAACTCGATCTACATAAGCAGGATAAAAGGCTGCGGAGATTAGAACTCGAGAATTATGAGGTGCTAGATACGAAATAATGGTTCACTGACCGTTGGATGCGTGCTGGCATCCATTACTCAATAACGCTAAACATCTGAATAATGTAACCATAAGCCGACCAGGGCGCTGGTGGGAATGCATGATTCATTACGTCAGTAATCGATCGGACAACTTCAGTCGTGACGCATACGTACAGCCATAGTCTAAATGTCAAGCTCAGTAGCTTCGGGGCACCGCCGCTGGGATTATAATAATATTAAAAAAATTTGATTCGCGAGGTCACGCTCTTATCGTCATCGGTTTTGGGTCAGATCACCATGCATGCGACCCTCATGTGAGTGCGAGCCTTTGAATGCTGCGAGCGTGGAACTCGATATCCGAATGATCGGTGTGTTTGAAAACGGAGCGTTAGGATATGTGGATCCGAAAATTCTCGCACAGAGGCGTGACGGGTGTGACGACATCCTACTAAGAGTATAACCCCTGCTCACAGCTCAATACGAGGAGGATAGTAGAAAAAACTCTCTCTGGTATTCGGAAAAGCTACTACTGGTCTCCACGCTGAAAATGATTACCCTATCTGTGTACTATAATCATAGTTCGCTTGCATATACTCCGATGCACGCCTCACCGGTAAATTTCCTCGCATAAGCCGCATGACACTCGCTCACCGCTCAGCTTTGTAGAACTAGAAACATCGGGCAGTATCCTATTGTGCCTCTAACACAAAATAGTATGTTAGCTGGTATTGGCCGGGGAAGCATTCTATTTTGCTAAATCACGCGTTATCAAATTCTCGCCCTAACATCCAAATGTGTACTAAGGATTCCTTGCATGCGTATTCGTCAACACACTGTCGAATTTATCTTGATATCGTGACACAGCGCTTTCATGAGTTTACCGGTGGAGCTATGGATGAAGGTGGCCAGATATGTGCCGCAGAACCCAATAGTGTATCTGAGGTGTAGACAGGTCTCAAAAGAGTTTTGCATGGTGTTTTCGTCTGACGAGCTGTGGGAGCGCTTTTCGCCCGTGAACTGTGCTGAGAGTTTTTGTTTGGAATTTATCTCTCGCGTAGAGTCCCTATCTGTTGACAAAAAACATAAACTGTTTCAGATGTGGCGTCTTGCATCGCTTATTTGGTCCTCCCACATCCCGCATGCGCGGGGTGCAATTATCGAGCAATTAATTGACCGCAATGACCTCAATCAACCCGACATTGGACTCGCAGCTCTTTGGATTTCGCAAGAGCTGATGACCCTGAGAGATGCTAGAGAGTTCTTTGGAGATTTCACTCCTTCGCATGTGGTGTTGCGAACTGCACTCAAGTCATTGCATGCGTGTTATTTATTGAGACTTTGGCCAGAGTTCTCCAAGGAGCAGGACGTGCCTGTCTCGGTGTGCGATATCAGCCAGGTATCAGAGCTATATTTCGACTACAGCAGAGCTCTGAGGGCCGTGAGCTGGAAAGGGACAAATCTTAAATATCTAAAGAGCGAGTTCCAAAATGACTATGCGATAGTGCTCGAGGCGGTACAGAATCAGGGTATGGCTCTGGAATTTTCGTCACGCAGGCTCCAGGAAAACATCGAGATTGTTTTTGCTGCCATCGATAACGATCTGCGTGCTTTCAGATTTGTAGGCCCCAAACTGAAGAAGAATCGCCGAGTAACCATGCGAGCCCTCTCGCAACCAACCGAGAATCTGCTTTTCCTTCCAAAGTTTACCAGAGATAATTTTGCAATTATGAGAGCGGCAGCTGCATCTCTGGAAAATACTCCACAGTTTGACGAGCTGGACGCTAATCTCGAGTTTTTCACGAAACTATGCAGCGTCAACGGATTGTTTTTTGAGTACGCCTCTTCTAGATTGCGTGACGACGTGGGGCTCGCCAAAATTGCAATAGCAAATAACGGAGTTGCCTATCAGTGGATCTCTGAGCGTTTAAGGAAGGACAAAGAGCTAGCATGCTTTGCGATGTGTTGTGCGGGATTCGAACAGCTGCTGAACCCACTGGACCCTGAAATCCTCAAGGACTTGCAAATTCGCAAACAGTTCTACCAGACCAAGGTGTGTATTGGGAATAACATAATGGTATCGCGAGACAGCTGGGTTCCATCACTCGCACGCTACTCAGGGGACAAAGGCCGCGTGGTGAGTGTAATTAAGAACCACGGTGCTGTGTTCAAGTATGCCGCACCAAAGTTCCGCACAAACAAGGCTTTGCTCCTCCTTGCAATGAGATCTTATCTTCCAGCTCTAGCCTGCGCATCGAGGTCTTTGAAGCGCGATCCTGATTTTGCTAGAGAGGCTGTTGAGTTCAATGGTATGGCGCTACAGTACTTTGATGCAACCATCCAGGACAGATACGATATCGTTTTGACAGCAGTCAAGCAATGCGGCTTGGCGCTGAATTTTGCTTCGCGTACGCTTCGATCGAACGTCAATATCGTCAGGATCGCTATCAGCAACGATTATCTTGCTGCCATGAGTGTGGCCTGGCCATGTGATCCTTCTGTTCTTCTTATGGCCTTGAAAAGATGCGAGGCAGAGCGTTCACTCGACATGGGCTTGCCGGCTGAGTGTCGGCATGAGAACCACGAGCACTGGCAGAATGCGGTTCACGCGTAGTAACTAACGCCACGGTGAATCCAAGGAACAGGGTGTTTTGTACGCATTCAATTAATGACCCCCAAAATGAGGCAAGTTGGATAATAAGGGCCACTGAAGTGTCCCAGCGCTATAGAAGGAGCAGGGGGATATCCTCATTACTATATAATACAAGGAGTATAATACAAAGGTAGCATAGCGAATGCTCCCAATATGTTTTTCCGTAAGCGCTACTGGTTCGTCAATCAAACTGTTAACGAGGATAGCAGACAACAGGGCTGCTACAATTAACAGTGCTAGTCACACTGGTATGGGGACTCGTGCAGTTGACTAGTTTAACTCACGGCGGCCACTACAAACACGCGGATGCCTGTAAATATGGCTGTTAGCCCGCACACCATCTACGGCCCTAGTCCTCACCGCGCTAACAAGATTGCTACACCATGTCGCAACCCTTTTGAAACACATTTGCATCAAGATGAAGCATCGAACCACGCTCGCTATCGCTCAGAGCGTGGCGGCGGCAGGTACGGATTTAGTAGATTTATGGGCCTGAGCGCTTCTTGGCGACGCTCAACTTTGATAGTTGCCCCGGTGTGAAAAGCATCGGCTAAGTCATTTTGTTGGAGTTCTCGGTTCCCGATCATTAAGCGGACATCGTAACCCCACACCCGAGCTACGTGCTCTCGCAAGTGGTCGAGAGAAGGCTGCGTATTAGCAGGCAATGAATATGGCATACGGCGGTCGTCCTGTACTAAAGTGACGGATGGCCATAGTCGTGGAGGGGGTAAAACTGGGCGCATTTGCAACCCTAGAGCTCTGACATGTGCTACCTGCGCATGTGGTGCAATGGATACTAGCTCCACCACCAACGCTCGTATAGAGTCTATGGTTGCATAGTGATTTCGGGATGCGGCTGCTGCTATCGCATGTCTCCAGTCTAGGCCAAGAATCTGGCTAAGCTCAGCAGCAAGCGCACCGGTTTCCAACGAATTTAGGAGCTCCTGGCCATCAGAGTGCGGCAGAGCGAGGCCAACGGCAACTCTTATGCACCCCGACCCCAGGAGCTGTACTGCTTGCATGCCAGGAAGCATACCCCCCAGAGACGCGATTGTTTCAATTCCCTGAATCGCACTAGCAATCGCGGTCTGCGGGGCCTTCCGGGCAGCATTTGGCGAGAGTACGCCAACATTTATTGTGCTGAGACTCCCTGTTTTGGTTGGTCTTCGGCGGTTTCGACGGACTGATTGGATACCCAAACAAACAAGACGCTCAAAATCAGTATGCGCCGAGTTTGGGAACCCAAACTCTGACGCGAGCTGAGTCGCTACAGCCCTAACGCTCGCTTCTTGTTTACTGGGCTTTTTTTCGTCGAGCCTGAGCGCGTTGATTAGCTCGAGCCGTCGAGTCGAGAATCGTTTCCACTCCTGGTCGTCCCTGAAATTGAGACGAGCTCGCAACTGGGCGGTAGACTCGGTTGGTCGTCTCGTTTCAGCAGGATCTGCCGGCGATCGCGCAGATCCTGCACGAGACGCTTCATCCATAAGCTCTTTCCCTCTTGGTTTCAATAAAATTTCCTGTACCGGTTTTCTCTCTTGCTTAATGGAAAAAAACTACTCTCTTCCGATGTATGTAAACCACAATTGTGTGACTGCTCAGGTCACGCTCACGACTAGGAGTGGTAAGCAGAAACGGTGATGGATTGCCGCTCTTTTTATGACAGTTTGTGGAACGGCGCCAGTTCTGCGGAGGGTTGCATAAGTGTGCATAGCGCACGCCACGAATTGCCACGTGGTCATTTCATTTCAGGAATCATAACTCCAATTCCGCGTAGGCACCGGCGCATGGGCAGAGCAGGGTTTCTTGATGTATTGTAGATGCTTGCATGCTACGCATACTTTCTTCTACCAAATCAGCCTCCTCGTAGCTTATTTTCCTAGCTACCCCTGGTTGCAGCGGGCAAAGTATGCATGCAGGTGGTCATAGTGCACTCCTGCGTTAGGGAAATCGTGCCAGAAGCTTGGAAAACGCGCGCGAGGCTATGCGCCCACCAAGCAATGTAGAATTCTCTCACATAGACCTATCGTAATTTATAGGGAAACCTCCGCGCTCCGCGAATAAATTCCCCCATCTCAGCCCACCTATCTGCATGCACCCAGAGGTAATCATCCCCTACACATAACGCATATGTAATTCGCTGTTCCTTCGGTTAAGGACGCATGTGTCACTTCGGCATTGTATTGAAGATCTCGCCTTGTGAAAACTCTCCTGTTTCGTCTTAGCTACCGTTGAGAAATTGTATCGCTCTTCCACACTGCTCGCATGCAGCTGTGTCATCTGCAAGGTTTCGCTCGGCATTACTGTTGAGTTCGGTCGATCATTCTGATGAAAATGAATTAAAAAAAATTTTACCGTCGGTTCCTACCCTCACAGGACAATAGTTTACATGTTAACTGTTTATGTAGCCTACCTGCATTCCCAGTGCCGTGCGAGCTGAATCAATTGTTTTAAAAATACTGGAGGCTCCAAGTGGTTTGTAATGCAGAAATAGCGACTATTATGGGGGCATCGCAGTTCTGGCTATTGGCTTAGAATTGTCACCCGTCTCACCGGGACTCAACTCGACTTGGATTCGCGGGCCCAGCTCGTCTCCCTCGCGTAGGATGCATACTTGGTAACCGTCCTCGTCTAGGTCGTTACCCTGAGAATTCACATGCTGCAACAAAGCCTTGGTCAGGTTATTGTTGAATTCTTGATCGAAATTTACTTGCTTGTTTGGCTCCTCCTCAACGGTTTGGACCCATTCCTCAGGGGGGGATGCAGGTGGACTAGTGAACCAAAGGCGACCTGCATCCGGCAAAGCCAGGTATTCTGGACCTGATTCGGGATGCATTTCGGGGCCGTAAAACAAATGGAGATTCTCGAAGCTTTCCAGCAGCTGTTTCTCGGCATTCTGAGCATCGTAAACCGACTTGAACACCATCAAGATCCGCCGGAACGACGGCAACTCCACCCATTTTTGGAGGCCTACTAACGACGCCTCTACTGTTTTCTTCCAGTCTGAAAATTCTTCTCGATTAATATCACATAGGACCAATACATTAGAAAGTTCAGTGCTCATGGTCTGTGTGAGGTTGATAAGATCGGGCCAGTGGCGGACCGAGTTGTGGCGTTGCACGATATCGCCGATCTCAAACCGTGAGTGATACCCCATGCTCTACATTTTCAAGTCCGACACCGCAGTGGCCGCGGTTTTACCTACACAGGGGGACTATGGCGACATCTTTACTGCTAGATTCAGAGCAGTGGGCTACACCGGCGACGTAAAGGTGTTTGACGTCGTGGCTGGAGAGTACCCACCCGTCACCCCGTCCAGGGATGACACCATTCTGATCACTGGATCAAAGCACAATGCATGGGGTGATGACCCGTGGGTGCTGAAACTGGTTGAATATGTGTCGCAGGTCATTGGCAAAACGCGAATCATTGGGATCTGCTTTGGTCACCAGATCGTCGCTCGCGCGCTCGACGCCCCTATGGGCCCTAGCGAAAAGGGTTGGGAAGTCAGCGGCTGCGAGGTCACATTGACCGATCGAGCAAAGAGCCTCTTCCCTAATTTGGGGACTAAACCCATGTTCATGCAGATGCATAGAGACCAAGTGTTCAAGCTCCCCAAAAACACTGAGCTGCTGGGATACACTGACATTTGTCCTATCCAGGGATTCTATCGTGCAGGAGAGCTGATCTGCGTGCAATTCCACCCAGAGTTTGACGAGGAGATCGTTAGTGCCATTGCGGCTATCCGGTTCGAAGGAGACTTCAAGGAGGACTGTATCGCTCGAAGCAAGCTGGGGAATTACGGCCCCAAATTCAATGTCGATCTTCTCAAGTTCATTAATGGCGAGCTCTAGTCACCTAGCGCTCGATAATGAAACCGCCTTCAGGGTAAAACCCACGCTGTAGATCGCCCCATTCTTGGCCCCAGGGTTACTATGAGTCGATCGGTGATTGCAGATTCCATTTGAGTAATTGGCAGAAAATTTTGCCAGCGTCCTGAGCTCATGCGCCCGAGGCGACTGATAGGTTACGTACTGCCGCCCGCCTCGATTCACTAGACGTTTGCCTGACTCGACATTAACGCCACGCATAGGTGGTTCTTGTAGTAGGTAGCAAGATCTACGGACTGGGCGCTACTCTGATATCGCTGCGCGCATAGAGGCGCTTTATCGTCGCTTAGAATAAAACCTATAGATAATTGAACTAGTTACGCTGATTTTGAACTTGCGGGTGGACTGTCTCAGCTGAGCCAAGCATGAGATATGAGGGATTTCTGCATGGCTGCATTCTGCGTATGCGACGCGATGCACCAGGGAAATACTACACATTTCGACTCAGTATTGCATGGTTTAGCGGGCTATAAGCGATACGCATTTTTTCGCCATCAGTTTCACTCTCTAACTTATTTCAACATTTATCTATTTTCCCATGCACAATTTGGCGCGGCGCGCGCGCGTTTTTAGGTCGCGAGAAAACACAACGAATATAGCATCTTTAGTTGTATATAGAGGGACTAGAATGGCTACAAAATGGTAGAAAACGTCCCTTCGCTATAGATATTGGTATCACCCTGAGGACGCACATGCTTGAAGGTGAAACCTACAAAGTCCCGCGAGCACAGGCTCCCGGCATCAGCCATGCTCTCCAACTGTGTCCTTTTATTCATTACCTCCTGATATTTCGCCATATCGGCCTCGTTCTCGAAATCGTCAAAGTACCCCGCATCATCGTCACCCTCGAGGTCGGGCACAAACGGCGGCCGCTGCGACTTGATATTCGCCCAATCAACCTCGGCAAAGTAAGGATGGCGGGAGATTTGCTCAAAGGACCGGTAGCGCTGCGACGGTGAGGTGATAAGGTGCTGCACCAGGTCCCAGGTGCGGTCGCTCAGGGCGGGCTCTCCGGTGTCGTACTGCGGCCTCCGCAGCGAGCGACGCCAGTTTTGTAGATTCGCATACGTCTCGTCGGTGGTTCGCCCGCTGAACGGAGGGTACCCCACCATGGCCTCGAACAGCATGCACCCCATGCTCCAATAGTCAATTGTGTGATCATACGGCTGGCCCTGGACCACCTCGAGCGCCATGTAGTCGGGAGAGCCCACAATGCTGTTTGCGTAGTTCGGCTCCTGGATTCGGGCCGCCCGGTACGCGTTCTTGCGCTCCGAGACGCTCATGTAGGGCACGTCGAGGTTCTTGACCTTGTCGAGTCGCTGCTTCAGGTTCTCGATTAGCTGGTTCGAGATCTGGCCGGCAGCCAGGCCGAAATCAGTGAGCTTGATGTGCCCCTCGGCGGTGATGAGGAAGTTCTCGGGCTTGAGGTCGCGGTGAATGAAGTTGAGCTGGTGGAGCGCGTCGAGAGCCATAAACATCTCGCTGATGTAGAACCGCGTGTGGCGCGAGTTGAGGGTGCCGGTGTTGTTGAGCAGCGTGCGGAAGTCGCCGCCAGGCACAAACTCCATCGCCAGGTATAGGTGCTCAGAGTCCTGAAACGAGTACAGCAACTTGACGAGCCAGTCCGACTTGGACGCCTGGGTGAGGATGTCTCGCTCGGTGAGGATGTGCTGGATCTCGTCGAGCTTGAGCAGCAGACGCTTGTTTAGCACTTTGAGGGCACACACCTCTTTGGTGTCGCTCTTCCTCGCCAGGTACACCTGGCCGTAGCCGCCCTGGCCGACCTGCGTGAGGATATCAAAGTCGCCGTACTTGAGTTTCGTGCGCCTCTTGCGCAGCAGAGCCCGTTCGCGGCCCAAATACGACTTGTAGGTCGCGTTTCGCTCCTTGGGGTCAAGGTGGGCCAGCTCGGCCTGGATCTTGGCGTAGCGCTGGCGACGAGCTCGAATGTAGTTGAGCATGTCGAAATAGTTCTCGAGAAAATACATTTGCGTGATGTTTGCCAGCCGCTTGACCTTGGGATCGCTCAGGACCTCCTTCTCGTGGGCGGACAAGTTTGTCACGGACAGACCGGCAAAGCTGGTGGTTAATTCGTTGTCGTCGCGGTCTTTGCGGATCCGGCGAGGGCTCAAACCGCTCATAAAGTTCGCCAACTTCCCTGGACTAGACATGTAAACAAACTTAGTCACGACGACGATGGTAAACACAATGTGTAATCAGGCCCGGACGGGCTACAAGTCGCAAAAGTTGCACATACAGCCAGGGAAAGCGCACTGAGAGCGATTTCCGCGGTTGTATCGCGGCTCGGCCGCGGAGTCCGAACGGACGAAACTGCCGAAATCGCGGATGCGCAAATCTAAGCGAAACAAGGCGGTTTTCCGCCGCAGTTATATTGCCCATTTTCCCACATATCTTGATGCTTCACGGCTTGACCTCTATCATGGCTGACTCAGAAGGACTCGAAATGAATTCAGGCGACTACCCGGATGTCTGGGAGCAAATGCGCAATGCCGAGCAGAGCTGCGACCGAATGGAGAAGCAGCTGGACTCGATCCATGCCAACCTTGACAAGATGCTCGAGGACCTCGATCAGAAGACGGTGGCGCTCAACCACAGGTACGGAACCGATTTGCCCACCACTCGCGAGGACGACGAAGCTAATAAAGACTAATTTATACTATGTACCTAAAACCTATACATCTATCCACGCGTTTTCCACGTGATCCTCATGGGAGGCCTGGAGCGACTGAGCCTCAAATCCCTGTGGCTGAGAGGATGAGCCTGGCGCAGGTGTTGTGCACCACAGTGAGCATTTTGTGGGCACATTGGCTCGGTGGTCGCGGCCGCTCCAGTGTGGATACGGGGCTTAGAGTGCCCAGAGATGCCATGGCCGATGTGAGTACCTTGCGGCGCGGGTCGACGAAATCTCACGTGCAGGCCCCCAGCAAAGGTGGATTGCTCCAAATGGCGTCCAGCGGGCTCCAGCCGGCCTCAACGCGAGCCTCGAAACGGTGTGCTAAATATAGACTCGCGCTAATTACTTGGCTAACAAGGTGTCAACAACTACAGCTTTTTCCCAATGATTGCTGCGATAGCATTCAAATACACATGAATACCTACGTACTATAGACTTAGAGTTCCCAGTTGCCCTCCTATGCGCTCAGGGCCAACGGATCAGACGCGCTGCACCGGCCTGCACTGAGCCTACGGCGTCATTATGCGCACAAAGCCCCACTACTTTGGCGAAGTTTGCCCCCTATTTGAACCCGCTTCGTAAGCATATTTATTTCTGGTGCCAAGCACAGTCAGCAGTAAACTCCACTGAGCCCTGTCCGTCTTACATATTGATGCTTTTTGTGGTTCAAGCGTTGCTATTCGCGGCGCTCGCGACCGCTGAGCGTCTAATCCAGACCTCTGCACTTATCTCGTGTATGAGCGGATCCCAGGTGAACGCAAATAACTTCAATGTGGTGTTCTACCCGAAGAATGGCACTGCAATCATTACTACCAGTATCACCAGCTCTATTGAGGGCAACTTCAGTGCTCACCTCACGCTGTATGCCTACGGCATCAACATCCTAGAGAAACAGATCAAGAACTGCGATATCGCAGACACCTTGTGTCCCATGAGTGCCGGTCATTTTGATGTTGACACAGAGTATCACCTCGACAGCGATATCGTCAACGACATCCCAGGTATCGCCTACACATTCCCCGACCTGGATGCTGTCGTCAAGGTCCAGGTGTACCAGTTGGATGCCGACGGCAACATCACCGACGAGATGGTGGCCTGCGTCGAGGCGTATCTCGACAACACAAAGACAGTGCGCACCGTCATCGTGTCCTGGGTCCTCTTCGGCCTCATCATCTTCTTCGTAGCCATGGCTGGCCTCATGGCTCTGCTCGGGCACTACTCCACCTCTGCCCACATCGTCGCCGACATCGTGTCCCTGTTTGGGTTCTTCCAGTCTGTGGCAATCATGTCGATGATGGCGGTGGAGCGTCTCCCCCCCATCGCCGCCTCCTGGGCCCAGAACCTCATGTGGACCATGGGCGTTATGAGCGTGGAGTTCATGCAAAGCGCAATCAACTGGTACATCGTCGGCACAGGCGGCACTCCTAGCATCGTCGTCGCCAACAAGAACCTGATCTCCGTAGCGGTGTACAAGCGTGCCATGAGCGCGGTCGACCACGCGTCCGAGCAGCTTCACCGACTGATCAACCGAGTCCCCGGCGCGGCCGACATTGTGTTGAACCCGCTCCATCGCCGATATGTTGCTATGAACTCGAATTACACTACCACTAACGAGAAAGACGACGACCTACTTTCGAAGACGCTAGTGCTCACTGGTATCAAGCGAGTGGCGTACAAAGCCAACATCGAAATTACAAACCTGTTCGTGACTGGTATCGTGTTTTTCTTATTTATTGGAATCTGCTTGATCTTTATTTGTGTGGCAGCCAAAGTGACTCTCGAACTACTCGTGAAGGCAAATTCCATCAAAAAGGATCGCTGCTCCGAGTTCCGCGCAAGCTGGCACGTGCACACCAAGGGAATTCTGTTCCGTTACTTTTACGTTGCGTTCAGCATGTTGTCGGTGCTCTGCCTGTTTGAGTTCACGCAGCGCGAAAGCGTGGCCACTGTCGTGGACGCGGCATTTATTTATGGCGTCATCCTTACGGTACTCCTCTATGCAACTGTGCGGGTCATCATGCTCGGTAGGGAATCTACCCGGCTCTTCAAGAACCCCGCGTATATTCTCTACGGTAACTCAGACATCCTCAATCGGTGGGGATTCCTCTATGTACAGTTCCGCGCGACCGCCTACTACTTTATTGCCCCGCTGATCTTTGTGAATTTTGTACGAGCTGCGGTAATCTCGCTGGGTCAGGCCAATGGCAAGGTGCAGTCGGTCATTATTTTCGTGGTTGAGCTCATATTCCTGGTTCTGGTGTGCGTTCTGAAACCGTTCATGGACAAGCGTACCAACGGGTTCAACATCGCCATTGCGGTGGTCATGTTTGTCAATTCGATCTTGTTCATGCTGTTCAGTCAGATCTTCCCCAACACGCTCGCCGCGTCCTCGATCTCGGCACTCGTGTTCTTCATTATCAACGTGATCTTTTCATTGGTCCTGCTACTAATGATCATTGCGTCGTGCTTGTGGGCCCTGTTCCGCAAGAACCCCGATGCACGGTACCAGCCCATGACCGACGACCGCGCCGTCTTCAGGCGTGATTCCCGGGACGCCTCCTCGAACAACGAGCTGGCTGAGATGGCCGACGCCGCTCGCGACGGCTACCGCGAATCATTTTTGCATACAGACGACAACGAGCCAGCGGGCTCGGATCCATTCAAGAGCAAGGAGGACCCATACCGGTACCAGCCCTATAACGATACACGCAACATGATCTAACATACCGAAGACGATCGAGACTAACAATGTCAATTTTGGCGCCTCGTAGGCGTCCAAGGAGCTGCGAAGCTCTACATCATTCAGCAGTGTCCTACACAATTGTTGACGCTAAAGGGAATAAATAGTTAAATAGACCAAATCTATGCCGTTACCGGACCTACTCGGTGGCCTCCATGAACAAGACAGAACTCTGAGAAAAAATTCGGTCGTTCTCGGTGACTGTGTACCGTCGCCGGTTTTGGCTGTTTTTCGTATAGTGCTCGAATCCTTTGATCACGTTGCCGGCCGAGGCATCCTGGAGATACGCACTCTCCTCCAGGTAGAGCTTCTCCTCGACGTCGTCCAGCTCCTTGTTGATTTCCTTGCGCTTCGCCAGCAGGGCCTTGAGCTGGGCTCGCTCCTTCTCGTACTCCTCAGCGTCGGTCATGGAACGGGGGTACAACCGGTGACAAACAGTGTAGTGCTCCTCGCCACCGCGCCACCGCGAAGTCATCCTCCATCAATCTCCTATGAAGGCCCATTCTAAACCCCAGGAGAGCCAGGTGACCACCTACGCACCGAGAGTTCTCTCGGCCTTGGATGAATTCGAACGCGACCGCGAAAAGTCCGACATGTCCCTCACTTCCGCCGAGAAGGCCACAATTGAGCGAGTGAGGAAGGACGCGAGGCAGCACATCCTCCAGCAGCGCGATGCGGCGACTTTTGCTGAGCTTGCGAGGCTCAGAGATGTAGAATTAGAGTATTTGCATCAAGTTCGGGGCATCCGTCAGCAGATTCCGTCCGCGATCTTTGGCGACGGTTACTGCGGCTACGGAAACGGATGGACTGGCAACAAGATGCGGCTTTTGTACGCTCAGAATCGCAAGCGGTACGGCAGGCGCTCTCGAGAGATCTTCATGCCCATTCAGCTCCAAGAGAGCACTACCTATATGGAGGAGGAGATCGTCCCCCTCAGAATAGACTTTGAGAACGATCGATACAAGCTACAAGACACCTTTACCTGGAATATCAAGGACTCTACTATCCCCCTTGAAGTTTTCATCGAGAACATGCTCGAGGACTTTTGCCTTCCTCTGAACTTGGGGCCCCAAATCACACAATCAGTCAAAGAGCAGTTGGACGCTTACTGCTTTCATGTGATTCCAGAGCGGTTCGGTGGACCCAAAAACACTATTAAGCAGGAAGAGCCCGTTCCAGATGAGGAAGTCAATACTGATATGCGGATAACCATCAAGCTGGATATCACCATCGGTCAACACAACCTCACTGATCAGTTTGAGTGGGACATGAATTGCCCGTACAACAGTCCCGAGGAGTTCGCGAGCACAATGTGTGCAGAACTCAGTCTCAGTGGGGAGTTTGCTTGTGCGATCGCTCACGCTATCCGTGAACAATGTCAAGCACATACGAAGATTCTCTACGTCGTTGGCCACAACTTCGACGGGAGACCACCTAAAGATAAGGACTTCTCTCAGGAGCTGAGCCCAGTAGTGGATACGAATAGTTTCCTCAGGAACCCCATGATCCTCTCATCGTTCACCCCAGTTCTGCACCAGTTGCCAGCTGCTGAACTGGAAAGACAGGACCATGACAGGGACAGTCGTCGCCGTCGTCGCCAGGGTCGTACTACTCGCAGAGGAATGCAGAGCCTCTACCCCGTCCCTCAGCAACTCGGCGCTCAAGTCACTGTCAATGAGCTTAAGGAGACCTCACGCTCCTCTGACACGCCTATTTATTCATCACTGCTTCCAGGAGGAATTGACAAAAACCTTGACCTGATCAGAATCTATGCGTGCAATAACGAAGAGCACGAAACAAGCAGAGAAAGTCTCTACTACTATATGCGTATGCGCCATCGCAAAGGTATTCCATCTGCGTCGCTGTTCTCACGAGAGTCAAGTATACCTTACCAACAAAAGTACATTGTGCGCCTCAAAATACCTTCATTGGCCAAGCTGAGAGAACGTCAAGCTGCTCAACAACAGGCAGCTCAGGCAGCTCAGGCTCATGCCCACACACAGATGCAAGCACAACAAGCTCAGGCGCAAGCACAAGCACACGCCCAAGCCCAAGCTCAAGCACATGCACAAGCACAAGCCCAAGCTCAGGCACAAGCACAAGCACACGCACATGCACAGGTTCAAGCCCAGGCACAAGCCCAGGCGCAGGTGCAAGCTCAGGCGATGCAGGCCCAGCCTCCACATCCGCAAAGTCAAGTTCCTCCAACTCAGGCGGATCAGGGCCTACCGCCTGACCAAGACCAGCACCTGTCGGGTATCTCGGATCATATGATGATGGATGACCCTCTATCACAAGTGGACGAGTTTTTTGAGTTTTAATACGCCTACAAAAGGTTAGATTTTGCGATTTGACTGGTTCGTAACTCTGTTCTATTTAGAAGCTCTATCAAAGACGTTATCCTGCAACTCTATAATTGACCTTTTATCAACTCTTCGATGATCGGGCTATATCATATACAGTTGGGGACTATAGTCGGCTATGCTCAGTTTCTCCCAGGTACAACCATATCAACAGTTGCGCTCAAACCTTGTTATATCTTGGCGACAACTGAAGAGCCGATCGAGGAAGCTTAAAATTATATCTGAACCTTATTTTTAATACTTGATCGAGCGCCGAGTTCTGCCGAAATCAAAAATAAAAAGAAACTCAACAAAACAACTATTATTGATGAAAGAAATTTGATTTTCCATCACCGCAAATAATCAGCAATACTAATTTGAGTTTGAGAGGGGTTTGCAACAGTGTTGTCCGAATTTAGGTTGCTTACAACACGCATTACATCACTGTAGCCACAAGCATCTGCTCTTGCGTTGCAATGCATGTGGAGGCTATCTCATTGCAGCAGGAAAAGCTCTCTATGAAACTTATGCTCACTACCATAACCACCGTCATGATTTCATTCTAATTCACCCCCCCTAGAACAGGTGGTTCCTCGGGTATGGTGGTCCTATGTCCTGATAACCGTTAGCTGCATGCAGACCGCATAGGAGGGTAGCACGCCCTTGTCAGTCGTTGCATGCTGCACGCCAACTAAACTTCATGACAGTGTGGTGCAACCAGAAAACCGAACAAGTAGTTATGTGTGCCCTGGACTGTTTTGACCTAGACTGTGTATCACGACAGGACGGTCAGGTTTTCAACATGGAGCTCTACAAAAGAATATCGGAAAAGATGGGGATACCGGCGGAGGATATCGAAGAACGATTCACAACCTTAATGGACGAGAACCTAGCATGGAACGCTTTGCACGAATACTACCCAGAAATGTTGACACCCGAAGGACTAGCAGATCCCAATCATGAGGATTGGGCGATGTACATCAGGTTTTTCCCTCACGGAGAACGGTTCGCTAGGGAGCGATTCGAATTTGCTGATCTCTTACGGCCACTGGTCCACAGGCTTTACGACAATTTAAGCCAGTAAATTCCTCTTCATTCAAGCATCATGAGGTGACCACGCCAACTCATGCATACTGGAGTCATTTCTAGTCAAAATACAACCATGAAATATCGCACTATCCTAAACTGTGCCAAGAAGCATCTACATAAATAACATTTTAATCGTTCACTACATACTTATGCTTCAGCATTAATCAATTTTTTGATACGGCTACTGATCAGCGGAGGACCAGCTGCCAGGTTTGATTTCAAGTTGAGGATCAATCAAGCATTTTCGAGGTACTCGTGCCTTAATTTCTCGGTGTAACGGGACTATTCTATCGTACCCCACCATATATTTACGGTCCGAGCATGATGCATGCACTACAAGGCAGATGAAGGACACAGTATAATCAGGGATCGATGTCCGGTAGTACGTTAACTGGCACTCCTCGTACAGATAAATGATCCACTGAACAGTTTTCCCTCCAAGGATCCCCGGTTTCGCATCTGTTTCAGGGGTGTTTTGGAAGGGATGGAGCCACAAGGAGGCTCTTAATGCATGCAAGCTGCGTCCACTTATACTAATGAGGAACAAAAACCTTCTAGAGGTCAAAAGTTTTGCTAAGAATACTATCCTCTTAAGTATAAAAAACAACTACTCGAGAGATCATAGAAAACACCACAAATCGCTATAATCTATCTTGAAATTCCGGTTATCTATAGCCGAGATACTCGCATCAACTTTTCTCTAGGTATTAAAACTGCATATACCAAAGATTTCCTCCAGTCTTCTAACTGGCAAACCCAATTTTTCATCTTCAGGAACACATGTAGACACCCTTGTTCGCTAAAATTACTGCGTTACTAGGGCCACAGGAAAAGTACCGCACCCCAGAGTTACGTAAAACCGAGATTGCTACTGGGATCGCAACCTCATTTTCTCAAACATCCCCTGCAAGGTTTCATTGCATGTGATACAGGATGGGGTTTTCCTTGTTGATTCTGTGAGTGAAAGTTCAAGCCACCTTCGAGCATCATCGTATCGCTTGTATCTCCAAAGGAGCTGCGCCGCGTAGCCTGCGGATGCAGCTCTAATACAAAGCATATCATTTTTTTCTGGAAGGTTACGATGTAGACACAAATAGATGGTTAGTGCATCACCGTACTGTTTACGAGACACTAAAAGTTCAGCCAGCTCCAAGTAGGCCGAGGCCTCATCAAATCCGAGCTGGGACGGAACTTTCACTTGACTGAGATCGCCATAGTTGTTGTAGACATTAAAGGCCTGGAGCAGATACTGGTCCTTGTGTGTAAGCCTGTATAACTCGACTTTAGCATCATAACGTAGTTTGGGAGTACCGAGTTCAACAGTATTAGCTGCTTCTAATGGATCTAAAGCATGGCTATCACCAAGTTGTGCTAATGAAAGACCTATCTTGCGGGCAAGATCGCTATATCCCGTGAGCCATTCAGGGCCCTTAGATCCTAACTCGACATTTCCATCGCCAATGACATTCTTCATCGCCTTTTGAAACCACTCAAGCTGTTCTTTAGTATTGTGGGCATCAAGGCCCTTAAGAATATAAGTTTTGGTCAAAAGTGGCCATTCAGGGGGGATGAAAATTTCTTGAGCAATTTTCGCACGGCGTTGCTGCTTGAATAGGAGGAAGCCACTATATGCAACTCCAGCGAATGCTGCACCAATAAGTATCCCCCCAAGACTGCGCTTAGTAGAGTTCCGAAATGACATCAAAGAGATGAGAAATGCAGGCGCCACGATATCTCTCGCCACAATATGTCTCATGCGCATATTACGTAGTCATTTTCCGCTTTGGGCCAGACACGTCCGAGTACATAAATGGAACCGAGTTGAGGTATTCGTTATTAGGGATCTTCTTCAAACTATTTAATCCATTTAAACTCGTATTATAGGTTTCTTTACAAGCAGTGTCATCGTTTTGATATTAGAACGAGGCGCAATTCATCAACAAGATGCCATGGTGGGCACCTATAGCGAAAACTCGTGAATCACGGTAGTTATACGCACAGAGATGACTCCAATCTTGGTAACTTATGATCATTAAGAGCACGTTGGTGTCACAGCTCTTATGGGTAGCAATATGAACCAGAGCTACGTGTGTACCCGGAGTGGTCTCATGTTGGTTATACAGGTTTGATAACCTCAGATTCAGATATATGCCAAAAGTTGTAAACTCCACTGTAATTAATTATTCACAGAACTCCTTACAGGTTTCGAATACCAATGCATTTCGAAAAAGAGGGTAGGTCTGCGTACAGCTTTCTCTGATGTTGAGCTTCTCCCTGTATATCAATTTCATTTGTTGATTGCATCAAATTGGGTAACTTTTCAAAACTGTGGCGTTATATAGTGCTCAAAGCGTGCGTTTTATCTATTCTAACATAACAGAGTCCAGAATATAAAAAGGTAGAAACATGCATTCCAGACCAATTTACTATCCGAGATAACTGAGTACTAATTGAAGCGATTTCTGGCTACTTTTCGATGCAAAGTGGATCGAGTATGCTGTTCCCCTAACTGAAGATGCTATTCATTACGTCCACCGGCTGTGATTTCCTGGAACAATTGGATTCGATTGAAAAATCAGTTTCGCACTGCGCAATACAAGTTTCAAATGCATTACGAACAGTCAAGTTCCGAAATCGGAAGACTGGAAAAGTACGCTAGGAATCGAGGCTTTTCTTGAACTACTACAGAATCAAAAAAAAAAAAAAAAAAAAAAGCCTTTAATATTACTACAGAGCCCTTCCCCGTAGAATATTCCTGAACGCTAGGAATTACAATGACGTTTTCAACAACCCGCATTTCTGAACCACCCGTAAGAGAAATACACGCGTCCAAAACATCACATCAAGAAGCATATTACAGGTATCTATTAAGTTTGATATATTTGTTAACGTATTGCTGGTGTATACAGTCTAGAGTCCAGGCTAGGCTCCACCCCGCGTGAGAGGGAATATAGCTTGTGCTCAAAAGGTCAGTATAGAAGCCACTCTCACTCAATGCTGTCAAAGGGGCCGAGGAGACTATCCAAGAAATAACCTGGTCGTGCACTCGCTCAATTACAGGTGATTGGCGACACGTGGAAAAGGTATAATTATTGAATATGGTTAATAAAAGGTTCTTTGGTAGGTGTATCAGAACATTGCCAGCGAGAATCTTATGAGGTCAGAGGCACGGTAACATGCATGAAGAACTGGTGATCTGCAACCGGGTAATATATCCTGCAGCTAAGCATGATGCTGGAAGATGGGAGCTTCTGGCACACATCGGGGAGAGAGCGATAGTTCTCTAACATTTTCTTCAGGCATAGCACTATCTTTTAGGATTAAGACTGGTCATTCTGAAAGTGCATACAACCCCGCCGCACTCGCAATATCACTCAGTTACTTTACGGACTCAGTAGCACTTCTGCAACAAATGCAAGCTATGAAGGGACGTGTACATGTATGTTCGTCTGTATATATAGGAGGTTCAAGCTCTTTTTGTGATGTTCACCTATCTGCATAATTGCAATTTGTCGGAGTTTCATACCAAGTATCAGTTATCACTAGCAGTGGCATCGCACAATGCCTACAAAAAAGCGCACAGTTCAGGATTCTCGATGTTCTTCTGGTCAGAATTTCTGAGCTCTTCCATTCGGCACAAAGGTACTTGGCGACTCGCAATCGTGCAAAGCTCTGACAAATATGTACGAGTTCTGTCTATAAAAATCTTTAGTTAGGCTTTTACTCCATTTGGCATGATGCTGTGAGTGATTGCGAAGCATGTGCATACTACATGCCTAAAGTCATGTGGGTGAAACTCAAACATTGAGAAACATCTGAGCAGCATCAAGAGTGTCCTCACATCTCACATTGAGCTCCCATGCTATAGCTGGGCCAATAATCAACTATAGAGTATCGTTATATGAGACGCAAACAGAAAATATACTGGGAAACCCCAAGTAGTATGCGAAATATACAAAGTAAACCTACAGAAATGCTTTGCTTTAACAATCTCAGGTACAGTAAATCGCACGAACAGAACAGGGGCAATTTACGATGTTAGGGGCTACCGAGCTGATTCAAGTGAGAACAATTATGTTAGTCTCATCCAAGTGAAGCTCGGGGTGCATGTTCTTCTAGCGCTCGATTACAAAGTGCTATTCGTTACCCCGCAATCCGACGCGAACGAGTTTTTAGCTCATCAAGTACAACGGAGGCAGTGTCAAAACTAGCTACGTATACGCCGCAGATCCTGAACGTTCGGCTCAAATGATATCTCAATATTCTCATTAATTCGCACTTTTTGAACAAACGACCTAAGCTAAAGGCATCTGTATTCTTACCGTATTTAGCGATATTCTCGACACCTGACCAACAATAAGAGCCAGTATTACTGGATATCAATGTGGTGAATAAATGGAAATACACTTACTTGAATTCTCGTGAAGGTGTATGGGTACTGCGAGACATGTCATGCACATCGCGTGGTTGCTTTCGCGATACTGAGACGGAACCTGAACCTGTATCAAATCACAAATCTGCAATGAACGTGAAAATCACGAAAAGACCACAGAACTGACTCCCGGTTCTGCGAACACATGAAACAAGCCTGCAGTGCTTGCAGAACTCGATTGAGTTCGGTATGGCCTGTCTTTGAACATATTCCTCTAAAATCACCTCTTGCTTTGCTCCCATGTTGCTTTTCGAACGTGACAGTCGTCAAAGCCACAGGCCCTAACCCTCATGCATAGGCGTGCAGCCTTATAAATCTGAACGGACAGCCTATCCTGCACATGGCTCAGAGCGGAACTGTGATGCGAACAGGCACCAGACGCCAGAGAACTGTGAAAACAGAGGCACAGGGAGACTCCGAGTCAGAGAAAAACATCAAATCACGCTTGCGTCCACGAAAACTGAAGGCTATGGACTTTTATGAATCAGATAGTGAGGATGATAGCGATGGAGATCCCCCTGCAATACATAAGTGGTTAATGGACGTCCCAACCAAACCTGAGGTCAAAACCTACCTCACTGCCGGTTTATATGCGGGGTCGAAGAAGGTCCACCGGAGGAAGTTTAAATTTGTTTTGCCCAACCAAAGGTTTTTCAAAGGGTGGAATGAAGAAATGGACTTCAAATTGCCCCCCAATATTTATAACTCACTCTATCCCTGCACCTCAGTGTGTGGCTGGAAGACTTTGCGTAGAAACGCTTGGACACGAGAGGCCTCACCAACATTCGATAGAGGCAAGTCATTTCCTTCATGCGTCTGCGTGGAATCTTGTGATGAGGACTGCCTCAACAGAGCATCAAACATTGAGTGCGATCCTACCGTTTGTCCATTCGGTACGGTTGATTGCGGCAATAGAGCACTGCAGAAGCAAAGCGAGCTACCAGCACCTTATACTGACTCCTCTATACCTTATCCAGGGGGTAAACTACTGTACAAACGAGGATACGAAGTGTTCGCCACAGGTCACAAAGGATATGGGCTCAGAGCAGTTCGAGAATATGAGCCTCACGAACTTATTTGCGAATATACAGGCGAAGTAATCACTACGAATGAAATGACGCATCGTATGGCGACTATCTATTCGCACACTTCCAAGTACTACTGTCTGAGTTTTGTTGGTGGCTTGGTGATTGATAGTGGCCGTAAAGGCAGCGAGGCACGGTTTGTGAATCATTCATGCAACCCCAATTGCGAAATGCAAAAGTGGTATGTCAAGGGAGTTCCGCGTATTGGCTTGTACGCTGGAGATAACCCAATTCCAGCTGGTACGGAGCTCACGTATGACTACAACTTTGATATATTTAAAGGAGCTATTGGCCAGAAATGTTATTGCGGTGAGCCGAATTGCCGGGGTGTTATCGGAAAAAGAGTAGACAAGCAGAAGCTTCCGTTCAGGCTCAAGATATCTGTCAAGAAACCGGTTGAAAAAGTTATAGAAGGACCCAAGGAGAAAGTGTTCGTTCGCTCACTGAGACCACGAAGGGCTGTAAAGATGCCTAAAGTGGCCACGCCTACGAGAGCTGAGCGTGCAGCCATGAGAGCACAAGCCATGGAATCCGCGTTTGAGAAACGCAAAGGCGTCACGACTCATTCACCCGCGACTCCAATGACTCCTGAATCCAGTGTTCATAGCTTCGACTCAGAGAACGACCATGCGTCTAGTCAAACGTCTACTCAGGAATTCGATAGTGATTTTGACGAAGATCGTAGCGACAATGAGATGCCTATTGCAGTCGCAGCCGTTAAACAAAAGAAGCCAGATCCTAGAGGTACCTCGAGAAACTATCGCGCTGTGGCACATCTGCGCGAGCGGAACACTGGTGGTAGCCAACAGCCTAGCCGGCAATCGAGTCGTCAGTCTAATCGGCGTGCTAGTCGGCGTGAGCCAGATCCACCTAAGAATGCCGTCACCCGTCGAAGAAGCTCGAGATTGAAGGGTAAGGTTAGCTATGACGCCGACGAACCAAGTTCTGGCGAGGAGGGACGCTATCGTGACTCACCCGATAAGAAGGTAGATGAGGAATACCAAAAGAAGCGCAAAGTCAAACGAGGTTCGAAACCTGATAATAGCACTGAAAGTCTCCGGGCTCTCCGTCATCGGAGGCGTACAGAAGAAATCACGGATGCGGAGATTGAGCCACCATTGAAGCGTCGTCGGCGCGGACGTCCTGCACAGAATGACGAGCTCAAAGTAGTTGAAACTGCTCTACGAGGTCAATATATTGATGATGAGTTGGAGAATACTAAGCTTGAGGACGTCTTGAGAAACAAGACCATACATGTGCCATCTAATATCCCCCCTCCGGTCCAACCTTTGCGGAACCTGCAAAATAATCCTATATCTGAAACACAGGCGGACCCTGTTCTTGAATTGAATCGCGAGAAGTACACCGAGCGCAACATTGCTTCACGTGAAGAAATCAAGAGAGCACTCAAAGACACACCTTCCGACGCATCATCCCCGGAGAATGCGGAGAATAATGTAGGACCCTCCAGAACAGCCAGATCAACATCACCAACGCGACCAGCGAGTGCAGTTAGTAAACCGCATTCTTCTCGTCAACAGCCTACATTCAGGGCTCAGCCTCAACCTCCCCAGAAAACCACGCCTGCGGGACATATGCCTCATCGGGTTCTCTTCACACCTGGCCGTCTTAGGCAAGAGAGAGAGCAACAGCACCGCGAGTTGCAGCAAGCTCAAGGAAGAACACCATATGTCCAGCAAGTTTTAGGAACTACAAGCCACGATCAGGCTGCTCACCCCTTGGTGCATAACCTCAGTAAAGAAGCATTGGATCAAGCTTCCAATGAGAACGTTGCTGATGAGAAACTTTCACTATCTCAGCAAGGAGTTTCTCATCCCCCGGCACATGACAGTCACGGCCAGAATTCAGTGCAGCCGACGTTGCAGCCTTCAGCGCATCCGTCTGAGGGATCTGCGATGTCACCTCGGACTAAGATGCCTCAGCAAGTCTCACCACGTGCACCGATACCTCCTTTAAATGCATCACAATCATTTTCACAAATACCCCAGCATATTCCCGTTCAGCAAAACATCACTCTTTCATCTCAACCTCAGGGTCCTATGCATCCACTTGCTCCAATACCCAAGCATACACCTCCGGCATTGCATCCACGCGAATCGCTAATGCCACACGCAGTGATTCCTCCTGGTCCGACTCAATATTTCAACCCCTTCGCTACCCCTCCACAGGGCCCTCCAGTAATATTAATGCCTGGACAGACGATTCCCGGCACTCCTTTTACTGGACAGCAACAAGTGCCTTACTATCTGTTTCAATGGCCGATCAATGGCAATCAGCTTCCGGATGTGCAGTTGGCTCAGAATTATAAGGTCCAAATGATGAAACAACAACCGCAAGCACACGGCCCAATGCCATTTCCAGTCTGTGGAATTCCGTCCCAACATGAGATGCCCCAGTATCTTCAAGCGCTACCTTACCCTTTAGTACAGCAACCGCGGCAATATGCTCAGCCAGTGGTGATGAATCAGAACGCGTCCTCGAAGGTTCCTCAAGCTCAGGCTCCTGTGACCACAGGACAACGGTCACCTCAGCTGCATTCTTATGATCCTGCTAAAGCGTCAAATCCAGAGCGATCCGAGAGTTCGAATCCTATAACTGGGGCTCCTACAAATGGGCACAAGCCAGAGCAGAATGCGTCGAATTCACTAGCTCAGGTAGCATAATTTATATTATTGTATATTTAATGGCATAGTACAGTCCGTTGACATGCAAGATTCTACATTCATCATGGGGCCGCGTAGGTTTTATTATCCCAGGTAAACAGTGTCCTATTGTATGCCACGGACTTGATTATGAGCTATATTATAGCTGTTGCAAGAGATGCGAATAAGCTCGCTTACCAACAAGCTCTTAAACGCTCAATAAATTATTCGAAACTCAGGATCTCAACGCTGTAGGGCGGAAGTATTGTTGGTTTCTCCTCAAGCTTACTCTGACCCTTCCTTGACTTTTTACCAAATTGCTTTTCAGTTAAGGAGAGTCCACGACGAACATCAATGTCAATGCTACGGAGTAGTTCCTCAGTAGTAAGGGTGACTTGAGTCAGGTTTTCCGCATACGCAACTTGTCTCGCGAGCTTCTTCTGTAACTGATTGACCAGCTTTGTGTCCCAAGAAAAAAGGCCGATAGAGTCGATGAAAGGTGCCATTACAAGCCAGCCATCCTGAGAACTACTTAGTCTTGTGACCAGCCTTGTGAGCTGGCCAATCTTGAGCTGGGACTTACCAAAAGAGGCCCTGATACCGGCCTTGATCTGATCATCTCCAAATTCGTCCTTCAAGCGGGTTACAGCATCATTAAATATTTCATCTGCGGGGCTTGAGAGCGCCTCGATAATGTTCTGCACGCTGGCTCCTTTTAAAGTGACGACTGCCTGTCTGTAGAGGAGTGGGTAGTTTTCAAGGTTGCGGAAAATATTCGGCATCTCGCTAGTGGGAAATAAAGGATGTGTTAACAGGTAAACACAGACGTTTTCCGGAACTATCGGAGATACACCATCTGCAGTGAACGCCATTGAAGCGACTTCACGCAAGAACTCGTAGTCCACAGCACGATCAGTCTCTTGATAAACAACGCTCCCTTTTTCTACCTTCGCCTCGCGCCAAGGGATGTTCTTGAAGTAGCTAAGAATTCGAGAGAATGTCTCCTCAGATTTCGAGGAAGCCAAGTCTTGGAGTATTTCTCTGGCTTCATTGCATGCATCTTCAATAAGTGCACCAGCCTTTTGAGCGAAGTGCCTAGAGGGTGACTCGAAGTTAAAGATTTGTGCAAACCCAAGCTGGTAGCTCTTTTCAGTTTTGGCGATGCCGTGTCCGATCGCGTTCAACAACGACGGTTCGGTACTTGTGGTGGGGAATGCAATCAAGTTGTTTGCATCGCTTATGGCGAGGATACACGAAGCCGATGGTATATATGCAAGAAGTTTAGTCACAGAGGAATCATCTTCAAAGGTATACTTGGAGACTTCCGCTTGGAAAACAGTATCAATAATGCTGGCGCTCTTTCCTTGGACAACGCACACGATGGTTGGAGACAATCCCAAAATTTGGCTAGGAATCTCATCTGACTTGACACCAGAATTTTTGCTGGTTCCTTTTGAAATTTCGAAACTGTGAATCATGCTACCTGAGACAATGAACAGGGTATCCTCGTAGTGTGTCCATATAGCTTTCGAAAGGTCGACATCCAGCACATTCCGCATGAGCTGGGTGCAGCTTCTTTCAGTGAAAGAAAGGACAGTGAGGTAAGTTACGGTGCCTGCTCGGCTCAGGATGAAAAACCGGTTGTCCAAAAGCTGTGCTGAATATCTGATCCCTTCTTTTTTGGCCAAAACCTGCTTGGCTGCCCACTTCTTCTTCAAGTCTGTACTATAAGCTTCAATTTTCAAATCTGGAAAGACTGCGAGAATAGTTCCATCGAGCCTATAGATGTAGCTGATCTTGTCTGGCATCTCAGCGACCTCGCCGGTAGTTTTCTTCAGAAAAAACTTCTTACGCTCCTGTGTAGCGTAAAAAATTTCTGGGTCGTCGCTAGATTCACCATGAACATTCAATGCGGTAATTTTCACCCCTGGGGCTACACTGTAGGCATTCCACTCCTGAGGAGGTCGTAATGATATCATACTGATGGAGCTGTGGGAGACGCCCAAGAACACATTTGAACCAACCACAGAGCAAGGAAAATCTGTCTGCTGGTCACTTTTTATGCTCGGCAACTGCAATATCGAAAATGGCGGCGAGATCATATCGAGTGAAAAAATTATGTAACCTCTAGCCTGTGAGGATGCATCTATAAAATTATGTACATGTGTAGGCACGACTACGTAGAAAAATACGGGATAGATTGGAACATTGTAAGTAGCAATGGGGTGCCAAAGAACATCCTGCTCGACTGCTTACACTTCGCACCCTCCCTGGTTTGTTCTCAAGTTAGCAGTAATGAATACTGCAGAAATACTTATTGAAGGCCTCCCGATACCAATATGAGCAGTCAGACCTGACCTACGATTAAGTACTTTCGTGCAGTCCTTCTATTAGGGCAAACACAGTCGTTACAGGATTGTTATAACCTGAGAGTAGTTTCTTCGAACAAATTTGGGAGATTTCAAAGTCTCTTTATACTTAATTGCGGCACGGTACACTACTATTAATGTTAGAGATATTGCAGAAGTCGCTGGAATCTTTAGGCAGCGCCAAGCGCTCACGATCATGTGAGATACCCTACTCGGTGATGTGCATATCTGAAAAGTTAATTGCTTACGGGTCTGGCACGCGTCTGATGTACCAGAAAGCGGCTATACTAGCTATATTCTCGGATCAATGCAAGGAATCATGGAACCTGGTAGTAAGGACATCACCAGCGAGTCCATCTATGCATGTATCTGCAATCTGTAGTCATCATGCAGGCTTCTGAGCATGTTCCAATCTCGTGTTTGCTCCATGTGATAGTTTCCAAAATGCCCAGAATAGGAGGGGTTCGAGACTTGATGGAGATGCTCCATAAAGTAGCCGTGAGAAGGTCGCGAATTTCTCTGTCCTGTGTCACACAAGTGTCCTAGATTGAAGAAGTAGGACGAGGACTTTTTAGGTGCAGGTGATGAATATCCGATTCCTAAAGACCGTCGTTGAACAGGTACTAAGCACATCCATATCACCTCACATGCATCTCAAAAGAAAAACTGCCGTTGGTTAAGCTTGGAAGATGCCCGTTTAATCCTTTTAAACTTCTCGACATGCGCTCCAGGCAAGTGTGGATAGAGAAAGATCTGGTGAAGTCAGCGTTGGCGAAAATGTCAAGACATTGATCGCACCAAATTCTGGGCAAGATTCGTCTTGGACACGATATTCATCTATCATTTTATGGCTGTTCGTTGACATCGAAATGTAGACAGGCAATATCGCAGAGTACAACTACCTCGGCTAAAGTGCATCCTCGAGTCACTTGAATCAAGTTGATCAGAGTACAAATCTATTAATTCCTCAAAAAATGTAAAGATTAATAAATAGATGTAAGAGATTCTTAGGGGCAGTAGAGAACCAGAACTCTAGCGCCGAAACGAAAAATCTGTTACTTTCCCAGACGTTGTTTTCCAGCTACTCATTCTCGAAGTAGGCGGAGGTAAGTGAATGGGTTCTATATACAAAAAAGTCTCGACGGTCAGTCAAATATAGCGTGAGCAGGTTTCAAGCCAGCGCCATACCTTTCTTCACGACCTTTTCGAGACCTTTGACCCAGCCCTTAGCATCCTTTCTAGAAACAAAGAGAAGCACGCGACCTTTAGAATTCAAGCGTCCTGTGCGCCCAGCTCTGTGTAATAGGTCTGCTGCGGACCACGGTTGATCATAGAGGATGATAGTCCTTATTTTATTCATGTCAATCCCACGAGCGACGAGGTCCGTGGCAATGAGCACTTTGATTTTTTTACTGGGTGAGGATTTTGGCGGATTTACAAAGTCCGCAAGAAGGTCGGCACGCTCCTTTGGAGAAAGCGTACCGTCGAGGCCAACCGCATTGTGGCCACTTTTCTTCAGCAAGGAGACCAGTTCCCCGACCTCATCACGTTTATTGACAAAGACAACCACTCGCTTTACAATGCCGGGCTCAGAGTTGTCCATGTACATAGAGTAGAGTGCCTGCTCGAGTGCTAGAGGTTTGCGGTCATGATACGGTGGTCTCCACACCTCAATGACTCTGAAATCAATGTGTCTTGGAAGCCTGTGGATGCTTGGTGTGATCAGACGGGTGGTCTCTGGATAGTTCTTCCTCAATGCTTTGTCGAAATGCGTCGGGATAGTAGCAGTACAAAACACCAGATCATCGAGCTCAGGTATCTCAGATATCGCTTTCACAGTGCTAGGCTCGAAACTTTGATTCATGAGCGAATCAGCTTCATCAACGACGCAAAACCTCGTGTGCGCCAGTGCGCGGTCCGCGAGTGCACGTTGGTGCTTCCACAAATTGAGGAACTTGTCCGGAGTGGAAACGAGGATATCAAGCCCATTAACTATTTTCTTTATCGTTTCCGAATTAGTTGAGGCACAGGCATAAAACACTCCTCGCGGGCAGAACTTATTGAGCACGCTACCGAGCTGATCGACCAGCTCGAGCGTTGGGACAAATATCACCGACCTCAGGCATGGACCCTTCGGGATTGGGGTCTCTACTAGGTTTGAGAGCAGCGGAGCCAGGTACGCAAGGGTTTTCCCAGAGCCTGTTTCAGCAGCAAGCAGCCAGCTTTGTAGGGCCTTCTTTCGGTTTGTAGACCTCAGGGCCTTGGTAGCGACTTTTTGGATCGCAGTAGGCACCCTGATACTTTCATCTTCCAAAACTTTTTCTCTGACCGACGGCGTTATGCGGAGCTCCTTGAACGACGACACTTTAGTTAGGAGGTTCTTGTGCACTGTACGCTCTTCTACTTTGACGGGAGTCAGCTTTGGAAAGTCGCCCATATCCAGAGTTGTTGGCTGAACGGTTTTATGGACTGGCTTGAACGACAATCGTTGTCGCTTTGCCAAAATGGTTTTTCCTTTACCAGGGGATTTTACTTTAGCAGCGAGTTTGGGGGACCGGCCCCGCGACGCCTTGGCGTAGCTCCGAAGATTTACCAACGGGCGAAACATTAAATTTTTTCGAAAACAACCTCACTAAGTCTCGAACATTGTGGCAAGCGTGGCGCAGGCTCGTCGACTACCGGGTGCTGTTCCCTGAAAAATCGTGCGTGTTTTAACTGTGATGGCTGCTTCTCGCGGCTGGTTGCTAGTTGGTCTACAGCGCTGCCAGGCCTCGATCATCACATGCATCACCTCGGACCGAATCAGCTCGCAGGCTTACAGCCACAAGGTTTTGTTTTTGCCGCATGGTGTGAATTATGAATGTGGGCACTAGCCACTGTGGAGTTCTGGCACGCAGCAGCTCCAGGCACTGCCCAAACTGAGGATATGCACCCCACATCATTTAGACCCTCGCGCTCACCGAGACACCTAACCCCAGTCATGACGATTTAAACTGCCAGATGTCGCCTACCCTGCATAATGCCACATCTAGAGACTTGGTTAACGAGGACTGCAGGAGTTAGCGCTCCGTTCATTCAGGGGGGCATGCAATGGGTTGCGAGAGCTGACCTCGTGTCTGCGGTCGCCAACGCTGGAGCACTGGGCTTTTTGTCGGCGTTTTCGTGCCCGAGTCCTGATGCCCTTCGCGAGGAAATTCGCAAAACTCGTGCACTTTGTGGCGGAAAGCAATTCGGCGTCAACTTCACCCTGCTGCCCGCTTTGAACCCGCCAAACTACGTTGCGTTCGCCCAAGTGGCTGTTGATGAAGGAGTGCGAATGTTTGAGACCGCTGGCAACCCCAAGCCGATCATGCCAACTCTCCGCAAAGCCAAGAACCCAATCATCATCCACAAGTGCGTGACTGTGGCACACGCCATCAAGGCCGAGAAGGCAGGCGTTTCAGCGATCTCCATTGACGGATTTGAGTGTGCTGGGCACCCCGGGGAGGAGGACGTTACGAGCTTGATCTTGCTCGCGAGGGCTCGTCAGGAGCTCAACATTCCAATCATCGCTTCTGGTGGCTTCGCTGATGGCACTGGGGCCGCAGCTGCCTTGGCTGCTGGAGCAGTTGGCGTCAACATGGGGACCCGATTCGTGGCTACCGTCGAGGCCCCGGTACACCAGAATGTCAAGGAGGCGATCGTGAGGGCCAAGGAGACCGACACTGCGCTGCTGCTCCGTTCTCTCAACAACTCAGTTCGCTGCTACAACAACAAAGTCGCAGCAGAGGTCCTGAAGCTGCAAGACGAAGCAGGTAAGGACTTCAAGTTCACGCCCGAAGTTGGCAACCTCATGAGCGGGCAGAGAGGCAAGGTCGTCTACGAAACTGGCGACGAGCACTACGGCATCTGGTCGATCGGCCAGTCTATTGGCCTCATCCACGACATACCTACCTGCAAGGACCTAGTTCGCACCCTAGTCAAAGACACCATCGACAACATTGAGCACGCATACTCACTGATCAAGAGTGATTCGAAACTCTAAGAGTCTGCTAATTTCAGTGGCCCGGCATCCCACTGTTCGGAACCCATTCGAACAAGATGAAACCCGGCGAACCATAGCACCGAGGATTTAGATGCGTGGCTATTCGATAGATATTATTATACATACTACAATTCCAATTCAGTTCTTCAGCATCTCAACCTGCATGAACTTGGTAACTGTGGCGGTGGCGGATTGAATTTTCATCGATTAATTTTTTGGTCAAAAAATCTAAATGAGCTTCGAGCCGTTGCTGAGCGAAACTTATGAAGGCAAAAGATTAGCTGATCCTGTTAATACTGCACAAGATAAGTGGAATCTCCTCCCGGCTTTTCTCAAGGTAAAAGGGTTGGTCAAGCAGCACATCGACTCGTTCAATTATTTTGTCAACACCGATATCAAGAAGATCGTCAGGGCAAACCAAAAGATATTGAGTGAGGTAGATCCGGACTTTTATCTTAAGTATCTCGATATCCGAGTTGGCACCCCGAAACGCAAGGACGTCAACAGCTTCTCCCAGTCGATCACGCCTCACGAGTGCAGACTGCGTGATCTTACTTATGCTGCCCCTATTTATGTTGATGTTGAATACACGAGGGGCCGTCAGATTGTAGTACACCGTGATTTGGAGATTGGACGCATGCCCATCATGCTCAGAAGCTCGAATTGCGTGCTCACCGGCAAGAATGAGCTAGAAATGGCGGAAATGAATGAATGCCCGCTGGATCCAGGAGGATACTTCATTGTCAATGGAACCGAAAAGGTTATCCTTGTCCAGGAACAGCTGTCAAAGAATCGTATCATTGTGGAGGCGGATATCGCCAAACAAATTTATCAGGCATCTGTCACATCGTCAACCCACGAACGCAAATCAAAGACCTATGTACTGAGCAAGAATGGAAAGATTTATCTCAAGCACAACTCAATCGCCGAGGAAGTGCCGATTGTAATTATTCTGAAAGCCGCAGGGTTGGTTACCGACTATGAGATCATGGACACGGTATGCGGACCCAACTGGCGCTATCAAAAGCTTTTCGAGATCAATCATGAGGAGTGTGCAAAGCTGGGTATTTATACTCAGCACCAGGCCCTCGAGTACCTGGGCTCAAAAGTGCGAACAGTGCGCAAAAACAACAATGGACCAAAGCTCACAGTCCTTCAAGAAGGTCTTGAAGCAGTGGCTAATTTGATTGTCGGCCATATCGCCGTGGATCTGGCCAAGGCGGATTTCCGGGAGAAAGCTTTGTACCTTGCAATCATGACTAGGAGGGTCATCATGGCCATGGACGACCCGGAGAATATTGACGATCGAGACTATGTCGGTAACAAGCGTCTCGAGTTAGCAGGACAGCTCATGTCGCTCCTGTTTGAGGATCTTTTCAAGAAATTTAACTCCGATTTCAAGGCCAATATCGACAAGGTCCTGAAGAAACCCAACAGAACTAATGAGTTCGATGCATTGCTGAGTATTTCAATTCACTCCTCAAACATTACCATGGGAATGAACCGTGCAATCTCGACGGGTAACTGGTCGCTCAAGCGTTTCAGAATGGAGAGAGCCGGAGTCACCCATGTTTTAAGCCGTCTCAGCTACATCTCTGCGCTAGGTATGATGACTCGTATTTCATCCCAATTTGAAAAGTCCCGTAAAGTCAGTGGTCCTCGTGCACTTCAGCCGTCCCAGTTCGGCATGTTGTGCACAGCAGATACTCCAGAAGGTGAAGCGTGTGGCCTGGTGAAGAATCTCGCACTCATGACACACATTACCACGGACGTTGAAGAAGAACCGGTAATCAATGCCTGTTTCTGGCTCGGTATGGAGGACATTAACATGGTTGATGCCTCTAGTCTACATTCCGAGGGCGTCTATTGCATATTCTTGAACGGTACGCCCATTGGTATCACTCGGCATGGAGCCAAGTTCTTGCGTAAATTCAGAGCATTGAAACGCAGCGGACACATCAACGAGTTCATCTGTGTTTATTGTAACTATCACCAGAGTGCGATTAATGTCGCTACTGATGGTGGTCGTATCTGTCGCCCGTTGATCGTTGTTGAGAACGGACAACCTCTAGTAACAGCTGAGCATTTGCGCAGACTGAAAAATGACGAAATGGTATTCGATGATTTTCTCAAACAGGGGTTGGTCGAGTATCTGGACTGCAATGAGGAGAACGATTCTTATATTGCTCTCTATGAGCGTGACATTACGGTTGAGCACACGCATTTGGAGATCGAGCCTTTCACAATGCTTGGTGCGGTTGCTGGCCTCATTCCTTATCCTCACCATAATCAATCCCCAAGAAACACCTATCAGTGTGCTATGGGTAAGCAGGCTATTGGTGCTATTGCGTATAATCAATTCACCCGTATTGATACACTTTTGTACCTAATGGTCTACCCTCAGCAGCCGATGGTCAAAACCAAAACAATCGAGCTGATTGACTACGACAAGCTTCCGGCCGGCCAAAATGCCATGGTCGCCGTCATGTCTTATTCTGGGTATGATATCGAGGATGCTCTGGTCTTGAACAAGTCTTCAATTGATCGCGGTTTCGGACGTTGCCAGGTCATGAAAAAGGCAACGGCCGTGCTTAAGCGTTACGGTAATCAAACGTCTGATAAACTTTCTGGTATCAAGTATGACACTTACGCAGCCGAGAAGAATAACGAAGAGCCGAAGCCCGTTTACCAGCACTCTATTCTGGATAATGACGGTCTCGCCGCGGTAGGCGAAAAGATTGATAATGGGCAGGTGTACATCAATAGAAGCACACCCATTACTACCGATGAAAACGGCCAGCAGCTTACTGCAACAGGTCGAATGGTGGAGTATCGCGAGGCCCCCATGATATATCGAGCCCCAGAGCCGTCCTACATTGACAAGGTTCTTGTTTCCGCTAGCGAGAGCGACCAGCCGCTGGTCAAAGTTCTGCTTCGCCAAACTCGTCGGCCCGAGCTTGGCGATAAGTTCTCGTCGCGTCACGGTCAGAAAGGTGTATGCGGAATTATTGTTCAACAAGAGGACATGCCTTTCAGCGATGACGGTATCTGTCCAGATATAATCATGAACCCCCATGGTTTCCCTAGTAGAATGACTGTGGGCAAGATGATTGAACTGGTCAGCGGCAAAGCCGGTCTACTTGACGGATCTCTCAAATACGGTACGTGTTTTGGCGGCTCCAAGCTCGCCGACATGTCCAAGATCTTGGTTGACCACGGCTACAACTACAGCGGCAAAGACATGTTGTACTCTGGAATTACTGGTGAACCCTTAGAGGCGTACATCTTCTTTGGCCCTATTTATTATCAAAAACTCAAGCACATGGTAATGGACAAGATGCATGCTCGTGCTAGAGGCCCTAGAGCAGTCCTTACCCGTCAGCCTACAGAGGGCCGATCGCGCGATGGTGGTTTACGTTTGGGTGAGATGGAGCGTGACTGCGTGATCGCCTATGGTGCTTCCCAGCTGCTCTTGGAACGTCTGATGCTGAGTTCGGATGTTTTTGACGTCGATATCTGCCAAAAGTGTGGTCTTATGGGCTCTCACGAATGGTGCGCAGTGTGTCAGTCCAAAGAGCATCTTGTGCGCATGCAGATCCCCTATGCTGCCAAACTTCTATTTCAAGAACTTATGGCTATGAACATTGCCCCGAAGCTAGAACTCAGTGACCAATTCTGAGTATAGTATATTAGCATATTTATAGAATGTATTTCAAGTGATCTGACACAAGTCAAGAATGTTTGCATAACATCTCTTTGATATATATAAATTTAGAGATCATACGTATCAATAGTGGTGTGGTCGTCCACTACCCAATAAGTGGCGTTGCGCCACGTAAATTTTCCACTCTTGTCATGTCGGAGTTCAAGCAGCTGCTGCGACAGAGCCGAGTGTTCTCGCTCCCTCAGAGAATCATGGCGAAATCTGATGGTGTCCCGTCACATCAAGCTCTGACCACAACCACGGCGAGTCACCATCGTCGTAATTGGGGCATTAAGTACCCCCTACCTAGTAAGGCTAAGTCAGTGTTGATAACTCACGAAGCTCTTGATAGCCCTATTTCAATGCCCGAGGTTACGTACGGTTCAGCCCATACCCGCAGGATCCAAAAGTTCAACGAGTTGGGAGTGCCCGTGCAGCCCTTTCCACATGAGGAATTCAAGTCTCTGTTCAGGGGGCAGACACAAGGTAAAAAGACCATCGCTGATCTAAACCACCGAGATCTCAAACGCTTGCTCAAGAACAGCGAGAACAAACGCTCTGAATATCTGCAGGCTGTCCAGCGTCGCAAGAACGAGTCACAGTCCGAGGCCACCAACCCCTTCATCCCTGCTATTGCTGAAAACTTTGTTGGTTTGCGGACACGGGCTTCAGCTGTCCACTCCATTTCTGGACCCTTCCAGAGCTCCTTCGGTTTGTCGTATGGGCTGAAGGGTACCCTCCACAACACTCCTGAAGGTATGGTCAAATCTCACACTGTCGGCGGCCGTTACATGCCATCTGGCAATACTTCCAGGGCACATGAGACTATTGCTTGTGCTGGCTTCTTGGGCATTGGCAATAAAGCACCTGCCCGCGACACAAGAGTGGACACACTTCCAGCTGTTTCCCATGAAAGGGTTCACAGGATCTACACAGCCGAAGCTAACGCTAAAGTCAATGGCGAAATCGTACCCAAGTTCCGTTTTGTCGAGTCTGGAAAGTCCAAGAGAAGATTGTCGTCAGTTGTTGACAGAATGCTTGGAATTTGATGTATATAGAATCATATCAGCTATATTGTAGATATTAGCCATTATTGATAATCTAGGACTTTGTGGTGAAGATATATGATAGGTACAGCAGAAGACGGAATTCCAATCGTACTACTATATACTTAGATTTTGTCGGATTTCTAGAGAATTTGCATTAAAATGTGCGTATATGCCCAGCTTCGAGTCACTTAGTGATCTGCTCTGAAAAAAATTTCATAATCATCTCTCATGGGAAATATCAAACGTACCAAGAAGTTCAAGAAAAACAATCCAGAACTGGTCAAACAAAGAAAAAAGAAAGAATTCGCAGCAAGACTGTCTCTGAAAGGAGCCAAGAAGGTTGATGAGTATGCTAAGCCGCAGTCTAAACCTAAAAAATCTGCGTTCAAGATCGAGAAACCAAGTGAAAAATTACTGGGAGAAGCAGACTTCGAGAAATATCTGAGCGAATCGGAAAGCGACGCCTCAGGTAGTGAAAATGATGAGGATCTCGCTCTTCAGGAGGAAAACGAATACTTACAAGGTGAAGACTCAGCAGATGAAGAGGTGCAAGAGAAAACGGACTCAAAGCTCACACTTTCCCAGGTTGAATCATGGAGAACCGAGATCAACACTAGCCCCAAGGCAATTAAAGCTGTCATTCGTGCTTTTGCAAATGAGGATGAGATCACTGACTTCAAGGCGCTGGACGAGCTGATCACCCTGTCGCTAGTACCCTTGGCTACTGCTCTTAGCAACCAGCTTCCATTGAACAACAATAAGATGCCTGTAAGCTCGAACAAGCTCAATGAGTTGACGCCGGTGCTCAAGATATACTGCAAGTCTCTTACCGAGCTTTTGAAGAACGGCACGAACAAGCGTCTTCCACAGATTCTTTCGTCTCTGCAAAAAGTGATTCCTTACTTTATTAGTCTGCGCAAGCAACTGAAGGAGCTAGTCAAGTCGTTCACCTCGGTGATCGTGAATCCCAATTTGGACGATGACTCTAAGCTGCAGACTTTCGGTATCATTAACGAATGTGTTACAAGGTACCCTAATAGCATGGGTGAGATCTTCATCAAAGGCAGCTACGAAAGCTTAGTCCGGCTTTGCGGTAGCACTAATGCTCACACTCTTCCCTCGATTAATTTGGCAAAGAATCTGTTCGGTATGCTTTATGTGATTGATCCCAGCCTCGGCTACCAACTAGCATTTCAGCAGATTCGCACTCTCGCATTGCATCTAAAGGCGAGTTTAGACAAAAAGAAGAACCCCGATACTGATGTCAAGGTGATCTACACCTGGCAGTACGTTCAGAGCCTTGACTTCTTCAGCCGTGTCATAGCGATGGGAAAAGAAGACTCGCCGTTGTTGCAGCTGATACATCCTCTCGTTCAGGTAACGCTGAGAACGATCACCCTAATTCCTAATGCTGCTTATTTCCCACTGCGATTCTACCTTGTCCGCAGTCTGATTCGTCTCTCGCGCCACACTGGCGTATACATCCCTCTGATTCCCGTTCTTCACGATGTTCTAGGCAGCAGCGCAATTACGAAGCGCGGAGTGAAGTCCAGTCTCAACCAGTTTGACTTTGAGGTCAACATTAGGGCACCTGAGTCCTACCTTGGCACCCAGGTTTACCAGAATGGACTGAGCGACGAGCTTGTCGACTTGTATACTGAAGCTCTTTCTCTCTATTGCAAGAGCATCTCTTTCCCGGAACTAGCGGGTCCTGTCACGAGCTTCTTCAAGCGGTTCACCAAGAAGTCGGCAAATGCTCACCTCAATCGGAGCTTGTCAACGCTAAACGAGAGGTTGCAAGCAAATTCGAGATACATCCTCAAGCACAGATCTAATGTCTCGTTTGGACCAAAGGACAAGGAGCAAATTGCCAAATTCCTCAAGGACGAGAACTGGGAGAAGACTCCCCTGGGCTCGTTGGCGGTAGTTCGACGAAAGGTGAGGGAAGACAGACAAAAGCTCCTGAGAGAGAATCAGGACAGTGAGAGTGAAGCTGGCGAAGAAGTTGACGAAGACGAAGAAGAAGCCATCGCCGAGCTAGCGGATGGAAGCTCATCTGCGCCATCCGAGGGTGAGGACGACGAAAGCGACTAATAGCATCGATGTATATTTAAATTTCATAGAGCCAAGTACATAAAAAGTATGATGGATAAAGGTGAGAAAATATATGATTCAGTACTAAATTTTTCGCAGCTGCTCAAACAACTGGATGAGGGGGATCAAAGGCTGGACTTCCTGGCGATCGATCAGTCCGAAAGCTTTCCCGACCGATATAAAGTGGCAGAAAAAGCTGTTCCAGTGTGGTTCTAGGCCCAGGTGCACAATGGTATCAAAATGGTTGTGATAAATGTAGGCGAAGATGCGAAAGAGTTGGATGTAAATGCTGCGGATTATTGCCTGGAAGTTTGGCGGGAAAGGCACTCCCTGGCGGGTTGGAAACGTGTTCTGGTCATCAAACTTTGCTGCGAGCCAGCTGAAGGTGTAGTCGATATACGTCTGCGGAGGCAGCTTCACGGGCTGTTTCGATGCGTCCATCCACAGATAGTCATACCCAGGCCCCCCGTTCATACAGTTGTTGTCTGCAGCGATCTGCTCGGAGAGGAGTTGGCAGAACTGCCTTAAATACGCATGAAACTCGAAAACGTTTAGAGCTAACCACTCGTCAAGGTCAACGTACTTCGGCACTTCAACGATCGGCTGAAATGAGCCAGTGACCAGAGCAGCTCGAGCGTAGTTGGAGTTCATAAATAGTGGTTGTCCATTGACCGGTTTGTGTGATGAGCTGAGAGTCGAGCGGGCCAGGCTGGTCTGACTAGAATTCATAGACTCGCTCGGATATGTGCTAGCATTCTGGGTTTTTCGTTTCGACGACGAGCGAAACCGAAAGTTACTGAGAAAAGACATGAGGAGGTGGTGTGTAAAGAGAACGTTTGCGGGGAATAGAACGAGGTCTGGCGGGCTAAAATAAAAGAATTACTGCTCTGGATGTACGTGGGCCGCTAGCTCGTCAGTTTAGTAAGTTGTTGTTTATTAGTGTCGAGGGCCCCCCCTGGTAAGTTCCCCTCGCCACGATCCGCCACTGTTTGACAAGGGTATAAGGTAAATTTTCCACACCAGGCAGCGGCAGAACCACATGAAATATCACCGCATTCTAAAACGGCTGGGAGACGTTCAGAGTGCGGTCAAGTCGTTTCGTACTACGTTTGGCCCCGTCTCTCTCTCGGATAAAGAGTGCATCGAGATTCTAAGCCCGCAGATCCAGCACTTGCCCGAGTATCGAGACAAATTTGCGAGATTAAGTTATTTAGGAGCCCCGTTGACCGACCTGTGCCTCAACATCTGTCTCGGGACCCAGGGTGCGCACGCATCCTCGGAGCTGTTGCACAACTTTGCAGTATCCCGAGAATTTGACGGCATGATTTTGAGAACTGCGGAATACAGGAAAATGCATGACTCTGCAAGCATTCTCGGGCTGACCCTTGCCGCGGTGCAAGTGAAAGACGGTGATATCGCTGCCCAGGCCGTAGCCAGGCACATCATGGGCGGAGCGAATGGGCTCGTCAACATGTATGTTTATCAATTAGCACAATGACCGTGATGTTGGATACTTTTAGTGTCCACACCGTCCTGTGTACGTTTCATCGCTGCATAGTGCAACCTCTGGGAGATCCAATTGTCGATGCCCAATCGGGCATTTTTAATACCCTGTCAAAACTAGCATTTCTCTCAGTGGGTTTGCACGCCTAAAAATCATTAGTGCCACTCCTAATGCGACTGAGCGGTTGGCATTTTTATATGATAATTGTACATACTAGAATCTTGTCTAATAGTTCACAAACCGCGTGACATTTGCGGTGTTTAAGTCATGTGCCAGACCGTCTCCTGCCTCTAAACTACGTCATATAAGTAACCACCGCGGTGGAGGCTATCGCAAAGATGAAACGATGCAGACAAAACAGGTGAAAAATCGCGTACTGTGACTATTATAATTGCGAATCAGCCCTGCGATCCATTACGCTTTTTGGAACAATCTCGTTGCCAACCTGTAGGAGGGTGCCCAAGACTCGGATAATCTGCATGCATATGCATGCATATGCTCCGACGTTCAAACTCCCTCTGGAGCTCGAACCACCACCGACCCAATCCATTGTTGAGACCATTACGCTCTCTGTACCGCTTGCCAATTGTGCAAACTGCCCAGTGCCGTCTTTGTCATCACCTATACTTGAGCTTATTCATTGACGCTAGTACCATCCTACTGAGGCGAGACAGAGGAGCCCAAAATAATGGACACCAGTGGCGAGTACATATTACCGGTTCCATTCTCACCTGTGCAGACTCAGCTGCTAGATGCGGTGATAATGTCCCACTACAGCGAATTGTTGGGCTACTTCAGCGACGAGGAAAATCCCAATCAGCTGCGAGCTGAGCGGGCGCTGGTATCACTCAGAAAAATGTCGGAAAATATAGAATTAATGTGCTTTCACCCTGCACTTCTGATACACCACTATCTTCCTGCCAATCTTCTCAACAAGAGCACACCGCAATCTCTGGTTCAGTCCTCGGGCATTTTTGAGGTTCTAGCGATGCTTGTCCGAGCCACCGCAGAACTAGACCTGAACATTGCCGTAGTGTCTCGGCAGGGCAAGACGGCCGATCTTTTGGAGGCGTTTTTCGTAGATAAGCCCGTCAATTACTACCGGTATAGTGGCAAGCCGTTGAAAGATCCAAAACCCAAAAAGGCAAGGGCCACCACCTTCTACTTGATACCCTCAAGTATCGACTACCTCACGGCCGCTGTGCATGCAGCCTTCGATTTCATGATCGTAGTGGACTCCAGCTTCGATCTTGGCTCAGACTATGCAACGGGGCTTCGGTCTCAGCTGCGGGACCCTGGTGTTCGCAAACCGCTCTGTTCTGTCGTGATGCTCTGTCCGCTCAACACGATTGTACACGCTGGCTTGAGCCAAGACAGCGATCCAGCGTCGCGATTGGGTGCAGCAGTTGCGGCCCGACACCACGCTGGAGAGATCCCGCCCGAGATCCAGTCGGTTTTTGATTATGGCCTCGTTCCGCTTTCCAGCTGGTTCAAGGCGGCCGACTCTCCTTGGCCGTTGCCTCGGCTGAATCAAATGCCAAAATACCAACGCAAGGATGTTTATGAACAATTAATGCAAACCCCCAAGATCGCTCTTCCCACGCCGCAGAAGGTGAAGAGGCTGAAGACCGAGGACTCGCAGGAAGTCGAGTCTTTTGATGACTTTTTCAACTATTCTGAGCTCGCTAGGGACCTCGATAGCATTAGAAAGGAGGCAGATAGTCTGCGGCAGACCGCCACGTCCCGAGAGAACGAACTCGAGGACGTCAAGGAGAGCCTGGCCAAGCTTCTGTACGAACAAAAGACCCAAAAGGTGCAGCGGGAAGCAAACGAGCAAAAAGTACACCGGTACAAGGCTGAGCTTGAAGATTTACGAAAGAATGACGCCGAGAGAAAAGCGGAGTTAGAAAAATGGGTAGGCGGATTAGAAGGCGACAAGAAAGAATACGCTCAAGTAGTCCAAGAGCTTCAGCAGGCCAAAGAGGAAAACGAAAAGCTGTCGAGCCGGCTCAAAAGCCAGGAAACAAATTTGGAGTACCTCAAAGTCGAGTTCAACAAGGCTACCGCCTCTGTTGCAGAACTCAATAATACAATCACAGAACTGCAGAAAGTCGAAGCGGATCTGAAGGAAAAGGCCGAAGGCCAGTATGTCAAATTTAGGGAGATGGCTCTTAACAGTCAGTTAGAGGCCAAGGATAACGAACTGGCAACACTGCGGGCTGAGCTGGACAACCTGAAGGCCGCGGTGGCGGTTGCGGACTCGGAAAGGGCGTATGGCTCAAGGGACAGAACACGCGCCGTTAGAGGAGGCTCTGGGTCGAGGTCTCGCACACCCACCAGCGTTCCAAGTCCTCATTAATTATGTATATTTAGCAGCACACACTAAGTTAAGCTATATCAAGGTTTGCTGGATCCGCGGCCAGTTATAGTACGGATCCGCATATTAGTTCTGTACGTCGGATCAGCTTGAGCGTGGGCAGCGAGCTCCAACCTTGGTCACCGAGCACGGGCACTGTACTTGAAAAAGTCCACCGTTCGGTCCCACTTTCCACATACAAGAACTTTGTTTCTGCATGCAAGACTCATGACTTTGTCTGAGCTCTGATAGGTCTTGACGAGGTTATCGTCCACCCAGAGGCGGACAGACTTGTCATACGAGCCGCTCACTAGCACGGAATCCACGTACATCAGATCTGATATCACACTTGTGTGTGCAGGAATCACCTTCTTGATCCGCTTTCTCAGGTCCCATAGGCACACTGTGTTATCGGCGCCTCCGCTGGCGAGGACGTAGCCATTGGGGTTCCAGGCCAGCGAGTACACCTCACGGAGATGCTCGCACTCCTGAACAGGTTTCCCTGACCGGAGATCCCAGATACAGACGTAACCGTCCAAACCTGCCGATGCCAAAAGGCTGCCGTCGGGGTGGATCTTGACATTGTACACGGGCTTGGAGTGGCCGGCCTGCGAGAGCAGGATCGCCTGGCTCTCCACATCCCACAGCTTCCAGGTCTCGTCGTGGTAGCCGCCAGCGATGAAACCGCACGGATGCCAGTCAATTTTGTAGACTTCGGGCTCGCAGGTCAGAGCGGCCTTGACCTGCAAATCCTCGGAGCACAGCTTGATGCTCGAGCTGCTGCCGCACGCGAGCCCACGCCCGTCACTGTATGCCAGGCCTCTGATCCTGCCCTCGCACTGCGTCTTTGCGGTGATCTGCATGGCATCTGATCCGACGCTGTAGAGCGATCCAGCCCAGTCTCCTGCGTACAGGGTCTGGCCAAAGCACAGGGAGGACACGGGCCTGTCAAAGCCTGCCTCTGTGCCCTGCAGCTCGAGATTCTCGAGGATGTCGAGCCGTGCTGAAGCGGCGGCCACGATCTCGTCAACGGCGGCGAGATCGCAGCGTGCAAAGGCGTCAGCCCTGATCGTCTCGGAGCCCAGGCGCTCCTGGGACTGTATTTTCGAGTACGCGAGTATTTTCTGCCTACATGACAGGAGATCCATGCCCAGCGAGAGTGAAATTTCAGTGCCTCCGCATGTGCGCCACACCGCCACACTGTTAAGAGCGAAAGTGCCAGCGGCCAGCGAGCTCAAATCGGGGCTGCGGCGAATCGCAATCGGTACTCTAGGCTGGCGTCGTCCGAGACCGCAGCCAGCCACAGGACCGCACGCTGCATGTGCACATGAAGTAGGGTAAGGCAGGTGGGGTGCGGGGGATTACGAACTGGCTCCCACCGCAAATACTCATCCCACAAATGCCCGATTTTGACCAGGAGGTGGAAGCCGAACGAAAGCATGTGCTGGACATGCTTCTAGCCGCCACCACTCGGCAGGGAATGTCGAAACTCGCCCGCAAAGAGCTGCAAGAGGTCCCTGGGCTATCATTTACGCGGATATTCAGCCATTTGCGGTTCATTGTGGACCACGGCCGAGCCCTGGGGGACCTCAGGGCGTTCCCAATTCAGTGTTTGAACTGGGAGAGCCCAGCCCAGTCGATCACCGGGGGGCTCATCTACACATACTTGTGCCTGAATCCGCATCTTTTGACCTGTATTCCAGTGGGAATACTGCTTACTGGGGTGTTTATCCCTAATTACGCTCGCAGGTACCCTCGAGACCCCAGCCTCTTGCCGGTCAAGCCCAGCTCGCTGTCGGAGCTCGACGACGAGGGCCTCGAGGAGCTGATTGTGAAGCAGCGGCACGAGCAGGCGGAGCGAGACATCATGCAGGCCCTCAAGCAGGGCCAGGCGTCGCTCGCCAAGGTGTGCCAGGGGCTCGAAAAGCTCGACGACTTCGTTGCTGGCCCTGGCAACTTCGTCAACCCCGGGCAGTCGTCGAGCATCTTTGTGCTGCTGATGTTCCTGCTTTTCAACACGGCGTTCGTGACGTCGCTCGTGCCCATCCCGTACGTTTTCATCGCAGTGGGCTGGACCGTGCTCATCACCGCCAACCCCAAGGTCAAAAAATGGCTGGCGTCCATGGAGACCCCAGAGTTCCACCCCACGCTGGTGCGAGACACTATACACAAAATGACGGGGCAGTTCGACTACAGCGACGCCCCCGTCCAGAGGCAGGTGGAGATCTTTGAGATCCAGAAGCAGGGGCTCACCGCAAAGCACTGGGACCGCGTCATATACTCGCCCCAGATGTTCACCCCAGACTCGAGCCTCCGGCAGAGCCTGAGCTTGCCCGAGGGCGAAAAGTACCTGTTCGACGTCGAGCCCCCCCTGCACTGGAGGTTCAACTCGGAGCACAGCTGGGAGGAGGACAAGAACGCCCGGCAATGGGCTCAGGACCGGTCTGTGCCTGGCGTCCCCGACGGGGCCTGGCTCTACGACGACTCTGGCGAGTGGCGCAGGCGAAGGCTGACGCGGGTCTGCTATTACGCCCCTAAGTAGCTTGCATATACACTATTTATACATAGTCCCAGTGGGATCGACTTAAATCTACACAATATCTCGATGACATAATCTTTTTCATTATCGTTCCCTTGGGGATGGAGCGGGTGGGCGAGATCGTACCATTGAAGCGGCAGAAGAATTCGGATCATGCCAAGGAGCTACTCACGAAAATCTACCGCTATGTGCTGCCGATAATGAAGAAGCACAACTTCCGGGTGAAGACGTTGTCTGAGTTTTTCCCAAAGAACCCTAATTTGCTGGGAATCAACGTCAACCATGGCACAAAAATAAGCATCAGGCTCAGGTACGCTCACAACAAGGACCTATTTCTCCCGTTTGAGGAGCTGCTTGGGACGATGCTGCACGAGCTCACCCACAATGTACATGGCCCGCACGACGACAAGTTTTTTCGGTTTTTGGACGGGCTCAAGAACGAGCTCCAGGACCTCCTAATTAGAGGATTCAAGGGAGACCAATTCCTCGGGACTGGCCATGTGCTGTCTCGGACGCCCACTCGTGGCGGATCGCCACAGGCTCTTGCAGCCAGGGCCGCAGCCCGGCGACGGGGGCACCGTCTGGGCGGCCTCGCTCCCCCTATAAACATCATTGACCGCCGCGAGAGAATGTGGGCTGCCGCTGAGCGTCGACGCCAGGCAGACCGAGTCTGCGAGCAGTACCCCGACTCGCCACCGCCGCCACAAATCGTCGACCTTACCAGCTCTGGCTCACATAAGCCAGACGTTATCGACCTGACGTAGCAAATGGCGTTCCAATACATGCTGCTGCTGAGCCGACAGGGCAAAGTGCGGCTGTCAAAGTGGTTTGAAACCTACAGCATGAAGGAAAAGAACAAGATCGTCAAGGAGGTCACGACCCTGATCCTCGGACGCCGGTCGAAAATGTGCAATTTCGTCGAGTACAAAACGAGCAAAATCGTCTACAGGCGATACGCGTCGCTGTTTTTCGTCGCTGGCATCGAGCAGGACGACAACGAGCTCATTGCTCTCGAGGTCATCCACCGCTACGTCGAGCAAATGGACAAATACTATGGAAACGTGTGCGAGCTGGACATCATCTTCAATTTCCAAAAAGCCTACTATATTCTTGACGAACTCCTGATCGCTGGCGAGCTCCACGACTCGTCCAAGCGTGACCCGATCCGCAGAATATCTCAGCAGGATACCCTAGAACAGGCCGAGCTCGAGGAGAACGGTGTGAATGCGCTCGTTGGCTGACCCGAGTGGCGAGCCCGACATTTTGCATGAAAATAATTCGTATGCGATCCTTGGTCGCAGCTAATACAACTATATATTAAATACTGAGATCAGGTAATGAGATCCAACATGCAGCGTGACTACAGGGCCTCTCTGGCCATTCTGAGGGCTCCCTCCTTGGTTTTGTTGCCGCCAATGAATCCCGCGGCATGTACAAAGACGCTGTCTGGGATGCCGGACTTTTCGCTGAGCTCCGCATCACGGAGGCCTCTCCAGGCTTCGGGGAGCGACTTGCGGTTCTCAAACGACGAAGGAGTCACGCTCACAGCCTGTACTCGCCAAGAATCAGGCGAGGGGTACACTGCGAACAAGATCTCCTGGAAATCTGGCTCGAGATCGTACAAGTGGCCCTTCCAGGGGACGTACTTGTCAAATACAAGGATGCGACCCTCGGGATCATACTCTTTCGACTTTTTGAATGCCTCAACAACAGCATCGCGAGCAGGATACCACCCTTTGCACACGTTGCGAACTTCAGCCTCAAAGGCGTAACCCATAAAGTCTGACGCCTTCACAAAGCACTCGTCGTAGTACTCGTCGGTCTCAGGTTCAGTCCAGAGTGGATTGAGGTTCGAAACAACCGCCCTTAAGGTATTACCGTAAGTACTAAACTTGGGCTGATCTTCGTGCGGGTTCACACCGTTGTCGTAGGCATCGACCGCCTCGATGAAAGTGTTGTAAATCTTAGGGAACACGACGTCCAGCATGGCACTATTCTGCTCGACTTTGAGCATGTTGGCCAAGATTTCTCGACCAAAGTGCTTGTACACCAAGCCAGCGGAGCTCAGCTTGGTGATCTTGTGCTTGTCATCAAAGTTGGTGCTAAATTCTCTCTGATGATGGTCAAAATACTTAGGAGGCTCGTATTTTGCACCAACGTCAACTACAATGTCGCAAGTATCGAGCAATTCGAGGTTGCGAGTTCGAATAACCTTTGCATCCTTCCATTTCGGGAGCAACTTGAGCATATATACGGCAAGAGCCTCATCAGCGTGAAAGGTTCCAGAGTGTGTGCCAATCTTCATGATGAAAAAAAGTGCTGAGTAATTGAAATTCTGCCAGTGCTGATTCGAACACCGTGCAGAAGTCCCTCTGGTTGAATGAGTTTCATAACATAAACGCCGTTACACGTGGGTCACGGTCGGGATCTTTGAAGGCGGGGATTCCTTGATATCGTCGTGTTTTCTGCATTGCAGATGATGCAGTATGACGCATTGAAAATATTGTGGCACCGCGCTACATTTCAATGAGTCCGTTTGGACCAGGAGTCCGAAACATTGACTGGTTACCTGGGATGAGTTGATATGCATTAACCTACTGCTGCTTTCTATCCCACACCCTCGGCAAGGATTGATCGCGATTTCCCACAGGGCTTTGGAGATGAACATTCACAACTTGCCAATTGCCCAATAATTGGTGCTTCTGTGTGGTTAGCCACAATGTTCGCACTGATAGTGATAATTGACCTTTCAATCTAGGGATCTCTACAAACATCAAGCTCTGAGCGCCACTTAGTCCACTGAGACACTGTGACGTTACCACCTGATGATGATCGTCGTGGCTGCAAGCAACGATTTGCATTGGGTGTGACGAGTACATCCTAGCGCAGATTGGCACTTTTGACGCTGGAATACCAGATTTATACTATCAAACAATATAGAGTCTACAAAGTCTCGGCCAGTTTCTCCACAGTAGTGGTGCCGTCTAGCAGCTCCTTGGTCTTCTGGAAAATCTGTGCATAGTTGCTAAACTCGCAGTACCTAATATTCTCCCGTTTGCAGTAGGTGATAAGGTCTCTGCCTTCTTTGGCAAAGAGCAGGTCAGTTTCACTAGCAGCACTCAAATCACTGACGCCATCACCAGCGTACAGCAGCACCGGGCGAGGGCTCTTGGTGGCGTAAGGCTTGATTGCTCGAGACTTGTCATGACCGAAATGACTCTCGTCTCTGTATACAATCTCCCAGCTGCCGTCAGCTTTGACATCGACATCGTTCGCGATGATTTCAATGTACTCGACAGCATCTGGACCGACTAGTTTGTTGAGCAAGGCCTTGATAATGGGAATCATTCCAGAGCTTAGAACAATTATAGGAATATTGTTTGCCTTGGCCCACAAATAGAAATCCTTGAATCCAGGGTCCAACTGCACATTCTTGATTAACGTCTCCACACACTGGTCAAACGGCTCCTTGACCGACTCGAGCATCTCTCTGAACGAGTCTCTGAAAGTGACCTTGTCCTCCAGCACTAGCTTGTTCAATTGGCGACGCTTTTCGATACCCATACCCAGGTTGTCGGTGAGATAGTCATTGGAGTCTTGCACTGTCACAGTACCATCCCAATCGGTAAACAGAATAATTTTAGGGTTCGTGGCGAGCGCAGGGGTGTCTGTCATTGTAGGTTATTAAGTTCTTGACATGTGGCAAGTTACCATGAATGGACGTATGTGTGGCGTTCACATGGCAGCGTGAAATATTTTGAGGTTACGGACTAGCCAAGACCAACTATATCTGTTTTATTGTAATTGATACCAGAATATACTCCAATGCTACGTTGACCCATTATAGAAAATTGGCAGGCAGAGAGCTGCGAAGACTACTTCAACGCAGGTATACCGACCACGAGGTGATGTCACAGGTCCCAAAAGACACCAATCACTATACATTCGAGCAACGGTGTTGCTGCTGTTGTATATCGAGACACGCTACCAACATAGGCACCACCTCGCAGTGGATCTACCGCGTTGTGATAATTTTCACAAACACAATACCAATTGTAATATATCTGACCTCTCTGCACCATTTCCAAACGAGTTACTGCATCCTCAACTTCACATACACCAGTACAACATCCTTACACAATGGCCTGACTCTATCTAGTCAGTTAACACTACATCCTCCATAGGCAAGCACTGTGGAGCTGCCCCTTTTATATTGCGGGCGTCGGTCGTCAAGAAGCAGTAGATCTTAGTGGGGTAAGGGTACACGACTGTGACCTGGAAACACAGATGTTGTATACGCAGAATCCTCTGTCACGACACTGGACGGAGCTTATTCCTGTCCAGCTCTTTGTGTGAGCTCATCCTAGGGTACTAGCAGCTATTTCGACGGCATCATGGCTCGGACATAGATTTTGCAAGACGGAGTGCGAGCGAATGGCGCTAGGGTCGACTAAGATCTTGCATAAACCTTGCAAACCAAGCTCAAAATTGGGGGTTCGTAGCACGCTTTCTCCTGCCACCAAACTCTCAGACTGCATCAGAATGAGAATACCAGACTCTCGGGGCTCAAAACCCCACCATTGACTTTTTAGCGTCTCCAATCTGCGCATACCGTGCATAATGTACGATCAAGTGCATGCAGATTTACGTGCCTGATTCATTCGCCGGTTGAGAAATCCTGGTTCCACACAAAGCCACCCAGCGTATACGACGATTCGCACATTCTCAGAAATTAGGACTCAGCCTCACTTTTGCCACTCACGAAGTTGACAGAATTTATCCTGTAACAACATTGGTCATCTAGGGCTCGCAGAGGATGTTCCACCTGCTGCCCAATGGCCGCTGCAGAATTAAGTGGTCACAGTGCGCAAAGGTCTTCCGAAGCTTCTGAGAGATCTTCCTGCACCTATCTTCCATTATGAGACGTTGTCTAGCATACGTTCACGTGACGTAAAAAGCGGTATACTCCTAGGTGAAGCATCGCTTTGCATCTAAGCCCCTGAATGGTTCAATTCTAAGTGAATACGATAAGGACGCAAAACTCGGTATAAGGGGCGATCTTAACCTCCCCTTTCAGGAAGAATCAGCTAGGGCAACTACCGGCAATCACTATGGACAATATTTCATGGGTTCAATTGAGGGTCAAACACCGTAAAAGCAATTTGCCTATCCATGAAAAACGAAATGACTGCTGCCCGCTTGATTGACACCGCACCTGTCAAACGCCGAGCCGAGCCGCTCCTATCCCCTGCTACATGGCCGGTGAGGTACGCCACATCGCCAATAGGTAATTCAGCCTGCCCCATCACGTAAAACCCACGTTGGTGGTGGCTTACTCATGACTGATAGTCGTCTCTGGGTTGACGGATGCTTTGACTTTTTTCACCATGGGCACGCAGGGGCTCTACAACAAGCCAGGAAATTAGGCTCTGAGCTCTACTGTGGTGTTCATTCAGACGAGGAGATAGCAAAGAACAAAGGTCCAGTAGTTATGCACATGAATGAGCGAATTTTAGCAGTAGAAAGCTGCAAATGGGCCACTAAGGCGATTGGAGATGTCCCGTATGTCACCGATCCGAAAGTTATGGATTCGTATGGCTGCAAGTACGTCGTTCATGGTGACGATATCACAACCGATGCCAATGGCTACGATTGCTATCAGGAGGTCAAGGATCTGGGCCGTTTTTTGGTGGTGAAACGCACGCCAAACATTTCCACTACAGATCTGATTGGTCGCATGCTGAGCAGCTCTACTGCTCACCTTATCAAGCCGGCTACCCAGGCTAACAACACTCACTTTTTGCTGCAGAGGCCTCAGATAGACAGGTTCGAGATGTACGCTACGGGGTGCGATGCAAAAGACCCTCATTCAGCCGTCTACATTCTTCTAGATGGCTCGACCATGAAGAAGCTAGTCAGCCCCAGCAAGACAGTTGCCGGGAAATTGGCTACAAATACCTTCTACGTGGATGGGAGTTTCGACTTGTTCCACCCCGGACACATGCTCTTCCTCAAGGAGGTGTGGGAGGAGGCCCAGGCGGCAAATGCTGCTGTATGTGTGGGTATGCACGACGATTCTACCGTCAATCAAGCAAAGGGTCAGAACTATCCTATTATGAACATGTTCGAGCGGGCTCTCTGTGTGCTGCAGTGCAGGTACGTCGATGCGCTGGTGCTCGCTGCCCCATTTCATCCTTCCACCACCTTGAATACGATTTTGTCCACTGGGGACATCAAGGTCACCAAGGTGTTCCACGGGCCCACTCCAATCATAACTAATAGAGGTGCGAGCGAGGATGAAACTGATCCCTATGCAGATGCGAAAAAGGACGGCATGTTCGAGGAAGCGGACACCGATTCATTCCAGCATATGACTACTGAAACTATAGTTAATAGAGTCTTGACCCACCGACGGCTATACGAGGAAAGGCAGCGGAAAAAGGGAGTCAAGTCCGAAACTGAAACTACGCTACGTCGCTCCGAGTTGGAACAAGAGCGGCTGAAATAATTTCGCAATCGTTGCTTTTGGAGCATATTTCGTAAGCCCTAACATGTGTTGTGTCTATATATTACATTGAAATAATCTTTATGCAACATACAGCACGAGCCTGCCTGACATAACCCGATTGGGCGACCTACATGCATGATGCAGTTCTGTCCATATATTGACGACCTTTAACTGGAGCTACCGGAGTTCTGCGGCTGCCTGTAGTCATAATATGCCTTGGTAACCTGCACAGCTGCCACTATAGGGCTGGGTCTCTATAATCGGGATTCAAATCTGTATAATTTGGATACAAAGCGCTGCACAATATGCAGCCTATAATCTAAAGCGTTACAAAGACCCAAATAGCACCGTTTCACACTTAAAAGTAGCAAGGCCCGCGGGGATTGCGCTTGAGGCAAGCTTTCATTTGGTTAGGAGTTTGTATTAAGAAAACTTAATTATAGATAATTACTGATTGCGTGGTTTTACAGTGGGGGATACTCAATAAAAAGTCTATTTAGAGGAGAAGGGCAGCAACACCAGCGGCGAAGACAGCACCGACACCAGCAGCAGCGGCAGCGTTGGCAGAAGCGACACCAGTGGCCTCAGCAGAAGAAGCCTCAGCGACAGTGGTATCCTCAGCAGCAGAAGACTCCTCACCAGTGGGAGCAGCGGAAGATGAATCGTCATCACCACCAGAAGACTCGCCAGAGTCGTCGCCGCCAGCGCAGGTCAACTCAGGGAAGGTGGGGGCATCAGCGCTGTAGGCAGCGGCAGCAGAGCTGAAAGCGGCGCTGAGAGAGCCAACGGGGCCAGCGAGGGAGGAGATAGCATCACAGTCGGCAGAGCCAATGGAGTAGATGCTATTGATGATGTTGCCAGAAGGACCAGAAAGCTCCTGGATATCACCCTGGACAATGGAGGATGCGCCAACAGACTGGAAGTCAGAGGCCTTGGAGGTCAAAGCATCAAGCAAACCAGCAACAGTGGTAGAAAGAGTGGCAAGAGCGCTGACGTTGTCAGAGGTGATGTCGGCCTCAGAAAGGGAACCAACGTCACCCTCGAGGGCAGCAACGGCATCAGAGAGAGGACCGTAAGTCTCCTGGATGGCGAGAGCACCGCTCAAACCATCGCCAGAGGACCAGCCGTCAACAAGGGACGAAAGGATGGAGGCAGTCTCAATGACGGCAGAAGCGTCACCAGCGAGATCAGCAGCAACGAGGGATGCGAGGGCAGCGAGAATAAGAGACTTGGAGTACATGTTGATGAAGAACTGAAGCCAGCGGTGGGTATTTATACACTATAGCGCCAGTGCCGTCTGACGAACATGATGCATATGCAAGCTCCACTACCAATTTTGGACGTGCATCGGGTACGCGGTTCGGGCAGGCTAGTGAGCTGGGCAGCCCCAGGGCGGCTGAAAAAACAATTCTGCGAAGGAATACGCTAAAGCCAGTAAAAGAGCAGCTTAAAACATTGTTGTGGTGAGAATTGCGCAATACATCGGAGAGATTTTCTCCATCGCATTACATATGCGCGTTATGCAAGGTCCATTTTGGATAGCGGGTTGGTTATAGCGGGGTAGATGATCTTCGCATTGCGGGAGGTCAAAAATTTGTGGTGTGCCCCTTGCGGATAGCAATCGTGCGGAATCAAACTCTCGCTCGGCGCCCTCGAGCAGGCGGCGGACGACCACAACAACATGAGCAATATCGTGTATGCAGTGCCGTTGATCATGTACAATTGGGAATATTGTCACCCTCTGAGAGTGGGGTGAGTAAAAATGAAACAGGTGTGTCAACAAACGCAATTTCTAACTAATGGTTGCGAAGACCCGGCCACTGCGGTTTTCTCGGGGATTTAGCTCTATTGTGATTGGGGGTTACCCCTGCACAGCCAAGTGATTCAGACACCTGAAACGCGGCAACACGCCACAGTGGTTCGAGGTGGGATTAGACCCCGCCAATGGCCCTTTCGCAATCGCCGCAGGCGCCACCGCCACCTTTCGCCTAGCAAGTAATCATCAACCATTGCCTTAGTAAGCCAGCTATCGAAGGCATGGATAACGACGGCAAGCTTCGGCTCGACATCCCCCAGCAGGCAAAAGAGGGCCCAGCCGTTGGCGCCCCACAGGGACAGAGCATCCTTGTTCATGAAGGTGAGCAGAACGTCAAGGCCCCACCCAAGGAGGTCCACCCTCACTTCGTCGAGGGCCCAAAGGTCGACCGTAACGTCGAAGGAGCGTCTTCGTGCGGCAGCCCCGCACTGGCCTCGGTCAATGGTGCTCTTGGGAGCCCCGACCCGGAGGAGCTCGTGGGCAGGGCGACCGTGCCCAAGCCTAATCACCCCCGAATCGTGCAGGATGACGGGAAAATCCACATTTTAGTGGGCGTCACCGGGTCCCTCCATATTGCCACCCTCAAGCAGATTGTCCAGAAGCTGAGAAGCATCTACGGGGACAGGATGGCCGTGCAGGTGGTCATGACCAAGGCGGCCGAGAAGATGGTGGGAAACCACCCTCCCCCGGCGTGGGTCGAGATCTGGCACGACGAAGACGAGTGGAACGACTGGCACTCGAGATCAGACCCGGTCGTGCACATTGAGCTTCGCCGGTGGGCCGATATCCTCCTGATCGCCCCGTGCAGTGCAAACACCCTGAGCAAGATCGCCATGGGACTGTGCGATAATCTATTAACAAACATAGTGCGGGCCTGGAACCCGCAATTCCCCATCCTGATAGCCCCCGCGATGGTGTCGTACGCGTACTCTAATCCAGCCACCAAGCACCACCTCAGCATCATCAAGGACGAGATGAAGTGGATCGAGGTCCTCAAGCCGACCGAGAAGGTCGCAGTGTCGTACGGAGGCATTGGCCTCGGGGGCATGATGGCCTGGAATGAGATCGTCGACAAAGTCGTAATGAAGCTTGGCGGGTATCCCGAGGAAGACGAGGACGACGAGGAAGAGGAAGACGAACGAGGTATTCAGAACAGCAAAAACGCCCTCCTCACTAGACAAACCCTGGATAACACAGTCGCGGACGACGACGATGATGATGATTAGCTTAAGTTATTCCTTCTTTAATTAATGGTACCTCGCATCGTTGGCGCGGGCGAGCGTGTTTGGAAGCTGATCTCCTCTGTGGCTGCAAATATGTAGGTAGAATATTTAACACTGTGCCAACCTAGTCGAGACAAAACCCCACGTTCAGGACCTTGATGGGCTCCTTGTGGATCTCCTGGAGCATCGTGTACGCATGGTCAACCAGGAACCTGTCGAGCTTCTTGAGATTCTCCGTGTACTTGATGGGCATGCTCCTGGATTTGCGGCCGCCATGTATATTCTGGAGTCCTGCGCTCACGCGGAACTTGGATATCCGCCGCTCCTCGTTCTGTTCGAGCGTCTGGGCGATCAGCTCGCTCACAAGACGCTGAAGTACATGCTTGGACTGCGCTGGGTGGAGCTTGGGCAGAAACGAGTCTTCGACAGTGATCTGGTGCGGCCGCTCCCACGGCACGATGTCGACGTTCTCCTGGCCAGTAACGATATCCCACAGCTCGGGCTTGAGTTTCTTGCAAAACGTTTCTTTATCGTACACTTTGAAGAGTTCAGAGACAGTGGGATTCTCAAGATCCAGGATCTGCACCGTCCGCCGCCCGAATCCAGGCACCTTGCGTAGATCCAGCGTGAGGAGAAACGCTTCCTGCTCACTTGGCATCAGAACAGTGACTCCACCGGGTTTGTTGTAGCCGCAGACGATTTTCGCCAGCGTCTTTGTAGCTGCCACCCCTATTGAGCATGAGTACCCAAGCTCGAGGAGCATGCGGTCCTTCACGTACTGTGCCAGAATGCCCGCCAAGTACATTTGCGGAGGGCAGTCCCCAAATTTATTTTGATTCGGGGGAATAGTTTTGCCCTGGAACTCGAAAAAGAAATCTGGGCACTCCACCTTTACCGGCCCATAGTCAATGGTGAGACCCAGGCCCGCCTCCTCGGGGAGATCGCTGCCAAAAAGATGTTTAGTGGATTTCAGGGCATTTTGAACGAGGCTGGTGATCTCCACCTTGACCTCCTCGAGCCCGAGCCGCTCGACTGGAGAGTCTAGTACGGACTTGACAAACTCCAAGATCTCAATGCCAGCATGCTTGTATTTACTAAGATCCTCACCATTAACTAACCTGATATTTGGGTACTTCTCCTTGATCTCGAATACATTTGACATTTTCACTAGTCCTAGTTTACGTGCAGCATAGCTCAGCGTGACCGCGGCGTGCTTCTGAAAAACAATAAACGGCTCATCTCGGAGACTCGGATCGAGTCTCTGCTCGACGGCACAGTAGAAAGCGTCCATATCCAGCGACAGAAATGCCCTCATCGCCTATGGCTCCATGGACGCCTCTTTGCCACATTTGCCAACGGTAAGTAGTCTCGCTACAGACATCATGTGAGCATGCTGTAATCTGTATCGTCTAATACACTAAAAGAGCTCGATTGCCCGCCACTGCATGCGGCTCATAGACGTGCATGCCCCGACTATGCTGAACGCTCCCACACTTCTAATTCCAAATTGCCTGCAGCGGTCCTGTGACCGACGCTTGCAGTCCGGGGCAAGCGCCACAAGTCGCCACGTGATTTAATAATGAATCCAACCAGCCTGCTCTTAAACTCTTATCATGGCGAAGAAATCAATGCTTAAAATCATCATCCTCGGCGATAGTGGAGTCGGCAAAACCTCCCTTATGCAGCAGTATGTGAAGAATAAATTCAGCACCCAGTACAAAGCGACAATCGGTGCCGACTTTCTCACCAAAGAAATCACACTGGACGACCGACGGCTAATCTTGCAAATCTGGGACACTGCGGGCCAGGAGCGGTTCCAGAGCCTGGGCGTTGCGTTCTACCGCGGAGCTGACTGCTGCATCCTCATGTTTGACGTCAACAACGCAAAGAGCTTTGATCAGCTCTCGAGCTGGAGAGACGAGTTTTTGTTGCAAGCGAACCCCACTGACCCCGAGAACTTCCCGTTCGTCGTGATTGGGAACAAGATTGACGTCGAGGAGTCCCGTCGTGCCGTATCGAAACAGAAAGCCCAGAGATGGTGCCAGCAGAATGGCAACCTGCCGTACTTTGAGACCTCTGCCAAGGAGGCCACCGGGGTACAGCAAGCGTTCGAGGTGGTTGGACGCAGTGCATTGCAGCAGAGCAGTGCCGACGAGTTTGATCAAGAGTATCCGGATGGCGTAGATTTCAGCCAGTATGAGCAAGAGAATACTGGATGCGGATGCTAGAGTGGGCATCGAAGGTCTCGTTGCTTGATCGCTCTTTGCACGAGTGCCCTGCATCGGGGCCAAGTTGTTATTGCAAACCCCAGGGATGGATGACCTGCGATGTATTTAATTCAATAAGTTAATAGTTCAATAATGTTGAGATCACACCCTCACGCAGAGTGGCCGGGCAGTGGGAGGATTAAATATCTATGCAAATGCTATGGTTTATGCTAGGGCATTTATCGTGGACTTCATGGTCTTGGAGTCAAACCGACGGGCTCTTGCGATTCAAAAACAACTGGGACATCTCGCCACCCCCCTCAGTCTGCTCGAGCAGCTCCACGAACTCCACAAGCCAGCCAACCCACTCGTCTATCCAGGACCTGAATATCCACCACGCACCGAACGACGTACCATTGCGGCGCGAGATGTCACGCAGAGCGGTGGTCGCTACCGCAGACAGGCCCAGGGAGAATATTCTGATTGGCGCGGCAGGGTACCGGGCCCGTAAATGAACCAGATAGTGCATCCAAGCCATGAGCGGTCCTGCCGCATCGTTAGCATTATCCAAAAGTTGAGGTATCTCGTTTTTAATGACCAGTTCTGTAAATTCTTGATTGCAAGGAGCGTCGCGGGCAGCTGCCGGCGTTACCAGCTCTAACCAGTCTGTTTTCATCTTGCGAATGTCCGCTTCATTCATTAAGATTTTATTTGCATTATGCGCAGCTTCGTTAGCCCGCAGCAGCCGGTCCAGCATTCGAATCAGCGGCTGGGCGTACTTTTTTTTGAGTTGGACATAGTGGTCGGGCATTGACATACGTTGCTGGTCAATACAAATAAGTAAATTCATCCGAAGACCATGTATACAGTGGGTCCATTCGGTGCTTAGGGGTTTGAGGCTCAGGGGAGCAAACACCAGCGCCATTTCTGAGAATAGCCGCTTGTCGCACTCAAGCATCCAGTATACAGTGTCGGTGCGTTGCAACAGTCGCTGCACCGGCACTGCGACCGAGCTGTGGAAACCTGAGAACTGCGAGATGAGCTGCTTGAACTGAGTGCTTCGCAGATGCCCTAGCAATGCTCGACAATGGGACTTGTAGAGACCGTGTAAAGTCGTAACAGTATCGCAGTCTGCGTCGGGTCCAACAAAGTTCTGGATCTGCGGGACAATGAACTCCTCAGATGGAGACCTGTGAAGCAGGGCCCACAGGTCCGCATAGGCGGGAGTCTGCTTGGGGGTCGGCCGGCTCAGCGGAGAGGCCGCGCTCGACACGCTGGTGTTCACGGGGGGACTCTCGGTCTGCATTGACGCCGGGCTGAAAGAGTCCATGAGGTTCGATTGGGGGGTGCCTAAGTTGGGACTCGGGGTCCGAGTCAGGGCTGCACTTTCCAGTAGCGCCACTCCGCAGTAGTGATACTTTGAATGGCCCCGCACGCCCAATCGCCGAGTCTTGATATTGGGAAAGACCATCCTGACCAGCTTGCCGAACGAAGCATGGTTCAGAGGCTTTAGCTTGAAATCATCGCATGCATTTACATAGTGTGCGTAAATACGATTCCTAGGGATATTTGCATCGGGCTTGGCCTCGCAAGAGCGAAGAAGCCAGCTCATGCCAAACACTTGTCGAGACTTCTCGGCCAATGGGCTGTTGTCGTCCTCCCGAACATGGGCCACTGCCCTCTCCAGAGGAAATCTCAGCGAGTCCAGCGCTATTCGCTTGAGATCACTCTCGGGATCATCCCCAACCTCGGGTCGAGGACTCGCCTCACTCATACTCATTCGAGGAGTTTTGGCGGCAGGAGCAGGCACAACTACTCCAGGGCTTTTACGACGGGGAAGAGTATTCCCCAGCAGTTCGAGCTCATCATGCAATGGAGGGAACGGTTCAGGCATCTCTGGCTGAAATGGAAAATTGTATTGCGGACGCATCTGTGGAGGCACAGGGCCCTGGGGTATTCCTACTGGAGGCCCCACTATATGGCTTCTTGGAGGAATACGGTTATAGGCATCGAGCGGGAATTCGTTGTAAAGCCTATTGTCAGTCTGGGGTGCGGCGTAGGAGACCACCCGCCGAGGATCAGCCTGTAGCTTCCCTTTAGGTACAGGAAGTCCCCCTGCAACTTCAAATGAGCCTGGACGCACCTGTGAGGGTTGTTGGCCCGGGTCCATTAAGAGAAGTCACCTTTTGATTGACTAAGGGGAAGTGAAAAGTCCAGCAGCCGGTGAGTAAGATATCCGAAATGCGATAGTAAATAAATACATGCTTGTAATGATTGAAAATAAAAAACACTGACACTTAAATTCGAAAGGATGCCAAGTTTCTTCGCCAGGTCGGAGGCAGAGAAAATAGTTCATTGTATAAATGAACGAAAAATGAGGTTATTCAATTACGTTTAGGATATCTGGTTTACGAATTGCCATTGCTACATCGAGGACAACACCTGACTGCAGAGTTTGCAAATGAGGCTGAGTTGAGTGCGAGTAAAATGCCCGGCTACGGCAATGAGCTGCACCTGCAATGCCGATCGATTTCCAGTACGAACCTATCTTAAACTGGTGAAACTCGGGCTGCCAGGGCTTGCTCCAGTTTCTGCAGGCTAATGCATAAAAGCCTTCTTGCCACATCAATTAGTGGCTAGATACTGGGCGGGGGATCAGCGGACATGCGATTCCCAATTTTGAGCCGCTTGGCCACTATATGTTTCCACTTTCCTTGATGCAGTCTTTGCCTCGGCAGCTGCAATTGCAATATCTCTCGCCCTCCTTGTTCGCCAGTGTCTAATTCATTTATTACTCAGCTACACGTTGAGGTTCCGATATTGTTTACTCTCTGGGTTAGGGATAAACAAGATCATGCAGCTTCCTGCACACTCGCTCTTAACCATCTACAATCAATGGCAACCTGGCTACGCAATGAGTTGCCAGAGGAGTGGCCTCAGCAGGATGGGGTGAGCACCACAGGATCAACTAACTCTGGTTCTTCGGAGGTTCAAGCACCAACAGTGGCTATCCAGCCCCCAGACTCCGCCCAACAGACCGCACAATGGAAGCATGCTCTTCGTAAACAAACAAATAGCCATGCTGAGCACTTGCAAGGTCTGTTCCCCGACGAGACCTCAGACTCTGATCATCTTAGCTCTGTTAGTGAGGGCACTCGTCGTCTCAAACTGTTCACAAACACAAAGAATACCTACACGAACCAGCGTCTAGATGCCCTGGCTACCTCTCTGCAGGGGAAGGGGGACCAGGAAGCTAATCAGAGTGATGTCGCTGCTAAATATATGGATGTTGGCCAGAATGTACTCTCCAAAATCCGTAAAGCATCAAACCTCGAGCTCAGAGCTGTCTATGAGAACTCCAAAGAAGACACTAGCCTCGACGACCTCGATCGGAACCTCGATTACAAGGCCGATTCTAATGGCTCTACCCTCACCGAGCTGAGCCAGCCTCACGATTCGAGCGTCCGTCATGTAGACAACAGCATCCACCCTAGTATCCAGGAACAGATGCAGCCAAACACAGTACGATTTCGCACCCCTCACTACACTGAAACTGATCATGACGATGTAGAATCTCTCGCGATACAGGATTATAACTTGGAGACCAAACCTAGCATGTCGTTCGTGGGCGAGCCGCTGACAACGAGCGCTAGCGATAGCTCAGGACGTGTTCAAGTCAGACGAGATGTGCCATTTATCCCTTCGCGGAGCACCCAGTCCCGTACGAGCACTCCTAGCATGAACGCACAGCCGCGACGCAGGCAAAGTACCGATAGCGTTATCCGGCCCATTCGCGCCCATAATGTGCAGAAAAAGGCCTCCAAGAATGATTATACCAGCCTGCAGGGTAGTGTCAAGGTAAAAAGCGTGAGCTCTTCAATAAGGTCTACCGAATCAGATAAGCTCGACAGGGTGTTTGAAGCTACTAACTCTAGCGCGGAGCTCCGAGAGGTGCCACTGAAGAATTTTGAAGATACAAGCATTGCCAGGAAAAATGTCTCCTTTAGCGGATCGCTCTACGAGCTTGTCAAACTGCTACCAGAGAATGAGGATTCCTATGCGGACCTCGCCTCTCATGACCTTGAGTGCATCAAGGGACTGGATGATATGCTCCCCAACTTATCTGTGGTCGATCTCAGTCACAACAAGCTTCAGGTGCTTGAAGGTCTTCCTCCCTCAGTAGTTCAAGCAAATCTCAGCTTCAACAACCTGAACAGAATATCGACATTTCCTCTTTCATTCATCACAAACCTAGACCTCTCGCACAATTCCCTCGTAGATCTAAGAGGACTTGCTCAACTCCGCGTACTTTCTTCCCTGGATATCTCCCATAACAAGTTATCCTCACTTGAGGGAATCCAAGCCCTGGATTGCCTCCAGCACTTGAGGGTCGACCACAACCTTCTCAAATCAGTGAACATCAGCCACGCTAAACTGGAGAGTCTGAATGCTAATTCAAACGAGCTCACGGCGCTCCGATTGAATACCCCCAAGTTGACTACTCTAGAACTCAATGACAATAGACTCTTCTCCTTCGACCCTGTTCCGTCGGTGAAGCGTCTGCACATGCGCAATAACAATGCCTCTATGGATTTTAGCGGATTCCCCTATCTTGAGTTCTTAGACTACGAAGGAAACCCTTCGATCAATGAGGGTGACATTAGGCCACTTGTCGTGAAGATGAGTGAGGTGACGAAGTTCAACTCTGCATGCCTAATGAACTGCATGGCTGCGAAGTTAACAACTCAGCATATTGGAGACATCACACTCCCCCTTCAGCAGCTCGACATGACGAACGCCAATCTTACTTCCATCCCCAAGTGGCTCAATCGACTTCCAAATCTTCGAAGCCTGAATCTGTCCTTCAATAAGCTAGAGGACAACTCATTAGCGAAGATTGCTGAGATAAAGTCACTCTCAAACTTAGCCATTGCAGGTAACCAAATACGTGAGATATCATCTGTGGTGTTCTGGTTGCAGAAGTTACCCAATCTAGGTGCTCTTGACATAAGAGGCAATCCTTTGAGTCAATTACTCTACCCGGATATCTTCACTCTCCTGGACGGTCGTGAATATGACCAACTCCTTGGTCTGGATTGGAGGGACCTTGTCGAAAACTGGGAGAGGAAAGAGAGCCGTAAAGAATATTTTAAGACATTATCCTCACTTTCTTTATGGTGGTTAGATGGTTTGGAGATCGATATGAAGCACTCCAACAAGTACTGGAACAATGTCATGGGCTTCGGTCTCGGCAATTTGCGGCCGTCCAACAAGCCCCAGTCGGTTACTGTAGCACCGTCGCCCAACTCAATCACATCTCTGAAGTTTTCTACTCCCCAAGAAAACCAACCGCAGTACAAAACCCCCTCACGTATCTATCGTGAAATCAGCAGCATCGGCACGAGATATGGCAGCGCGGAAAAAGATGATACTATGAGTCGCAGCGTGTTAAAACCCGTTATGGAGACTAAACCCATAAACACAAAGCACAAGCACGAGACACAAATTGCCTCTGCGTTCATCCAAGAGAACAGTCCGATCGATGATCAAGTCTTCGCAAAGCTCACTGCTGATTTAATAGTAGGGCTCTATCGACGAGAGCTGAAGAAACATTCTAGTCCCAAAAAGTCACACGGCGGCCAGCGCAAAACTAAGTCCACGAGGGTCTAATAATACACCCGCTAATTCCTTATTTAATTGAACACTAATTTATTCTAAATGTTTATAATACATGGTGGTCTTCATTTATTTTTTCGCATAAGCACGCTTGAAAAGAACTAAGCCTATAGTACCTCGGCATTATGCTGTGCGAGTGGCGAGTGTTACATCCAGTGTCGAAGATCAACGTATTTTTGAATATATGTCGCGTTCACGAGGACCGATAGTGAGACTCTCCTGTTCAGAAACGCAAGAACCTGAATTGCGCAACTAGATACGCGTAACTTCACGGTCTCGATCGGCAGCGACATATGGAGGGACATTGAATGATTTCCAACAATTATTTCGTTACGGATGCTGCACTAGTGCATCCATATTTAGGAAATACGTTTACTAACTGCGTTCTAATACTTCGCCTGTAGGCTAAGTGAGTCAAGATTGCTTGCTCTCCTTATATGTATTCGACCAGACTGGATCTCTGCTAAATCTGCAGCACTTGTCAAGTAACCAAAAGTTCATGGTTTTATGTCGGTAAGAAGTAGCAACCTTGAGCCCTACTGCACTAGATAAGATTTCACCACAATCTATCAGAATACAAGAGACACAATAATAGCATTGAGCTTGCATCGCGCCGGCAAGTTTGAGTAGATCATCGCGTGACTGCATATGGTAGCATGTACTGGCTTAGGGCTATCTCCTGTCACGGCTTCAAGGCTGTTTCGCGCGATATTCAAGGGTAATCATGTTTAATTCAATTTATTGGTCGAGGCCGTGCCACTATTAGATCTCATCAGTGAAGTTGCACTATTAGTGCCATCGTCTGTTCTCGGCTAAGCACCACCTGCATATGCACGTTTAAGATTCACCAATATAGCACGCTCCGGAGATGCTCACACCAAAGCATTTTCTGATCTGCCAAGTGACCCGAAGTAGTCCCCCTCTCGCGGGTCGATCGAGCACTCAACGACCTAAGAAGGCTATCATTGCTGTAGTATTTCTACTTGATGGGAACTTTCAGATTAGTCACATCATACTCGTATGTGCAATGGGCTGCTAACCCTAAGTTTGGACGTCTTGTACTCCTACGTATTCCCTCAACTGGGATATAGGGACCTCATTAATTTATATATAGCATTGGAATACATTCGTCCGGCGATTCGTTCGTACAAGCACTGGGATACACATTATAAGGCAGTGTTTTCTGAGGACGCAGTTGTACCACCTCAGTCTGGTTTTGAACGGTTTTGTAGCCGCTGCTATGCATCCGTTTATTGCTGGGGTATCATATCTCACATGAGAGACTCAGAGTTGGACACACCGACTACTTCTTATGAAGGCGGTCTTGGATTCATTCGAGTTCCGGTCAAAGCTGATTTGCGAGGTCTCCATGTAATCAAAAAATATGCTGCGAGCCATGCCGTGCTGCAATTGGATGGGCACGTTTACAGATATTTAGGATCATGGCGGCCCGATCCTCGATGGCCCGAATTGATCAAAAAGCTCCGCTGCCACGAGGCCGAAATCACCGGCACCGGCAATTCGAACACGATAATATATGTTGGATTCAGCAATGTTGTTTTGAGGCTGCGTTTGAGCCACCCAAACCATGAAATTATTGATGCGGCATTTTACTGGAACAAGACATTCTTGCTGGTGAGAGACCTCGGCCTCATAGTGTTTGATTCGGTTTATGAGCTCCCAGGGTCGCACGATAGCGAGTCGCCGTACAAAGTGCTTGTCAGTGGGAGCGATTTTCCCATGCCCTGCAAGCAAGTTTGTTTTTTCTCTGAAGCTTACAGCTTCGCTCTGTTATCTGCCACGCGAGGAACTGTGTACGAACTTCGGGTAGATAATGCCAGTCTTGTCCACGAATGGAAAAAGTACTCTTTTGCGGTTCCTATCAAACAGATTGCCCGGTTAGAGTATCGGTATAAGACACTCCAAGAAGATGGGAAATGGATATTTTGCTCATTGCCACCGGGAGGCGTCCATAAGACTGGAGTTTTAGGGCTTGGTATAGACCACAATGTGTACTATTTCGACTTTGCCCTCGGTAACGTTACTCAGATTCCCGGCCTACAAGACATTGTAAAAGTGAGCTCAAAAGGCGGAGCATTTGTGTGTCTCGACAAATACGGTCAAGTGTACTTCGCTGGCGATACTAGCGTCCCCTTCCATGGTCTTGGTGACGACATCGAATATGATATGGTCGAGGATGATGAGTCGCTAAAAATTAAAACTTCAGTCCTGTATAGATCCCCTACCAGCGATCTCATGACAATCGACTACCGACGTGCTCTTGAACGACCTTACCTGATAAAATTGACCACCTCTGAACAGCGCAGGTCTCCATACATCGTCTATCCTAGGAAACTCCCATTCAAGGAGTTTGTAGTGGACGTCAACATTTGCGGTAGCGAGTGCAGTGCCGTTGTTGTGACCCCAGCATCTCTACCAAAATAGCAGCGGTATTTACTCGCAAGTTCGTCTCAAACTACCTAACGATCATGTTGGCCATCGCCAACATTGTCTTTTAAGACTAGCATCATGCTATTTTCTATGAACCATTAATCTGCGATCGAAGTAGTAATGTAAGCAATGCTAACCTCATTTCGCAATCTGCAAGACTCAGGTCTATACCAGCCTAAGACGAAAACGTGCTTGGCATGTGCTCATTGTGTTTGTCATCATGGAGTTTCTGAAGGGGATATTCGCATATAATGACTATGAAAAGAAGCTCCTGAGTCAAGATGGCGACTCTAGTCTAATTAAGAAAAACTCTAAACTAGTTAATCTCTCGAATGGCCAAACGCTTCGTATCGTTTCAGTCACTAACGACCACGCGCGGAAAATTGGCACCGAATTGTCAAATGAACTACCTTTGATTCTATTTATTCACGGCCTCGGTGGGCAGCTCAACCAATTCGAGTTTCTGATAGACACCTTCTCCTATTTTGCCTCCGTGGTTGCTGTTGATCAGCTCGGTCATGGCCAGAGCTCTTATACTGACGATTGGAAGTCCTACACCACCACGAGTTTGGTAGCAGACCTCCAGGAGGTGCTGAGGTCCGACCAAGTACCTGCTCATAAAGGAGTGTTCATTATTGGGCACTCAATGGGTTCTATAGTGGGCTTGCGTCTTGCTCAGTCCCTGCCAGACTGTGTTGGGATCGCATGTGTGACTCCTCCGTGGACTGATGATCCTGAGAAGCTGGAGCGACTGAAACGCTGGCTCTACTGGGTACCCACTCTATTGTTTGATATCTTTCGTGCCTGGGGACGGGTTGGAGGAACTGAGAGCCAAAGTGTTAGGTCTTTTGTGAGCGCAAAGTCATCTTCTCCGGCCATTAGAGAGCGCCAGCTGCGCACGAATCTGCAGTCAGTATCTAAAACCTGGCTTAGAGTGGTTTATGGGTTTGAGTTTCTCCACCCAGACCAGCTGCAAGTGGGCGTCCCTATTATATGCATATCCGCAGAGGACGATCATGTGTGTCCTCCAAGTAATGTCCAGAAATTTGCGGAGGCTTTGCGTAAGGCAGGTAACAAGTGTGTTGAGTATAAGCTCGTGCATAACTCAGGTCACGCCGTGATCATTGAGAAGCCAGAAGTGCTGTCAGCTCTAATATGCGCATTCATCCAACAGAAGGTAGATGAGAGATTGTCACTAGCCTGGCAGCTGCAACATATTGCGAGCAAGAGCGACAAGTGGTCTCTCAAGAATGAGTCGAAATGGAGGGAAACCCAGAATGTTGGTGCGGTCGTCAAGAACTCGCGGTTCAGAGGGATGAAAACCCTTCGCCAGGATGACCCAGACCACAGTCCAGCCACACTCGAGAAGAATTTCCCCGATATCTGCGCAATCATTGATATCAGTAGAGAGGCACCACCCTACGACCCTTCTACTTTTACACGGATAAAGTACTACAAGTTCCCTACCGTGTCAAAGATTCCACCCTCCAGAGAGGAGGTCGCCAAATTCGTTGAGCTTGTGAACTCCATCAAATGCGAAGGAACGATTGGAGTCCACTGTCATTATGGCTTCAACCGCACTGGCTTTTTGATCTGCAGCTATTTATTGGAAACTACCGACATGAGTGTGCAGGATGCTATTCGGGCTTTCCAGGACTCCAGACCGTCTGGCATCCACCATGTTCACTTTATTGACGAGTTGTATGTGAGATATGAAGGCTAGCCCTGCCAGAATATGATCAGGAGCAGCGCTCAGCCCTATATAAGTAATATAGACGCTGCAGCATGCTTTGAGGCGTACTTGTCTCGCAAAGTATAGTGCAGCCCACACGCTCTCGCTTATTTATAGCTAACTTTTATGTTTTTGTATACGCACAGCAATGCAGCTAATCAACCACTTGGGATCCGCGATCAAAACTCAATGTGTATTTATAAAATTATAAGTACATCCAAAAGTCCGCGGGGCCTAGTTATATTCAAAACCGAGCCGGTGATCTCACGCGGGCACCCGGCTGATCTCGCCGTATGAAACATATGTATCTTATTATTCGCACATTTATTGGTACATTCCAATGTCAATCAGCAATCCGCATCCGTCTACGGGTAATTTCATCCGAGACAGTCATCTCCACTCCTCACACCAACCTTGCATAATCCCTGCATGAGCCCAGTTACCACTAACGGACGTTTTGCGTTGGTCTCATCGGCTTTCAGCCTAGTGCAGGTATCTTTACTCTATGGAATCGCTCCAAAAAAGGCTGCCAATCTTCTTTTTGGGTTCGATTTGACCGCCCCGGGAATGGCCCACATTTTCAGAGCAATTATGGGGGCATACTGGGGCATTGCTAGTTACTGGATTATTGGAGCCAAGAACGAAAGCTTCAGAAACTCAGCATTGCTCTCTTGTGCCCTCATTATGTACGGTCTTGCAGGAGGGAGAACCCTCAGCGTCTTCCTGGACGGATTACCAGAGCCAGCATTTCTATTGTTTATTGGTGGAGAGATCTTCTCTGGCACTTTAGCTCTGCTGGCCTTGAAAGCAAATTATCGAACTACTAAACGCGAATAACTAAGTCATTACTTCTATGCAAGGATGCTGTATTACGTACTTACATAATGCGTGTGTAGATTTGCGACGAGCGGCATCAAATCACCCCACCATTAACTCTCACTAACCATCTGACCACCCATCATGGCTAGACGACCCACTATTGGCCTCTTAGCGGTCGCTTTGACCATTGTGACTTTTTTTTATCTGATGTCCTCCCCTCACGGACAGGTAACAGTTGAAAAGATCAAGAGTACCTGGACGCCACCTAATCCTGATATTCCTCGAGAGGAGTCCAGTCGATTCGCTGAAAAGACGGAGGCCGACAGCCTGCTCGATTCTGCCAATTCCAAGTCTTCCTCGGGCCCGGATCTCCAGAGCCTCATTCATGGAAAGCCGATAATGGCCAAAATGACCAACCAGACTGCTCGAGCACAGCTGGGAAATGCTGGCTGGAGAGTGTTTCACACCATTCTCGCACAATATCCTGAGCAGCCAACCCAGGAGGCTCGTGATACGCTATGGAATTATCTTCACTTGTTCTCTCGTGTATATCCCTGCCGCGAGTGCGCAGAGCATTTCCAGCAGTTGCTCAAAGATTATCCCCCACAACTCTCTTCACGCAAAGTTGCTGTAATGTGGGGATGCGATGCCCACAACAAGGTCAACAAGCGTCTTGGGAAGCCTATCTTCGACTGTGCGTACATCGACGACCAGTACGATTGCGGATGTGAGGAGGAAAGTGAGAAGACTGAGAACGAAGTTCCGCCTGTCAAGGGCGGATAGCGTAGAAATCATTGATATAACGCTATTGCAGGTTAGTATTTATATGTATCGTAGAATGCAAGTATTGGAATCCCCTACTGAGTAGCAGCTATGCAGGTACTCTAACACAGAGCTTGGAATCGTGAATAAATATTCTGAAAGTAATGTTTCATATAGTACAAATAAATATCAAGAAAACTACCTCCGTTTTCTTGGTTTTTGGCTATGCATGTAGCCTAACGCTTTCACCGCGGCCTTGTTTGTCCATTTATAGTTGTCAAAATCCTCGAGCCAGTCATGGCGAGCACGGAAACTCTCATAGATCGCAGGCTCGAGTTTCATGAGTTTATCAGATAGGGATGACTCTCGAAATCCAGATCGAATTAAGTAGCGATGCAGCTGAACGAAATCACTCTCAGAATCATAGTACCGCCAATCGTTTGGTGTCATCAGCAAACTATCTTTCTCGATCATTTTCTTTAACTCAAGAACAGAAAATGGGGGAAGATCCACCATTTGCGGGACATCCTCCTCGGTATCCTCATTGCGGTCCTCAGACAAGGTAGGGGTTGCAGTCATTGATCGAGGCTCGGGGGTTTGTGACTCCAGTTTAGGCTTCTTGGCGGGACCTCGCTCTTCGAGGTTGGGTTGGGCACGAGAACTTTTTTGAGGCGATAGAGGGCTTCTTTCAGGTGATACTGTAGCCTCAAGCGACTCGGAAGCACCATTTTGCTTTTCTTTGGGCTCCTCTTTTGGGGGTATGAACGGAAGGCCATCGCACTGAGGAATCTGAACTTTTTCCTTATCGTTTACTTTGTCGTGTTTAGCTTCTTCTGTGCTCTCAGATACAGTTCTCTGAGAATCGCGCGGTGACTCGGATTTGGCATCCGCAGGGGACTCGCTGGCTCCGTCTACTTTCTCTGGCTTTATACCGTTGCCCTTATCTGAAGTTACAGTCTTCGTAGGACTGGCTTCCAGTTCACGAGACAGGTCCTTTCTAGGCGTTTGAACTCCATTAGACTCATTGCCCGAAGCGAGCGGGGTTTCTTGTGGCTTGGGGGTACTTCGTGAACCATCCGGTGTAGGTGCTGGCGCAGGCATCGGTGGAGGAGGCTGCGCTCCACCCGCAGGAGGAAACTGTAGCGGATACGGATGCACAAATGGCTGCTGGTAATGGCCATCTGCTCGCACAGGAAATGCACCCATAGGCACCTGCTGAGGAGCCATAAAGCCCGGAGGCATAGCATTAGAGAACATGTTCATTCCATTCATTTGTGGTATCATGTACACCACCTGTGGCGGGAATTGTGTTATATTTTGCGGAACCATTGGGACTTGAGGAAACTGAGGGTATACCGGATAGCGCACCTGAGGGCTATAAGGCATTTGCTGGGGCATAGGGACTTGCATTTGGTACATTTGCTGAGGCATGGCGGGATAAATAGGCTGGGGCCCTTGAGGAGTGACCGGCTTCTGAGGTGTCCCTGTTTGAGAGTGAGGTGTAAGTCCCGGTGTCTGGGGCTTGGAGGGTTGAACCTGCGACGGGATTGACACTTGAGGTTGCCCTTGCGCGTGTTGTTGATCACCAGTGACAGTAGCAAAACTCATCTCCTGAATATTGTAGTGCTGATTGTATCTAGGAAATTGCACGCTCCCATGTTCCGTGTGGCTCTGTTTGTATGCAGCCTCTGCATCTTCACGTCGTTTCTGTGCTTCTTCAGCTCGTTTCTTTGCGAGAGCCTGCCGTCTGCGCTTTTCTTCTAGCTCTCTGATCTCGGCATAGTAAGACTGGCGATAGTTTGCTGCACGTGCAGCGCCGTATTGCGCATTCACTTCCTCGTTGTCGATGTGGTTTTTCATGTCTTCCTCTGTTGGGCCTTGAACCCATATACGTCCCATCAAAGGAGGAATGTCCTGGGGGCTCTCTGACGTCGAGACAGGTAATCCATTCGACTCCATCCACCAATACTGGTTGTAAAACCTATCTTTCCCTATAAGTTTGAATCTTTGGCAGTCGTAATGTGCAAGCTCTCGAGTGAGTGAAGCAATCTTAGCGAGGAGTTTTTCGGATTTCTGGATCTCGTTCTGGACCTGCTTGTCCAGGTCTGCGTATTCCTTAACCTTGTTGAGATCTTCGGCATCTGCTCGCTCAGCAGCTATCAGAGCACGCTTCTCCTTTAAGAGCCTAATGTTCTCTTGACACGATTTTTGCTCTCGAGTAACTTCGGCCCGCTCCTTCCGGATCTTTGTCGAGCTTTCAGAACGCTGGTCAATGAAACGGCGCAGTCCAGGGCTATTATACAGGATTTGGCTAATAATTGTGAGGGCGTCGAGACGCTGCCCGAGCGTCAGCTTCCTCCATCCCTTTTCAGCAGTCCTGGCACTCACTGAGGCTTTCTGGGGTGCCAACGTGACTAGCAATGGTTCGATTGTTTCTTGCCACTCTTTCATGTAAGATGCCTCGTAGAGGGTACACACCATAAGCAACTGCCACCCGCCGCTGGTAAACATTCTTCGTCCTATACGTTCCATCCAGTTGATGTCGTCGTAGTCGAGGTATTGCTCAGCGCTATGATTTGACTGCTCGCCATCTTCCTCCTCTTCTTGCTCCTCGACTTCGTTTTCTTCCTCGCTCTCCTTGACCTTTCTTCTGCCCCGCTTGCGCCTCTTCACTGGTTCGTACTGAGATGGAAACGGTATCGCCAAAATGTCTTCATCCTGGTCGACGTAAATGGTGAAAATTGCGCATATGATCTCAGCTGTCATCAGGCTATCAGGATTTTGTAGATCGCGGATAAACGCATCAAACGGGATCGGATCTAGAATTAGCATCTCATTATAGACATTCAGAAATGCCCACAAGTGCAGTAATTTTCCCATGAGCGGTGCAGGCTCTTGGGTTTTCGCCTTCGGCCACTCGCACATTGCCTTGAGCTCCTGCTCATTCCAGCTCACGCTAGCTATATCGAGCAGGTCATCTGAGGGACGGGTTGGCACGCTCTTGTTTACCTTCCTCAAACGCTTACTCGGTTCCGGGGTGCTGGATTCCAGTTCTTCCTCCTCGAGCAGCCGCTTGCGAGTGACAATGTGTCGCTGGAGCTCGGCAGGCATCTCCGTACTAATATGGTACTTTGCAGCGTAGTCTGGCTTGACAATCCACGGGCAGCCGGCCCATGGCTCTCGCGAAGCAGCGAACTTGATAAATGTGCGCACACTCATCTTGTTGAACACTCTGCGGTCTCTAAACAAGTCAGCTGCCTCGAATTCGAGCATGTCCTTGGAATTATTTAACACTTCACATCGGTATAGCTTGTGATCCCCCTGGGGGACCACCTCAATTACTTTAACTTTGACTCGCTGTTGCTCTTTAGTACGAGCATGCAATAGTTCGCCCACAAAAAACTGCTGCTTGATGCGGGAGTACACCTCGTCAACCAGCTGGTCCAGTCTTGAATTAACGTTAAACTGGATCATCTCTAAAATGGGTCCCTTGGTGCTTTCGGGGAAATCCACAGCGACACTCCTAGCCTCTTGGGTCTCTCGCTCCTGGGCTTCAAAAAAGGTTAGGCAGGAGTGTCCTGTGAGCTCCGAAATAAACTTCTTTTGATTATAGAAATCCAGCCTGCTCAAATACTTGTCGTAATCCATAAAGTATTCGCCGGTTTTGTCTATAAACCAAACTCTCGCATTCGGGTCGACATTCCCCGACGAATCCGTAGGTTTATTCTCTGGCCCCGGTATGCGCACGGTCTTGCGCTTGAACGAGACCATGGAAATTTTTGCGATGACGGTGTTGGTACTGATATATGTAGGAACTGCAGGTCACGTGGAGTCGCTCCTGTCATGTTGGACAAACGGAACGCATTTTACTATCGCGGGGAAAGCCTCGCCAGTTGAGTGGCTATTTCCTTTGGAAGGCGGATATGGATGTCGTTAGTGCGAGCTGTGCCTGGTTGGCCAGATGTATGCACCAATAGCGTATGCTAGAAAACCCAAACCCGCACGCAATTGACGCACAGCAAGATAGGCAACCAGCGATCACTACAAGGCAACCTACGGCAAACTCCTGAGGTCTGCACTGGTGCAGCACTGGTATGGGGGTAGGTTGGTGGTAAACGGTGCGGTTTGTAGGTGATAACAGCGTGCTTGCCGCTCTTTAGATCAAAGGTAAGGAAGCCCACGAGCAGCACCAAGCATGTGGCTGCAATGTGAGCCCATGCAAAAGTGCTCAACATTGACGAGCAACTGGGAGAAGTTGGCGTACACATCAAGATTTCAAATCGTGCGTTAGTGACTTTGGGGGCTGACCTCTAGCAGGTCTGATAATTCGCCATGCAGTAATGTGGCGCTCCATCTCTGGGTTGTTTCACGAGTTTGGCGTGTTGCTACCATTTTACGGGGCAGAGCCCCACAAGAAGTAGAGCGACGCACCAACTTTAGCCTTGTATAAAGTGCTGTAGATCGCCATTGTATGGAACGGATGACATCGCCAATATGCACACATGTGGCATCTGCATACCGCGAGAACCCTCCACATAGTTGTTTAGCACTGCCACTGCTATGTACCTTGAAAACCATTTGGCCGGCTAGGGTTCACAATGCAACAATTCGGGCGACTACTGCGGCTTCACCTAAATCCTGCTCTGGAGACAGCTGGAGCACGACCAACCAGGCAATCGTCCCAGTCATGCTGTAATCTCAGACTACGCAACTCCACGCCAATCGCATCTCAAAAGCGCTCTCGGGCCTTATATCTGCGCCAATGAGCATGCTCCCCTATGCATATGCATAACGGTGGTCCTTGCATCCACTCGAGATTGCAAGATCTACCCGATTCACGCTACTTGCATCTCACCCCAGCCTCACAATGCTACGTATTGACGCAGTCTTTGGCGGTGTCCACCGCGAGAGTTTCACGCGTTTTCGCTCTCATTACATAATATAGTGTTAACTGTTTACCGTACTGGATGTTGTTTGGGCCCGTGGCGTCGTTGGATTCCGATGAATGCGCGGAGCACCGCCTGGAAATTCGCGGCAACAAGGTCCTGTGGCTTTTCAGCGACAGTGTTTTCCGCACATTCACGCTCGACGAGCCGATCTCGCATGCTCTGCTGACGTTTTTCAATAACGAGCAGTCAGTGGTTATTATTTGCAATGACATGGTTTATACTTATAGTAAGCATGGAAAAATGGTCGTTATGGGCCTCCAGTTCACGCCCGAAAGAGTACTGTCGTGCGAGAACGGCGTCGTGTTCCAATACCGACAAAAGCTGTACATAATGCGTGATCCCATGTCTTTGATCGGAACAATTGCCCTCTCTTCTACCTCTGCTATCTCTGCTGCCGACAAGCTCTGCTTCTTTGGCCAGAAAGATGTGAATGTTGCAATCATGCAGAACGGGTCTACCGTCAAGCTGTTCCATATTCGCGATATCAAAAACAAATCTCGGCCGCTAAGGACTGTCAAACGGCAGTTCTCCCTTCCAGGAACCTCCGGGGTCGCTCTCCCTATGCGGAAACGGCAGTCCTCAGTGCACCATGAACGGATAATTTCCGAAGATACGTCTACAATGGACAAGTTACAGATGCCCAACGATATTCTGCTACCAAAAGAGGCGGTTATCTCTCAATTCCACTCCATCGAATTCGAGGGAGACCCCGATCTCGAGATTGTGGCCCAGAGCTTCCAGAACAAGCAGGCATTGTACCTCTGGGATAAAGAGTCGAAAGTCTGCAAAATCCTGGTCCGCGCTACGGACAACAAGGTTCTGCTGTTCTCCGAGAGCCGGAAAATCGAGGGCATCGCCAAGCTCCAGGGATTCAAGATTGCAGAAACCTGGTACCCATTCGTGGTTCTTGCTGAGTCCAACCTCATTCTGTACTCTGCATTCTTTAATTGCGTGCCTTTGCGGCTTCCGACCCTTCCAGATTGGAATACTCGGTGCCTCCAGTCTAGCGCCAGGAACTGCTTTAATGTTGGTGGGAATCGGCTGTTTCTAGTGACCGATATCAACGGCCGACTTGTATCGCGATGTTTCGAAGTCCTTGCTAATCTTCTTGATCATAAGTCCCTCGTCCACTGGATAATGATCTACGAAGCGGTGTACTATTTGGTGCCTGACCAAAAGGACTGGCTAGTCTTCTCACTGACTGTAGTCGCATGTCTCTGCGACTTTGAGGGTGATGTTCCTGGATTGTTGAAAATCGCTCAAACGGTCCAGCACGCATATCCTCGTCTTAGAATGGATCATATCTGCTCCACCTTGATTGTATGTCTACACATGCTGCGCGAAGAGTGCTCTCTCGATGCGCACGGAGATGAGGACGTCGAAAACTTGGGGTCTCTGCTCGCATTCCTAACTCTGCACGCAGGCTGGAAAGACTGGACAAACTATTACAACTGCGAGGTACAGGAGCTCCAGATCTCGCTAGTGGCATCGAAAATCTGTCAGACTGTACCCAATATATTCCTGACTCTCACATCACTGATCAACCCTCCATATATCGAGTATCCCGAGATCAAGTCTCTGAAGAGCATTTTCTATCGGACGGTTGTTTGCCAGCAGCTCTTTGCTGCCTTGGGTCAAAGTAATTTAACTGCTGATGCAATGATTGAGCTTCTAGACTCACTGCGGCTCACTTTGGAGAAACTGGACGGTTTTGTCGAAGGAGTCCGCATCCCCATTATTGAGATTACAGGCGTGTTGCAACAGCTAAAGACGCTTGATAGCACAGGAAATGAGTCTCAATTCAAATTACTGAATCGGCGCGATCTCGAAGCTACGGCATTTGCTGATGCGGACATAGATCCACCTCCCTCCCAGCATGCGCCTACTCAGATTCGTGATATGAAGTCGATTATTCGTCAAGTCGAGACCTCAGAATTATGGGAGCAGCCCAATGAGAATGACCGCCTGAATATAACCAGACATATATTTTCTACTGATCGCCGATTTCATGAGATATGCAAACTTTTGGAGACTTCAAAGCGTCCGGTGTGCTCGCTCCCTCAGAATGACTTATCTGACCACGACTATCTAGGTCTACAGCGTAATCTCGCAATATCGATTGCGATGCGCACACTGGCCACCGCATTTGGACGTGCAGCAGTATTCTACTCTGAAAAGAGGCCGCTTATTTCCGAGAAGATAGCACTTCCGAATCTAGAGTTCAATGTTGTCTTGAAAGAGTCTCAAGTGACTGTGTCTTTTCAAATCGCCTGGGTTCCCAGCGATATTCTCATCTGGGGCTATGTCCATCAAGGCATATCGGTTGGACTAAATATCAGCAGGAATGCTCAAAATATCAATGGAAGCTGGATCATCTACAACAAGCCAGAGTCCGAAACGGTGTCGCTCCTCCATGCAGGATTTCTCTTGGGCTTGGGCATTAATGGACACCTCAAAAATTTAGAAGAGTGGCACATATTCTCTTACATGGGACAAAAAGATACCGTTATTTCCATGGCTATTCTAATAGGACTGAGCGCATGCGAGCTTGGGTCTGGTAATGCAAAGCTTACGAAGGTATTGAGCGTCCACATCCCTGCTCTCCTTCCAGCAGGATCCAATGACCTTAAAGTACACAGCGACATTCAAACAGCCGCCATTCTTGGTATTGGGTTGGTGTACCTAGAGACCCAGCACCGACGGATGACTGAGGTGTTGTGGTCTCAGTTGTATTCTGAGGAGGACCATAGTGAGTTCTTCAGATTCGCCTCCGGCCTGAGTCTTGGTTTGACGAATCTTTGCAGAGGGCCCAAGTTGGGTGCCCTGGTCGATTTTGAAATCATTGAGAAACTGGAGCGACTCGTGACGACTGTCAAAGATGATATAAGGAACTTTCCTCAGATATCTGCCTCGCAAGCTGGTGCGACAACTGCACTGATGCTTATGTTTTTGCAATCCAACAAAACCGAGGTTGCGGAGAAATTGTCGCTACCGCGCTCGCAAGCGCAAGCTGCTTATTACCGTCCTGATTTACTATTCACCAGAAGCTTTGCATATCATCTAGTTATGTGGGATGATATTGGCGACTCACAAGAATGGATAGAGAGTGCAGTACCCGCGGAGCTTCGGGGAGTGTACACTCTCGAGAGTGCCAATTTGCCGTTCTTCAATATTCTGGTTACTGCAGTATGTGCGATGTGTCTCAAATACACTGCTACAAACAACGAAAGGATCCTTTCGATAGTATTGAGGTACATTGACAAGTTCCGATATCTCTCTGATCTGGAGGTGACAGAGAATACCAGTAGTAATGTCATCATGACTCTTGCCAATATCAACTATATACAGGCGTCCCTTGTCATTGCTGCATCTCTGGTAGTTGTAGGAAGTGGAAACCTAGCACTATTGCAGCGTCTCAGGATCCTCTACGGACGCGTGCATGGTATCCAACATGTTCCAAGCTCTGTCTATTGTTTGCAAGCGGGCGTTTCTCAGGCGATGGGCATACTCTTTTTGGGGGGTGGGCAGTATTCCTTAGATACCAGTCGAAGATCTATTGCTTTTTTGGCAATCAGCTGTGGGATGCTGACTTGTGCAGGCGCTGACATGGTAAAATGGCAGATACTTCGATTCTTTTGGGCTTTTGCCGCTCGCCCCAGTGCTTTGGTGATACGCGATGTGGATACCAAAGAGTTGCTTGAGGTCGAGGCACATGTCAAGAGCGAGCTTGGCACACAAACTGTAAGAACTCCTTGTTCCATACCTCTGGATACGAAATCCATTGAAGTCATCAATCCTCAGTACCTCAGCATTGGGATAGATATGACAGAGTCAAGTCAGGTCTCGAAACTATTTGAGCGGACGCGTACGATCTATCTACAAAAGCAACCGTATTCGACGAAGGATCTCTCGTTGGTTGATTTTCTGGATAAAAAAGGTGCCAAGATGCACTCTGCGGTACAAATTTTGGAGTACATGTCCCAGAACCCCGCAAGGCAGTCGAGCTATATGTGGAATCTAAAACTTCTCTTCACCTTTACAGATTTCTGGAGCAGCATTGAGCGCTTGAGTTACCTCCCTAGCCACGAGGTTGACCGTTTCAAGCTGAACGTCTGGAGAGCTGTAGAGAGAGAGAAGAAAATTGACGAGGCGCAAGCCGACTAGGTGGTAAACCTATTCTCGTGCGTCTATATTTATTGCTATAATTTATTTTGTAATTAAGCGGAGAGTTGAGCTCCGGTCTATAATAGATACAAGCAAACGTTACGCGTCTAGTGAGTTGAGGTGACTAGACGATACAGCAGTTGATCTCAACGATTACAAGCTGAGCTATGATCGGCTGGCACGTGCCGCTGATCAGGGTGTTCTAATTATTGATCGCGAGGCGTACCATGCTCTAAAGGCTATGAAGAAGCGACTCTCCCGAGAGCTTCGCCCATTTTGATTTGCTGTCCCTTCTTGAGAGTGAACGAGAAAGATTTCGGTGCTTCAAACACTAGTACAATAGTGCTTCCTAGATGAAAGCCACCGATTTCATTGCCCTTGGTGAGCGGGAACCCTCTCAGTAATGGAGATGCACTAGAGTATGTGGCCTCGTAGCACGTATTTCTACGAGTCTTAACTTTCTTTCCCTCATCCTCGATATACTTCGTGTTTGTCTTGAGGAATTTGTCAAAGTTAATGGTGATGCTGCCAACATTAGTGGCGCCCACTGGGGTCATGCTGAAAAAACCGTACTTCCATTTTCCTAGGAGAGCAACACGCTCATTAAGACAGAAGAGATCATAAACACGGCTCTGAATAAACGGAGCAACACTGAAGAGCTCACCAACAAAATGACGTCGTAGCTGGACAACCCACGAAGTAGGAGAATGGAAACGGTGATAGTCACCAGGAGCCAAGTAAATCACACAGTAAAACAGGTCTTTGGATTGGCTCAGCGTCTGCCAATCTGGGACGAGTGCCTTGAGATCAGCCTGGGGATTCGCCTTGTCGTCAGCAGCGTCGCCGACTTGCTTGGCGTCAGTATCAGTTTTTTCGTTTCCCATAATATCGTCTACAGTGTATGAAATGCCATTGATACGAGCAAACTCTTGGTGGCGCCCCAGTTCGTCTTCAGTGAGCTCATCGCCGGGAACGGTTTTGGGCTCAGGTGCACCCTTCGCTCCTAAGAAGGCATCCAAAGAGTAGCTCATTCCTTTGACTTCCTCGATTCTATCCCCGACGAGCTGGCCGAATTGAAGCACTTTTCCGTCGCTCGGTGACACTAACTCGGCGTCAGAAATAGCACGCGCACCAGGTGCGAGCTCTCTGTAAAAAAACTCTGAAAGGTTCCTGTAGTTCTTGAGATCTTTATCCTTCATTTCATCCATATTGACTCCAAATATCCATGAATAAAGCGTAAACCCGGGCACACGAAGCCAGACAGGCAAGGTTATATCATTGAACTTTCCCCATACTCTACTGAGCGCCTTTAGTGGTAGCGCACCGTAAGCAGTGACGGTCCATGGCTGATTGGGTTGTCGGTCCTGAAGTCCAATGTAGAGGACTGGGAGGGCGATAGCCGCCGGCAGTATCCAGCGAATTTTTCTTTTTGGTTTTAATTGAGATTTTGAAGCTTGCGAGAATTGTCTTGCAGCTCCCTTAAACATGCAGCTTTTGTACAAGCGTGGCAGAGACTTGAATGTGACAATCATTTTGTAATCATGCTTGTAGGCGTGTCGGGGACTTTTCAAAGCGGAAAGCATGAGATATTAAATTTTTTGGAACTACACGGCTTCAAATTGCTAGATAACAGTCTGCCCGCGGCCGAGCTCGTTCAGTACGCGACAAAACACTGGTTGGAGGATCATGCACTGTTAATTGAAAATGACCAGTTGCTGCAGGAAGCTCTGACGAGACCTTTTTTTCTCCATATCGCGGTAGATGCGCCACTCCAGATTAGATTCAGTCGCCAATCTGAGCGGTCGCTCGAGGAGTTTGTGGCGGTATCGGATCTCCAAAACTTTTCGTTCGCGCGAAAGGCTGCAGAGAGTGCGCACATCAAATTGGTCAACAATTTTTCTGATACAAAACAGCTCTATATTGCCCTCAGTAAGCTCGATATACGCAACCCGACCCGAGTGCGACCATCATGGGATGCATATTTCATGCGACTGGCTGAACTAGCGGCGCTGCGATCCAATTGCATGAAACGCAGAGTTGGGTGCGTTATCGTGCGCAATCACAGAGTGGTTGCAACAGGATACAACGGCACCGCCCGAGGGATGCGAAACTGTAATGAGGGCGGCTGCGCACGATGCAATACCGCCAATGGCCGAGGTTCAGACCTCAATACCTGCTTGTGCCTTCACGCTGAAGAGAACGCTCTGCTCGAGGCTGGCATTGAGCGTTTGGGAGGTGTAGCCACTGTCTACTGCAATACTTGTCCTTGTCTGACATGCTCTATTAAGATTGTTCAAGCGGGAGTAAAAGAGGTGGTCTACTCACGTTCGTATTTCATGGACACCGAGTCGGCGAGCATTTTCGCTGAGGCTGGCGTCCAGTTGAGGCAATACACTCCCCCCAAGGAGTTCGTTGCTTGATTAGATTTGACGAGATTAGCTATCTATCGCTATGTGGGATTCGATCCCCGTATGGAGTGTCGTAATCGGCTGTCGTGGACGCCTTCTGACTATGTCTCCTTGAACTCGTAAAAGCCGGGCTTTTCGTCAACACCGACATCGATCTCAGCCACTGTTTGTCCGTCACTCTTGAGAGTGCCCTCCAGTTGATCCCCTGGCTTGATCTCGCCTACACCCTTGGGAGTTCCGGTGAGAATGATGTCGCCAGGCTCGAGCGTCATAATATTCGAGCAGTATGCCAGCAATTGAGGGACCTTAAAGATCATCAGGTTCGTTGAGTCAGACTGGCGAACCTTGCCATTTACTTTCAGCTCTAGCCAAGCATCATCGTAATCCTTGACCTTGTCCTTGGGAACGAAATCGCTCAAGGGTAAAAAGGTGTCAAAACCTTTGGCAATGGACCACGGCAAGCCTTTTGATTTGGCCTCCGCTTGCACATTTCTGGCAGTCAGATCGAGGGCCAGTGCATAACCGTCAATTGCGTCGAGAGCCTCGTCTTTGGAGAAGGTGTCGGGCAGATTTTTGAGTGTCTTTCCCAGAACAAGAGCGAGTTCGAGTTCATAGTGCAGTTTCACGCCCTTTGGACGAAGGATCGGACCTTGCCCAGGTGACAAAATGGCAGAAGTGGGCTTGAGGAAGAAAAAGGGCTGCTGGGGAGCAGCATTGCCTAACTCCTTGATATGATCTGCATAGTTGCGGCCAATGCACAGGACCTTACGTGCTTTAGATACGAATGACATTACTTCACGATAAGTGGCTGCTCTCCACTAAATGGTGGCGGCCAGTAGGAGATCAGGTGTGCAGTTGTACACCATCAGTACACGCAAGCCACCGGGTATTCGGTTTTATTGGGAGATTTTTATGTAAATTTTGATAGATCGGCGTGTCGATACGATTGTGCCAAGATATAGATGTATGATTTATGCACATTGGGTGCCTACATCTCTGTTGGCTCTTGAAATTGTGGGAATACAGACTTGTAGCGATACTCTACGTCGAGTCCTGTGAAAGACGCCAAAGTTGGGTAACCAATGATGGTACTCGAGTGTATGGCTGGACCAAAGCTGAAGAACGGCTGCGAATGGAGATCCTTTGATTTGAGTTCTGCCTCTGGAAAACGTTGTCTTGTTAGCTGGGCAGCCATAGGATTTTGCGTTACGGATATGAAAACGTCTTTTGCAGCTTCATCTGCAGGAAGCTTCCATCGAAACCAAAACCTGTTGTCGATTAGGTGCCATTGTGACCACCTCGAAGTGGCAGTGTATATTGAGGGGCCGTCTCTTCGTCGAGCGGGAGCCCGAGACAGCTTGATCTTGGTGTGGCCAGGATTTATTAAAACGTCCGCAAGTACGCATTTGTGCAAGCTCTGAGCCAAGTCATGAACAGCTCTCCTCTTGTATCCTATACTAGCTACCTTCAGTGGAGTCACCCACTCAATCAAGTGCACTAGTATTTGCGTTTTGATATCTGGGTCAAGGCTGGACCATACCTGTGTGTCTAGTTCGGCCGCTCCTCGCTCCTCGTCTAGGACGAGCCGTTGTGACTTGAAATAGATATGCAGCATCTCGCGTGCTCGGATTTCCACATAGTTTCTTCGCTCTGCGAACGTGTCCTGCACCTCAGAGATGGAAGCTAGCGACATACTCGCTGGCAGGAAAATGCTGTGGTCATTATACAGCTTTCGTATGGCATTTCTTGGAGTAAGCGTGGGATCGCTATTGGTGTGATCCTCGAACCAAGGTATGCTGTGATCTGTGCACCACTCCTTGAGATCCTTCTTTTGGAGATTGAGCAGCGGCCTGATTATTCTTATTGGTAGTCTGTTCGGTGCGGGCACTCGCTCGAGATAGCTCACTGGCTGCATTCCTGCGAGGCCGTACCAGCTGCTGTTCTTCATGGCCCTGATCAAGAAGAGTTCGTACTGGTCATTGAGGTGGTGTCCCTGTAAAAGCGTGCTCACGTTGAGCTTGGAGCAGGATTCGGCCAGGATTCTCCTTCTCTCGTTGCGAGCAGCCAGCTCCATTTGCGAGTCATTTTCCAGGTGTATTGACAAGCAGTGAGGGGAAATGCCTAGTTTTCGTACATTCTCTGCGACCCTCGCCTGTTCTAGATCACTATTTTCTCGTAGATTATGGTCTATAATAAATGCATGCAGATCAATATTTCGTGGTTTCGCCCACGTGGCCGCCAAACCTGCTAATGCCATGGAGTCCACACCTCCTGACACCGCCAGACCAATCCTACCCGAGGGTAGTGCTCCTACGAAGCTGGTTAGAGCTTGCTCAAACGCTGCTTGCATGGGGGCAAATCAGTGGCGTATTTTTCACTTACAACTAGCATGAGTAGTGAAGTTAGCTGGGCCGATCAGCAGCAGATCAACGAATTTTCAAAACTAAACACTCGTCTTACGCAGCACGAAAAGGCCATCGAACGCCTGGAGCAGGACAAGGAGATACTCGACGATGCACAAATGGAGCTGGAGTTGGTCGACGAGGACGAGCTCTTGAGCTATAGACTGGGTGACTCGTTTGTAATGCTGCCTCAGGCCAAGGTAATGGAGCGATTGGAGCAAGACGGACACGAAATTGACGACAAGATAGCCGCTCGCAGAAAGGAGGCAGAGGAGGTCACTTCCAGGATGGACGAACTTAAAACTAATTTATATGCTCGCTTTGGCGACAGTATCAATTTGGAACGTTCATAGCTCTAGTGTCTAGCACTACTTTATATTAACTATGCCATATCGAGAGCTTGGCTTGCTGAGAGTTACTGAGTCATATTAGACTGTGAGTGGCGACTCTCCTAGCTAGGCAACAACTTGCGCTTGCATACATGTCTCAGTCGCGGTGTGCTAACAAAATCTATCTACAAACTCCAGCTGGTCGCAGTACTTTGCGGGAATAACCTGCTGACGGCCAGACAGATACTTACGGACTGCAATTATGTATGTGAAACCAAAGTGATCTGCGCTACAGAGGCGAAGATCGCTTGAGCTTAATAACGTGTTGGATGCGAACGCATGCCTGTGCATAATCGACCTACTCGTTTAATTAATAATTTTTTTTCTAGAATGGTGTTTTTAGGAGCGCTTTCCCAACCATGCCAAGGACTTCTGAGACAGGGTCTAGTAGACCCCTCAGCAGGCCGCAGAATAAACAACCAAGCCAAGTAGAGAAACAAGTTAGTAATACTACAGCTCTGTATGTGATATAAATAATTTTCGTCGCATTTGCGTATGTTAGTTCATAAGTCATAAATGAATTTTTTCGTTGCGATTTTCAAAATCTCTACCAGGTGCTCACACGCTGGTCTTTCTCAATAACAAATGGATAATCAGCATCGTTATAGCCCTTTAGATGCTCAATAGCGCTAATTGGGGCGGACACGGAGAACCCCTTCACGACCGCCTTGTATTCATAGTTGATTTTAGCGCCGAGTTTCTTGAGTGTCGCTCCAACCTTTGAGACGACATCGTCGGGAGTATCCAGTCCCCGCTCGAATACGACAATGTATGTATCCTCAGGGACAGTCGCGGCGCTGGATGCTGGGGTAGGAGCACACAGGACAGAGGTAGCCATGAGAAGGAGGGATGTAATGCGCATGATGTAGAGCTTTTTTAGTGTTGGTTGGTCGGAACCTATGTTGGGGCTTTCGGGATTATATATGTAGTCACCGCAGCCCCCTTCTCGAGGAGACTAGGGTAAGGGCTATGCAGAACCGGTAGCAGGTTTCGCGAAGAAGGGATGGCTAAGGTCCCCTACTTCGTTGGCGCAGCAAGCCCCCTACATTCCGGTCCTAACAGTGATGTAGTAGTTTATTGGCATTTTTTCTAGCTTGGTTTTACTTGTAGATGACTTTTTGGCCACTTGGACGTGATGTTTGCTGGTGCCAACTGCTTGGCCTGCATGAATTTCCGGGGTTTGCCTAAGGAAAATCTGTGGTGGGGAGGGTGGGGCTAACGGGGAAAAAACCCCTCGAGCCCGCTCAAAAAACATTGCGAAGGGTTTTGCAAATATTCTGCTAATTATAGTTAACTAGTTGACCCCTCTTCATGCACGGTCATTTATCAGTGCCCCAGACGGCAACCTAATTTCTGATCTGCGCGTAACCGCGCATAATTAATGTGGTTAGATTAGATCGACCTGCGGATAAGGCTGTCGCGGTGTAAGGCTGTAGAAGCTTGAATCCCGGTGGGTCTCATTTGGCAGTTGAGCTTGGGAGCTGTTCTTGTAGTTGTCGGGCAAGTAGATCGTCGTCGACTGAATATTAGAGAGTAGGCAAGTAGGTTTGCTGGAGTCTCCTGGTGGCGACCCCTGGAAACTGGTTGCCAAGGCACCTACATAAATCTAGGCTTAGCGTTCGCGTGAACGAGTGTGTATTTAGAGCTGATTACAGTCTAAGTCGACGGGGGCCCGAGGAAATCTCGGTCGGCTGCGGTAGCTTCATGCTGCCAGCTTGGCTTGGTTTGGTAGTTGTACTTGAAGGTAACTATATGTTTGCAGAGATTTATACGAGGTGCGGTGTTCTGACCCCGTTGCTAGAAGTCTTGGCTCATGTCAATAGGTCAGCTGCGTATCAGTAGGTCACACTAGTAAGAACTGGATCGCAAGATTACAACGATGCTGTGGTCCTTCCTGTAGCTTCTAGTCTTGGCTCTGTGTTAGTCTTTCTTAGCCTTGGTCTTGCTGTAGCCTGCTGTAGCCTTGCAGTAGAGAGCTGCACTCTACTACCTGTCTTAGAGTACCTGCATCTGTATAGTATGCCAACATGATATGGGGAGCAGCAGCTTTATTCATCCAGGTCTAAATAGCTATGCCCAATTTGTTCCGTATATTCCGTATATAAAAACAGGCAGGCATGCGCATTCTCGTACGTTGAGTATCCTGGCTACGAGCAAAAAAAAATGGTCAGTGATCGGCAGCCAAGCGTGCCTTCTATAGCTGGAACACTACGGGTTCAGCCTAGCGGTCGCCATACCAGATTTTGCGGACGCTATACCAGATTGGGCGGTCTGAGCTGCTTGTTGCGCTCGACCCTCGAGAGAAGCCATTCGGCGGCGTCAGCTACGCCCGTGCCGTCGAGGGCACACACTGGGAGCACTCGTGAGTCCCTGGCCCCCATTTTTTCAGCGATCTTGTTGAAGACCTCCTTGATGTCCTCGACCTCGAGGCAGTCGTCGCGATCCTGCTTGTTGGCGAGCATGAGCACGGGGATCCCCGCCAGCACGTCGTTGCTGATGATTCGGTCGAGCTCGGCCTGGCAGTCCTCGAGCCTGGCCCGGTCGGTGGAGTCGACGACAAACACCACTGCGTGCGACTCCTCGTAGTACTTTTGCCACATTGATCGCAGGCTCTCCTGCCCCCCGAGGTCCCACAGCTTGATCTGCGACTTGCCAACCATGATTCGGGCCACGTTCTGGCCGACAGTCGGCACCGTTCGCTGCTCAGACAGGTCCTGGGGCTGCTTCTTGGTGTAGATGGCCTTGAGCTGCTCCAAAAGGGTGGTCTTGCCGGCATTGTCCAGCCCCAGAATCAGCACCGAGTACTCCTGCTTCCTGGTGGCGCTCTGCCAGAGGCTTTTGGTCAGATGGTACATCAATGACGAAACAGTGACGAAACGGGTGCGTGACCTAATTATATCGCTTAGCGATGCAGAGAGATCAGATAGGTGGGTTACTATTGAACTAGATAGTTTAGTGATGCTCGTCCTCGACTTCGGGCAATCTGGTGGTGTCTGCGCCCTGGCGACCGCGGCGGACGCCGGGGGCTCTGAAATTGGAGGTCAAGCGGTAGGTAGCGAAAACAAGCACGCCGCCCGAGACGATGATGAGGGGCCAGACCTCGTAGGGAACAATACCCTTTCTCTTCTGGGGGTGGACGGCGTAGCGGAGAATCTGTGAAGCACGCATTATTACTAGTAGTTTGGCAGCTGCTTATTGGCCTTAATAATGGCTGCGCTTACATAACAGTCAGGTGATCAGGTGACTGCCAGCAGCTGGCGCCACGCCGCCACAGACACCTGGTTGGGCGCCACTCAGGCCCGCGGTGCGCCACAGGGACCCGGGGGTGCGCTGGCGGGCAGGGTCGTCTCAATTGCGCCAGCAGCAGTCCCAGCGGGCGCTTAGGCCGGCAGAGTCGCGCACGCGCCGCAGCCACAAGCGCGGGCAATTGTTGCCCCAGGCGCCCCATTTGCTAATACCACTTGCTATCACAAGCTGGGAGGCCACCTCAACGGTTGGCCAATCTGCGGGCGCCCGGGCCGTGCTCGCGGCCACAGGCCCGGCGCAGCCCAATTCGGCAGCACAAAGCTCAGAGTCGCCCGCGCGCGGCCCCCCAGCCCGGTGCCCCAATTTCCCAGCTGCGATCCCGGCAGCCAAGCGGTCTATGTGGCCACCGATATGTAGGGCTAGGGCTGGGCCAGGGTAGTTATCGAAAAGAAAGCGCTATCAGTCAACACTAAGCGGCGACATTTGCGCTTTCCCTGACGATTCCACCAGTCGGCATGTCGTTTTTCTACAACCCTCCGCACACGCAGAGCGCGCAGGCGAACCAGGTGGCGCGGCCGCAGAGCCCGTCGTTCGCTTCGGTCTTGAGCGACACCAACTTTCCCTCCACTATCGACGATGATCTGAACCACGAATGGGTGCTGTTCAGCCCGCAAATGAACCCGACCGAGTCGCTGCGCAGCTCCGAGCCCGAGGAGCTGGACCTGCCCCAGGGTTCGCTCGAGCTCCCGAGCCACAACGGCGAGGGCTCGTTCGTGGCCGACCAGAAGCATTTCAACACTGAACGCATTAATTTATGGCGCCTCGACCAGTCGCGGCTAGTGCTGGACGAGCTGCACCGCCTCGAGCGCAAGTTCCGCCCGGTTTACCCCGAGAGCCAGAGCGACGACATGTCGTGGACCTGGAAGGACCTGGCCCGCGGGTTCGTCAAGGCCATCACCATGGACGACGAGGTGCTCGATCTGCTGTTCGCCGGGCCCGAGCACCTCCAGGACCCGCCTCAGCCCGAGGCCCGCAAAACCGCATTCGAGCGGTCGCAGGAAGCGGCCCCGAACTGGGACCAGGCGGTGGTGCGCAAGCTGCTGGCAAATCTCGGCATCGAGCGGGCCCCGACCCTCAGCATCCTGCGGCGGCTCCTGACCTGGCGGATGCAGGAGCGCGAGGGCCCGGCCCCGCAGCCCACCGTCTCGCCCGTCGCATTCGTCTCGCGGGAGTACTACTGGGACGACGAGTCAAGCAGCATCTCAACATCTGTTTACTAGCGGCGGACTTTGCATTAATGATAATTTATATAGTATGAAATCTAATCAGGCAATCTGACATCTAGCCAGTGCTCAATCACGCTCCCTTTTTGAATATCCCTGGCAGCTTCTCCTCGAGCGCCACCACCCGGTGCACCAGCTCGCCGTCGTACTGGTCCTCGGGGATGAAGAACGCGCTCTTGACGCTGATGGCGTTGTCGTCGCGCACTTTGGCCATAAACTCGTAAATGTTTCCCGGCTCCGCCGCCAGCGTCAGGGGGATCCGGGCCGAGATGGTCCCGGACGCCTCGATGACGGAGGTCTCGCCGTCGCGCGACGCCAGCTTGCCGACAATGCGCACGATCTCGTCTGCGTGCGACTTGAGGTTCGTCGCGTCCGCCCTACAGTATGCCACTTCGCTCATGTTCGCGTCGCGTCCAAAACTTTAATTAAATGTGGCGCGCCAGTCAGCAGCGCCACGCGCGCCACCAGGCGAAATTTCAGCCCTCGAGGCCGCTGGTGACTCATGCCTAAGATCCTGTTGGTGGATAATTACGACTCGTTCACCTGGAATTTGTACGAGTATTTGAGTCGACTGGGGGCCGACGTCGACGTGCGACGCAACGACAAGTTCGAGCTCCCCGACCTCGACCTGGTCGACCCCGATCTGGTCGTGATCAGCCCGGGGCCAGGGCACCCCCGCACCGACTCGGGCCTCAGCAGGGACGTCATTCGCAAATATGCCGGCAAAAAGCCCATCCTCGGCGTCTGCATGGGCCTCCAGTGCATCGTCGACGTCTTTGGCGGCGAGATCTCGTTCGCAGGCGAGATCCACCACGGCAAAACCAGCCCTCTCACCCACAACAACACCGGCGTCTTCAAGGGGACCCCGCAGGGCACCGTCGTCACCCGCTACCACTCGCTCGCAGCCCAGATCCAGAGCCTCCCAGACTGCTTCGAGGTCACCGCCACGTCCCCGGGCGGCATCATCCAGGGCGTGCGGCACAAGGAGATGCTCATCGAGGGCCTGCAATTCCACCCCGAGAGCATCATGAGCGAGGACGGCATGCTCATGCTCAAGAACTTTTTGGCGTACGAGGGAGGATCCTGGAAGGTCAAGAAACAGGAGAGCATTCTCGACAAAATCTACGCCCAGCGAAAGCTCGACGTGGCCGAGCAGGAGCACGTCCCTGGGGCCAGCTTCGACGACATCGTCCGGAGCCTCGAGCTCGGCATCGCCCCAAAACAGATCGACTTCGCCCAGCGTCTACAGGAAACCGACATGGCCCTGCTCGCAGAGGTCAAGCGTGCGTCCCCGTCAAAGGGCCCCATAGGCATGCACGTTCACGCCGCGACGCAGGCCCGTCTGTACGGCTCCGCGGGGGCCAGTGCGATATCAGTGTTGACCGAGCCCCACTGGTTCAAGGGCAGCATCGAGGACATGCGGCAGGCCCGTCTCGCCGTCGACAGCATCGCCAATCGCCCAGCGATTCTCCGCAAAGAGTTTGTGTTTTCCAAGTATCAAATAGCCGAGGCACGCCTGTTTGGCGCCGACACAGTCTTGCTGATCGTCAAGATGCTCTCAGACGAGCAGCTCCGAGAGCTTATAGACTACTCGCGGAGCCTGGGCATGGAGCCGCTGGTCGAGGTGAGCGATTCCCCGGAAATGGACAGGGCCATAGCGCTGGGATCTAAAGTTATTGGCGTAAACAACCGTGATTTGCATAGCTTCAAGGTCGACATGAACACCACCTCGTCGCTCGTCTCAAAAATACCAAAGGGTACACTCTTAATCGCGCTCAGTGGCATCAGCGGGCCCGAGCAAGTGAGGGAGTTCAAAAAACAGGGGGCCCACGGAGTCCTGGTCGGAGAGAGCCTCATGCGGGCGAAAAACACTAGGGAGTTCATCAAGGACCTGATGAGCCCATAACTGATTTATGTATGTTTTACTTGATATAATTGTAATCCTGGCAGCTATTTTATTTCCTGATACCATATGTGCTCTAACTAGGGCACGCACAGGAGGCTCAGCATACAGGAGCCTCGTATGCAAACCGCACTATTACAGCATCGTATACAATAAGTATTTTGCAGAGATTTGTAGTCCCGCGAGCACAAATCTGCCCTACGATAGCGACAATCAGTAGCCCAACCATATCCTCGAATGCATGCAGACTTGGCAAGCTAGATTCATTGCAACAATGGTACCCAGAACTCGTGAATCAATTACTGCAAATCAATTCTATTCAATTGATGTCCAATGAAAAATAAAACTCAAACTCAACAAATAGCCAACCACGAAATAGACCAGATCAGCGCATCACTGAGGATCAACAGTCCTCGACCACATGCAGACTCTAGCGATCAGCTGGATGTAGATCTGTAGCCAGTCACCCCACCAAGGAGGCTTGCTTATGTCCCAAATATATAAATATATGATCTAATATCCTTTAATTGCATGATTACTTATATCCAAGGAGACCTGTTTACAGCAAGCAAGGGAGTGCTGGCCCATGCCTGCAACACATTTGGCTCGTGGGGAGCGGGAGTGGCTGTCCAGTTCAAGAACAAGTTCCCCGAGGCGTACCAGCAGTACCACGAGCACTGCAAGAGCAACAATTGGGAGGACCTCGTCGACACTTGTTACCTGATTCCAAGCGGCGACTTCACAATTGCCTGCCTATTCACGAACCACGACGACAGCATCAAAGGCATTGTCCGCCGCACTCAGGCTTGCGTCGCCGACATGGTCAGCCAGGTCGACGACTCAACCCCGATCTCGATGCCCGAGATCAATGCCGGCATTTTCGGCGTGCCCTGGGAGAAGACCGAGCGAGTGCTGAACGAGTTCGACCGCGAGTTCTTCGTCTATCGTCTAAAGTAACATAAGTACTAGCATTCTAACTTTACAGCAGATGGTGCAGCCAATTCGCTTAATGACTACAGTTACGTAAAGCTGCAAACGCTAGCCACATATACTGGCACGCCCATTAGTCATCTCGACATGAGGACCGTTGATTTGGGCGACCCAAAAACGGCCCCAAACAGCGTGTTTCTGGACGAAATTGCCCGCGAAATCAAAAAGTCCAGGAGGACCGTCGTGGTCACCGGCGCCGGCGTGTCGTGCTCCGCGGGAATCCCCGATTTTCGCTCCAAAGAGGGGCTTTACAATATGGTCAAATATCAGCACCCAAAAGCGGTCGTCAAAGGCCAGGACTTGTTCGACAGGAACCTCTTCCGGAGCCCTGAAACCGCGGCCGTGTTTTACACGTTCATGGCGAGCCTGAGGGCCGAGATGGTCAAGGCTCGACCGACCCCTACACATCACTTTCTGCGTCATCTCGCCGACAAGCAAAAGCTGCTGAGGGTATACACCCAGAACATTGACGGATTCGAGGCCCGCGTCGGCTTAGATCGATCCACAGTGCTGCTGCACGGAGATATTCACCGACTACGGTGCACGGCCGTCAAGAGCCACGAGCACGACTGGACGCCCGAGAATGCGGCCAAGCTGCTGTCCGGGATCGCACCAGCGTGCCCAGAGTGCCGGGACGCCGCTGCCGCCCGCGAGATCGCTGGAAAGCGGAGTCGAGGCATCGGGATGCTCCGACCAACAATAGTTCTCTACGGCGAGGAGCACCCGAACGGCGACGAAATCGGCGAGCAGGTCTCGAAGGATGCGAGAACAAAGCCCAGCATGCTCATCGTGGCCGGAACGTCGCTCAAGGTCGAGGGCATCAAGCACCTGGTGAAGGACCTCGCAAAGGCAGTGCACGCCCGCGGCGGCATCTGCGTGTTTGTGAATAAAACCCCCGTGAGTGCCAGCCAGTGGGACCAGGTGTTCGACTACCACGTCCTCGGAGACTCGGACTCGTGGGTCGAGGACCTGCGGCAGCGGGTACCAGACCTGTGGCTCACCCAGACCAGGCTGCCCGCCGGAAAAGTGCAGAAGCCCAAGAAGATGCAGGGCCCGGTGAAGGACCTGCGCAGCGTGATAGAGAGGGACTTGCGCGACTCTGTGTCGTTTAATGTGTTCCAGGCCGCCCCCCAAACGCCATCGCCTCAGACCCTCAAGGAGTTCGAGTGGCCGCTCGCACAGCGTCACAGCACCACCCCGAGCCCCCCGCTTGGACACTGGGCGATCAAGAGTGAGCCCCAGTGGAACGACGCCCACGCGTTTCGCCCCTGGGCGCTGCAGGACAAGCTGTCGACGTGAGAGCGTCACGGCACGATCACCAGGCACACAGCTCGACGTTTGCCGTCCGCACGTTGTTTATTTTTTATGTATCTATTTATTGTCTATATCGGCACTGCCCAAGTTTCGATCTTTCTCGAAATTCCTGCTTACCAACATAAGTGAAATTTCAAGCGATTAGAAAAGTTGACTGTTTCTTTTATGGATTTGAGACAAGAAGGAAACGAGTTATTCAAAAAGGGTGACTACAACGGAGCGGCCCAGCTCTACACCCAGGCCCTCCAAGATGATCCTGGAAATGCTGTGCTATTGGGGAACCGTGCAGCTGCTTATATGCAATCTCAGCGGTACGGCGAAGCCCGCAACGATTTAGAGTTAGCCGAACGGCTGAGCCCGGGAGACCCCAAGCGAATGGCCAGGTATGCCCGCCTGAGCACCATGATGGGAGATCCCCAGAGATCTATTGATATCTATGCACAGCTGCCTAACCCCCCGAGCTCCGCAGACTACCTCGCAAGCCAGGAGATGCAGAGGAACTTGAGGCAGGCCACCTCGATTGCGGAGGAAAAGCCCGCGGACTGGAAAATGGGCATCCACGCTCTCAACACTGCCGAGCGCGGCCTGGGCAAGGGTTGCCCGGTGCCAGAGAAGTGGAAGATTCTGCGGGCGTTGCTGCTCCTTAATGGGGGCGACACTCCACAGGCGGGTGCTATTGCGTTAGATATCCTCAGGAAGGACTCATCCAACCCAGAGGCGCTAGCGCTGCGCGGCCGCGTCTTCTATTCCGAGGGCGATGCTGACAAGGCTGCAAAGCACTTCATGCAGGCGCTTCGCTTAGATCCCGATAATGCAACCGCCCGCAGGTACCACAAGATCGCGAAGGAAGTCGCGCGAGCTCGCGAGGAGGGCAACACTGCATTCAAGACCAGAGACTATACCACTGCCATCGAGCGTTACACCCAGGCCATCGACTTGGATCCTACTAATGGCGCCGGCGTCTCTCGTCTCTACTCAAATCGTGCCTCTGCTAAAGTGCAGCTCAAGCAGTTCGACGAGGCCCTGGAAGACTGCGAGAGCGCCCTCGAGCTGGACCCTGACTTTGTCAAGGCGTTGCGCACCAAAGCCCGCGTCCTGGGCCAGCTCGAGAGGTGGGAAGACTCGGTAGCAACTTTCAAGCAGGTCTTGGAAATTGAGGACGATCAGGGCGTTCGCCGCGAGCTCCAGGAGGCAGAGCTCGAGCTGCGCAAGTCGAAACGCAAGAACTACTACAAGATCCTAGGAGTCGAGAAGACGGCGACTGATAGCGAAATCAAAAAGGCGTACCGCAAACAGGCATTAAGATTCCACCCAGACAAGAACCCTGACGACGAGAAGGCAGCCGAGAAATTCAAGGAGGTTGGTGAAGCATACGAGATCCTCTCGGACTCTCAGAAACGTGCACATTACGACTCTGGCGTGGACCTCCAGGACCCCATGGGCGGCATGGGAGGCATGGGAGGCATGGGCGGCATGGGCGGCATGGGCGGCATGGGCGGCGGAATCGACCCCGAGGTTCTCTTCCAGATGTTTGGCAACTCTGGAATGGGCGGCATGGGCGGAGGCCATCCTGGTTTCGGCTTCCAAGGCAGCCAGCGTGCCCGCAACAGCAATTTTGGTGGATACCAGTTCATGTAAATAGCAAGTACGCTGCATGTAACCGTGAATCAATTAATCCTCAATCAGCTAGGACATACTGCAGTGACGCAGTATTCTTAAATAGATAAATTATACACCTTAAAGACAGTTAATAAATTAGAGCACTGTGGCCAAATCGGCGTACAGACTTGGCATTGAGGATGCGGAGAATTAGGCTGCCGCACGGTTCCATGAGTTTCTGGTCGAGGCGTCGTGATCGAGCCATACATGCGAAAACTCATTATTAACGGGCAAAGCGCTTGAGAGTATGCGTAGAAGCAGGTCCACGGTTCAGCAGAGAGGTCAGTTCCAACAGCAGCACCAACCGTCGCTCTTAGGAGACTCCCGCTGAGAATAGTCTGGCCGCGTGGTATCGCCGTACTTGGGGCTCTGAATTCTCCGGCTGACACTGGGGCTCTCGCCTCTGCTCGCGAGGTTCGTCAGGTTCGGAGTTGGGGCACGGCTGTTGTTCCTGGATATGCGCTTTGGTCGAGCTTGGCCGTATCCGTGTAGATTAGTCTTCTTGTTTGCAGAGTAGCTCCACCCCTGGCCGTTGTTGAGCAGCATCCAGTCGTAGACGCCGTCCTCCTGCAGCCCGCTCTGCTTGAGGGCATCGGACATGAGCTCGCGAAGATACTCATAGTCTGGGGTCTGGTCGAAGCCGAGATTGCGGACATACTTCATGTACTCCTGGAACTGGGGAGCGGTGGACTCGCACAGCTGCGACAGCTGCGTCACCTGCTTCTTTTCGCCGATTTTCTCGTATTTTTGCTTGTTGGTCGCTGCCCTCAGGCCCTGCCACGGAAGATGGCCCCGTAAAAAGTACAGAAAAACGTGACCAAGAGACTCGAGGTCGTCTCGCCTCGACTGCTCGCGGCCCAGATGGGTGTTGATGGACATGTAGCGGGCGGTCCCACTGAGGCTCTTGCGCTCACGGTACGGAATGTGCTGCTTGGTGACAGGGTCGCGATACTGCTTGGCCATGCCAAAGTCAACAACAAAGATTTTCTGCGCATCTGGCGTGTTGGGGCGGCCAATCAGGAAATTATCGGGCTTGATGTCCCGGTAAATGAGGTTGCGGCTGTGGATGGTCTCCACTCGGGTGATCATCTGCTTCGCAGCCATGCAGACGGTCTTGAGGCTGAATTTGCGGCCGCACCAGTCAAACAGGTCCTCTAGAGACGGCCCCAGGAGGTCGATAACCAAAATGTTGTGCAGGCCCTCCTGACTGAAGTAATATACGTTGGGAATTCCGTCACACCCGCTCAGAATTTTATAGGTCCGGTATTCGTCACGGAGCTGTGGGGCATCGGTCTTTCTCGGCTCGAATTTGATGGCGACTTGCTGATTGTTCAACAGGTTGACCCCCTCGAAAATGACCCCGAACGAGCCTTCCCCGATTTTTTTACCTACACGATAGTGCACTCCTACCACCGATGTGTTCTGGGACATGAGAAATATCAACAAAATTAGGGGGATGCGATGAGGTTACCAGCTGGGGTTAGGTAAGCGGCAAGACCAAATCAATCGCGGGAAAAAGTCTAAGCGAGATCAAGCGAGTTTGATGCTGGCATATATACCAGCAGCTCCGTATCCATGCAGTGCCTCGGGATTTGGCGATCCCCGTCACACCAAGAATGCATGATATGACTGATAGTTGGCGTGGCGGTGGCGCATGCGTCAATCTGCCTGTCAGTGATGTCAACATGGGCAGATAGTGGAGCATATGCATCAAGGGCGGGACACTGACAATCTGCTCGATCACGAACCACCGAGATCCGGAAAAATTCGTCAAACGGCCGCTCGGGTCTGGTGGGGTGTTGTCAGACCGTCACTGGTAATACAAAAAATTTTGCCGCATGCATCCGCAACAAAAAAGTGCCCCCAAATATTTTTAACACCTATGGCAGAACAGCTGGGGGCTTGACTGGTGGCGAGTGGGGGAAGGCTAAGATGTTCGAGGCTGCATTGCCTGCGATGGACGGCGTAGGAATGCGTCACAATCATGGACGGGCTATCAAGTTTCCCAAATCATCAATAGTGTACAACCAGGCTGCATGCCATTCGCTTCACAAAATGCTCGGTTGTGGCGGTGGCGGAAAAAATGTTCTATGATCTGAACGTCGTGTGGACGGGCAATGCGAACCAAATGCGGCGAAATTTGGGTATCCTGAGCGAGCTTGGATACCAGTGTGTTGCCCTGAACTACGTGGTGTCTGGAAAAATCAAAGGGGCCGAGTCACCGTTCACAGACGCAGTAATGAAAGATCTCGAGGCAGCAGTGCCAAAAATGAGGCTCGTGAAGCGGCTGACCATTTGCCTCGACGACTCATCGAAAAATCAGAGCTTCACCTCCCTAACTAATCAATTCGACCTGGTGGCGGTCCAGCCCGCTAGCGAACGGGCCCTGCAGAGTGCGGCTACTGCCCTCGACATTGATCTCATCTCGGTAGACGTCTCGAACCGGCTCCCCTTCTATCTGCGGCACAAGACGGTGTGTGCTGCGATCGAGCGAGGGATTCGATTCGAGCTCCGTTATGCAGCTGGCATTGAGCACGCAGAGGTTCGCCGTCACACCATCGCCAACGCCGCCGCAGTGATCAGAGCCTCCAGGGGACGGGGAATAGTGACCAGCTCCGGGCTTTCGCACGTGCCCGCGGCCCGAGCACCGCTGGACGTGGTCAACCTCGTGACAGTCTGGGGCCTCAAAAGCTCAGCGGCTCGGGACTCTGTGGAAAAAGAGGCTCAGAACGCTGTTTTGAACGGCAAGCTCCGGGTGTCCTCGGCGAAACAGGCGATCGCGGTCGACAGCGACGGGCACGACGCCAAGCGGATGAAACTGAGATGACGCCCGCGAGCTTGGGCTACGTATTTATTCTGATAAGAACATGTCTCTAGCGAGCTTTAAATAGAAAATGCTGGTTATGATGCGTGGATGCCTTGGGTATGCTGATTGCGGCCGGTGCTAGTGCATGGGGAACGGTTGGTACATCGGCTCGAAGGTGAATTTCTGCTCAGTGGGCGTGCTGGGGCCCTGACGGAGCCGAGTGTGCTCGCGAATGAGGCTCTGCAAGTAGCCCTGGACCGACGTGGACATGGCAAAGTCCATGGGCGTCCAGCCGTCCTGGTTAGGGGTCAGCACGTCGGCGTCTCGGTCGATCAGCGTGCGCAGCACCTTCACATAGCCCCTGGCGCACGCAACGTGCAGCGGGCGAGTCCCTTTGCTGTCGCCCTTGTCGATATCGGCGCCAAAGTCCAGCAGCAGCGCCACGCACGGCTCGTGGCCCTCGCGGCACGCGACCATGAGGGCGGTCTCGTGGGCGGAATTGACCCAGTCTATGCTCTTCTGAATGTGCTGAGCAAGGAAATGCAGGGATTTTTCATGGTTTCCAGCAGCAGCCAGATGCAGCGCCGTCTCTCGAGCGTGGGTCAGACTGACCTCGTGCTTTTCGTGGCCCAGGTGTATCAGGTACGCAACGACCTCGTAGCAGTCGTTATGCGTAGCGTAGTGTAGATTCGACCAGCCATTGGACGGATCGATGTTTCGGAGCAGCTTTGGGTGCTTTTCAATGATCAGCGTGACCATGTTGAGCTTGTTGTGAGCGACGGCCCATCGAAGCCGCTGTGCAGTGTCCATAAATGGGGTGGGCGAGATAGAGGGTCCGCTTTTTTCGCAACCTCGACGGTTTGCGACGCAATTACGCCTGGAAATGCTCGACGACTGGGTGCCGCTAATTGTACGCTGGTGTGACCGAATAATTGTCACAGGGCTCAAAAAAGAATCTCTAGACACAGGCCAGTGACTAAACGACCGAGTGCTATCTGGCTCCCAGTTCCTGCCAGGGTTGGGAAGTTTGTAATCCAATTTAACCCAGGATGATTAACTGGCTGGAAGCCACAACGTTGTGCAGAGAGCAGGTAAATGGCGGCGCTGAACAATTCCGGCGCGGCAAGTAGTAGTGTAGTGTAGGCGGCGCGAGCTGCGCGACTGTTTCGCGGGTTGCGCGGTGTATTGTAGCGAGTGTTTATTTGCAATGAAACCATCTGAGCCACCTCCTTAGATCAAGATCAAGATCGCGGCGATGCGCCCAACTGAGTCGGGTGTCCTGAGGAATGAGCGGGGCTTGATCACGCATAGCTTGGTTTCCTCATTCGCGATGCCAAGCACGACGTTGGCAGGTTGCGCGCCACAACTATGCCGTAGCGCCAGGCACTCGAGCCATACTTGCGCCACGGAGCCGCCACCATCTGCGGGAGGGGCTTGCAGAGAAGGGTGGGGGCGGACGTTGTGATCGCAAGGTGTGCTGCTATACCGACACATTGAGGCCAGATACGGTGAAAAATTATCCGAGGCCCGCACACCAGCGGTTAATTGCCGCAGTGGCCCATAATATCCCCCGGTGGTGCTCGCGAATCCGGCGCTCCGCGTCCATATCTGGCGAGTCGTCATTACTTGGCTCATGCCAGTCTTTAATTAGAACGCATGTCATGCATGTACTGTGTTGTCGGCCCGCATCAGGCTGCTCGCACCAGTCTGAGGTTTTGACACCGCCATGGCGCTGGAAAACGCCGCGAAAAAATCCCGTTTCCCGCATCACCGTCATGTACGTATGCACATTCTCGAGGTCCTACATTTTTTACTTCCATTTAGTCAGCTACATACATATAAGCCAGCAGGTATTCTATATCGTGACATGCAGTTTTTGGCAGTTCTACAGCTGCTGCTGATCTCCCTGGCGGCCGCAGAGCGGGTCATTTTGGGAACCGCACTCCTCCCCTGCATGGAAAATAATGCCTTCACGGTGTCGCGGTTTGACGTCAGCTTCACCCCAGAAAACAGGACCCTGGCGTTCGATGTGAGCATGAATATCGCCATTCAGGGCAACGTCTACGCCGAGATCGCCCTCTACGCCTACGGATTCAAGGTCATTAGCAAGACCGTCGACCCCTGTAGCGGCAACAGCCTCAAGCAGCTGTGCCCGCTGTACGCCGGCGAGATCGACATTCAGTCGACGACTACTGTGGGCGAAGACGTTGTTAACGACATCCCCGGCGTCGCCTTCACCGTTCCCGACATCGACGCCATCGCCATCGTCAAGGTGTACTCGACCGACGACGCTGACGCCGCAAACCCGCTCGCATGCATCCGTGCCGAGCTCTCGAACGCCAAATCGGTCGAGCAGACCGCGGTCAAGTGGGTCACCGCCATTATCAGCGGCCTCGGCATCCTGATCTCGGCCCTGTTCCTGTACTTTGGCAACGTGGGCATCTCGCAGCACATCGCCGCGGTCGCCGGCCTCATGTTCCAGTACTTCCAGTCCCAGGCCCTCATCAACATGCAGGGCATCGAGCGTGTCCCCCCCATCGCCAGCGCGTGGTCCGAGAACCTGTCGTGGTCGCTCGGGCTCATCTACAACAAGAGCCTCGAGGCCGCGTACCGGTGGTACATCCAGTCGACGGGCGGGACCCCGGACACCTACCACATCTACCAGACCAAGAGCGTGCTGACCCAGAAGGTCAAGCGCTCGGTGGGCGCCCTGTTCAACAGCCTGCTTGGCATCGACTCCGTGCGGGACGCCGTCAAGAACATCCCCCCGCGCGTCGCCGACCTGGCCGAGTTCTTCAGCAGCGGCCGTGCCGTGTCCAAGCTCCAGAACAGCGTGATGTCGACGCTCTCCAAGCGCGAGAACGAGCTGGCCAAGGAGTTCTACGCCGAGGAGTCCGATACTCTCGTGGTGTTCCGCGGTATCGAGCGTGTGGGCTACGACATGGGGCTCGAGAGCACCTCGATCGTCCTGGCCGCGTTCGTGGTGTTCATGTTCATGCTCCTGTTTGTGGCGGCCCTGTTTGCCCTCATCTGGCTCGGCTTCTTTGTCCTCCGCCGCGTGAGCAAGAACTTCTACCGCCACCAGCATGCCTCGAACTTTTACCCTTACATTCGGGACGTCTTCAAGGGAAATATGCTCCGCATCGTGTTTATGGGCTTCGCCCCAGTGCTCACTTTTGCATTCTGGGAGTTCATCAAGCGCGACTCTGCTGCCGTCATCGTGATTGCGTGCTTCCTGCTCGTGAGCGTGCTCGTCGTCATGGGCCTCAACCTGTGGAGAATTCACGTCATGGCCCGCAAGTCCATCACCGAGTCGGGCACTGCCGCGTACCTGCTGTATTCTGAGCCCGCTATCCGCCATCGGGTCGGCTTCATGTACTTTCCCTATCACGCAGGCTACTATTGGTTCTTGATGGTGTATTTTGGCTCTACCATTATCAAGTGCATCATGATCGGATTCGTCCAGTCCAGCGGCAAGGCCTCGAGTTTTGTGATCTGGATCGTGGAAATGGTCACTCTGGGCCTCATCTGCTGGAAGCGCCCCTACCTTGACAAGGCCACCAATGTCATCAATGTGGCGATGCAGGTCATTATCACCCTGAACGCGCTGTTCTATGTGTTCTTCTCTAATCTGTTCACTCAGCCTCTGGCAGTCAACGCAGTCATGGGCGTCATTTACTTTGTGATGAATGCTGCGTTCTCCCTTATTCTATTACTTTATACCCTGATCTACGGCGTGCTGTGCGTAATTCGTCGCAATCCTGATGCGCACCTGGCGCCAACCAAGGATGACCGTATGTCCTTTATTGATGAAAAGGCTCCGACCCCCGACGCCGCTGGCGAGCTCACTGCCCTTGGCGCTGCCGCTCAGGCCGATCATGACGGCGACGTCGCGCAGGAGTCCCACCACTGGTTCAATGCCGGTGAGCCTGGCCTGCCGAGGAACCCATTCAGCGAGCGCACGTTACGGCACAATTCATCGTTTGACAGATTGTCCTCCCCGGGACTCTCGCGCCCTCAATCTTTTAATACCGAAATCCCTGATGTTTCTACAGTTGATGCACACATGTCGGGAGGCCACCAACGCAACTCCTCCACTGCCGACATTATGAGTAACCTCTCGCGGTACAACTACTCAGAGTCGATTTCAAAAAAGAAGTAACGGACTGCATTTATTTATATTGTTGCGTTAGACGCATACAGCTATGTATACTACCATCCATAGGTTAGCAATGGATTGCCACTAGGAGCGTGAATATACTACAAACGTAGGTTGGAAAAATTATCGCTAATAAATACTATGACTGCCTTGCATGAAAACACCACGAATTGAGCGAATCCCACAACAATCCGGCATCAATTTTAAAGTCAGACTCGGCCAGGAAAATGAACGACAGCTCCAGCTTGGACAGGTCCTCGACCTTGAGACCGGCGGTGGTTGCGTACCGCTTGAATGGATAGAGCACGTCCTCGACGACCTTTGCCGCAATCATGTAGCTGGCAGCAAACAGCCTGAACACATTATTTCGCGTGATTGGCAGCGTGCGGTTCTCGACACACATAATGTACAAATACCGGCCGGCTGCCAGGTATGTAGCCACAGAAGAGCGGCAGTACTTGTGAAACCGCTGGATATATTCGTGAATGCTTATAGGTGGGATGCTCTTGAGCCAAAATCTGCCGTAGAGTGCGACACGGTCGCTGCCACTGGCAATAGAGTCTTCCAGTTCGTCTGAGTCGTCTTCTAGTGCCTGCTCGTGCGAGCCTTGTAAAGCTTGTGCCACTAAATTAGCTTCAAGGCTTGCGACTGAGAAACTTGGTTTGCGATCTCCGCTCATCTTGCGCCCCTGCGGGCCATTTTTCAGGTCCTCGTGGGTATTTACGAGATATGTGAGCATTTCAGCCACATAGTAAAGAGCCTGGGGCCCCGTTATCTCGTCTAGGCTGGGAACTCTACCGGGCTCTAGTGGGGTGAATTCCATGCGGGGAGTCACGTGGCCTCTGTTCAACTTAATGCCTTGATCCCGTCACTGGTTGGGCGCGAATGACGCCAAGGTTTGGCGAGCAACTCAATTCCGCATTTTGTGGCATGTTTCATGTGTTTGAGTTCAATACCGCAGTGTTCCTGCCGACACCCCCGGTTTTTAGGAACCAAATGCAAGCGTTGCCATGCAATGTATAAAATGTCCACAGCACTCGATTTTAGATGTTGAAATTTCAAAATAGTTCGTTAAGTAGTTATTGCAGAGGCGAGGACGCTGCATACTATTTTTAGAGGCCGCTTTACCACGTGTGGCCCTGTGGCGTTGTTTACCATCATGTCAATTAAGCAGCAGTACGAGCAAGCTGGCCAGGGCCAAGTTTTTCAGTTCTGGAGCAGCCTGAGCTCTGAACAACAAGAGAGCCTCACCAAGCAGCTAGAGGCCATCAATCCGTCGGAAATTTCAGAGATCTCGAAGCAGGCGGAGCACGAAGGCAAGAATATTGGCTCTATCGAGCCTTTGCCGGCCAATGCAACCGCATCGATGCTTGATTCGGACCCCAAAGATATTGCCAAATGGCGCCAGCAGGGCCTCGACGAGATCAAGGCTGGCAAAGTCGCAGTGTTGCTGCTTGCGGGTGGCCAAGGCACTCGCTTGGGCTCCTCGGCTCCCAAGGGCTGCTACGACATTGGCCTGCCGTCGCACAAGTCTCTGTTCCAGCTCCAGGCCGAGCGAATCCTCAAAATCGCCGAATTGGCCGGGGGCAAGGACACTAGCATCCCATGGTATATCATGACCTCGGGCCCTACTCGCCGTCCGACCGAGCAGTTCTTCGAGGAGCACAACTATTTTGGTGTCCCCAAGCAGGATGTTGTGTTTTTCGAGCAGGGCACCCTCCCTTGCCTCACCAAGGATGGCAAGATCATTCTCGAGTCGGCAGACAAGGTCAGCGTGGCACCCGATGGAAACGGCGGGGTGTACAAGGCACTCGACAAGGGTGGAGTGCTGTCAGACCTGAAGAAGCGGGGCATCAAGCACGTCCACATGTACTGCGTGGACAACTCGCTTGTCAAGGTGGCTGATCCGGTGTTTATTGGGTTCGCGAGCAGTCGCAATGCCCAAGTTGCGACTAAAGTTGTGCGGAAGCGGGACGCGTCCGAGTCAGTTGGCCTCATTGTTGCCAAAGACGGCAAGCCTGGCGTGATCGAGTACTCTGAGATCTCCAAGGAGCTTGCCGAGGCCAAGGACGACGAGCACCCTGACCTGCTTAAGTTGAGGGCGGCCAACATTGTGAACCACTACTACTCTACAGACTTTCTACTAGAGTCGCCCACGCTGGCGAAGAAGCTGCCGTATCACGTTGCGCACAAAAAGATTCCCTATGCGGGCGAGGACGGCAAGACCGTCAAGCCCAGCTCAAGCAATGGCATCAAGCTCGAGCAGTTTGTATTTGATATCTTCCCTCAGGTTCCTCTAGATAGGTTTGTTTCGCTTGAGGTTGGACGCAATGACGAGTTCAGCCCGGTCAAGAACGGCCCAGGGAGCGGCGAGGACTGCCCAGAAACCGCCCGCGATGATCTTATGCATGAGGGTCAACGATGGCTCAATGACGCGGGGGCAGTCACCACTGGACCGGTAGAGGTTGCAGCGTCCATTAGCTACGGTGGTGAGGGCTTGGAGCGCTACAAGGGAGACAAGATCACTGAGGATTACTTACACTAGGCGGGTGCCCGTGCAGCTATCTAGCTAGAGTATTAGATCAAGGCGAAGAGACAAAAGTATGTGGGTGAGGTTGTCAAGCAGTAGCTTGGTGGCTCTAATTTATTTCCTGCTATAAATAGTTCGAGGCGACTCTGTGTATTTGAGGAGTTTTCGGTAAGTACGAGGAAGCTGTCACCTTAATGCATGACGTCACCAGACCACCGATCTAGGCGCATTATGACCCTCGAGGGATCACATGGGGAGTGCTCTGGAGGGCAGATTTCACTAGCATTGGCAAAGGTCGGGAGCAGGGATCTACGATGGTAAAGACAGGCTCGCCATTCAGTTATTGTTTGGGCCGGTGACTGAGGGGCGAAAAAGTACGTTGCAGTGACGTAATTCAAGGCGGGCAGTACCGTGCAAATTGTGACACCCGGAAAGCCGGATGTACAAGATTGGGGCGCAATGGCGAGAGGCAAACTGGCTCAGATGGAGTTTAATTATAGATCAGTCGAGCATGCAGAGTTGTTGGCGGAGGGTGCGGCTCGTGGGCTGAGGGGGCACCCATTCCAGCCCCCTTGATTCACCCTGGGATGCCGAGCGCCTGAACGCGCACCAATTGGGGCACCCGTAAAAACAACGTTTGCACCCGGAACAACAGTCCAAGCTTCTACATGCGCGATCTGCATCATCTTGGCATGACGTCACCCGGTAAATATGCGCATTATATAAAACCAACCCCAGCTCCAGCGCGCTTCCTCAGCCTGACTTGCTGGGGCAAACCGGAGATATAACGCGGGCTGCGCAGTCTTATGAACGAAACAAAACACCAGAGCGTACCTGAGGGGCGGACGACCAAGATTCCGCCGTCGCAAATTCAACACATGCAACAACACCTGGCGACCCTTTTAGAGTCGATAGTTCAGGTCAAACAAAACTGCTCTCGGCTCGAGGCGGAGAACAAATTCATTCAGGAGTATATCACCAGCTTGATGAACCCAAAGCAGTAGCTGGCTTATTTATTATGCGATATTTGAACTAATACAACTAATTATTTGCGGACGCTTGGGCCATTTGCACCTGGCTTGGGCCCGTTTTGGTCGTGCGACCACTAGACAGGTTTGTAGAATTACTGTAACTTTAGCTGGGTCAGCTGACCAAAGCTTGACGATCCCGATCGATTTAGCAACCTACTGCGTGCGCATGAAGCTGCGGGTGTTTTCTAAAGAGTTTGCAAAGCTGCTGCCGAAATATAGAGTTACGAAATATCCCATAGTATTGTGCCACGGTCTGCTCGGGTTTGACGAGCTTCGGGTGGGCGACCTCAAGTACAGCTACTGGAACGGGGTGAAGGAGGTGCTCGAGCAGCACGGGGCTCGAGTTTTGAGCGACTCGGTGCCGCCGGCGGCGTCGATCGAGCGGCGGGCCGAGGTGCTGGCGGCGATGATCAAGTCGGAGAAAAAAGGCTATGAAAAAGTCAACCTGGTGGCGCACTCGATGGGCGGGCTCGACGGCCGGTACCTGATCTCGAAATTAGCTAATCGGGGGTTCGAGGTCCAGAGCCTGACCACGATTGCGACCCCGCACCACGGGAGCCCCGTGGCGGACGTGCTGCTGCGGTTTTCGCGGCGGCTGCCCGTGAGCCTCGGGGCGTTTGCCCAGCTCAGCACCCGGTACATGAACGAGGTGTTCAACAAGCAGGTGCAGAACCGAGAAGATGTGGCGTACTTTAGCTATGGGGCGGAGTTCAGCCCGTCGTGGGCGAGCCCGCTGCGAATCCCCTGGGGCATCATCAACAAGGCCGAGGGGGCCAACGACGGGCTCGTGAGCGTCAAGTCGGCGATGTGGGGCAAGTACGAGGGCACCATTTTCAACTGCGACCACCTCGACGTCATCAACCTCAGCAGCTACAAACTGGCGTCCCTGCGCAACCACGACTTCAACCCGGCCGCAATGTATTTGCACGTGATGGATGATTTGGCTTCGCAAGGGTTTTGAGCGCTGCTGCACTTTGCATAATGTCACCTGCAAGGTGATAACACTAAGCACAGCAGGTTCAGTCGTAGTTGTGTAGACCAGATATGTCGCTGAAACTGAGGGTAGACCCTCCGCGTGACAGGGAGTGGTATACTTCTGGAGACAAGTTCTCTGGCACCGTTACTTTGGACGCCAGCCGCAGTTCTGGCGTGTCGTCGGTGGTGGTGAGCCTGTACGGGATCACCTACACCCACCTGGAGCAGGACTTTTTGACCAACACCGGAGGGGCCGAGTGCCAGGCATCCGAGACCGAGTTCTCGACCGTTTTGGACGAGATGCAGCAGGTTTTTCCCACTCAGGCGTTGCAGTCAGGCTCGGTGTCGTACACCTTGAGCCAGGGCAAGCACGAGTTCCCGTTCAGCTTCACGCTGCCGCTGTATGCGGTCCCCCAGGGCGACATCGGGTCCAAGGCCCGGCAGGCTCTGGTGCTGCCGCCGAGCGTGAGCGACGAGGGCGACACGGTGCTGGTGCAGTACTTTGTCAAGGTCAAGTGCAAGCGGGAGGGCCTGTTCTCGTCGCTCTCCGAGACACAGTACTTTGCGTTTTTGCCGTGCGACCAGTTCAGCTCGCAGGAGCAGGAGCTCGAGATGGCGAGCTCGGTGTCGTCGCGGGGCGTGGTGTCCTCGAACCAGAACTTTTGGGGGCTGTTTGGCGGCAAGGGCCGTGAGAAGCCGTGCTACCTGCACCAGTTTGTGCTGTACTGCAAGCCGGTGTTCACGCCCAACATTAAGAACCACGTTGACGTCGAACTCAAGTTTCTGCGGGATCAGCCGATCGTGGTGACGCAAATCAAGGTGTCGCTGCAGGTGTGCACTGCCGCCAAGGCCAAGAACCTCAAGAAGACGCTCGAGCGGACCGAGACGCTGTACAAGAACAAGCAGCCGATCTTCCTCGACGACACGTCTGGCCAGGCGTCTGTGCTGTCGACAGAGGTCGAGGTGTCTGGCAGAACCGTCCCGGACTTTTACACGTCGCAGATGCACCGGTACCACTTTTTGCTGGTGCAGATCGAGTACAAGCACCAGCGGGCGTCGTCGTCCGCGAGCAAGGACGTCAAGCACGCCGCGACCCTCAAGCTGCCGGTGGTTGTGCGGTCTGGCATCACGATGCCGGACTGGGAGACCAAGGAGGTGACGTACACCCCCCGGACATTCCCCCAGCACAGTATTTATTACACCAAGCGTGACCGGGGCGTGATCCAGTCCTCCTAGCGATGAGATTTTGATCTTATTTATTATAGCCGTAATCACTGTACGGAGCTACGCCTGCCTAGGATTGTGGTCTTGTGGGTAATTAATATTTCACGGCTGATCTCATTATGCAGCCTGGTTAGAGATTTGATCTTTTATTATAGCCGTAATCTATCTGCACCGGTGATCTTATATGCAGCCGGCTAGGATTTGATCTTTTTAAACAAGCTATATCATTGCCCTTTAATCTACATGATGCTGGCAAGATCTTGATCTTTCTGTAACCTTAATTTTTGCACGGCGAGATCTCGTTATGCAACCTGGCTAGAGATGATCTCTATAGCAGTCTACACTGCAACGGAATCTCAGAACACGACCAAAGTAGGGCTTGATCTTATAGCTAATCTATATTGCACCGCAATCTACATGATGCTCATTACTGGTAAGATCTCATATAGCTATACTATCATTGCCCATCATTGCAACTGCGTACAGTGTTGGGCTCTTATTGTCACAGCCACAATCTTCGTTAAAGCCAGGCTGTTTATCCTATTATAGCATCTATCACTGCGTATCTATCTAGTCATGCCTGCGACGCCGACCGCTGCTCGTGCACTCTGGACGCAGGGCCGCCCAGCAGCTTCTCGTACCAGTGCGGCTCGATCACCAGCAGGTCGGCGTCCATGGTCGGGGTCAGGGACTCAACGTCGCCGCTGAACTCGGGGTCCAGGACGTACGTCTTGCCGTCGACCCACGCTTTGCGGCCCTCGACCCTGGTGGTGACGCCCTTGAGCAGCAGGTACGAGTTTGTGGGCGTGGGCTGGCGATACCGCACGTTGAGGGAGGCTGTGACTCCGACGTTGTGGGGAAGCATCGCGAATCCGCACCGGCACAGCGCCTCGTCGAGCAGCGTCGCCAGCAGGCCGCCGTGCACGATGCCATTGTGCCCGCTGAGGCAATCCCCGAGGAAGTACAACGCAATGAGTTCGCACTGGCCGGTGGCGGCTATTTCCTCGTCGGTGCTCATGAACACGGTCGGGGTGGGCCGAATGCAGTCTGGGGTAGACATCAGGAGGCCGGCGGTGAATTTGGGGCCTTCCTCAATTGGCTCGTACGGCTTCATTAGAACGTATTTTCCGGTAGCATTGATTGATTCGACGATTGGATGCTCCGTCATGTGGCTGCAGATCAAGCTGGGTGGGGAGTGGGGTATATATATATATAGGTGCTGGGGCTTGGTGTTGCTGGGCGGGCCGCGGGCGGTGTGGTTAGCTACTGCGGGCCTACACTACAGATCTAGCGCTAAATTTCGGCGCCGGTCGGCCGCACTGGGGGGACCGAGACGCGGAGGACGCCACGGCAGATCGAGGCTGCTCCGCCACGCCAGAGTATACCCAACTGGCACAGCACCGCGCTGGGGCTCGGGCCGAGGCAAGCCCCGCACTATGAACTATGAATAAATTACATCAAGCGGAGCCACTCTTGTTCTTTTCAAGCTCCTTTTTGATCTGGGTCGCAAAGTCGTCCTCCGCCTCGTCGTCGTCCTCCCACTCCTCCTCCCACAGGTTCTGGTCGAGCGTGTTCTGGTCGACGCCGGTCCAATTCTGCACGGGAAAGTCCTCAAACTCGTCGCCGGCCTCCAGCGGGGCCAGGCTCGCCACCTCTTCCGGTTTGGCAGACATTGGGTTAGTAATGGTGCGATACACTGAATAAGCTACTCAGTTGGTAAGGCCGTTGGTAAGCGTAATCGTAAGCTACCATGACCTCGATTGGCACCGGATACGACCTCAGCAACAGCGTGTTCTCCCCCGACGGGAGGGTGTTCCAGGTCGAGTACGCCTCCAAGGCGGTCGAGAACGGCGGCACGTCCATCGGGATCAAATTCAAGGACGGCGTGGTGCTGGCGGTCGAGCGCATCGTCACGTCCAAGCTGCTGGTGGCCGGCGCCAACAAGCGAATTCAGAGCGTCGACCGCCACTGCGGCATCGCGTACTCGGGGCTCAACCCGGACGGGCGCCACCTCGTCAACCGGGCCCGCGACGAGGCCGGCTCGTGGCGCCAGATCTACAAGGGCCCGATGCCGCTGCCAATACTGAGCAACCGCGTGAGCTCATACGTCCAGGCGTACACGCTATACTCGAGCGTGCGCCCGTTCGGCGTGTCGGCCATCGTGGGCGGCGTCGACGCCGAGGGCCCGCACCTGTTCATGATCGACCCCAGCGGCACGTCGTGGGGGTACCGCGGCGCCGCGACCGGCCGGGGGCGCCAGGTCGCCAAGTCGGAGCTCGAGAAGCTCGACTTTGAGAACCTGGCCGCCGAGGACGCCGTCAAGGAGGCGGCCCGCATCATCTACCTCGCGCACGAGGACAACAAGGACAAGCCGTTTGAGCTCGAGCTCACGTGGGCGTCCCAGGAGAAGACGGGGGGGCTCCACAAGCCGGTGCCCCAGGAGCTGTTTGACGTCGCGGTCAAGTACGCCATCGACGAGCTCGAGGGCGGCATGGAGGAGTAGCGCAGGTCGCCTCACCGCATCTCGTCAGCCCATGCTCTGCACCAATGTTTCTAATGCTCTGCCTAATGCTCTGCATGCCCTAATGCTCTGCAATGCTTCCATAGTATGCTCAAGCACTACAGGTGCTCATTTAGCAGCTGTGTAGAGTGCCCATATAGCAGTGCTCATTTAGCAGCTTATAGAATCCTCTAAGAAGCTGATAATCTCTATATTCTCTATAGCATGCCACCAATGGCTGGAAGGCTACTAATGGCTGGCTAGGCTCTACTTTGGGGCACCCGATTACGTGAGCAGGCGACCATGTCGACCAAGGTGACGCGCTCGGCCGCTCGGGCCTCCCCCAAGCGCAAACGGGCCGCCAAGACCGACGAGCCGGCCGCAAAAAAGACCAAGACGGAGGACGTCAAGCAGGAGCCCCAGTCGCCCAAGAAGCCCCGCGCCAAGCCCAAATCGGCCCCCAAAGCCCCCAAAAAGGAGGAAACCCCAGACGCCCAGGTCACCCAGGAGGATATCCACCGCTGGTGGGAGGAATTAGAGGCCAAGGAGGACGACTCGATCAAGTGGGACACCCTCGAGCACTCGGGAGTGCTGTTTCCGCCCCCGTACGAACCACTCCCCCAATCGGTGCACCTCGTGTACGACGGCGTGCCCGTGGCCCTCCCCCTCGAGGCAGAGGAGGTGGCCGGGTTCTTCGGTGCCATGCTCAACTCGGACCACTGCAAGAACCCGACTTTCACCAAGAACTTCTTCGCCGACTTCCTCGAGGTGCTCAAAAACAGCGGCACCGCTACCAGCAAGGCCACGAACGAGCCTGTCGATATCGTCAACTTTGACAAGTGCGACTTCTCGGTCATCTTCGACCACTACGAGCGCCAGCGCGAGGCAAAGAAGGCCCTCAGCGCCGCAGAGAAGAAACGCATCAAGGCCGAGAAGGACGTCGCCGAGGAAAAGTACAAGACATGCCTCTTCAATGGCCGCCGCGAGAACGTCGGCAACTTCCGAATCGAGCCCCCAGGCCTGTTCAGAGGTCGCGGCGCCCACCCCAAGACCGGCAAGCTCAAGGCCCGCGTCCAGCCCGAGCAGGTCACAATCAATATTGGCGAGGGCGTGCCGGTCCCAGACCCGCCAGAGGGCCACCAGTGGGCCGAAGTCCGCCACGACAAGACCGTGAGCTGGCTCGCAATGTGGAAAGAGAACATCAACGGAAACACAAAGTACGTGTTCCTGGCCCAGAACTCCTCCCTCAAGGGCGTCTCAGACTACAAAAAGTTTGAAAAGGCCCGCGAGCTCAAGAAGCACGTCGCCGCCATCCGCAAAGATTACCAAAAAGAGCTCTCAGACAAGGTCATGGCCAACCGCCAACGGGCCACCGCAATGTACCTGATCGACGTGCTGGCGCTTCGAGCCGGCGGCGAAAAGGGCGAGGACGAGGCCGACACCGTCGGCTGCTGCTCTCTACGGTACGAGCACGTCACTCTCGAGCCCCCTAACCTCGTCACATTCGACTTCCTCGGTAAGGACAGTATCCGCTATTTCCAGCAAGTAGAGGTAGATAAGCGGGTGTTCAACAACCTCAAGATTTTCAAAAAGCCCCCAAAGAAGGAAGGCGATGACATTTTTGACCGGCTCGACCCCTCGATCCTCAACCGCCACCTCCAGCACTACATGCCGGGTCTCACCGCCAAGGTGTTTCGTACCTACAACGCCTCGCACACAATGCAGCAGCAGCTCGATAAAATCCCAAATGAAGGCTCTGTAAACGAAAAAGTCGTCAAGTTCAATGCTGCTAACCGCGAGGTCGCCATCCTCTGCAACCACCAGCGTACTGTGTCCAAGGGGCACGAGTCCAGCGTGCAAAAGATCGAGGAGCGCATCGAGGAGCTCGTGTGGCAGAAGATCAGACTCAAGAAGATGATCCTCCAGCTGGCTCCCAAACTAAAAGAGAAGCTCGGCAAAGAGTACTGGGAGGACCTCGAGATCTACGACAAGAACCAGCTTCGTGCCATCCACAGCCGCATCCTCGAGAAGGAGCGCGAGAAAATTAACAAAAAGTTTTTGCGCGATAATGAGAAGCTGCAGAGCAAAATCGACGCCGGCGAGACCGACGTCGAGCTGCTGGCTCCTAGCGACCTAGAGACAAAGTTAGAAACAGTCGACAAGCTCGGCATGCAGTACGAGGCCGAGCTCAACGGAGGCGAGATGGAAATCAAGGCCAATCTCAACCCTGACAAGCTTCAAGTCCAGATCGCCAAGCTGGAGGAGAGAATCACAAACACCCGGCTCAGTCTGCAAGACAAGCAGGAAAACTCGGCCGTCGCGTTGTCAACCTCAAAAATGAACTACATCGATCCCAGACTGACGGTAATGTTCAGCAAGAAGTACAACGTCCCGATCGAGAAACTGTTCACCAAGACGTTGCGAGAAAAGTTCGCGTGGGCCATCCACTCGGTGGATAAGGACTGGAAGTTTTAGATATTCCATTAGCGCTCTGCCCATTAAATTATTTAGCATGCGTAATTGACGTGTACCGTTTGTATGCAATTAAGTTATAAACTCACCTATAGAAATTCAGTTGACGCGCTTGTATGCAATTAATCAAGTTATACACTCACCTGGGCTCACATGACGTCTTCGAACTCGTCCTCCTCATCTTCCTCTTCTTCTTCACCTTGCTCCGTTTTGAGATTCTTGTAGAAAGCGTCCAGATTAGAGGCATCCTCTTCCTTGGTCTTGGCCTCGAGCTTGATCTCCTCCTTGATCTCCTCCTTTTTAGGAGCGACCGACGCACCGTAGCTGTCGTTTCCAACTGTCGAGCGCACGTGCCACTCTGGCAAGGCATTGGCCTGCTTCTTCTCGGCAGCAGCTGCCTTGCGCTTTGCCTCTGTCTCTTCCTCGGACGTGAAGTTGATCTTGAGCTCCACGTTCTGCACTGGATGCCGCGAGGATGATGCAATGGCGATTCCATCGTCCTTCTCGGGAGCAGCCTGGGTGGGAATATCGTCCTCTCCTGGCAGAGGAATCGCCTGGGATTGTTCATGCTGGAAGGTGTTTTCTGGAATACTGAGGTCGTCGATTTCACTCAATGCATTAATGAACGGTCGAAGCTGGACCATCAGGGCCCCCATTTTGTCCTCGGCCGCTCCCTTCTCGTCGGCACTGGGGCCCTCATCCTCTCGGAGCGGGTTACCACACTGCTCACATGGGAATGCGTCCATCTCGGGGTTGAAAAATTGCACTACATCAAGAGTATTGTATCTTTTGCCGCAGACGTCGCAAACCAAGTCCTGCGGGTTGTGCTGTGCGTCCATTTCCTTTTTGAGTTTGTTGTTGATGGAGTGGATTTTCCACTTGATGGCATCAACTGCCTCTGTAAAATGAATATAATAAGATACCTGGGTATTTGCTCGGTGGTCCCTGGTAATATCCCCTTTTGAGCTCACTTCCTTGATCAAATGGTCTTCCTTGAGCCGAGCACACACACTTCTCAAATCTTTTGCAGGGAGGCCCATCAACCCAATTAGCTCCTTCTCGCTGAGAACATGATGCATTAAAATCGCTTCCAACACTATCACGGCTTTGTTATCATAGAATCCTCGGACAACTTTGCGAATCAGGTCCGTGGCAGCCTCCATGCAACTTGATTAGTGTGCTTTGGGTCTGTTAGTAATTCAAGCTCCAGGACTCGAGCTGTCTTCTCACTAGGCAAAACAAATAGAATGAGCTAGTAAATCAATTCAAATGTTGATCCTCACATGAAAAGCGATTATCTCGCCTTTGTCACTGAGTCTTGAGGGCACAACTTTGTGTGCTCGCTCTCGTCTGAGCTAGCATCTACGGCCCAACAGCTCACGAGCCTGAAAGTTTGAAGACAGTTTGTATTCGCTGAAATTACAGCCGTGGCTCCTGCTGGTAGGTCCAATGCAGTACTTAAATTCTAGGCCTGAGACGAGCTCCTAATCTCAGGCACATCCAGATTTCAGATCACCATAGCCTCAATCAACGGGAATAACCCGCTAGAGCGCTCTGGTGGTGAGCATGTTGCACGAACCTGGGCGTGGCTATGCATGCATGCGATGTCGCTCTAAACCCTCGGCATTTCCTTTGTTTCAAGTGGTATACCTATCACAGACTCGATTTAACCGGTTTGAACGATGTGTTTTGCCCAGGATCTGCTCTGATAGTGCTCTGCACCATCTCTTTTAGCTTTCGTTCAATACGGTGGTAAACAGACTAAAGACGTTGTATGACTCCCGCAGTGATACCACGGGGCTCCGATAATATTCCTCTCAAATACCTCGTCGCAAGCGCCTATAGAGGGTAAATGCATGCCCCAGCCCTGTATGCACACCTCGCGTGTTATATTTGAATGATCCAGAAAAAAAAAATTGGCCTTACCGAAAAGCACAATTAAGATGACGGGTCCATGGTAAAGGTGTTCTGGTGTGTTCTCGTTACGGAGAGGATAATGCATGGCCGACATTTATTTAGTAATACCGACATGCACTCATTGCTTCTTGGCAGTCGGAGTAGGCATAACTGGCTTCCACCCGCCCTTTCAAAACCTCTGAGCACCCTGAAGTCCAATGAAGCTAGTTTATACTGTAGCGTTCACCTAGAGCTCGACGCCAATGTAAAAATCATATATGCACATAGTTCGCTAATGCAAATGCGATTATTGGACGTCAATTCTCTGGAGGGCGAACCACATTGGAGGAAAGCTCTCATTTTACTAGATGTTCTATAGACAATTGAACTTTTCAAAGCTTTGCATTCCGCCTGGGCCCAGCTGGTCGGTTGCTGTGGGCTATTGCTGCATGTCTTAGAAATCCATACGCACTGACTATAAATACGGCTCCTAATACCGCCCTAGCCAACATGTTGCGCATTGAAGCCACACGCGTATTCAAGAACCTTGGTGCATTCGCAATTGCACTTCCAGTCGTCGTTTTCTGGCCCCAGCTCTTGCGTCTGGGTCAGGTCCTCGGTAGTAGAACCCCGTTCAGACACAGTATTCTGATGCAGCTCCAGAATGAGCCAGCTGATGCATAAGTCTGGCATAGTCCATAGCTTCAAGGTAGATAAAGACTATTATTCAGGAGTAAAGTGGGCAGGGTCAACCTCACGACGTAGGTATGAAGATCTCTTGAACCTGCCTCACGTTTTATAAACCCTCAAGCCTATAGTTACACCGTCAATATCGCGTGTGCGTCCCGGCTTCAACGTCGCTCACCATTTCACCAAAGGCAGTTCCACGGGTACATGTAATGAACAAATACCAGGAACGTTGTATAATTTGAATGTAGTATCGGTTATGTCTGCTTGATCTGCTCCTATAGTGATGGTCATCGAGCTCGACTAGCCAACTACGCTACAGGGCAGATATTTGGCATTACGCTGTCAGAAAAGAACCGAGTCGAGTTCAAATCACAACGGGTTCGGCCTACATCTGGAGCTGTCAAGACGCTGCAGCTTTCCACAGCATACAAGGGCACCGGAGCTTGGTCTCACTCGATAGAATAACCTAGTCAGACTTTGCTCAGGCCTTGACGCCGACTTGGCCCTAGCATTTTCAGGTGCTGACCTTGAGAACGCACTGCATTCGTAATACTCTCATTAGCTCGTTGCATCAAGGTTCGCCAAAAAGCTGGCGTTGGTCAGGTTTTTTCTCCAAATAAACCACGATACACCCTGCACCAGCGAGTCGCATAGATCGTCTCTTTTGATCTCACGCTCAAAGTCTTCTTTCAAAGCAGGTGTCATAGAGAATGGGGCATCGCCATGCAGCCAAGTCCCTACTAACTTGGTCCGCAGCTTTTTGCTCTCGCTATATGTCTTTTTGACCGTCGAGCCAGGCTCTCGCCAGAACCCCAAGATCGACTTTGGGTCGACACTCTCAGTGTAGATCCCTGGGTACTTTGCCCTGACCACCGCATGCAGCATGCCTTCAAGAACGTTAACCCTCAATATTGCCGGAGGTATTGAGGCCGAGCTGGCAGTACGTGATCGCTGACGCTCTATCAGGACCACAGTGGGCGTACCCATATCCCTGCATAACCGGTCTGTGAGCTGCAGAGCCTCAGAGGCAAGATCTGCCACAGCCGAGGTTGGCTCGATGTGATCTAAATAAAGGTTGTTTACTGACAGTTTATCGTGTTTTGACGAGATAAAGCTCACGCCGATATTTTTCAGCCCCATGTCGACCGAGACCAGATCGAGGTCCCCGAGCGGGCGAGCGGTTTTTGCGGCCACCAGTCGCTGAAAAATTTGCGGTTTTGTTCCAGACGACGACACACCGCAGTTTATGGCTAATTGGCGCAGCTCTGCTGCGGTTATGCCCTTCAAAACACCGGGCCGCATTGTTCTCTTTGTGGCACTCACGCAGCTTACGTAGGAGCAGGTGCGAAAGAAGTAGTACCAATGCATATGCGACAGGGGTGTGGTTCCGTTGACTGCTGAAACAAGCCAGGGCCCACGAGAATTCGCCCTGAAAAATACCGAGGGGGCGTTCGCCAAGTGCTATTGATTGCCCGTACCCCACCCGCAGTGGTAGTAGGTTCGTTGTTCAGATCCCTGACCCAAACAGCTGCATTGCATGCGATAGCGTCATTGGCCCAGCGCTAAACTGGGGGCACGCAAAACACTCGCGGCCACAGAAATTCAAGTCCGGTGCCGGGCCTGAATCTAGGTCGTGCTTGCAAGCCGAATCCTGCTCCGGCCGCCTTTGGAGCCACCACTAATTTAGGACTTAGTAAGAACTAACGCACCTCTCTCCCACCCTGCATCGGTCGTTCGCATTTATTAGCACAGTAAATGAACGCCGGCGACATGCAGCATCTTACCAAGAGCTTGGAGGTAGAAGAGCGACTTGCATCTCTCAATCGCCTCGACACTCAGATCACCAGCATACTCTCAAAGGGAATTCGCGTCCTTCGAGCAGTGAGTAATGGCAAGCGAACAAATGACAAGCGAGCCAAAGATGATTTTACTAAAGCACTAAAAGAATACAACGAGCTCATAGGTGTCGTCAACAGCGACCTGCGGGCGGAGGTCAAGAAACTTCATGTCGCCTCATCCACAGACGTACTGCCACTAAATTTGCCGACACTGGCGAACGAGTTTGGGCACGACAAAGAGCAGGAGATTTGGCGGTGTATTTACTCGAATCTAGAAAGCTGTGACGAGGATATGGAGATTGCATAATGTATTTATTTTATTTTAACCTACTGATTACTAGCAATGTGCAATCGGTACGCACTGAACATGTCACCGCAAGAGATCGAGCAGCACCTGGAGCAGCACGGGCTCAAGGCGACACTGATCAACCCCGATCTCGCCAATCCCCGAATAAATATTCCCCCGACCACCGTCAACCCCATATGCCATGCAGAGGGCCTCGAGTACATGAGGTGGGGGCTCGTCCCGGCGTACGCAAAGGAGATGCCCAAGTTTGCTACGTTCAATTGCCGCATAGAGAGTCTCAAAGAGCCCAAAGCTACCTGGAGAAGTGCCAAGGATCACCGGGGAGTGGTGGTCATGCAGGGCTACTTTGAATGGCACCACACGAAAAAGGCCAAGGAGCCGTACTATTTTCATCGCAAAGACGGTGAGCTCTTGTGTGCTTTGGGGTTCTGGGCCCAGAATCACCATATCGAGGAGGACCTGCACTCTTTCACGATCGTGACTCGGCCTGCAACGCCCGAACTAGCTGAAATTCACCCCAGAATGCCCGTTATTGTCGACTACAAGACCGCCAAGGAGTGGATCAATGGAGAGTGGCCGGACGTGCTCAAGCTCGCTGAGGACCTGATCGAGCTCGGCTGGTACCCGGTGAGCTCGAAGATAAACAAGGTGGTCAACCAGGACCCAGAGCTACTCCAGCCACTCAAGGAGAAGAAAGAGAAGAAGGGCTTTGACATGGCGTCGTGGGCCAGCAAGACCAAGCCAGGCAAACAGGAGCCGGGCAAACAAGGCAAAGAAAGCCCAAGCAAGACCAAACAGGAAACCCCCAAGGAAGAGGGTGACCCCGTGAAAGACGAGCCGAAGGACGAGCCGCAAGACGAGCCACCCGCTGTGGCCAACAAACGCTCCATCGAGTCTAGTGAGCCCAAGAGCCGCAAGAGCCGCAAGCTGTAAGGTGATATGTTAAATATAAATATGCCAACTACAGTGCTATCTACCTGCGAATTGTTTGAGCAAACCGAGCTGGTACGATTTCACCAGTCGCTTTGGGGCCGGTCTGGCGTCGCCCGAGGCGTGACTGGACCACAGCTTTGCGAGTCGCTGCACTCCGGATTTTTTCTCGGCCTCTATCTGCTTGCGGATATCGTCTTGGACGTACGGGAGCGCTTTCGGGCACACCTGCAGCGCCGCTTTGACGAACGCGCTGTTGCGCTGCAGTTCGGGGCTGGCGTACTTGAGGGCCTTGCCGTGGATCTCGACCGCATCGAGCATGAACTCCCAGTCGTTGCGCAGCGCCGGCGAGACCCACTCGAGCTCTGTCCCGAACTCACTGACTACGGCAAGCGCGACGTCGCGGTCGGCTCGCAGGTTCGGAGACGCCCACTGGATGTTGGGAGCGCAGTGGCATACTGCGGCCAGGACCACGTCCTTGACGTTACGGAGCCGAAAGCTCACAAAGTTCAGGATTGGGCTGCGAGACGCCCTGACGGCCGCCAGAACGATCTGGTCGTCGTCGAGGAAAACGTTGGCAAACGGGAGCAGCCAGCCATCTTTGGAGACCGCGGCCAGCACGAACGGGCGGTGCCCCCAGTAGCGGAAGCCCTCGAGGGTTTGGTACTTGCTGGGGTGGAGGCTCGTTCGCAGGTCGGTCCAGACCACGAACGGGAGCAGCAGGTCGAGGTTCTCGGCGCACAATGCGGTCTCGTATTTGTGGGAGTTGTGTTCGATAAAAAGTTTTCGCTGCTGCTGGAGCCTGAGCCCGAACGCCAGCTCGAGGTCGAACCAGATCGATGCAAAGAAAGCCAGCTGCTCGGGAGTGAACTGGCGAGTTCGGTCGGAGAACCTGCGGGCGAGGTCCTCCTTGATATCGTACGGGGTGAATCTCCACCACAGCAAATCGGAGAGGAAAACAGACTTTGCCGTGCGGCAAACCTGGGCAAGTCGCAAGTAAACGAATGGGCTGGCGTCTAGATATACGGCGATAATGAGCCATATTTCCGCTGGCACTGAACTCATATGGGTTAGTAGCTAAGGTGTAGCGGAGATCTGGGGAAGCTTATCGGTGTGGCGGCGCCACGCTCCTGCAGCTGCCTGATCAGGAAGCCATGAGCCATCCACTGGGCAAAGAGTGGCTGTGCTAGGCGGTTGCCAGGCCGCACCGTTACTAGGCCGCACCGTTACCAGGCATGGTTGCGGTAGTGTGGCCGCAGCGGGCAGTGGCGTAGAGTGAGGTGAATGTTACAGTACATAGTTGAATTAATGCTATCATATGCCGGCCGACGCCAGCTGTGTGGTTTTAGTCGACCCAGCGTCTTTGGCGCCAAACCGCTGATGCAGTCACCTTGGAAGCCGCCTTTCCAGAGTACTTTACCGAGATGGTCTCGGCGTAGTTGGGGTGCAGAGTGAGGGTGACACTAGGCGATGGCGTCACGGTGGTGACGGGCAGGGCGGTGAACAGGTATGTGGTGAACGCCGAGTAGGCGCTGGTGGGGTATCGCCGAGTGAAGGTCAGTGGCGCAGTCACGGTGGTGTTTGGGGTCGACTGGAACGGGGCGTACCTAGTCTGGCCGAACTGGTATGTGTACGGGGTCATCCAGCTGCTGGCGAGGTTCTGGTACTCTGAGGGGACTGATCCTGTCGTCAGGGTGCCGAGGGCGCTGTTCTGGCCGCTCGAGTCGCCCACGACCTGCTTGCCGGGGGTCGCGCCCGAGTTTGCGGTGCCGCCGCCGGTCATGCCCGTGATCTGGATCCAGCCCGAGTAGTTGATGACGTACACTGGGGCGGTCTTGATGGCGGTCATTTGCAGCACGTAGGACCCGGAGCCTCCCGCGGCCTTGATGTCGCTGAGCTTGAATTCGAGCTCGGTTTCGTCAGAGATGTCGACCTCGGAGCCGAGGGTGATGTCGCAGCTGAACGCGTTACGAGCAGCGCCGTATGTGCACAATAAAAAGTTCGCCTTGTCGTAGCCGTCGATGGATGGCGTCACGTCGTCGTCTTCCCAGCTGACCTTGAGCGAGTCGGACGCGGCGTTGAATGTGGAGCCGCCGATCGACAGCTTGAAATTCGCGCTAACGGCGGAGAGCAGACTGCTGACAAGCAGAGCTTGCAGAGCGAAGAGCATGTGTACAAGTGAAAGTAGGAGGTGGGTTGGTAAGGTTCGTTAAGTCAGCAAGGGGTACCTGCGACGGTGGCGGCCAAGACTGGAGCCGCGCTTTTTCAGTGAAACAAAATTGGAAAAAAAAAAGCGCCGCGCAATGGTGCACCGCCTCGCTGCGGCGACGCCACCACCCCGTCGTCGAGGGCGCTGAATAAGCTGAAATTTCACAATGCTCTACCTCAAGTCGCTGGTAAAGGTACTCGACAACTCTGGCGCACAGGTTGTCGAATGCATCAAGGTGCTCCGCAAGGGGCAGAAGAACTGTGCCAACATTGGCGATAAGATGGTGGTGGTGGTGAAGAAGGCCCGGCCGATTCCTGCGAACCTCACGGGCCAGCAGGCGTCGCAAAAGCTCCGCAAAGGCGACATTCGCCACGCAGTGGTGGTGCGCACCAAGCAGCCGACGACCCGGCCCGACGGCTCGATCATCAGGTTCGACGACAACGCCTGCGTGCTGCTGCAGAAGAACGGGGACGTGATTGGGACCCGAGTGAGCGGCGTGGTGGCCAAGGAGCTCAAGGACAAGGGCTTTCACAAGGTGGTGACGCTGGCACCCCGCTCGGTTTAATGTACATAGCTAATTATTGACACTGACGACTGTCGTAGGACAGGCATACTTGACAGACGACTTGGCAGATGACACTTGACATAGACTGAGCTTCAGCTCACAGGTCTTGAGTTGTCTGTCAAAGCTCTCAGACTCATTGGACTCTTGTTCCTGGTTCTGCCTATCCTTCGGTTCACTGTGACCAGGCACTGACTCTGGCAGAGACTCACACCTATCTGGTGGCTTTCACTTGCACAGGGCTGGTTTCGAATGTCCCAAGGTTTTCGAATGTCCCAAAGGTTAACAGTGCCGTCAGTTGACAGCACGGGCACCGCCTCTCGAGCCCGTGCAGCGAAATATCACTCAATCATACGTGCTAGCTTCACGTAGTTCCTCACGCACCACATCCTATCACTGGTGGATCCGGAATATGTGGTTGCAGTGCACGCAAACGTAAAACAGCACCATGTTCGTCTCGGCCCGCCGCTGCTGGCTCTGGAAAAACACGCACTCGTGCTCGTGGCACTTGGGGCACTCGGCATTCGTCTTTGGCAGCGTGGGATCGGACGCCAGGTCGTTGGTGACGCCCGCAGTCGGGGCCAGAGCGCTCATGAGCTCGTTGCGGTAGATCAGCGGCGAATCGGCCCGCTCGGTGTACATGCAGTTACGGCACGAGTACAGCAGCTCCTTGTTGACTCTGTCCTCCTTGGGGTACAGCATGTTGTTGCACTCGAGGCAGAACCGAAAGCTGGCCATTTGGCGGTGAAAAGTTTCTTTGTCAGCAGGTGCAAACGGTTTTCGCAACTTGACTGATGTTTACCAGACGGGCTTTTTCTGCGGTTCGTGCCATGAACGGCGTTCGGGTGGCTCAGGCAGTCCGCTTCAACAGCGGCGCCAGCCCCAAGATCTCTGCGATCGTCGACGACATCTCTAAGCTCACGATTCTCGAGACCTCGGAGCTGGTGCAGGAGCTCAAGACCAGGCTCAACATCCCCGACATTTCTATTCCCTCCGCCGCGGCGGCCCCCGCTGCTGCTGCTGCCGCGCCCGCCGAGCAGGCTGAGGCCGCCGAGCCCCAGGAGGAGAAGATGATCTTCTCGATCAAGCTCGAGAGCTTCGACCCCAAGGCCAAGCCCAAAATCATCAAGGAGGTCAAGTCGCTGCTGGGCCTGTCCCTGGTCGAGAGTAAAAAGCTCGTCGAGGGCGCCCCCAAGACTCTCAAGGACAATGTTCCCAAGGAGGACGCTGACAAGATCAAGGAGACCATTGAAAAGCTGGGAGGCAAGATCACTCTCGAGTAATGTATATATGTAAATAGCCTAACTCAGCAGCCACTGGATCGAGACGCCGCTGAGGCATGCACGCACCAAACCGCCGTCGAGGCAGTGCCTTGTCGAGTTAACAGTTGGGACGTTGACGTCACATGCAGTGTGTGGCTCTGGAGCGTAACTGCGGACTCTGGCATGCGCGGCAGATCTCTAGCCAGCGTCGCTTATGCTTATCGGTGCCTACTAGCCACGCCACCGCGGCCGCTCCCCCAGTCGCCGTGGCGAGCGTGCCATCGCCGCCAAGCACCGCGAGCCGCTCTGGAGCCTGCACTGGTCTCACCTGATTGCCAGTGCAGGCACCACTGCTGAATGCCTGCGTCCCTAACCCTGTTTCTGTTTCAGGCTTGGGCTGGCGGGCACCGCGGGCACCGCGGGCAGCGGCCTCTATTTAGCGCTACAGCTGCTATAAACGCGGCGGCGGCGCCCGCGAGCCAGCGGCCCCGTTGGCGCATCTGGCTGTTTCACCTTGTGCTTACAAACTGGTGTTTATAGTATAAATTACAAGGGGCATGTCCGTCCCCCACGATTCAAGAATTGAGGCCACTACACAAAGCCCGGGGCGCGCACGTTCACTCCAAGACCAGATGACCAGCACCGCCGACCTTCTTCGGAAACTACGGGCTCAACCGAGCACCCCCAACACGAACGGGCGCGCGATAAGTCGGTCGAATAGCATTAAAAGCTCCCGAGCCCCCGAGCGGGACTACTCAGAGCAGGACTTGTACCAGCCGCAAGAGCGGACGCGGTCGTTCGCGTCCTCGAACGGCGACTCGGTGCTGCACAGCCCGCGGGCGCGGTTCGTGAACCACCGCCTCAGCGTCACCAGCTTCCACGAGTCCATGAACGAGGGCATCCTCACGTACCAGACCGACGCCGAGAAGCAGCTCATGGACACCATCAACGCCGCCAAGCAGGAGCTCGACGCCGACATGCTGCTGGTGCTGCTGGAGCGGGTGGCGGTGTCGGCGATCTCGCTGTACAACTCGAGCAGCAGCACCCAGGCGGTCGACACGGTGTGCATCTCCCTGACAGACTTTATTCGCCAGTACACTCAGCAGCGGCGGCCGGTGTCGCCGCCCACTCACAACGGCTCGAGCGCCCACAGCTCGCACGGGTCGCACAAGCGGTACCACCGCCGCACTTCGGACCCCAAGAACCTCGACAAGGCGCTGCCGGCGACGGTGCCGCACAAGGCGCTCCCCGTGCACTCGCCGCTGCCGTCGTTCGCCGAGGACGAGCTGCCGATGCCGCGGGCGCCCGCGATCAACCAGCGGCGGTCCATGAGCGCGCTCGGGGTCCAGAACGGGACCTCGACCCCGCCGCGCCGCTCAGAGAGCCGCATGCGCGTCCAGGACGTGATCGAGCGGCTCAAGAACGGCCGCCGCTAGCACCGCTGCAGAGAGTCGCACGCGCGTCCAGGACGTGACCGAGCGGCTCGAGAACGGCCGCCGGCAACACCGCTACATAACAGGCCGCCGCGTCTGACATTTATACCGTATTTTAATTAATTTATTCTAGCGGCCGCCACCCGTCGCGCCACTCCGCCGCCACGGGTGGCGCAAAGCACTTTGGCCTCGCGCACCCGTTAGTCAGGAGCCCGCAAATGCAATACCCCAATCGCATGGCGCGGCCGTCCGTGCCAGAGCAATTACAGACGCTGGTCATGCAGTACAAGTCCGAGATGGAGCTGTACCGCCAGGGCGGACCCCAGGCTGAGTACCACCTCCAGCGAGCGAACCAGATCAAGGACTACCTCAGCACCCTGAGCAGAAACCGCCAGCAGCTCAACGCAAACGCCCCGCAGACCCAGAGCCCGGCAATGCAGGCCGCCCAGCCCCATCAGCAGCCGCCCCAGCCCCAGCAGTACGAGGTGAGCCAGCAGCAGTTGGCCCAGAGCCAGGCCCGGGCGGCCGCGGGCCAGCAGGGGGCGATGGCGAACATGCAGATCGTCAATTCGTTCCAGCAGCGCCAGAAAGAGATCGAGGACCTCAGGGGGCACATCGCGAACTTTGAGCGGCAGCTCCAGACCGCCATGGGGGCCCTTCGCACCGTCGAGAACGAGGAAACTCGCCAGCGGCTGACCCGCAGCATCCAGATCCTCCGCAACAAGCGTGACCAGTGCCGCCAGCGCGAGCAGCAGGCCACGATGGCGCTCCAGGCCGCCCGAGAGAAGCTCAAGCGTCGCCCGATGCCAGGCCAGCCAGGCACAGGCCAGCCCCAGCCCCCGGCCGGTCCAGTGGTGCAGGGAGTCGGCCCCCAGGCCCCGGCACAGCCCCCAGTGGCGGGCCAGCAGGCGGTGCCAGGGATGCTGCCCGGGGCCCAGCAGACGCCCGTCCCAGCCCAGCAGCAGACGCCAGGGGCCGCAGGAGCGCCCGTGGGCCCGGGAGTTCGCCGCCAGGTCGGGTCGCCGCAGCCCAGCGCCAACCGCACCGGCCTGCTCGAGCCCATCCCCTCGAGCCTCCACGTGAACCCGTCGGTGCCCGTGTCAGTGCCCCGCGGCCGGGCCACCCTGATCAGCGGCGGAGCGTCCGGTGCGTCCGCCCTCAACACCCCAGCCCTCACCCGCATCCCGCCGTTCGAGGTCGGCGGCGACCGCGTGCTGTCTAAACGCCGCCTCAACGAGCTCATCGCGGGGATCCTCGGCGAGGACAGCAACGCCCTGTTCGACGGCGACGTCGAGGAGCTCCTGCTCGACCTCGCAGACGAGTTCGTCACCTCAGTCACCACGTTCGCGTGCCGGCTGGCAAAACACCGCAAAAGCGACACCCTCGAGGCCAAGGACGTTCAAATGCACCTCGAGCGCAACTGGAACCTGCGCATCCCAGGCTACTCCAGCGACGAGGTAAGGTCGATCCGCAAAGCAATGCCAGCCCCGGCCTACCAGCAAAAAGTCCAGGGAGTCAACATGAGCAAGTCCGTCAACAAATAAGCTTGCAGTGGCCGCCCCTAAAATGCGTTATTTATGTACTAATAAGTTTATTTTACGGTACGCCAGCCGCGGGCAGGCACAACCACTATAAATATTGCTGGTTACAAGACGGAACCTCCCGCTCCTTGAGGCGAACACAGAACGACAGGTCCCGGTTATCGAATAGATAAAAATCAAACACCTTCCCAGGGAGGTTCACCTTGTCGGCGTGCACCACGTACGGGCTCGTGAACGCCAGCTCGCGAGAGCGCTCAGCGTCGTAGCACAGCTTGTGCAGCAGCAGCGGCTCGTTCGCGTTCAGGTGCTCGAGCGGATCAACCTCGCGCCGGGCATGGTTGTTGACGCTCGGGGCAGTCGTCACAAGGCCCCACTGGTAAAGGTCGCCCTCCTCAGTGAGAAAGAACGCAATCGTGTTCTCGGTCAAGCGCTCGCCGATGCGGACCGGGTACGACGACACGGACTTAATGTTTTTGGGACCCCGCCGCAGGTCTAACGTCATGTCGTGAAGCTGCAGATGCGCAATCTTCCCGTCCTCGTACACAAGGCACACCCCAGCACCAGAAAACGTGTACGACGTCGTGAACTGGTAGTTGCGCGGCGGCCGCCGAGGATCAAGATACAACACGCCCGAGTTGTCGGGCAGAAAGCTTATCGCATACTCGTAGCCATACGGAACCATCAGCTTGATTCGCCCGTACGGAAGTGTCTCCTGGGACCGGCCACTGATCTCGGGCATCTTGAGCTCAAGGTCGGGGCAGGCGTCGTGGCCACTGTCGTCGACGCTGGGGAAGCCCGACTTCTGGTGCGTTTTCAACCATTCATGCCTCGATATGATGCCGTCCTTGGTGGCGTAGCGGCTCGGAGTCAATATGTACAGCTTCCCGGACTCGGACGCTATCAGCGCAACATTATTATACTCTGGGCTGACCTCAAGCTGATTAGGGTCGTTGCGGTTGACGGAGCTCGCAGACGGACTGTACATGCTGATCATTAGCGTCATCTTTTCTGGAAGGTCCTTATCAGGGACAAGGACCCGATACTGATCCCCACCTTCGTAGTCGTTGGGGAATGCTATAATGCCCAAATCGTCCACCAGCGCCAGCATATGCTGCTTCATCTGGACCACCCCCTGGACATAGTTGGGAAACGGGAACGTGAACATGGTGCGGTAGCGGCCGTCGTTCGAGTGCCGCACATGATGGAACGTGACCCCGTCTGCGCGAGTCAGGTGGAGTGCGGCGTGGCTTCGTCGCATGCTCCCAAGCTTCCACTTGTGCTGCTCCTTGGCGAACAACCCGTCCCACGATCGCACGTACAGGTTGCCGCTTTTGGTCAAGTACAGGCTGTCGTTGGTCTGGTCAAAGCTCTCGGGGCACGACGAGTCGACCCTAAGTGGCGTGAGCAGATCGATGCCTTTTTCCCTGCGGAGAATACCAGTTCGAGATCGTATGCCTAATTTGATAATCCCCCGCTCCACAACGGTCGAGCTCTGCGGGGTGGCCGCATTTCCTATCCACGACAGCAAGCTATTGTCAGAAACGCTGCCCCAGATGTAGAAAGATTGAAAGTTGTCTGAAAACTCCCGGAACGTCATTCTCCTCGTTGAGCTTTTTTCCAGCCTCCTGATATCGTAGATCTCACCCCACGGCCGGTAGTTGTTGATGGTGTCCTCCAAACATGGCCACACTGACAGAATATTCTCCAAATCCACCAGATCTAGTAAAGGAAATAGATAGTTTATGAGTATGTTAGAACCTAGTTCAAACATTTACTCGCGTTCCTTCAAAGCCTTAGCTGGAACGCCCCAGAACTCTTTCCTCCCTTCGTCCATAATCATGTTATAAATATGCATGAGGTCTATCGGGAGTTCAGCGGTGATCTGCGGCTGTTATGCATACCGAGATGTGATCGGAATACACGAGAAACGGCCCACAGGGATGGTCCACCAGCAACAAAAATTAAAAATTGGGCTAAAATACGCCTCTCCGATACGCATCTCACGAAGCTTCCAGAAGGTCTTGGCCCAAATGGATCGGTTAAGCCCTGTGGACTCGTAGTGCTGACGCTACACCTGGTTATTGGTAAGGCACGTGACGCGAACAAGGTATGAGGTACCTTGTGCTTGACCGGCGTGCGGGGAGTATCCGCTTCGGCACTGGCTGCTGAGTGGCTGACAGTTATAATGAGCTTGTTCGTCGCCGCACTGTTCACCGCCAGCGAATGCGGCGAGTTCGCCGAGGTCTCGGCTACCGATGATCGCGCATGGACACCCGTCGTTCACGACGGCCCACACCATGCCGCGTTGCGACAGTTCTAATTGTTGGCAAATTCCAATTTGCCCCTTGGGCGGGTCGTGCAGGATGCATAACCGATGCAGGTATCTCGTCGTGTTGCCCTTGGGTGCGGGAGCGGCCCTGGGCTGCCAGATTCTACGCACTACCGGGTTATTATAGGGTGGGCACCCCGAATATCTACATCAAACCCCGCCTGTGCATCTTTAAGACAAATTATCCGCACCCTGCAGGAGCTTTTTGTTTGTCATCGTAATCTTCAGCCGTCCGGTACCATGTAATGCGCGAGCCGCAGATGTGGGACCACTGCAAAATCATCTTAGTAACCCAGATCCTGCCTCGTGCTTTGAATTGGAGTAATAATTATATAAAGTGTTGAAATTAGCTAGGCCGACTCCAGCTCCAAACCCGCCCGTCGGATCCCACAACCGCAATGCTCGATTCCGTGAATAGCAGGTCGCATAGCGGCACTGCAGGGTGCCTGTCGAGTTTGGGAGCCAATTGTCGCTGTGCAAATATTTTGGGAATTGATGCATCAGGCGGGACGGGCAGAATCACTTGATTCTGATGCGAGTGCTGCTTGAATGGTAATGACCCGGGAATTAAATCCCAAATAAAGAATTGCCCGTCTTCTGCCACCGACCCCAGCCGGTAAAAGTCATTCGAGGTATCACAAGTGTACGCATCAAACACTACTTTGCGGACCCAGCCTGCATGCCCTACGAGCTTTGCAAGCAGGTTCTTGGTAACAAAATCGTGCAGCGAAAGAGTGTCGTCCTCGCCAGCCGTCACAAAATACCTTCCATCAGGGCTGAACGCAATGGTGTAGATTCCCCCGTAATAGGACGGGATAATGCACTCCGCTTCGAGGCTCTGTAGCGAAATGAACCTCAGAAAGCCATCCTGCGACGTCACGGCAATGCTGTCGCCACACACCTTGATGTCGGTGATTGGCAGGTTCGACACCTTGAACGCTGCCAGGGGGTTCGTGGAAGAATTAGGCTTGGTGGATGTGTAGATCTGGATCAGCCGATTGTCAGACCCAGAAACTGCCTGCATCGACGCCCCGTTCTCACGATCCAGATCATAGATCACTACCGAGCCGTCGGCGTGCCCAGCAACAACCTGGCTCTCGGTGCCCGGGAGCCATATCACAGAGGTGACGGCCGCCCTCGTCAGATTCCCGGCCTTGTTGATTCGAGAGTACCGAGCTGAAACCGCATCCAGCCAGATCAGGTCGCCTGAGCTCATCCCAATGACAACCTCAAAGCCGTTTCCGTAATTTATAGCGGCATGGCAGAGGGGCCACGCCTTGGAGAACATCACCCGAATCCACGCGGTCTGCTTGGTGTCGTCGTTCAAGTTAATCAGCTGGAAAGATCGCCCTACCGAGATCCACATGCCGTCAATGTCCTGCTCCGTCTTTATGGCCTTGGTGAACCTCTCGTTGAACTTGGCGTGGCTCAGATAGCTCGAATTGTTCCGGTTGAGGCTCGTTTTGGGTTTTTTCGCTCTTGGCGGCCTCGACCGGACAGATTGGTCCCACTTGAAGTGCGTCAGACGCACTCCTGATGTATATTTAGACGGCATATGAGTGTCGCTCGCTAGTGGGTTGATTGGTCCGGCCTGGAGCTCAGAAGGATGGGGCATGGGCATTGCTACATAGAGACAGTCTGTGCAGGTATATACGCCCTCTTGGAGCCGAAAATCCAAGCCACTCGGGGACTTGGTAAGTATGTTCCCAGAATCGCTCGAGTTGATTCCCTCAACTACACGAGTGGGGGGTTCAAGCATTCGTCGAAATGGGGAAAAGGTGGCGCAATGGGGCAATAGCGTAAGTTGTGGCGCGCGGTGTGGCTGAGAGCTGCTTCAGGGCAGTCTCTACAACACTGCTGGTTGCGGGCCAGAGCCATGACAATTGATGAGCACAAACAATTCATCGGTGCGGTTCTGCTATTTCCCTCTTGGAGCACTGCGGCAGATCTGAGGGTACGTCACCCACCCTGCAGGCCTCTGCAGTGACAGGGGTGACGCGACGATAAGCCATAGAGTTGCGCAACTGAACGAGCGGAGTTATACGGGACTAGGCAGCCACGATCGAGTTATGCTCTTGCTAGATCTTGTCCGTCTGCGCGCTCAAACACGCAGCAGCATAGATGTGGAGTTTTCCATTGATGCATACACTGAAAAAATGACTAGTTTGACAGCTGGGTTCGGCAAAATGTGCTCGACCCGGTTCTAGGAACTCGAACGATGCCATCGATTCGCGAGGAAAGATCTCACGACTACTATCAATAACCTAAATATCTTACCATTATAGGCATGTCCAAGCATGTTTCAATGAGTAGCAACTCCTCTGATCCCTGTGGAAATGAATGTTTGTTCACATGATGGCAGTTGAAATGCGCTCATTCACGTCAATGTGCTGTGGGGTGTTGTTTTCCTGTCATCGTCGTCATAGTACCTTGGCGGACATTAGATTGCTGCTCGACAAGTGCTGCTTTTGCCAATTACACAATCAGTATCAGCTCTAAAACTAGCTCGGGACTGTCCATATAGATGCTTGGGTGCTCCAGCAAATAAGATTGAAGAAATACTCTCGTTTCTGCATAAGTATGCACGACCGCGGCGAATTGCAGTCGTACATATGCGTTCAAATAAACACTTGAAAAGCCTATTGCACGCTTATGAGGCCCCACAACAGCAGTTATCCTCATTCTAGAGAACCTGTAGTGTTGTTCACCGCCCCGACACACTAGTTGTAGCTCCAAACCAACCCGTTCGCCACCTCCGCGGCCACATCCCGCGGCGACCTAACCCTGTGCATAGATAAGATCAAACCCCTTCCCTGGGGAATGCCGTAAACCACCATATCAAAACCTAACAAACGCAAACAAGCTGACTTATAACCCTCTCTTCACCACTTCCATACCATGTCCGAACAAGTCTACGTAGGCATAGGTGCCTCGTATCTATGGCCATGGAATTGTTTACAAACCGCTGCGGTGTTCATAGGCCCGTACCTCCGAACATACCCAGCTCTTGAGAAATCATACTCGTCTGCAATCATGCTGGGTTCCACCTGTGTCAATTTGGTGGTCTCATCCTGGCTAGCAATGCACCCCAGGTCGTTTGGAGCACGAATTAGGTTTGGGCAAAGATTGATAGCAATTGGGTTCGTTACAATGAGCATTCTGACATTCCTGAACATTGACCCAGTTCCTTATTTTTTTTGCATTGTCCTGTTGGTGTTTTTCATTTCGGTCGGAACCACCAACGTGCAGAACGGAGTTACTGCAATCACACAACGCCTTCCTGGTGGAGGCGAAGCTCGTGCAGTGCTCATCGGGCAGGCCCTGAGCGGTATTACCCCTCCGATTTTTGGGCTGTTGCTGGGATTGACCGGGTCGGACCTTGACTCTGTCTCCGCTGCCGTCAAGAGAACCATCAAGTCGCTTGCCAACAGCCTTCAATCGCTGGGTCTTAATGTGGCATCGACTCTGGATATCGAGAATCCCCCCCTCGAGATCCCAGACGAAACTAATACCGCGACACTGCTGTTCTTGAGTTCGAGCTTGCTTAGCTTGTGGGTTTGCTGGAGGTTTCGAGGACCAGAAGTCGAGGCCCACATAAAGCTTAGCGAGGAGGAAAGTGAGCAGACTCACCCGTCCCACACTCTGTGGGAGCTCTTCCATGCTTTGAAATCGCCCGGTATTGCCATTTTCCTGAGCTTCGTCGCCTCGTTGACCTACTCTGTGTTTGCCAATCTGGTGACATCTAGAACCATCCCATCAAGGTTCTTTTCTCCGCTCACGCATTTCCTGTGGAATGCTGGTGACCTGAGCGGTCGTGTTTTTTGTGAATCCGACAGGTTCCTCATCCACAAGCCCCGCAAGCTGGTCCTGTACGGCTACTGTCGTCTTCTGTTTATACCAACCTTGCTTCTGCTAAGTTGGCTTGGGAATCCGAGCGATGTCATATATTTGGGAATACAGCTCGCGTACGGGTTCACGAATGGACATCTGTTCTCTTCAGCGATCTCCTACGCCCCCTCGTGTGTCTCCGTGGAGCAACGTCCTAGTGCAGGTGGCATTATCGGTATGATCATTAGCTTTGGGTTGGTTTCAGGCGCAATCCTCAGCTTCTTGGTCGTCCCATTCGTTAGTGCCATCTAGCGACAAATCATACTTGTACGACGTAATGCCTCCACAGGATAGAGACTAGCATACAGTCCTTATCCACTCATGACCAGAGTAAAATATAGTGCGAACTCGCTGCATGATGCACCGAATACCCGTAGACTTAACTATAATAATCATGCATAGAGTGTAATTTCTCTAGAAAAAATCTGCAGGCAGTCTGCTCTAATCTATGTACATAACTGTCAAAATAATTCTACTATGACAACTGTGCTTGAATGGCCGTTCATCCTGCCGCTAAGTGCAATTGCGACTGACCACTGAAACCTCAATGGACCCTTAGCCTCACAATTCTGGTTACTAAGCATGATGATCCGTCGAAGAATTCTGGCGAGGCCATGGAGAGTGTATGCACGGTTAAAATCAACTACACAAGCAGTAGGGGCCAAAGTTCCACCCCCAGATAAGGATCCTGATGTCCCTATTCTAAAAGATTTCCGGACAATCGCCAAGGAAATGCGTGAAAAGTCACAGAAGTTCCGTAAAGACCAAAGTTCATCATTATTTCAAATGGAGCACCGTCAACCATTGGACATATCACATGTTCCACTCAAATATGCGGATTTGAAAAAACCAGTCAAGGCTGGAGACGTCATTCTCTCGGGCTCAAGACCGATGGTCATTATACGACTTCCTTCAAACTTTTCAGAACCGTATTTGGCGTGCGATGCTAGCGGCACAATCCATGAGGTGTTTAATAATTCTGTGCTCGTCAAAGTAGCCTCTCTGCCAATTGTTACTTCCGATTACGAGCTACAGGGCAAGAGTTCTGTGCCGATTGAGATTTATCAGGAGGTAGGCTATTCGTTGGGTGCTTTACAGGTAGAAGCCAGCAAGGTGGCCAGCAAGTTCCTGGAGTGCATCACTAACATCTTTTTGTTGCTACAAAGAGACGACACACCAGTGTCTTTGACAATTTATGATTTCATGAGGTTCGTTCAGAGGTTTGAAAAGGCTGACTTTAATAAATTACCCTTTCTTGATGTTGGCAATTTCGTGGACGAATTTACCCCGCAACTGACACCCGCTTTCGTATTTGGTGTCCTCATTGCCTTCAATCATTACCAACTTGTCAACAAAATGCGTATTGATTTCTCCAATCTAGTCATCACTATTTTCAGCAAGGAAGTAGAACGCCGAATGGTTAACATGACAAAAAGGCTTACGACAAAGTACAGGCCGGTCAAAATGCCACTCGAACTTGTCTACTACGTCAAGGATTACGGCCTTGGTAATTTGAGCACAACAAATCCTCAAAGCGAGGCGATTGCTATGCAACTTCTTAGATCTCAGAAGGAACTCGGTGATCTCAATAGGGGCCACGGTTTGGCCTTTGCTGAGAGATACTACCAGTTGGATTTGGATGGCCCTGCTCAGGAACGATACGTGTATCAATTCCTAGGGCTAGCGCCGGATTTGTCGGTGAGCGCAGATAGATTGGCATCTGTTCGCAAGTATGTCAGGGAAACAGCTTACTGTATCGATAGTGAGGATACAACCGAAGTGGACGATGGCATCACATTTCGTTACAATAAGAGCTTTATCACAGTGGGTGTACATGTTGCGAACCCATCAAGTGCGCTGGATAACGAAGAAGTTATCAAGAATATTTTCAAGAAGCCCACGAGCGCATACTTTCCTCATAAGAAGGTTCCTATGCTACCGAGCTCAGTTTCGGACGAATTCAGTCTGGGCGAGAACTCCCCAGCCTTGTCCATTTTCATGGACTTTGATCGGAGGACAGGCAAAAAGCTAAATGCAAGGATTCAAGCCTCTACTCTATGTAAGGTGCGAAGGCTCACATATGAGCAGGCAGAGACTCTTCCTGATCTTGAACCTGTCATGGACCTGGTGCAGATTCTTAAAAAAAATCGCCTTGGAGATAGCTCGGTCCCGCCTACAATGTGGAGAGATAGGCCACAGCCCAAAGTGATAGACGGAGAGGTTAAACTTGTCTATCAACAGAGCACCCCAAAGGCCACTGACCTCGTTACTGAGTTGATGATTCAGGCAAACGCTAGTGCTGCAGAGTATGCGTGGGTACACAACATTCCCTGTATCTATAGACATCAGGCGCTGAATTTCCTCAACAAAGAACAAGAAAAGGAGTTCTATGAGCAAGAGGAAATTGGTAATGAATGGTTTGACTCTCTGACTGCAGCTACAGAAGGGGTTGAACCATCCCTCCATGCTTCACTTGGAATCTCAATGTACACTTGGTTTACTTCTCCATTACGCAGAGCCCAGGATATGCTTCTTCATATACAATTCGATGCCCATCTCAGAGGGAAGGATTCACCTCTCTCAAGAGCAAAACTATCGAATATGATTCCTTGGATTTCCGCCTCTCAGCGCTTAACGAAACAATGCCAAAGAGAACTGGAGAGATATCAGCTGCTGCGCTACTTGGAGCAGCACAATCCTCAATCAGTTTCAGGAATTTACTGGTACACCACTGAAGGTATCCATAAGGTCTATCTTGAGGAGTACGGTTTACTAGCAGATTGTCTGGATCCCAACCCCCCACCAAAGAAGAGCACATTCACAATCAAAATGTTGAGTTCGGTCTATGATAGAATCATTTTAACTGGCATCTCCGAGGACAGCGAGAAAAACGGACCAAAAGTCACTATGAAAGACGATGAAGAATGACCAACGAAGAGGTCGCGCAAAAGCTGAGCTCGTCAGCAAAGATAAATTATGTACATATTGCATCAATTAATTTTATTCCCTCTAGTAATATCAAAGAGAAAACAAGGTCCCCGAAACTCTCATACCCATTAATCCTTAGCACCTCTCGAAAACTTTATACAGCTCTGGCAAACTAGCAATCTCGATTATTGATGGCTGAAGGTCCGCCGTAGCGATAAATTTACGCTTTATTGTATCAAAGATATTTTCCACTTCTTGAATGGATGGACTCACAGGTACATGCAAATGCGCAAGTGCGACAAGTATATCATGCAGGCAGTCTTCCTCTGAATCCCAGTTCGCCTCCAGCAACTGTGCAAAAAACTTTGGCAGATTCGCGAAAGATGGCGCATAATTGAGCAGCATCAATGGAAGCTGCGTGACCATCAGCTTCTCTTTCCTAACGAGCTTTATTTTGAAATAGTCTTCCAGCATCTCACTCATGGACTCCAACTGACCAAGCCGATCAGATTCTGTCCCTACAAGCTCAAGCAATTCCTCAACCGCAATACCATTACCCAGGTGGATTGTGCCAAAGTTTGAAAAATCTATTAATCCCAGCTGGTAGAATAAGTGAAAGCTCAGCTCCCTAAAATTTGCCAAGTAGAGACGCACGTCGAACTGAATTGCTGCCAGCCCTCTGTTAGCATCTACGACTCCAACGAAAGTGTGCTGCATAAGAAGTTTAGTGAGACGAGGACTAAGGGCATCTGAGACCTTTTTCTTGAGGTTGGAAATAGACTTGAGGTTCATTTGCCGCGGTTTGAGTTTAAGCGCTTGGCTCTGTTGTACTTCTTGGGTTGATCTCTCTCCTTGCGATAATTCATGGTGAGCCGCATCTTCGTCGCTGTGTTCCTTGTCATTCCTACTGTCTTCAGAGTCCAACTCTGACATGCGCTTGGTTTTCCTTGGTGAGAGCTTTGGCACCTTGAAAGAAGCTAATGTAGACTGCTTCGGGTCCGTTCTGACCAGTTTATACTCATATCGCGTGGGAGTTGATGGTAACGCATCGTACGTGGTAGTTCCACCCTTTGACAAGCCCAACTTGGGTCTCGTTTCATTGTCCGTGTCCGTGATCCGAGAAGATATCAACGACTGGGTCGAGTACGAACGTGTTGATTCTTGCTTGCTCAGTAATGACTCCAAGTTTTCGCACACCTTTTCAATGATCTCCTGCTCGAAAAGGAAGCTAACCTGAGTCTTTTTGGGGTGCACATTAACGTCGACATTCTGATTTTCAATCTTCAAGCTAAGAAATACAAAGGACGAGCTCTTCGGCCTATTCAGGGAATAGACACCCTGTATGGCTCTCTGAAGTGGCCTGCACTGCACAAGGCGCCCATTCACAAAGAAGATATAAGGAATCATCCTGCTTGAGGAATAATCTAGATTGCTCACATACCCGTGAATTTCCACTACACCAAGGGGAGGGATAGCATCGATTACGAGCTCTAGTAGGTCGCCCGCCACTTTGGATCCGAACACCCGGGCTATTTTATCTTTCCGTGTCCTACCTTCGATCACTGTAGGTTGTGCATCCCCTTGTTGCTTACAGCTAAACGTACCAGGATACTCAATTGCGTACCGAGTGACAACTTCCAGTATGCCAGCATATTCATGAGACTTCCTACTCCTTAGCGATTTCAGCCGACTGGCATTGTTGAAGAACAGGCTCTCAATATTGACTTGAGTGCCTTGGAGCCCGGCAATTGGCTTTGTATGCCTGAGTTCGCCGGCCTCAAAAGCAGCTGAAACAGCGACATCTTGGTTAGCTCTTTTCGTCACAACTTTGAGATGCGAAATGTGCGATATTGACGCTAGGGCTTCCCCACGAAAGCCCAAAGTAGATACATTGGTGATATCTTCAAACGCACGAATTTTGGACGTTGTGAAACGTTGACACAAAATTGGTAGATCTTCTTCTGCTATACCGCACCCATTGTCAGTCACGCTCAGTAGCTTGAACCCGCCATCTGCAACGACGACGTCAATTTTAGTCGCACCACTATCCAAGCTGTTTTCTAGCAGCTCCTTCAGGGCGTTCCTCGGACTGGCGATGATTTCTCCGGCAGCTATTTGATGAACAACGTGTTCCTGAAGCTTTTGGATGCTCATCCCCCTGCTATCAAGCTATAAACATCTAATACCGCCACTGCGTCGTCTTCGTTAGGAGTTACAAACCGGTACAAACCTGGGACCGGCCACGAGACATCACAAGGCATATTCTTTCAATAGTTAATGAAAATCACAATTAATCTAAATATAAGACGAAATAAATAAGCGAGGAAGCGATGGTTCAAAGAGGGATCATCTCGACAAAATCAGAGACAGACCAAACAAAAGTTGACAAGGTAGAAAGAGCGTATTTCAATCCTGAGTTCTGCTTCTGGGCAACAAGAGTCGTGTCAGGAAGAGGCGGCATTTTCTATAGCGTGGTTCGGCCCATCCCCTAATATATGTATATCTAGTTGCTCAACCTCCAGAATGTTGAGTATCACGTGATATACAGTGCCTGCGGCATCTTGCATCAATAGACGATGGTGGAATCGCTCGATGCCACGATTTCACGATTAAACTAGCTATCGGTTGAAATACAGGCCCGCACGCTCGCCATATTCGACCCTGTCATGTTTGGTTTTCCTATCGTTGAATTCTCAAGGTTTGAGTCACAAGATTTGAGACTTTACGCATGTTGTGGCGTTGAGTGTAGATCATTTTGCATTGAGTGGGCCCGGTTGAGCAAGTGCATGCTGAGATTGCTTTTGCGTATACCCCTTTTCGTGCCCAAACACGCTATTCATGAAGTCTGGTTGTGCACCTGAGACCCGTTACATTGCAACATCCGATATAAACGGTTGAACAGCCGCATAATCAGTTTTTCCAACCACTTACAAGGGTCTGTGGTGGGGGTTTGTTTCCTATATCTAAGTCAACTTAAGATATTAGCGTCACACACCGTTTTTGAAATGGTTTCAGGCCATAATTTAGCACTAATCCCGCAGCCCTCTGTGTTCTCCACTTGCATTAGCGAGAGGGCGTGCAGACATAATCAATATTGCAGAATGGCACCCAACACCCCAATTGAGGAGAGATAATTTATATTGGAGTGATTTTCATTGCTCTTGGATTTTTTGGATGGAGTAGTAGAGCGTCATGAATCCGGGAAAGTGTGTTGTGTCGATCTAGCTGAATTGTCTTAGTATGAAGGCCGCACTATGGTAATTGGGATTTTTATAATTATACTATTCGATTCATGGCACAGTTTCCGGGTGCAAATTGCGATGATCTGTTATCGCCTACATGCAGAACTCATGCGTTATCGCTTATGGACACCAAGTTCAGGCCAGGATCGACAAGCTTGCTACTTGATTGCTCAATCTAACAATACTCATGTATTAGCTTAATTTAATGCATAGTGAATTTTTTGCTACGGGTTTTCGAGAAGATCTTCATGCGAATATGTGGAGTTTCACCAGTATGTACTAGATGCTCCCTGGTATATGTACATAGCACCAATAGATAGTTTGCGAGTTTCTGTGGTCAGTTTTTGGCCGCCGAAGATGCTCCAATGCAGTCAAAGTATCTCGCATGGACACTGTTTATGTGCCAAACTCATCCAGTGGCCATTTGGCAACTGGTATAACTTCCAGGTCAGGCTTAAAACCGCTTTCGTACATCTCGATTCCTGCCCAACCTATCATGAGAGCATTGTCTGTACACCATTGCAAAGGTGTGAAATGCATCTTCAGGCGCAAAGGCGAATTCAAAGTCCGGATCTTCTGGCGTAGGACTGAATTCGCTGCAACACCGCCAGAGCACACGAAATCAATCTCTTGGTCGGGTTCGAGCTCTTTAGAAGCTACTAGGTGCTTGAGGGCCAAGTCCACTTTGCGAACAATGTGATCAAAAACGGCTTCTTGAATTTTTATCCCCAAGCTTCGACGAAACGCTTCAGTCTGCTCAGCAACTGGGTCAAATTTGTGCTTTTTAGCTTCTCGAGGGATCAAAGACGAGAAGTGCGCAAAACTGAACGCTACGGTGTTGATGTTCCCATTGTGCGACTTCTCCAATGGCAATGGAAACTCAAGGCCGGATGGAAGCGGGGCCGTGTCGCCTGACTTTGTGAAATCATCCAAGACTTTTCCGAGCATATTCCCTTCCAAACCTAGGTGGCGAGCACATTTGTCCAAGGCGTTGCCAGCAGCGTTATCTATTGTGTTTGCAAGTACTTTATGATCAGTGATAGATTTGGAAAACACTAGCATAGTGTGGCCACCGCTAATCAGCAGGCTCAAGAATGGGTACTTGGGCCCGTTTGGAAAAAACCGAGGAGTGAGAAGATGGCCCAGCATATGATGGACACCGAGGAATGGAATGTTCCAAGCGACTGCCAGTCCTTTACCAACCTGCAAACCTGCAGCTAATGATGAGAACATGCCGGGTCCCTGGGTTGCACATACCAAATCAATTTGTGGACGGTGGTTCCTGTTGAGGATATCTTGAGCAACCACTGCGATTTTCTTAAGGTGATGTGCTAGAGCATCAATAGGAATGATCCCACCGTCTTTGGCGCTATCCATGGTGAGCTTGAGATGGTCCTCGAGGATAGGAGGCTGGTTTTCAACACGGTTGATCAAACAAACTGCGCTATCATCACAAGAAGACTCGATTGCAAGAACTCTGTATCGTCTTAGGCTCGGTGCAAAGCGCCCAAATCTGAACATGCACTGGTCACGTGTAAATTTTTCAACCAGATGCAGTAGGGTCTGAAATAATGCGGCGAGTCAAGAACGATAGCTTGATATAACAAATAGCTTCAATAACGAGTAGCATTCATCAACTAGTAGCATTCTATGTGTTCATAGTGTGTGCTGTTGTATATGTTATCAATATTAAACAGCCTCAATATCAGTTGGAAGCACTTTTGACACTTGGATTTAAAGAGTACTCAGAATACATAGTTCACTATAACTTAAAAGCTTCATATTTTACATTGAAATTGGTATTTTCCTTTGACTGCTAATATCTCTAAACAGCGGTGGTGGCAGCAGGGCGGACACGGCACTTAGGAGCAGAAGTAGAGGGCTCAGCAGAGGGTGCAGCAGAGGACGCGGGGGCAGAGGGCTCGGCAGAGGTCTCAGGAGCAGAGGGTGCAGCAGAAGACTCGGGAGCAGCAGAGGACTCGGGAGCAGCAGAAGACTCAGGAGCGGCAGAAGACTCGGGAGCTGCTGATGACTCGGGAGCTGCTGAAGAAGCGGCCTCGCATGTGGCGGAGCTCATTGTGAGGAGAGGAGAAACGCTGTAAGCGCTGCCAGCGGCCAAGAACGCAGAGTTGAAGGCAGCGACGTTGTCGGCAACAGGGTCAATAATGTCACACTGGCCCTCGGCGAGTCCAAGCAAGGTGTTGACGATGTCAACACTGGGGCTCCAGAGACCACTGATGTCGTTCTTGACAATGTCTCCAGCACCAACAGCCTTGAAGTCGGCAGCCTTGGCGGTCAAGCCCTCAAGCAAGCTAGTGACAGTGCTGGACAGCTCCTGAACGAGGGAAACCTGGCTAACATCGACAGTGGTCAAAGCAGCGACGTCAGACTGCAAAGACACAACGGCCTGGGAGAGAGGGTCGTAGGTGGCCTGGATGCCCAAAGCACCACCAATGCCCTGACCAGAAGAGAAAGCCTGGACAAGGCCGTCGAGGACGCTAGCGAGAGAGATGACACTGTTGGCATTGGCAGTGAGCTCTGCGGCGGCGAGAGAAAGAGCGGAAAGGATGGCGAAGATCTTGGTGTTCATACTTGGAGTGCTGAACATAGGAAATTCGAGTTACATTTATGCTGTTTGGAATTCTGCACCCAAGCAGGCATACCGCGCATATATGCACAGCGTGCAGGACTCCGGGAGATCCCCCCCCCGGTGATGAGTGACTCCACACTGAGATGTTTGACATTTCGAGCAAGTCGGCACGGGAGCTACGAAAAACCGGCTCGAGTCAACAAGTGAGAACTGGTCGGCCCGCAAATATTGTGTCCAGGGCAGCGTGTACATTGGCATTTTCCCGTTTCAGCCCCAATCATTTCTCATACATCATGTTTGTTACCTTGCAGATGACCCCGCAATAATTTGTCGAGTCTGAGGGGACACTCGCATAGACCCTAGCAAACCGCTAATGAGGCTGCTCGTTTCAATTATGTACAAGAAGTTATTTCATGTTTAATTTGGGGTCGCCAGCGCGGCATTCCACTATTATGCCTTCAGAATGGAGATAACTGCATTCCAAGAATTGTGCGCCAAATGCGGTAAACATCTACATGGATACATATTTGGTAATGGTGCTCGCAAGTAGATACGAGGTGTCTAATGCGCTGCTATGCTATTGTCTACGCTATACTCGTATAACCCATTAACTTCGCTTACCATCACAAAGATGCGCTAGGGATCTACTATGCATGCATATGTACTGCAATTGCTGTTTAAGGAACATCATTGCATCCACTATACGCGAGGGGACACTATTATTCAGCTAATGGAGGTTACGATTGGTAGAGCCTTGCTAGGGGCATGACATATAGCTAATTGGGCAAATCATCTCGGCGAAACATCTCATAACGTTTCCCAAACGACTTTTCATGTTGTTCGGCCTCTTGTTCATGTCCCTCACTAGAAGCGGAGCAACGGAGTGTCTCCAACCAACGGTCGCGGTGGGGTCACTCATGTCGCGCTGAGAACAGCATTTGCATCGCATCACGTGACTCGAACCGCATCAGCACCCTCCATTACCATGTATATGCAAAACAATTGTCGGTCTTGTGCTCTGGTCCGCAACACCATCTGTGGCAGAGCTCGACGACACCTTCCCGTAGTCAGCATTATCCCACCGCCTCCTTGTTGATGCGACGATCACCCCGGGGTGGGTTAGTGGGGTACAAGTCGTGGCTCTGCGGCAATTTATGCATGTCTACTCCGAAAGCGTTAGGGCAATGGAGCATCCCAGTATCCGCCGTTTGACTTAGTCAAAGTTTAATTTGGCTGAGAGACCGTAACAGTACCTCGGTTAGACCCTTACCCTTCAAGGATCCCCGTATTTAGGATTACTATTTAACATCCCTGGTGTCGCTAGTTCACAATGCCAAACACATTGAGTCAAGATTGGTTGAAAACCTGCGTCTGGAAACAAGATATTTTCGCAGACAAAGTAGTGTTTGTTACTGGAGGTGCCGGTACCATTTGCAGGGTGCAAACCGAAGCATTGGTACTGCTAGGTGCAAAGGCGGCCATTATCGGTAGGAACCCCGAAAAAACCGCAAGAGCTGCTGAAGAGATGTCCACTCTCCGCCCTGGGGCAGAGGTAATTGGCATTGGCATGGTCGACGTTCGTGATGTCAAGTCTCTAGCTGATGCAGTTGCAAAGACCGTTAAAGAGTTTGGTAAAATCGACTTTGTGATTGCCGGTGCTGCAGGAAACTTCCTGAGCCCGATTGCCAACCTCAGCTCCAATGCCTTCCGCACTGTTACTGAGATCGATCTCGTCGGGTCGTTCAACACTGTCAAAGCTACTTTCGAGCAGCTCCGTGCGAACAAGGGCCACATTCTCTTCGTTAGTGCAACTCTTTACTACAAGGGTCTCCCCATGCAAGCTCATGCAGCTGCTGCAAAGGCCGGCGTCGACAGTCTCATGAAAACAATCGCCGTCGAGCTTGGACCGTTGGGCATTCAGTCAAACTCCATTGCACCAGGTGCGATCGGAGGAACCGAGGGAATGGATCGCTTGATGCCCAGCGACATGTTGGAACGCTCCAAGAAGCTGATTCCCCTTGGAGAGTATGGTGAGACCACTGATATCGCGAATGCTACTGTGTTCCTGTTCAGTCCTGCAGGCAAATATGTGACTGGTCAAATTCTCGTGGTCGACGCAGCACAATGGCAAGTTGGTGGTCCAGAACTCGAGCTGTACCCTGACTTTACTATTGCGCTCAACGATGGCGATTTCAAGCTTTGAGGAAGCCTTTGGGTCTGCAGCTATACAGTCTAGATAAGTTCATGACTCTTTATTCCGATCCCAAGTATTATAGAGTACCGTATGCGGAGGCTGGGCAAGTGAGCTGTCGACGCATGAACTACTCAGCTGGCTGGTGGAATTCCCATCTGTCAACCCTGTTAAAGCCAGCTAATACAAACAGTTTCGCTAGTTATTCCGGGTGCTCCGTGGCTTGATTGATTCTCGGTGCGGCCGGAATCGGTTGCATTTGCAGCGTGCTCCGGTGTCCGTATGGTGCACTTCACCATTTTTTCCATGTAGATGTCTAGCTTTCTCTTAACCGCATTCATTCTCGCTACGCGGATACATCCATAAGGGCAAATTGATAAATCTCGCCACCCTACTCTAATGTTGAGGCCGCAACCGGCCTTCCAAACGTTCTCCTCGTGTTTATTTTTCTGCATGCTTGTCATATTCAGGGGCACATGCTGTCATTGCTCGAGTGCATGGAAAGTAGCAGGGCCTAGTGGTGAATATGGAACCTCCACATGTGAGCCGGTTATGCCAATAATCTATAACCGTATTTTTATTTCGATTTTCACCGATAATTTGGACGTTCCGTCGAGTTTCTATCCTCAAATTAAGGTTTAAGTCATTTAAGGTTAAAGCATGTCTTGCGTTAAGGCGGAACTAATGCAGTAGTGATGTTTACACTTTCCTGGCTATAGGCCGAGTATGCGCAATCTTTGGTTGAATAATAACCTTGCGTTGAGCTAATATTTCGCCAGTCTGCATCCGAGCGAGCTGTTTGTCTATATTGAAGTCAGCTCGTCCCCTAGCTTGATGTGTGAAAATAATAAGATGCAGACGATATAATACGAACGCGCGCCTCACTTCCGGTAAATTGTCTAGATTCAGACTTGCTGCAGGTAAACTCGAAACAAGCGACCCTGTTCATAGGATGCTAAGGTCCGTGACGCCATCCTACTATGGATATGTTTCCGAGACTAATGAAGCACTACTTCTGATCCAAGCGACAATCCAGGGCGAGCTGCCCCTAGTTCAGAAGCGGCCCGAGGACAAAGAGAAAAGCTTCTTGATCCGATCAGGGAATATCTTCATCTACGAGGCGGGAGAATCTGGTATTAAACGTTGGACTGATGGATTGCACTGGTCTCCCTCGAGAGTTCTAGGGAATTTCCTGCTGTACCGCCAACTTCATGATAAACATACCAAGAACCAGCCAGTGCCACGGAAGAGTCGCAAAAAGAGCGAACCTGAACTCTTGTACAACAGAGGCACGCCAGACCAGATAGAGTGTCGTTTACATGGACCCCTAACGGATGTTTATGACTTTGTTGAGGATGGACTGGTGAAAAAATCCATCACTGTTAGGCTTGGGAACAAGCAGTATCATTTGATCTCTTACTACCGTGCTAGTCATGTACTGTCTGGGGAACTCGAAGTGCCCTCTCGAGATGAATCCCTTAAACACATTGAGATCGGTCCCGAACTGGCCAACCAAAAGGACTTTAGGATGGCCATGAACATGAAACTACCAATAGAGGCAGGGCCTCTGTACATGGAACAGGAGGGCTTTTCTGGTTTTTATGAGCCCCATCCACCTGAAGTGCCCCTCTATTCTCCTGAAATGAGCAAATCCGTGAACCTGGTTGGCGGGCTGCTGTGCTACGACCGCGACCACTACAAGGAGTCTTATCCAGGATACTCTCATTTGCCATATGAGGCGCCGAATGGGCGACCTCCAGTACTATTTGCTAAACCCAAGGGTCGATCAGGCGGCCGGGTGTATCGAAGGAGTTATCATTCCGCTTCGTCTGAGCCTTATTCTTTGAGGCATATTTATTTTCCCTACGGTGATACACATTCCTGCTAATAAGCGACTCCTTAGTGTTTATACCCCACGATAATCAGCTCCATTGGCAGGTAGGCCATCGTTCGTTGTGTTAATCCGATCTTTACATAGATATCCTTTAGGCTATATCATCATAACTGACTAGTTGCGAGTAGTATGGGGCCAACATGGAGAACTCAGGAGGACGCGACCTGCATGGGAATGCCGTCTATACAGAGCAGTGAAAAGTTGCGATTATACGGATACATGTATTTATTATAGGTTGATAAGCATCGCGTGCATATCAAATACATATTTATTTTCGACCAAGTGTGTGAGAACTAGGTCTCTTGATTAACTATCCTAGGTAAAGGTACAAACATGAAATATACATATAAATAGAAAATATAAATAAAATACAAGTAGCATGTGTTTACTTGAACTCGCCCTTTAGATAGTCCCAAAAAGCCCTTCTGAGCTCTGATTTCGAGTTCATGACCATGGAGCCCTTTGCAACTAGGGGCTCAGTTATAGGTTCGCCGCTCATCACTAGGAGCATGGAATCTTCCAGGGCACTGATTTCAACCTGTGTACCATTCCGGGAGTATATCATCAGGGCTTGCGACGGACAGACCTCACTACCTGACTGAGCCTTACCCTTGACGCAAAAAAAGGCACCGTTCCAGCCATCTGGCACCTGAAAACTGAAATCACTACCACTGGACAGCTTGACAATCCACAAGTTCAGAGGGGTGAACGTAGTTGCTGGGCCGACCACGTTGTGAAATGAACCTGCAATCACCTTGACGGATTGTTGACCCATCTGCACGGTGGGAATATTATCTGCTGTAATTGAGTGATATTTTGGGGTTGTCAGCTTGTCGCTGGCGGGCAAGTTGACCCAAAGCTGCAACATCTCCAGAGTACCACCGGATCTAGTGAAGCTCTGAGAATGCATTTCAGAGTGCTCAATTCCCCGGCCAGCGGTCATCCATTGAACATCTCCGGTGCGTATCGTATCTGAGTTACCTGCCGAGTCACGATGTGTGATCTCACCTTGGAATACCATTGTCACAGTTTCGATCCCTCGGTGCGGGTGCATGGGTACTCCCCGAGGCTGCTGGCTGGAATTGAACTTGTAAGGAGCACCATAGTCGAGCATTATGAATGGGTTGAGTGTCTGGCCTGTCGTATCGTAGTCAATGATATTGTGCACAGGCAGCCCGTTGCCGACCCAATGGAGTCGTCGAGGGGGGACTACTCGGGTGACTTGTTTCATTACAGCTTTCGACGTCATATCGAGAGAATCGCGCTGTCCGTGTCTTTTAAAGCTTTGACATCGGAGCTCCGATCAGTTTCTCGATTCGAGGTTATGTCATGGAAGTTGTATTTCTAAGTAGCGGCGTGCTATAATAGTATCTAGCTGTGCTCGGCGTGCCGCATTCGATATTATAGCGTTGACGTATTATAGCACTAGAATTTTGCTAAGTATGCCTAGTCGCGCTCGATGATCAGAGCAGTTGCACCACCACCGCCGTTACAGATACCAGCAGCGCCGTACTTGCCGCCCTCCTGCTTCAAAACGGACAGCAAAGTGGTGACGATTCTGGCACCAGAGCACCCGAGAGGGTGGCCGAGCGCGACGGCACCGCCGTATACATTGCACTTGCTCTCGGGGATGCCGAGGAGGCGGCAGTTTGCGACGCCGACCACGCTGAAGGCTTCGTTGAGCTCGTAGAAGTCGATGTCGGACGCCTTGAGCGAGGCCTTCTGCAGAGCCTTGTCGAGCGCCTTGGTAGGAGTGGTGGGGAACTTGATGGGGGCCTGGGCAGCGTCAGCGTACGACACGATGTGGGCGAGCGGCTTGAGGCCGAGCTCCTTGAGCTTCTTCTCGGACACCAGCACCAGTGCGGCGCCGCCGTCGTTGATGCTGGATGCGTTGGCGGCGGTGATGGTGCCGTCCTTTTTGAACACGGTGCGGGCAGACCGAAGGCGGGCCTCGTCGAGGCGACCGGGCTCCTCGTCCTTGTCGACAACAGCGCCGGGCTTGCCGCGGACCGAGGGCAGCTGCACCGGGGCGATCTCAGTGAACTTGCCCTCGGCCTGGGCGGCCTGGGCGCGGCGGTAGGTCTGGACGGCGTAGTCGTCCTGCATCTCGCGGGTGACCTTGTGCTCCTCGGCGGTGTCCTCGCCGGCAATGCCCATGGGGTCGGAGCTGTAGGCGTCCTTGAGGCCGTCGCGCTCGAGGCCGTCGACCATCTGGCCGCCGCCGAACTTGAAGCCGCTGCGGGCGCCAGGAATGTAGTGGGGCACGTTGGACATGCTCTCGGCGCCGCCAGCCACCACCACGTCGGCGTCGCCGGTCTGGATCATCTGGGCCGCCAGGGTGATCGCCTTGAGGCCCGACGCGCACACCTTGTTGACGGTGGTCGCGATCGTTGCCTCAGGCAACCCGGCCTTGAGCGCGACCTGGCGCGCGGGCGCCTGGCCGACGTTGGCGGAGTAGACGCAGCCGAACACGATCTCATCCACGTCCTCGGGCTTGATGCCCGCGCGCTCGATGGCGGCTTTGACGGCGTGCGCGCCGAGGTCGACGTACGTCTGGGACGACAGAGTGCCTAGGAGGCTGCCAATGGGCGTGCGAGCGCTTCCAACGATGTATACTTTGGACATTGCAGAAGTCGAACTGGACGCGTGTGAATTAGGCACCAACCCCAGCCCTGTGGTGGCGTGAAGTGGCTGTTGCGCAGCGGGGCAGCTGGCGGTCGTGGGCGTGTGGCGCACTCAGCCTGTCCGATCTGGTGGCGACTCGACGATCTCGATGCAGCTGTCGCAGCGTAGCAGTCCTGCAGCAAAACCCGTGTTTAGTGTAGCTCGTTAGCTAGATATACTGATCTTACAATTACATGAAACGTGACCGCAGGCCAAGCCTCGATTTGACACCTGGAACATGCAGAGCTGGGACAAAGTTACCAGAGCGACTGCCCGCACTGCGCCGCAACTATTCGCGACGAGCTTCAAACCGCCAAAGCACGCCCTATTGCGCAATTCGGCTCGACACCCACGGTGGCTCGCAGCCATAGGCGTCGCCGCCGTCAGCACAGGCCCGTGCACAATTCGCAGCGTGCGCAAGAGTCCGTGCGCATTCCAGTGTCAACTCGGTAATGCATGCAAGTACCTTTAACTCTCTCGCCTCTCGCCTATTTATAATCACACGGTTTTTCATTAGATCACCACCACGAGGTCCGATAAATGTCCCAGTATTTTATAGGGAAGAACGGGGAATTCGTCTTCCCAGACGGCATATTCCCCGAACCACGGGGCCAGGTGGGGGATATCCCTGAAAACCCTCGTTCAGCCGCAGTGAGGCTCGGGTCAATCGCCCACGACGTTGAGAATCTGGACCTTCGCAACCAGTCTCGAGTGGCATTCAAATGGGCTAACGAGGTCCTCACACACAGCGAGCTCTACGGCAGCATGACCCAGCCGATCGTCCAGGCAGCAATCCGCATCCTCAACCGACTTGCTGAAGAAAGCCCCGAATACGCACCGCATGCCACCTACTTACAGGCAAACTGGTACCTGTTTGGGCTGTTTGGGCACGAGGTCGATCCGCTCAGGGCCAGAGAGCTGTACAAGAGGTCGATCCAGCTCGGGCACCCCAGGGCCTGGTACCGAATGGCAGCAAACGCAGAGGCCCGTGGCGATATGGCCCACGCAATATCTAGATACGAGAACGGAGCAAAGCTGGGCGACGCTGCGTGCATCTATCGACTAGCAATGGCGAACCTCAGGGGCCACTTTGGGGCCTCCATCGACCCCGAGCGAGGCATCAGAATGCTCATCGACGCCAGCGACAGGATCGACTCAGACTTCCCCCAGCCAGCGTTCCTCCTCGGGAAAATCAAGCTGCGGGAGATCGACATCTCGGCCCCCGAGTGGGTGCTCGACCGCAAAAGCGGGATCGAGTACATTGAGAGGGCCTCAAAACTGCACTTTGCCCCAGCCATCGCCCGCATGAGCCAAATGTACCAGGGTGGAGACCGGGGAACGGACTGCGCGGTTGCTCTGCGGTACCTCCAGTGTGCGGCCCGCCAGGAGCGGTTCCTCGTTTATCAAGGCAAGCGGCCGAACTTCAACGGGGACGCAGAGTCGCAACTGGTAAAGTGGTTCCTGTGCGGCTACGGCAACATCCTCCCTCGCAACGAGGAGTGGGCATACAAGTTCGCCTGTGCGGCGTCGGAGGTTGGAAACTCAACCGCACAGTTCGCCCTGGGGTACTTTAGCGAGGTGGGGATCTACGTTCCCGAGGACCTCGAGAAAGCTGTCAAGCTGTACCGCATGAGCGCCAAAAACGACTGCGAGGCCGCGCAGCAGCGCCTCAAGAAAATGGGGCTCTCCGTCGAAGAAAACGAAGCACGATTCGACATCACCCGGACTCGAACGTTCAGTAGACAAGACCACGAGGCCAACATCGTGCGTGCCAGAAGCCAGCTCGAGGGCCGTACTCCCAGCACGAAAAGTGCTGCGCAGATCGCCGTGGATGCTTTACCCAAGGAGGACCCAGAAGAATCGGCCGGCCCGCAAAATACCGAGCCCCAGCCCAGACAAGACAACAGGGAGCGCGACAGGCCTACCGAGTACATGCCAGACGTGCCGCGTAGCGAGGCTGAGCCGTATAATCTACGACAGAACGATCAGAAAGCTGCCCCTGATCACGGGAGCACACCGTATCCCGAGGACTCGCCTCCCAGTGAGACATCTGTCCCGTATCCGGAAGAGAACACAGAGTTCGAGTTCCCAAGAAGGAGCCCGAGCCCCAAGAAAGTGCCGTACCCAGACTCTCCATCTTCGGCACCGTCCCAGTACAGCCCCAAGAGGAATCACCAGCAAAAGAACTCGTCAGTGTCCAACATTGTCCCCGTGACGGCGATGCCCCACGTCAGAGAGACTGCGGACCACGCTGTGAACCCATACGAGTCGATACCGACCCCTGGACACTCACATGCGGGCTCATCCCTGCACGCCAGATCCACAGCGTCATTCTCCACTGACTCCGCACAGACTCCCCTGGTGGCGAAGCCGGCATCTAGACTATACAACGAGAGCTCCGACTCGTCCTCATCGAGCGTGAACAGCGCCATATCGGAGCCTGCCCCTAGGTGGGTGCCTGCCAAACGGGGCCCGCCTCCACAGACTCATAGGAATCTCGTGAGCAGCAGCAACGTAGCCAAGGAAATGTCTGACCTGACGCTGGGCGGCTCTACTAACTCGAGCGCCAGCAGCTTGCAAAAAGGGCCGTCGCTGCAGCCCCAGGCGACGGCGTCGGCCCCCGTCTCTGCGCACCAGAGCTTCAACAACCCAGGACGGAGATCTCCGGCACGCAGGCACAGGGTGGCCCAGTCCATGACCGTGCCAGTCAACAGTCGCCCCGAGAAGGATCAGCGCACATTCTCGCAGCCACTCAAGACCCAGAGCAACGCTACACGACCCATAAGTGCGCAGCCAGCGCCCAGGCCGCAGGCGAACCAGACGTTTGAGTCTATGGGATTCAAAACATACACCGAGGAGAAATCCGGGCCCTGCGTGATCATGTGAGAACAGTGCGGGCTCTAATTTTTATTTGCTAGTTTTGGCAGTTTTGATGTAAATGCAATGCATCTATATATTTCTAATCCAATAAATACAGTCCAGTAGGCTAGTCAGAGCTTGCAGCATCCTTCTCCTTGGGGTTTTTTGAATAGTCCACTACGGTTGCGAGCTGGTCCTTCAAATCGGGGAAGGCGTCCGAGAGCTCCGAGGCAAGAATGTCCCTGAACTGGCACATGCCCTTAATTTTGCCGTTGATGAACTGGTTCTGCTGGACGACATGCTCGACGAACTCTCGCGAGTAGATATCGGGATTCCTGCCGGCATCGATGTAGTCGAGGATATCAATGGGGATGTTGACGTCCCGCAGAGCGCTCGAGTCCCGCTGGACCCTGCCCATGTCCTCTACAAGTTTATTTATCTGCATGTCGAGAGCCCGCTTGGTCGTGGGCTCGTCGGGGTAGTCGTGCACTATAATGCCGAGCTCTATGAACGCCTCGATCGTATGCTGGATGTCAGTCCGCATTGTGTCGAGGGCAGACGCTCCCTCAGTCGGGGTCGGCAGCCCAGTGGAGGTGGTCATGACGCCACCGGCCGCCACGGCAGTGAAATTCTCGCTGGCGACGAGCTGCCGCGCCGAACGGCCCAGGGTGTCTCAGAGCCAGATTTGCGTTCTTGGGTTTTTGTGTGGTCGAGCCGATCTCGCCAGCCCGAGCACCGCCTGATCTGACCGTCGCCTCTGCTCCACCGACTTTCTCTTGCTGTATTGCCGTTTTATTCGCCTTTTCCTCTCCACCCCACAAAATCACAACGACTAGTCAAAAACCTTCGCCGTCAGTCTTGCTTATCACACCGCCGATGAACCATGGGTATGACCATGCACACCAGTTTGGCGGCCTAGGACCGGGCCAGATCAACGCAGTGAGCGGTGCCGTGGCGGGCCTGGTGGCTGGAGTGGCCGTGTGCCCGCTGGACGTCGTCAAGACGATGCAGCAGGTCCGAGGATGGCAAGATCCAAGGTACCGCAATATCGTCACTAGTTGGGGCACAATCATCCGCGAAGACGGATACAAGGGGCTGTATAGAGGATTGACTCCGTTAGTGCTTGGGTATCTGCCGACTTGGGCTATTTATTTTTTTATGTATGGAACCTTGCGGGAGGTTCTGCCAGACGGGCTCATGGCGAACGTCGTTGCGGCCGTGGGCTCGGGGGCGACCAGCACTGTGATAACTAACCCCATATGGGTGATAAAAACCCGTCTCATGTCGCAGAACAAGGCATCCTCCTGGCATTACAGTGGAATCATCGACGCTGCACGAACCATGTATCGAGAGGAGGGCATCCGGGTGTTCTACTCGGGGCTAACGTCTGCGTTCCTCGGGCTGCCTCACGTTGCCATCCAATTTCCACTGTACGAGTACCTCAAGCGTCGGTTCAACGCAGAGAAGCACGGGTTGCACGCATATTTATTGTGCTCAGTTTTGTCGAAAATCGTTGCATCAACAATCACCTACCCCCACGAGGTCGTGCGATCGCGTGACCAGATCAAGAGCTCCAACAAGTACCGAGGCGTGCTCAAGACTTCCATGGTTCTGTTCCGCGAGGAGGGCTGGCGAGTGTTCTACTCGGGCCTGGGGACAAACATCTGTCGAGCGGTCCCGTCGTCGGCAATCACGCTGGCCACCTACGAGACCGTCTCGCATTACCTACGAAGAAACTACTCCAGCGACCGGTTGTGGAAAAAGGAACTCTGACCATAATCAAAACAAGCATCATACGTCGCTGGCCGACCTCGCCAATGCCACAGTTGGCGTCCGCTCCCAGGGATCACGCCTCTGGGGCTAGAGCGAAAAAGTTTAGCATTCTGGGGCGAGCCTCCATGAATTGTCAAGTAGACATTTGTGTTCATAACCTGATTTCATTTACTGTTTGCTATGAATTGAGCCATGGGTTTAGTTAATATTAACTCTACAAGCGCCTACCCTCCACAGAGCCGCTCGACGCTCTCGGTGATATTTCAAATTCGAGCTGCATGACTGGTCCCAGCGGTGCGACCGATAAAACATCGCGTCACGTGCGCTGTGACGACGACGGTCCCGACTTAGTCAGAGTTTGCCCAGCGATACGAGAAATTATTCGCCGGCGTCGGCAATCCCGGTGATACCCTGGAAAATCAACCGTGATGTGCGCCGGGGAGATCCAGATCCCACCGGATCTTGGCAGACGTTGTGCCAATGCTCGTAATATTCCCGTGGTAACTCGCCAGTATCTGGTGCTGCAATCCATGCAGCTGCATACATATTCAAAATTTCACCGCTTCGTCAGCACACGCTAGTCAGCAGGTCCCATTTAGGTGTAGGCTGCACACGGCGTGGCGGGTTTGAGGCGAATTTTATATTGCCCTTGGCCTCGTGACCTCAACACATTGGTGAGTGACACGCAGCCCGCCATACCGGAGCAGCCGTGAACGTGAGGTCCGGAATCGCTATAAATTTGTTTATTGGACCATGGCGACCCTCAGCACGCCTATCCTAAGCGGCGTTAATCATTACTGTCTACCTTTTGCTGCATAGCAGTGCATACATGGATTGGAATGTTCTCCAACGCTAACAATTTACATATGAAGCTCAGAAACCAAGTAGATCACACCCCGTATTATTGGGAAAACTATCGAAATATGCTAAAATTCAATAGATTCAGCCCGCATATACGTAAATTGACACTGTTTACCACCTGCACCGTTATGCGTGATATGACGTCTAATGCATTAGCGCTGGTCGGCCAAGCTCTTACCGCGGTGGTTGTGGGAAAAGTAATTCTCCGGGGGACCAATTTTCAAAACCGGGACCAGAAAATTACCCAAATTTGGTCACAAAGCCTGTCCGTGGCTTGTCCGACCGGGTGACGGCCAAGAGTGGGCGACTCAGGACACGACATTGGGAAAAGCGGAGCTGGCATAACGGCCACCAGGAAACACCGCTGATATGCCACTCCCACTTAAAATATACGACGGACCGGTGGTTATACCCCGGATGGCTGTTCATTCATTTCCGTATTCGACATCGGCCAACTCGGTGAGCACTGCACCAGTAATCAATGACGGGTTAGGGCGCATGAAGGTCGGCCTCAGGTACTCTCAGGGCGCCAGGCCCGTAGATGAAATAAAATTCAGCCAACTGGCCGCCCATTGTTAATCCATGCAGAAACCTTTGAACTGATCCGGGCTAGTCGCAATAGTTTATCTACGCAGTGCGATTACGTCGGACTTGGTGCATCAATGAACCCCGGTGATTGGTCAGTCTATGCAGAAATGTATCCTAATACGGTGCATGCGGCAGCAGAATGATGCGTAAATAAAAACAGTTCCTTGCCGACCGCATAATTATATAAAGCAAGATCCCGCTTTGGATCGTGAGTGTGTTGCTACCCAAAGAAAAATGTACGCTCCCGCTGTTGCTCTCGCCTTGATGGCTGGTGCCGTTGCCCAAGGTCCTCGTGAATTCACTACCATTCAGGCCTCTGAGACCTACGACCCCCGTGCCGCTACCGCCCTTCAAACCGTTTACCCCAAACAGCATCATTACCGTAAGGGTCGTTACTCTGACCACTTCTGGATCATCTCTCTCGGAAGTGCCAGCTTCGACGATGTTGACTCCAACTCATACTTCAGCCAGCTGAAGCAGGAGGGCCAGCTGCTCACCAACTACTACGCCGTCAGCAACCCTGCTCAGGCTAACTTGCTCGCCATGATCGGCGGTGACACTTTCGGTCTCACCGAGGAGCGTTTCGTGTCCATCCCCTCCAATGTTTCCACCATTGCTGAATCCTTTGAGGAGGCTCGTGTTCTCTGGGCCCAGTATTCCGACGGTCAGCCATTCACCGGATACCCCGGCTGGTCCTACGAGAACCCTTACACTGGTACCACCTATTCTCGCTCGCGCAATCCTTTCATCACCTTCGACTCTGTTGCTGATGAGCCCAAGCGTTTGGTTAACCTGAAGAGTCTGCAGAACTTCTACCAGGACAAGGAGAGTGGCCACATTGCTCAGGTGCTCTTCATTCAGCCCCCTGATGAGGCCGTTGCTGACCTTGATTCTGCTGGTCAGTGGCTCTCTGACGTCCTTGGTGACTTCCCCACCGATAAGAAGTTGTACCACCGCAAGAACGTCATCCTTACTTTCGCCAACTCCACCGACCCCAGCGACAACCGTGTCTGGACTTTGTTGCTCGGTGACATTGAGAAGAGATGGAAGGGCTCTGAGGATGATACCTACTATGACCATTACTCCATCCCCGCCACTCTTGAGGGCAACTACGAGATTCCCACCCTCGGTCGCTACGACTGCGGTGCTAACCTCTTCAACGTCTTCAACTTCAAGATCCACCACCACAACACCATCTCTGGCCCCAGCCAGGACGGTAACTCCATTTCTCTTGGTGGTTACCTTTCTTCCACCAACAATCCTCTTCCCATTCCCAACATCAATTGCGAGGGTTCTGGTCGCGCTGGCACTCTTGGTCGTGTCAAGAAGATCTGGAAGAAGATGTCTTACTCTTACTACCAGTGGACTTTTGACTACTAAGTTGCATCATAATAGTTAATAATTAATACAAGCCATTCTCTCGAGTATTCGTATTTCCCTCTGGAGTGTGCGAGTATCCTTGTTATAAATTGGTTGCTAGAAAATAAAATTAATTGACATTTACTCAAAGCGGAGCTGAGAATTTCAAATGCGAAGGCTGAGAATTGACAATTCCCACTTCTCGTGCAGGCGGCAAGCAACGCTGTGAATTACATTTCTATAGCCGTTGTTATTGTCTATATACGCATTTTCACTACAATGGGACAAGGATTAAATGACCTCGTTGATGACTTTTGCGGCTTTCTTGTAGGTATCGAGCGTCTCCTGGCATTTTTGTCTTTCCTCGACAATGGACTCGTCTTCATACAGGAGCTCGTTGAACATGCTCTCTTTGTACAAGTCAGTCACCAAGCGGTTCTGAGCGCTCTCTTTGCAAAAGTTCACCAGCAAGTGCATAATAGCTTTGGGAACCTGGTCACCAATGGTCTCCCGTACAATGTCGAAATACGAAACAATGAGCTTCAAAATCAGATCACACTCGAGGCGCTCGCGAGGAGTGAGGTCCCGGGCCTCCTCTTCTAATCTCTCAAAGTGTCTCTCGTGAGACACGGACGGTGCCGAGGGGAGTGGAGGCTGCTCCCTGGCCATGTTGCCAAAGAAATAGCTGAAGAATGCATCCTTGTCTTTGCTGGGCACCTCTTCGTCTTCGTCTTCTGAGCTGACGGCCACGTCTGAAGGGGTGTGAGGGTTGCTATCTTCGGCCTCCTTGGTTGAGGTGGAGAGCTCCTCGATAGCAGAAACAATGCTCTTTTGCTTCGTCTCGCGCTGCTTCTGGTCTTCGACGACTGAGCTCATTGCTTGGGCCGCGCCCATGAAGTTGGGGTGGTTAGTATTGATGTAGGCCCGCTGGATGTCAATGAGGCTAGTGATGTACTGGCTGGTGGGGCCCAGGCGCTCGTTGAGCAGATGTGAAAGCGTCTCAATCAGGCGCTGCTGCAACAGGGGGAACCTCTCGAGCTCAGTATGGCCACAGTTGTGGCAGATCTTCATGAGCTCCTCGTACACCAGCTCGACGCAGCGCTGGGCGGGTGCCTCGAGCAGCTTGATCTGGGGCTTGACCAACAAGTCAAACGCAAGCTCGGGAACAAACAAAGAGGCGCGGGGCCCAGTGCTGTTGCGAATGGCCGTCAACACATCGTGGTAGCTGAGGGTGGCCACGGGGTCGATCTGGTCCAGGCTTTTGGAGAACACATCGCTGAAGATGTAGTAGATGCGGGCGCCGCCGCAGAGCTCCTTGACGGAGATATCTGGGGACGAGCCGTCTATGCTGGCGACGAAGGTGCTGGCGAATTTTGTCATGAGCTTGAGCACGAGGGGGCCCTTAGACTGCTGCTCCAGGACCTGGTTTCCCGGCCCGAATGAGGCGAGCTCCTGCTCGGTCTGACCGATGAGGGTATTAAGGCGGGCCTTGATGTCAGGCAGGCGCTCTCGGATATGGTGCATTAGCGTGCTGTTTAGCATTTTGGTGAGGTACGCGGTGCCGCATTTATGGGAGATGGTGCGGTACGCGGGGCTCTGCTCAAAGAAGCGACGCTCCTCGGCCAGGCTGTCCTCGAGGCTCTTTGCGTCCTGGATGTCCTGCTGTGACCGGTTGACCACGCCGATGAACCCGAGCTTGAGAGGGTAGACGTTGCCGTTGAGGATGTCCAGGGCGTTGGTGCCCTTGTCCATCAGGTCGAGCTTCGTCAACACGCCGATCGTGCGCTTGGACTGGGGGTCCATCTGCCGGGCGAGCTTGAGGCTCTCCGAGTTGACAAGGTCCTGGTTCGCGGGCGTGACGGCGAGGATGAGCGAGTTCGGCTTGGAGATGTACTCCAGCACTAGGTTCTTGGTCTGCTTCTCGATATCGGTGGGCTGATCGCCGATGGGGACCTTCGTGACGCCGGGCAGGTCGACCAATGTCAGGTTCAGCACGTGCGGGCTGTAGATCTTGAGGTTGATCGGCAGCTTGTTGATGCCCTTGTTGTTTCCAGCAATCCGGTGCGTCTCATTCTCGATCTCATCCCGAATGTCATCAAAATTGTAGAACTTGCGGTTGGGCAGGTGGAGAAACTCGCCGTAATCCTGGTCCCCCTTGGTGTTGACCAGCTGGAGAATCAGCGGCCGTCTGGTGACGATTCCCGTTCCGCGGGGGAGGAAATCCCGACCGACAATGTTCTCCAGCACTGACGACTTTCCTGAACTCTGGGATCCTACGACGACGACTTGGGGTAAATCAAGGGTATCCAACCCGATGGTGTTGAAAACCAGGTCCTGCAGTTTGTTGACCACAGGAATTAGGTCTTCCAGGGATGCCTGCGTGCTCATGATGAGTAAGTTAGTGGATTGCGACTTCTACGCTATGTAGGGTGCATTAGCGATATAGCAATCTACTTGAAACTGCGACGAGCGGCGAAGCAAAAATGACGGCAGATTTAGGGGCGTGGTGATTGCCGGTCGTAGGGGTGCCGCAACTGTCGCGTCGCGGTCGCGTGGTTGCGAAAAAAAAAACTGCCCGAAACCAGATTCGAACTGATGATCTCAGCATTACTAGTGCTGCGCCTTACCAACTTGGCCATCCGGGCTCTGTGTACTGGGAAGGGTGGTCATGGATACGAGGAAGGTGTGCGATTGGAGTGGGTTGAAGGGGATTGAGGTGGGTTAACGTGAGTAGGCGTGGGTTTGACGTTGATGTTGTACGTGATTCCTGAGAGCCTCGCAACCGCCAGATGTACACAGGTCGACGTGCACTTGCCAGAAACTGGAGCCCAAGGCAAGTCTGCAGACGCTCTTGACCTCAGCGTCGCCAACAGAGTGTATACATATGCTCGGGCGTCGATCCAGTACTTCGGGGCTCCGCAAGCTTGACAGCTCGGTAACGCAGCCGGTAAAGCAAGGGTTAGGGCTTGCGGCTAGGTCGCAGCGAACTCGAGCGAGACTCATGCTCAAGTCCTATTATGTAGAACGATATATGTACGTGCGCGCAGCACGGCAGCCGCAGAAATACCTCCTGTGGAAGTACGCCGTCTCGTCGGCGCAAATTGAGCTGTCGATTCGCACCACCAGCGAAAAGATCAGCAGAGTATCCGTCTCCACAAACGGCAAGCTGCTTCAGAATATCGAGAACTTGCAGTCAATCGAGGTCTGCAGCGGCCCTAACTTCTTCCTCGGGTTCAGGTACTGGCGCCACGACAAAATCCATCGATTCCAGGTCAAGCTCAAACCGAAAGAGTTCTCCGATCTCGTGAGCACCCTCGAAAGCTACTCGATCGATGTGTCTCCTGCTAACCAGTACCCCAGTAGTCGCATGAGCAGCACCGGTAGCTCGGTGGCCCGTCTCGGTTGTGTGCTCGCCAGATCGCATTGCTCGCAATCGTCCCGCGACAACGCCGTGCTGATAACCGCATATCTGCAGGCACATAGCGCCCAAAGCTCCGAGGACTGGAAGTGGCAGCGACTCGCCAGATCATCAGACCTCTACCTCGTACACACTCAAGTCGGCAAAACAGTGATGCTATCGGTGATCAATGGCGAAAATGCCCTGCACCGATTCAACTCAAAAAATTGCGGAATCAAAGTACTGCGGGACGGGTTGAGCATTCACTGGAAAAGTGAGCGAAGGCAGTATCAGGTCCGCCTAACTTTTGATGTCACCGCAGCTACCAACCTGATCCAAGCTCTCGCAGCCAGAAACGAGCCAGTATCATTCTAATGGTAGATTGAGGCACTGCTACCAAAGTCGGAGGTCTCGTGACTGCACTCAATCACAGGCGTAAACTCGAAAACTACAGATGTAGAGTGCAACGTGTCTCACTCTTTTCAGACTTTGCTACAGCTACCAAATCATGTTATTTGCCGATTCCGACCATTAGGTTTACAGCTATAGTCGGCACCGTTCTTAGGCTGTTGCTTACTGCAGCTGCTGTACTCAGCAAGCATGAACCTGGCAGGGATCATGGATGAGCTAGTTGGGAATCCGTTGGCGAAGCGAAAATTCATGCAAACCAAGGAATGCCAGGACGTGATTAGAGAGGTGATTACCGACGGTCCAGAGGCGTCCCGGGCCCTCGCAGTCTTAACGGTGCTTGCCCATTCAGAACCTGAACTCGGCCAAGCTCTCGCACAACCAGAGTTACTCAAATCAATTAGCAAACTTCTCTATGGGAACAATCAGCTGAAGCTGGCAAGTTTGCGCTTCCTGGGTTCGCTGCCGCGACCAAACAAACTCCTACTCGATGCAGTGGCTAATATATTATCGGAGGCGAACTTTGAGAGGATGACCATAGAAGACGAAACCATCGTCATTCTTGCCGCTAAAATATTCTCCGAATATAAAGACCCTGGATGGAGTACAATGATTCTCGCCATACTCAAAAGTCTGTACCTCGCTTGCCAAGCGCACAAGATAAGCCATAGCCTGATCGAGGCATTGTTAGATGCTGCAAACACCTGCGATGCGCTGAACTCGACCATGGTCGGTATAGTGACCTGTGAGATGGCAGAGTCCTTCAGACGCGGACTGCAAATCGAGTACCCTGATAAGGAGACACGCCAGCTATTTGAGTGGACCCGGAGCCCACATTCGGGAGTCCGGCTTGCGGCTATTGACTTGCTTTGCTACCGCAACTACGGGTCGCCCTACTGGGATGTGCTCAGGGGCCAGTTTCTCCCCTTGCTGGTGCAAGTGCTCAAAGACGATTCGCAAGGACTCAGCCGCGCTGCTTCTCTCATTGCCAATTTCTGTCGTGATGATCCCCGATCCAGCCAAATGCTAGACGAGTCCGGGGTGTTGAAGAGCGTAACCGATCTCTTGAAGAACTCTCGAGACGTCAACCAGCTGATCATGGTGCTCGCGGCCGCTGCTCAAGACGACGATCTTCGCCAGCATATCTTCAGCCTCGGCGTGATAGAAAAAGTCGTGGACTTTCTGCGGAACAAGGACACGCCCGCGTCAACACGAATTTCATGTTGCAAGCTCCTTCAAAATCTCAGCAGGAGCGTGCGGGCTCTGCGGACAAATGCGGCGACGCAGGGAGTCGTGGAAGTCGTATTGAGCTCCATAGAGCATCCCGACATTGACGTCCAGTCCGCTGCGGTCGCTGTGGTATGTAACTTGGTTTTGGAAATGAGCGCCGGACGCCAGCTCCTGCTTGATTCCGGAATAGTCAAGCTACTCACAAGCAGAGTCGACTCGTTTCATAAACTTCTCCGGCTCAACTCCACGTGGGCGTTAAGGAGCTTGGTATACATGTCTTCTCACTCGCTGCGAAACGAGGTGATGGCAAATCTTGGAATTGGAAGAATGATGGCTCTGTGCCAAGATGAGGACATTGAGATCCAAGAGCAAGCGCTTGGTTTGCTGAGCAACTACCTGAGTGGCTACCCTGAAGGAATTCAAATGTGGCTCACTGAGGCATCGACTGACCTATTCAACATGATCGACAGCTTGCTCGACAGTCCGCTCAATGCAATCGTTGATCTCAGTATATATTTATTAGTGCATATTTCCAGCGGCACGTATGCACATCAGCAGGCAATCCTGGATCACGACGACTTGCTGACCCATTTAGTACGGGTGCTGGATTCGAGCGCAAACGACGACACTCGCTCGGCTGGATTGATGTTATTACTGAACTTATCCTGGATCGATTCACCTCGACGGCACTTTCATCCCAAAGCTCAGAAACTAAAGGATTTCCAACCGTTTTTAGAGAACTGTGATGGCTCGTCGATGACGGTAAGAAGTCATGCCAAATTTCTCTTGGATCAGATGCGCACCTTAGGTAGTGAACCACTGATTCTTTAATATAGCACCCAGCTACGCTAGTTTAATCAATGATGTGACGCCAAATAGGTTAACGGTACGTTCAGATGCATGTATGCTATGATCATATTCCAACTATACGCGATTAGTGTTTGAAATACCAAATGCAATAAATATATATGAACTTAAATAAATTATTTTCGCTTTCGCTCGCATCCACTTCGTCTCAGAAAGGGCTGCTTGTTTATGCCCACCGTCTAAGAACGCTTATTCCGGCGCTGGTTCCACTTGAAGCACCAGTGGCATGCACTATAACCTGGCTTAAAGACTTTCCTTCCGACTGTCAACGCAGTGAAGACCAACCAGATGAACCTCAAAATGATCAGTACAGTGTATTCTAGAACGGCGTAGCCCAACTGGCATAAAGCATCCTTCCTGGAGCACTGCTCGAGCTCACTGAGCATCGCCGAAGTGTCGCGTAGGTTGCGGCACAGGTTTGTGTTGACGTCGCAAATCAAGCGATCCGCTTCTAGCTTGATTGCGTCGGTGGGAGCCGCCACCTTGAGATTGATCTCACGCTGGAGCTCCAGGGCTTTGCGCTCGACTGTACTGAGGTAGTCCAGAAACTGCGGCACTACGTTACACTTGAGAACCTTGGTGAACTCGGCACACTGCTGCTTCTGGGGCATCCCACTGGCGTACATCTTGAGATTCTGACGATACAAACTCGATTCCAAAACTGCCGTGATGTAAAGGAGCTCGTGCTCGGCACAGTCGAGAGTCCGATCTGCACGCTCGGGGCTGTCGAGCTCCAAATCGTCAAACATATCGGACGCACTTGCCTTGTGCTCGCTGCTGGAGTTCTGGGACCCCCCGGACGGAAATACCAATTCAGGGACGTACCACGACGGCATGTCTCTGTCGTCCTCAGAGCTCGAGTCATGCTTTGACTGGAGACGGCTGATCAGGAATTGCGAGCTGCACTCACGACTGGGGGAGTTGTAATTGTAGGGCCCGCTGGACGGCTTGAGCAGCGAAACTTGCGACGGGCACGAGGACAACGCCTCATCAGCAGGCGCTGGCTCCAGGCCGCCTGCACTAGCCGAGTCGCCCACAGATCCCTGCATGGAGCACATGTCAGATTCCTCGTCAATCTTGATGGATGGGACGACGTAATGCTCAGCTTCTCTCCAACGGATATCGTGGAAAATCTCCTCGTTCGACACATCCCACAAGAATCTCGGCGATGGGAACTTGTTGCTTGCTCGGGACCGTATCATCGCAAGGGGGTTCCATTGACCATTGACTCGGACCTCTCGCTGGATCAAGTGGCTTCGGATAGCAAGCTTTGACCTAACTCGTTTCGCAATGCGCTCGATATCGCTCGAGCTCGGGTTGGGCTGGTTAGTCCCTCGAGCGACACTTAGGGCGGATAATATCGAGGCGACATTCTGTATCTGAGGAGTCTCGACAGACATGGCTCTGCGGTGAGTTATTTGCGGCCGATCTACGGGCTGAAATCCCAGATCTCCTAGAAAGGCATGTGCCTCTACGGACATAGTTCCTGTTCGCGACATGATGTGTATCAGTAGAGAGCTCCTCATTGCGCCTTCCAACCTATGCGTCAGGTCACGTGATACAATCTCGTGATAATCATTCATGACGCTTCTAGAGGTGGAAATTCCAGCTGAAGCACTGGTTCCATGCACAGACTCCTATGGTCTTTATGGATTTCCGTCACGCTCGTTGCAGAGAGCGTTGCTCAGGACAACTCATGTGACTCCTTGTTTAATTCTTGACAAAAATGAGCACAATGACGGCCACAATTTTTCATCTAACTACTATAAAGGCTAGTGGCGCTTGTACCAGGTTTGTCTGTCTTCTAAACTAGAGTGTATAATGGAAATCACTGCGGAATCACGTGTAGCGCCATGCACGTGTTGGGAGCGGCTGCAGGAGTTGCAACCTTGAGTAATCGACAGTCTGCCGGTCACCGGCGATTGTGGTGGTGAGTTTCTTTTAAGATGGCCTCTTTTTCTTATTCAACAGTAGCCCACCTACTTATGATGCACCGCTTTGTGTCTACATTTGGTCATTGAGTGGTGGACCTAGCTTACGTACACATCCAGCTACGCTTTACCAAAGTACCTCAACTTTCACTGTTCATACTCGACTTATAGAAGATTACAAATAGACTACGCCTTGGACTTGTACGTTAGGCGTGAGGTATTTCTAGATGAAGCTAAGTAATCAACTCATGGTTCGAGGGATTAAATAATACTGTTTAATTCACTGCTTAGTGTTATAGATGTTATGGTAGCTTAAGCCAGCTCGTTAAACTACCATAGTGGGGTGATTAAGCTCTCAGTTCAATAAAGTTCCTTTCACATCTCATTAGTCACGAACCTGCGTAGCTATTATTAGAGACGTTACACGGAGGCGGCATCCCTTGCATGCCTGAACCACACAGCGAACGTGCTAAAAGCGGGATAGGCGTTATACGAAATAACCTCAAGCGCTGCTAGTTGAATCCCAATTTCCACCACCTTTCTAGTTGGCGAGCATACATAATTCAACTAAACGCATGACGCGAAATTGGGCTCATTTCGCGTAGAGTTCCTCGTGAGGCGTGCACTTTCTGTGAATGCAGCGTATAATTAAACTAATTTATAAGTCTCAAATGTATCAATTTTTGCTAAGAAAAATTGAATTCACCATATTTCTCGCAAATTAAGCTTCCCTCAAAGTCGCGTATCTAGATTGTATATGCATGATTGGAACAGGAATTTACATTCCAGACGCGTCCCTCGAAATGATGCAGCTCGCTTAAGCTTCGGAATGCTAGACTAATTCAATCCCCTAGCCAACGAGGCTGGGAGCAGGAGGCTCTCACAAGAAATCAGAAAGAAATCGACTACAAACGAATGATTTGTTTCCAAATGTTTTCGGGTCTAGTTTTACAAGACAATTTCATCCAATGCACCTGCATGATCCATGCACGAACCTGCATGAGCATGAGAGGGGGTTAGACATTCGTATCGTTATAAATTCGTCCCAGAAGGCACGTTTCACCAATGCAGTTGTACACTATTCTCGCGGCTCTTCTAGCAGCTGGTGAGGCAACGGTTACTATTACCGTTTGCAAGGCCGTGCCTGAATCTACCTCTCTTGGCACAAAAGAGTCTTCAAAGGTTCATATTGGCAATGGAGATCATGACAGCATTCCTAAAGGCAATCCAACAGAGACATCTAGCGGCTATAATAGCACTAGCACCTCCGTCACTGTAAGTAACACTACTACCACTAGCGTTGCAAGCTCTCACACAAACGCAACTAGCACTACTAGTAGTGCCGCGCCTAGCAGCACCAAGGTCCAGAGTCAGTTTGACTACTCTAGCACCAAAGTTCGTGGCGTCAATCTCGGTAGTTGGTTTGTGCTTGAACCTTACATGGTTCCAAGTCTATTTGGGCCAAACTCAACTGACTCACCTGTGGACGAGTACACCCTTACCGAGAAACTCGGCAAGGAACAAGCTCAGCAGGTCCTTGAGGAACACTGGAAAACTTGGATTGTTGAGGATGACTTTAAGCAGATCGCCGCATGGGGATTCAACACCGTCCGTATCCCCATTGGATACTGGGCGTTCCTTGCTCGCGAGCAGGACCCCTACGTTCAGGGCCAGACCAAATACCTCGATCTCGCACTTCAGTGGGCGAGAAACAATGGCCTATACGTTTGGATCGACGTGCACGGCGTTCCTGGTTCCCAGAATGGCTATGATAACAGCGGCTTGCGCGATCACGAGGAGTGGTTCAGCGTTAGTGGCAACTATGAGGACTCTGTAAAGGCCTTTAGCGTGCTGGCTGAAGCCTACGGAGGACCCGAGTGGAGTGATGTTATCAGCGGAATCGAGCTGGTGAATGAGCCCAGAACTATTGACGCGGTTATCGGATTAGACAATGTCAACCGTTATTACGAGGAGGTGTTCCCCTTGGTCCGTGATCAAGGAAATACGACCGTAGTTATCCACGATGGCTATCAGCCTTTCGGTGCGTACAACGATTTCGCAAAGCCCCATGAAAACTCCGTTGTCACGCATCATCCTTACCAGGTATTTGACGTCTATTCCCTCCAATTGACGATTGATGAGCATGTCAGTGCCGTCTGCCAAACTGGTCGTAGTGCTCTTGGAGCTGAGTCCGACATTCACCGCGTATTCAGTGAGTGGTCTGCTGCGCTCACTGATTGTGCTCCTCTCCTCAATGGCATGGGCCGCGGTGCCCGTTATGACAATACCTTCTCAGGAGCCAACACGTACATCGGCAACTGTGGAGACTTCACCAACTTTGGCACTTGGACAGATGAGCTCAAGCAGAATACTCGCCGCTACGTTGAAGCACAACTGGATGCATACGACTATGGTGGACAGGGTTGGATCTTCTGGGCCTACAAAACCGAGAACCAGATCGACTGGGACGTTCGCCGCCTAATTGACTACGGGCTGTTCCCCCAGCCTCTTACGGACCGCCAGTACCCCAACCAGTGTGGTTTCTAATTTCAGACGTTTGTCTTTGTAATGTTTTTTAATCTATACTAATGAGAACGATACCAGTATGAGCTACTCTTCCATGCAAATGAGAAGTCAGATCAAACAAATCAAGACGACGCGTTGGACCCAATATAATGCTATTCTTATTACCCTATTACTTCCTCGAGCTAAAGACGCGTCAGGCCAAATAAAGTGGCGCGCCACTTAACTTTACTGGCTCATTATACGTCACTAATTACCCCATTCGGGCCATGCACAGCTTGTCTTTGGGATCAGTGCTCGCAATTAGTCATAGTTGGAGTAGACCCCGTTACCTCGGCAGGGGCCATGTCATGTGTTATGTCTCCACGAAAGCGTAGACTACAATTCTCGGCCAATAAAACCCGAAACAGTAAACCGGAGCTAATTGCCTACATTATGGGCCGGCTTGTGTCTCCAACTTTTCTCGGCTAGCTCAGATCCAGGTAGTTTCTCCACACTAATCGTGCAGGTACCCGCATATTCTTGCATCGAGAACAAATTTTACGCCCCCACTGCCGCTCTGTATCATGCTCAGATCAGTAGTAAATCGCCGAATTTCCGGGCTGCTCCAGTTCTGTCGGTATTCCCACTATAATGTGCCTGAAGGCAAGCCTAAAATGACCCTACCCCGGCTTTACGAGATGTTCCATGAGAAGGTCCCCATTACATGCATCACTGCCCATGACGCTCTTTCTAGCCGGCTAGCGGACCTTGCCGGGTCAGATATCATCCTTGTGGGAGACTCGCTAGCAATGGTAGCTATGGGGCTCGAGAGCACGTCCAAGATCGAACTAGACGAGATGATCTACCACACTAAAGCAGTGACTCGAGGGGCCCAATCCGCTTTTATTGTAGCTGATCTGCCATTCGGCTCGTACGAGTCGTCAACCACACAAGCGTGTGAATCAGCGATAAAGATGATCAAGCGCGGCGGGGCCGAAGCTGTCAAATTCGAAGGGGGCCGCGAGCTGGAGCCCATTGTGAGACACTTGAGCTCGTTTGGGATTTGCACAATGCCGCACATCGGCCTGACGCCACAGCGACAAGTTTCTACTGGAGGATTCAAGGTCCAGGGTCGCACAGCGGCGAGTGCCCTACGTATTTATGAGGATGCCCTGATTTTGCAAGACGCAGGTGCATCAATGCTGCTCCTGGAGGGCGTCCCTGATCGTATTGCTGCCTACATTTCGTCTAATCTGCGTATTCCAACCATTGGTATCGGAGCAGGACCCCATACATCTGGCCAGGTCCTCGTTCAGATCGATATGCTTGGCGGGTTTGACGCTTTTACGCCAAAGTTCCTCAAGCGCTACTCAAATTATCTGCAAGAAAATACTCGAGCCATCAAACAGTACTGCGACGAAGTCAAGCAGAGGGAGTTCCCAGAGAGGAAGCATTCGTATGTGATAAAAGATGAGGAATTCGAAGATTTTGTAAGACTAGCAAGAGATCTATAGCGTGACTACATATTCTATTTTGCGTTCTTGGCAATTTGGTCGTCGCTCTGAGGTATTCCCATGGGCGCTGCTACAAAGCAGATGCTATAGTGAATCATCGTCAAATTCAAATCTCTTCATTTTCCCTCTTCTCCATGCCCCTTTCTTGCGACAATTGAAAAAGTGAAAGCTACCACCTTTGTTAGCTATCGCGTACGATGGCTTGAAAGGCTTGCAGCTCAGTTCCGCATCCCCTGTAATAATGTGTGGACCTGGCACAGCAGGAATGTCCAGCGATATCCGGCCATAATTAAGATACTCACTGAAATCAATCTCAGGATTTTGATAGAAGGATGGACATTGATAAACAGCTGAGCCCCCGTCGTATCCAATAGGTTCCTCAAACCCTCCGTCATAACTTGTGTTATAAGGTGCCAATCCCTCAACTCCAGGCTCAAACTCAGCTAGCGGCACGTTCACGTGAGGTATTCCAGGACTATACGTCGGGGTGTGTGAAGATAGAGGTGGACTAGATGCAGGCCCGACTTGCTCGTAATCTATATACTGATCAAACTCTCGATAAGTACCCACAGCTTCTATTCGATTCTCGGGTGTGCGAATGGGTTCCTGAACAGCAGGAGATGTGTCGGGGGTCAATTGTTGGATAGCATTAGGTGGTGCATGTAGAGTCTGAAGCTTTTTGGTGAATTGAGTCCACAGATCCTCGGGCATGAACTCGGGTTCGCCGGTGCCCTCATAGTCTTCTTCAAATGGATTGTTGATTAGCAAGGGATCGTCAAGCAATAGTGGAGGCATTTTAGCAGTTCTTAAAGCGATACAACGGACAAGAATCATCACATCATCTGTTTATACCCGGCAGTAGATGTTGTACAACACAACGAGCACAGTCCACGAGCGAAACTGCAACTCACGCTGCTGGACTTGGAGATCAGGATGTGATTTTGCCATCAGAGTCTCGGATCCATTTTTCTCACGTCTTTTTTTTCTTTTTTTTTTGGCTATCTTTACTTGTAGACTCTTTGAGCACTCTGAGACTATACCTCGAACCATAACGAGAAGCATAACCAATTAGGTCCCCTTAAGTTGTTTGGATCACATTTTGTGGATCAAGTGAGAGCACACTCAGGTTGTGGGCCATAATAGGTTTAGCTTGTTCATAGACTTGGGACCTCGACTTGTGGTTTCGGAATGGCACATCTGCTCGATGAGAGCACCTGGCATCCCAATAACGCAAGGACCCGTCGATTCGATGATGCAATTACCGCTGATAAAAAGAAACTTGGGTGGGCATCGGCATGTTTCAAGAAGTTTCCTCATGTTTTAGAACAGATCGAACTAAGGGGTTCCAGGAGATCTACACTACGAGAACTAAAATAAACCAATAGGCTATAACTCAGCTTTCTCGAGGATCTACACCTGTACATACTTTCGAGTTTTTCACTTTGATCTCAGTTAATGGCATTGTCCAGCCACAGTTTTCAAGTGAGATGCGAGGTCGACCGATTAGTGATCATCAGCTGAGCAAATCTTCTTACGTCTATATAGAAACGGGCTATCTTTAGACCTATCGCCGATCTCTTCTCGCTTCCCGTTATGTGGCAAACGGCCCGGTAAGAGTGGGGCGCGATCACTTTAAAATGTGCGTCATTATGCATCAGCCTAAATAGTTAAACCAGTGTTTGCAGAGTCCAGCCATATAACTATTTACTTTTTCTTCAATAATTGCCTAAAGCACCGAGTTTTGTAGGCATTCTTGTGTTATTATTCCAAGACAAGCATGAGAAGAATTCGCTGACGCACATGGCTGTCTGGACAGCTAATATGAGTTATTAATACGATCAGAATCGCTGAACTGTTTACTTCGGCGCTCTGTTCGAGCTTGTATTGTAGCAATGGGAATAAATAAGCGGCTCACGTGAGTTCGCTAATGCTATAGAATGCTCTCCTAACTTTGTAGTGAGAATATCATTCTGTCGCAATGATGATCTTCCTAGCTTGCAAGTGACGTTGGCCGAGTTTTGCTCGACGCTGGACATGGGGCTGCATGCAACCATATCATCACTTAATAATAACAAGCAAACAGGAGCAAACTTGGGCCACTAAACTAAAGCTAGAGTAGAACATTTTAATTTTTAGTTCTACAGCCTAATTTTTTGGCGTGTGCAGGATGTTTAATTTAACGTTCCAGGACAGCTTACCTAGTCTGCATGATACGGCTACGACCTGAGGTACATGACGAGCCCGCCCTGCATATCATAATGCTAGTTGACTTGCATGTATGAGTCCGTGCATAAAGGGTCCTTGCATAAGTAACGTGTGATCGACATGCTCGCCGCAGTTTTATCTGTCGTGAAGATCGCTCAATTACGAATTATACATAGAATAAATAAGAACAAAACAGATTAGGGGCGCATTCAGAGTGTTTAACTCGCTCATGTCATTTTGATACCGCGATAGCTCGCAGGATACGTTGTCATGGGAGGAAGGCACCCAGAAAACTGGGGCGGCGAGGCTGTGTGCACGCGGGGAAGTGCATGATGGATAATAGGAGGCTGCTGCTGTGTGCAAGCAAATGCTAGGTAATGAAGAGAGTTGTTTGGTTGCTGAATTTGGGGCTGGGGGACTGGGCATTGATGCATCATGTGACCAGGGGGAGGGGATGGCAGAGGCCTCATGACCGGCATCACTGGCTCATGTCTAAGACCGGACGAGCAGTTGGGTGGGCTTGGCGGACTATCACTTGTTAGTGATCCCACCGATGGAAGCCGGTAGCCTCCTTTATTGACCTCAACATTAGTATCATTGAGGACGTTACGTAATAAAGGGTTCTGCGGCTTGGGAGGGCCCCTGGGGGGGTACACCTGGGTCTGGATGGGTACTGCCGGCATCACAATCGGCTGCGTCTCGGGAGTTATTCTCGTCGAATCGGTATTAGACTTGACGGGGCAGGAATATCCCCTCTGGTGGCTCACCAAAAGATGGTGCCACTTAAAGGTGGAGCCACACTTGCACTTCCAGGGTCTTGTTGAGCCCCCCTGAGGATCAGATGGCTTGGCTCTCTTCTTCATGGGCCGGCACTGATATATCTTCTCACTGTTCGGGCCAATCGTAACGATCTTTCTCTTTTGATGTGAGGCCAGGTGATTGGAGCGACGGAATCTGGCTCCGCACTCACATACATACGGTCTCTCATCGGTATGGGTCCGTCTATGTTCAATAAAGCATCTTTTGAGATCTGTTCCATAGCCACATGCGCACTGATAACGACGGGTGTTGACTGAGTCGCATTCCATATTGTTTGTAAAGTGGGTGCGCAAACTGGGTATATATATAGGCTCTATGTTTTGTGCAATGCATGAGAGTTAAGCGGTATGCATGCTGCAGCCGAGCTGTATGCAGGACCTTCCTCAAAAATCTGACTCAGGTGCAGTAGCCCTGCAGCTACACCTTGCCGATCGTCAAAAGACTCTTGGCATGCACCATACATTGGCCTGTGATCTCGATTCAGCCAACTCCACCGAAGTAAGGTTTTTGCTGCGATGGTAAATAGAGTATGGCACATAAATATTAATGTTTTGTTCCCGTAGTTTCCATACTATCGCGGCATATCTGAAACATGCGTCCTGCATCAATTGCTGCACTCTTGAGGCTGCCGTATAGTGTCAGAATGGGTGCTTGTGTCCGTTGTCGGGGGTGATTCCGCAGTGTTGCGTCGCTATTCTACTGTACGCTTAGATACTTACTTCTCCTGGAATGAACAGACTGACCATTCTATCTTTAGCCAAGTGTATCAGTACGCAGTGCAGTACGGTCAAAAATGAGACCTAGCATCTCGTGACTGGCACTATATACTCTCCTATCACTGATTCATGGGCCCTGTTCTCGCTAACGGTCACCCAGCGTCCAATCTCCATACAGGAGAAACTGAACGCTCCCTAAAGGCTACACGCACCGTGCAGCCGCAAGTCATTGAGAGACTAGCAAGCGACTCAACGGATGCGGGGAGAACCAAGCCGACCAGCGCAATAGTTAGTACTCTATTACTAAAATTCCATATTTCCAGGTGAAATTTAGAGATTCTTTGGTTATTCCTGGATCTCCGCCTCTAACAGGCACGGCTAAGCTTAGTCATAAATGGTCTGATTTTTTAAAATTAGCACTTGTCATTCATGCAAGAGCCACAGGCACCTAAGAGTCGCTAACATCTAGGGATCAAATGCTAGACAATTACGATTACAAGTAGGAATAGTGCGAGCTTATCGCACGGTACCTAGGGTCGTTGTGTGATTCTGTTTGCATGAGTCTTGACGGCAAGTTTCAAGAACTGTGTAGTTACGCGTGCCTGGCTTTCGACAGGGATAGTTTCGCGAGATTTCATAGAGCAAACTACACTTTGTTCTACATTGATTTTTCCTATTCGGTTTAGTATTGTAAAGAATTCTTAGTTTATGTCTAGCCCAAGCATTTCCCGACTTATGCATGAATGCGCTCGACTTAGTTGAGGCTCCAGCGATCCAACAATTAGAAGTGGCTGCGGTGTATCCACTGCGTCCGATGCTTGCAGGAATAAATCACAATGCATACAGCTGCAACATGTTGCAGAGAACAAGGCTACCTGCATGTGTCGCTTTCCCATGGCTTCGGTTATCTAACCTAGCCGAAGTACCTGGTCTAAAATATCGCGACAGTTCATCCGCTGGAACAGGGATTCAATAATCAAAAACGAATACAGCCGCGTAAATTACCAGTGCTTTCAAACGCTTGGCGAGCCGCTCAGGTCATGCCATTAAGCGCTGTGGCTTACATAGCGTCACCATACATGGCTCACAGTTTCAGGCTATAGATGCCCGCGAAGCCGCTAGAACTTGGTTACTTGTCAAGATTAGAGTTGTCCACTCTATTCTGCTCCTCTTGGCCCACTTTTCCTCGCCAACCATGCAACATAGGGGCCTGTAGGTCGCGTTGTTTCAAGTTGGTGCCGTGCCTGCGCACGAACCACATTCGGTTGGGTGCGACAGACTTTCAGAATTGCTAAGGCTACTCATAGAGCCTTGCTAATCTGCAAAGCCTCACAGAACAAGTGTATATGGCCTGATGTGGTTCTGCAAATACCACATAACGGAATTAAAGGCATGTATGGAGGGTCCACCTATAATATAGACTGCACAAGTAAAACTTGTTGAGCTAATTTTTTTGCTAATCTCTACCAGTTCTAAAGTAGCAACTTGAATCTAATCTAGGTATCGATAAAACAGGGGTATTGATAACAAGAGAACCCTAGCGTCACTTTGAAACTTGACTCTGTATATTGAGTCAATCCAGCAAGTGGACAAATGACTCCCAGGCACCCTGCAACTTGTCGTCAACGCCACCAGTGCGACATGTTCATGTGACGATGTATTGGAGATGATTCGTTGTTTAGCTGTATACTAGCTATCTATAAACATTGCTCATGTGGTCTACAGCGCAGCGCGTTGGTCCCTTAGAGTGGGGCTCCGATTAGTCAGAGCGGGGGTATGCACGACTAAATTCCATTGCCGAAAGGAGATCATAACCAGGACTCGCTCAAGGCGTCGAACCGCACACGGTGAAATAGTACGTAAGCGGTCGTTGCCACCAAAAATAGCGAAAAGAGCACACCAGTATAATTGAAAGACTCATCAAGCTGATCAAACTCGCCGGATGGAGTAAGCCTGGTGTGAAATACGTCCAGGTCTCCAATACTCGCCACAACGCCCGTCGACTCGTATCTCGTCGGAGCAGCGATAAGCAGTCTTGAGAGCCCCAAATCAGCTTGATTACTAATCAAAAACAGCGGATTCATTGTGAGCTGCGACGACTTTTGGTACCAATCGTGCAGCAATTCCTGAGGGAGGGCGTACATTTCGCCTGATCTCGTAGCCACAACCAAGCAGTGAGATGTGGCGCCATACTTTGTTTGTGATGCTGCCATTGAAGTAATTTGCTCGTCCAACGTGAATGTGTAGTCTCGTACGTATCCTAGAGTGTCATTGTGCACATTGTAAGATTCTGACTCGTAGAGCTCGAGCACGGTCAGCTTTGGAATGGCTGGCCCCAATTGCAGGTACGAGTATGCAACCCAGTACTCTCCAAACACAAGTGAAAAGTTCCATTCGGCGTTGATCTCGACATTGGCGTGGCTGCTAGTGAACTGAACTTCTCCAGTCACAGCATCGATGATCTGCACCGTGAGGATTCGGTCCTCGTACTGTGCTACTACGATAACATTCGGATTCAAGTACTTGTACCACACGTCGTTCCTGTTTACGAATCTACCAATCGAGGCAGACACAACGTCGCGAGACTTGGCCGCAATTGCTGGGATACTCCAGAGTTTCTCGGCTCCCTGCTGTCTAAAGAGCGTGCCGTCGACCAGATCAACGAAATCCGTTTCGTCATGCGTGCCGAGAAAGGCACCATTCGAATCAAAAAGCTCGGTTCGAGTGCTGTTGCAAACAGCGAAATGATCTCCGAGTGGTTTCAGCTTTACCGAGCCCTCAAGGCCCGTGCTTTTTTCCCACTCCAGGACCCCGTCCCGCAATGCCACTAGCCGTCCCTCGTTCGTGAGGAGAATTAGGTAGTCAGAATGAGACTCGTGATGCAAAGGCTCGGCTGAATAGTGTCGAAACTGTGTCATATGCCTTGCCATTCTCTCTTGCCAAGACTCTTCGATTGGTCTCACCTCCTTGATCTGCGCCTCCACGAAGCCCGCATCGACGACGTGGGCAAGCCTTTCGTCCCGTTGCCAGATTTTGTCACCGTTGATCCAAAGAGACACATTTCGGGGGTCTCGACTATCAAGTTCCCACTTGGGCTTGGCGTGCTCGATGCTTGATGGGCTGACTTGAGCAGATCTGAGATCAAGCTCAAACACCTGCGAGCCTGATGATAGAAAAAGACGGGAGTTTTCTGAGAAGATCGCTTGAGGATCAAAATCGACCACCTTGGTCCACAGAAGCTTGCCGTTCGAATCGAGCTTTCCCAACGTGCGTCCGCTAGCATAATAAATGGAGCTGCCGATAGTAGTGAACAAGTCAAGCTTGAGGGGTCGTTTCCATATTTCGGCCCCGTCCGTCAACTGGTACGCAGTCAATTGATCGTCTGCCGTACTGTGAACGATAACTGAAGACTCAGCCACTTCAACAGGGCCTAATTTTTGAGTCTGGCGCCAAACCACTCGTCCGTCCTCTGATAGCCTGGCGATGCAATTTTCATCTGTTGTCACTACCGAGGCATTTGAGTCTCCAACTAAACTTATGTATTGGGGCACACCAGTATTGCTAATGTGCCATTTGGAAATGTCTCTGTGAAGCCCAAAAACTGCACTGGCAAATCCTAAAATTTGGAGGACCAGCTCAGGCCTCATGATGTAATCAGACTCAGATCGGTGGATGTAGACTCTCAATTCGCTTAGTCGGCTGCGTGCGTGCAGGCGGAGCAAGATGTCTCAAATGCATAATATCTAGGCAACTTATGGAAAGAATCTGCAGGTAATCTGATCTGGAGACTTTCGTTGTCTCGTGCATGATGCAGCTGCTGCCGAATTTTTTACAGTCATCCGGCCTAAGGTGCTCATCTCACCTTCATCTGTAGGTGCTTGATTCGGAATGCATCGTTCCTTTTGCTCCTCAGGTATCAACGCTCGACAAGCATCTCCCCGCATCCGTGCTCCTCAACCGCCGAGGACTCTACTCATCCGCGACCTGTACCGATAGCCGGTTTGCAAAAATCGTAAAACGTATGTAGAGAAAAAATTGATCTGCCATCTAAGGCGAGCCCTTACAGCTCAATGCCTAAAAACCTATATACTTGCATCTTCGTGATCCTAGCTGACGCTGGTGCTAGTTAGTGTTTCGCCATTCTGCTGACCAAGACTAGCGTCTTTAGCTGGATCAGCATCTTTATTACTCGATTCTTCAGAGTCTACTTCCAGTCCTGACGACGAGAACAGAATTATCTGCAATGGAAGCAGATGCTCTATTCTTTGCACGTGATGATGGAAGTCGTGTGCGTTGATGTACGCTTCTGCGTTCACATGATCGGGAACTACTCGCAATAGAGACGCCAGAGACGGCGTCGGCTTAAACGTGTGGTTGTCGATCTGCTCGATCAACTTTTGTGCTGTTCTCATATTTTTCTCGTGAAGGTTCACCAGCATGGTTGCCAGCTTGAGATTGTCGACGTTGTTGAGCCTGATTGATCTGTGGTGCCCCGCAAATCTGTCCAATCGCTCGTTGAACTCCTCCATCGAGCAGTACTTGGTGTCGCTGGGCCCATACCACACAGAGCTCACTCTGCCCTGAGACCGGGCTCTTCTTCGAGCATTCATGGCATCGTCGACCCAGGGATCGAATGGCAAGTAATACCGCGAGTACTCTAAACAGTCGTAGAATAATAAAGTCGACCCAGTGGTGATACCCAGGATGCGCAGGAGGCGTCGACCCCAAGGATTCGGGTTGTACGGGTTCCCCTTGACTCTTCCGGGTGACAGAATCAATGCTAGCCCCAGCAGGCCCTGAAATGCCATGCAGAGGTTTCTGCATAGAAAACAATCGCTGGCGGGCGTCATTCTACCAGTAAGAAGCAGCCCAAATGATGGGTTTGCGCACCTTTCGTCGGGCATATCCTTCTACTCTCGACTCCGTGTGTGTTGCAATCTTTGACACCCAATTTGCTAAACGCCGTTAAAGATGCTTCTCGGTGGCGTCGGTGGCGTTTTGTGGCTTGTGGTTCTGAGGCGAGTGCGTGTGCAGAGGCTCGTGGAAAGTGTTGGAGATGTCTGCTGCCTTGAGGGGTCCGAGGCCCTCGATTTTTTGCAGCTCCTCGGCGGTCGAGGCGTTTCGCAGGATGTCTCGAAAGCTGCCGTATGTGCTTGAGAGCATACGGACGTCGGTCTTGTTGATCCGTCGAATATTCGTGAGTGCATCATTCAATTGATCTTCGTACGTCGTTTTCTTGTAGCCCTTGATCAGCTCACCCTGCGTGTTCTCGTTCAGCTTGAGTTCCTCAAGGTACCCTGCGACCTCCTGCTGGGACCAGCAAACGATCAGGGCAAAGTCGTTTATGAAGCATGCTTTGGTCAGATCCTTGAGGGTCTCGGCAGGGTTGTCGATGTCGGCTAGCACCATGATGATACGGAGCTTGCGTTCTCTGCCGAGCCGGCTCATGCGATTGTAGATGTAGTCAGGGTGCAGTCGGTGATATCGCAAGCTCAGGAAGAGCACGTTGCACGCATTTCCGGGAGCGTAGTCTGCCTTGATGTCGCCTACGTTCCAGGGCACTCGTTTGACGAACTTTAGAACCGGATTCTCCTTTTGATTTTCATTAACTAGAATTAATTTTGACATTGCAAGTTAGTAAACAGGATCAGCAAAAATGGAGATGTTGGGGATCGAACCCAAGACCCCACGCATGCAAAGCGTGTGCTCTACCACTGAGCTACATCCCCAGCGAGAGTAGACATTATTTCTATTCTCGATTCGGGATATAAGTACTAAGACTGCATTTGTGATGTGCGTACTGGACGATAGTGTATCATTCCGTGGTAAGACACAGAGGCGTGGTGGTTCGAGTGCAGATCAATTATGCTTCGTGTGACTATGAATAAACGATGCTGACTTTTCTGGGAAGCTGCGAAGAACGATGCTCGACCATACCTGGAAGATACAAGCGTCTCGACCACTAGACTTATAGGACAGGTGTTGCACAGCCTAACCATGTAATGCTACCCACGCGCAGCTGAGACATAAACACCGCTTAGACTCCACGCAGACCTGCGTTCAGAAGTCGGATGAAATATTCCCGGGATGTGAACTGAAAGCGTAGGTCCCTTGGCCCAGTTGGTTAAGGCGTCGTGCTAATAAACGCTTGAACACAAGATTGTTACGCGAAGATCAGCAGTTCGATCCTGCTAGGGACCATCTTTTTGCATGTGCAAAGTTTCCAACCAGCAACATTGCCCTCTTATATATTCAACACATCTCAATCTTTAAATTAACCTCTTTCAACTATTTTACCCTCTGGTCTCTAGGCACGGAACTCTGAATTTTTCCAATTTGTCATAGCATGGCCACAGTTGAAAAAGCGCTGATCCAGCGCCTGCTGAACGAAGGCGTGAGAAAAGATGGCCGTAAAATAGACGAGATGCGAAAAATCGAGCTGGAGTACGGCGAGCAGTACGGCCATGTGACCGTCACGCTAGGAAACACTAAACTGGTCGTGCAAATTAGTGCATCGGTCAAGACCCCAATGGACAACAGGCCGTTCGAGGGACTCTTCCATATTACTACTGAAATATCGTCAATGGCCTCACCCAAGTTTGAGAACGGTCGGATATCCCAGGAAGAGCTAATTGTCTCACGGCTGATCGAAAAAGCCGTTAGGCGATCGAATGCCCTGGATCTGGAGTCGCTGTGTATCATTGCTGGGCAATCTTGCTGGATGATTCGAGCAGACGTCCACTTTTTAAACTACGATGGCGGCATCATCGACGCAGCATGCCTCGGCGTGATGGCGGGGCTTCTCCATTTCAAGCGGCCTGATACCTCCATTGATGGCGACAAAGTCATTGTCCATGACCTAGCCGACCGCCCGCCAGTTTCTCTCGCGGTCATGCATGTTCCAGTTAGTGTATCGTGGTCGCTCATAGATGATAAGCTGCTAGTGCTCGACACAACCGCAGAGGAGCAGGAGCTGAGTCTCAGCGACATGACAATCACCGTCAATAAAGACCGGGAAATCTGCCAAATCACAAAGTCGGGGGGTTTCTCGGTGGAGGTCGATGATATGCTCGAAAAGTGCGAAACGGCCCACAAAATTGCTGATCGGGCAACCAAACTGATCTACAGCAAACTAAAAGAAGACGAGAAGGTTAGGAATAGGGGCAATCATGGATTCGACCTGGCTGAAAATGACCGTTGATATTTATTAAATTGAACTCCAAGGTTCTGAAGCTTTAGAGTCCGAATGCAGAAGATCCCACAAAAGGAAATAGATCAACGTAGATAATTGCAGGCTCAGATCAAGAACTCCTGCATAATTACTATACTGTGCACTAAATAAATACTATCCACTCCGAATCATATCCAAAAATTTATCCTTTGAAACCTCTGTGACCTTTTGAGCCTTCTTGTCTAGACCATGAACATCTCCAGCAATAGTGGCTTCTGCTTCTCCAGCAGCATTCTGGCTGGCGTTGATTGCGTTGAAGAGCCGGATAACTCCTCTCTGAGCAGTTTTACGAAGGATCTTCTCGTGTTGCAGCTGCTTGCCTGCTACATCCGAGTCCTTGGATACTAATTCGGTAATGTGAGCCCGATCTTGCTGGCTGATCTTCTCTTTGCGAAGCTCACGCTTTGCTTTGGCCTCTAATTTGGTTTCCTCGATTTCTCTAGCTTTCTTTCGATTGCGAATCATGATTGGATTCTCACGATCATGGGCTTTGACCCTGGAATCAAGAATCGAGGTCATTGCGCTCGCAAAAGGGTCTTCTGTAGCATTGTTTTCTGCATTTTCCTCGATGTCCAGTTCGTCCTCGAATTCCCCATTGTCAGTTTCTACACCGTCAGAGTCACTCTGTGAAGCTTCGAGCTCCGATTCACTGGCATCACTCCAGTCATCCTCCGACTCATTTGATTTTCTCACTGCCGTCTTCTCGGTTTTTTGTCGTTTGGCCATTCTGAGTACTGAAATCTTGACAGAAAAAAATTACTTAATATGTCCATCCGCCACATTCAGCCACTGATCTAGTCTGGATCAGTGGTTCGATGAAGTGCAACCTGCTTTGGTCCTTCTGACTCGATTAGTTCTTCAATAGCTTTGCCTCGCAGTCCCTGCTCAGAGTCGTTGTCCGGATTGGCTCCAATAAGGATATTTTTGAGCTCATGATTAGACTCCAACTGCGCCCATTCATTTGGAAACTGCTCGATTGCCCAAGACTTCACTGCCTCTTTTCTAGACTCGATCAAAGTCCAATTGTACAGAGTCTTGAGCAGATCTGAGTTCACTGGCAGCCCGTACACCTCAGGGGCCGATTTGGCGATCTCGAGGGCGCGAGAATAATAACCGTGATAACAATTTGCAACAACATACTGCTCCAAATTTTTGCTATCAGGTTTGACCCCGTATTTGGATGGCAAGGCTTGCCAAAGGTCGTCGACCGCCTCGAGGCTAAAAGGTGCAAGGTGCTTGAGCAGGATTGTGGCTGTCAAATTATTGAAGCCTTTGCCTGCTGGGAAACTATCAGTTTCGAGCCACAAATCACTAACCTTCGGGGAATCCTGAAGCTCAGAGTAAGCTGCGAGCATGCCGTTCATGATACCAATGTCCATATCATTATGGATATCCATGCGGAAATACGTCTCCAGCTCGACGAGTCCCTCTTCATAGTGCCACTTTCCATACTCCAGGAATAGGTACAAGTACATTTCTCTGTTTGGTGGCTGTATTCCTTCTTTCTTTGCTCGGTTTCGCAAATGACGAAACATGAGATGCGCAGCGTCGGGCCTGCCTAATTCGCAGAATCGCTTTTGAATAGGCAGATACGAGTCGTACGGGAGCTTTATAGCCGAGTTGAATATGGTATAAAGGTCCCACATACGCCGGTAGTCGCCAGCCTGCATAACAGACTGATACATGCTATCGTATATCTCCTGGTAAAAGTTTGCGTCGAGCCCAGGGGATTCACCCCACTGTTCAATGAGATACTTGGCAATATCAGATGTCGACTTGCGGCTCAAGAACATACGCAGCATCTCGACTTGCGATTCATAGTTTAGTGGAGAGTTTGTCACCGTACGGATACGCTGGTAGACATCGAACTTTATGCTGTCATCAATTGTGGAAGCCCTGCAAAGCTCACACAGCAGATCGTGCAGAGTTGCAGCGTGATCTTGCCAATCCACCCCCTCGCTCATGGACACATAAAACAACTCCCGAGCTTTCTCTACCTCGACACCGGCCAGAGCTCGGCGAATCAGAATGGAGTAGCTCTCAGAGTTCTTGTCAACTCCGCTCTCGGAGAAGAGGTCTATGATTTCCTGGATGTCTTTCTCAGAGCGTCTGGCAATATCAGCAACGGCCAGCACACCAGACAAGGTTGCTGAATCGATTGGCACAGACTTTGCTAGTTCCTTGAATTTTGTGAGATCTGAAGAGCTGTATACAGACCATTGTAGCAACAAATCTGTGGTTTCCTTGACCTGGCTCGGGTCACTCTCAATAGCTCCTACCAAAGGGTAGCCTAGAGTGGGGTCCTCACCAAACCGCATAACAGCCATGAGTAGGATCTCCAAATACTCCAAACTGTCTTTCGGCTTGGTCAATGCCGTTGCCAAAAACTTAGATCCCTTGAGCTTCATGGATATCAGGGAGTCGAGGATGACAACTAGCGATTCTTTCGATAGATCGTGTGCAACCGGACCGACGACATCGACAGCCTCCTCCAATACTTTCTTTTGACCAGCATCAGCGAGTAAAATGAATGCTTTTTGTATGACGTCAGGGTGCACAGAGAACTCGAGCAATACAGGGACACAATCGAAGCTCTGAGTGGTCTCGATGATATCCAAGAGCTCCAATATATAGTTCTGATCATAGTCGTATACCTTCAGCACTCCCTGAATAAATTTTGATGCCTCGTGAGGTCTGAATCGCAACAGCCACTCAAAGTAGAGCTTTGCATTCTGTAAATGGACCACATTCGGCACTTTGGGAGACTTGTATAGTTTGATAAACAGCTTTGTGGTCAAGTCTCCCTTAGCATCGCGAGGAGCGACCGTAGTAAACATTTTCACCAGGTCGTCAACTTGCAAATTGCCGGAATCAATAGCCTGATTTAGCAGTTTGAGAATTCCTAGCGGATACTTGCCCTCTCGCGGCATTTGGGACAGCAGATCAAGCGTAGTAGAGCGAATTTTCTGTGAGTTCTGGTCTAATCCTTTTCGGAGTTCTTGTGATGCGCTGATAGCGGCAGCTGGTAGTGCTTTCACCGGTGTTTTATTCCATACCGGCTTTTTGAAGAATGATATTGACCTCCTGAGCATTGAGACTTTTGTGCAAATTCCAGAATTTAGTGTTCAATCCAAATTTCACGACAGTGGCGCTTGCCACAGTATCAAGCGGCGACCATTCAGACGAGTTCCCGACTGTGGCACTTGGTCCTGTCCAAAAAAGAAATAAACTCGGGCACGACTTTTGTGCCATAACAACAAGTGTTCCCCGTGGTGCAGCCCGACAGAATCCAGCCCATGCACAAAACCTGCATCAAGTGCGTCATCTCTGTAAGATCCTCGCTCCAAGAATTGTGCGTTTGATCAATTGCGACGCTCTTTGTATCGAGCATGCACGCCTAGGTTGCAGAACTCCCGAGACCGAGGTGCATTGTTAGCGAATCAACGAAAAGACATCAGTGCTTGCGAATCGCATGCACCCGTGCTCTGCAATATTTAGCCGCTATTTGGAGGCCCGCACAGGCGCAACATTTGTTGACAAGGAAATATCAAACTATTTATTTACACTTATTTACCCCACAATGTGTTTTTATAGCCCGCACCACTGCATCCAGTTACTAAGATGGAATCAGCGCTCAGGGTGATATCCAAAGCACTGCAAGAACTCGAGTCTCCGGACTTTGATCTCCGGTACATGGCCCTAAGTGACCTGCACCAGGTGCTGAGTGATGATGAGCGAGGCAGGCAGCTCGCAAACCAGCGGCAAATGCCATGGGTCAGTCAGGGTATCCTCAAGGCCCTCCAGGATCCAATTACTGAAGTCCAAAACCAGGCTGTTAAAGCTCTTGGGCCATTGGTTGTGATATTCGACAACCAATTGGACAGCATCGTGTCTACGGTCACGAAGCTCGATTCTACTGTCAAGGACATGGCTCTTCGAGCAATCATCCAGCACACACAGGCGGGGGCTGAGAATGCCAGGATCATCATCTCGCGGCTGCTGCCGTCGCTCTGCGAGAACAAGGACCCCTCAATTGAGACCACTGATGTGTTTCTAGACCTGGTGAAGCGATTCAAGACGTTCTTCACTGATCTCGAGGTGGATAACGCCATCACCAAAGCCATCCAGCTCGGAAATGCGGGGTCGGGGTTGGTGTCAAAGCGGGCTTTTGACATCCTGGTGCTCATCTCCTCCCAGACCAACCTGGAGCAGTTCGACAGAATGTACAACTTTGCTGCCTCGCTAGACGACCACGACAAGTGGTTCAAGATCGCGGCCTTCCAGATGTTCTGTGGCCTCTGCACGACTTGTCCTGGCCCGATGAAGTCAAAGCCAACGTTCGAGTACGCGGCAAAGTACCAAGAGCTCGAGGAGGACCAGTGCGAGGTAACCGAGGCGGCTCTGCTCTGCATTGAAGCTCTCGTCAAAATCGATGCCGCCCGAGATATCTCAACCATCGTGTCAGAAGCCCTTGATTATGACCCCAACCTGGGCGACATGGACATCGACGACGAGGACGAGGACTTCGGCTCTGATTTCGACCAGGATGATATCGACGATGACGACTCGTGGAGAGTGCGCAGAGCCGCTGTGCGAATTGTGCGGGCGTTGCCTGACTCTTCGCATTACCTTGGCCAACTGGTCCAAGTTCTCAGTCGGGAACAAAATCATGCTGTCAAAGTCGAGCTCCTCAATTGCCTGGCTTCCATGTCCTCTGCAGCTTCTCGCAAGCGCCGGCGTAGCGAGGCTGACATGGAGGTTGTCCCTGAGGCTATAAGCACCGAAAAGATAGTCAAGCTGGCTAGTCAGGATTCTGAAACGGTAGAGTACCTCGCGTTACTCACCAGCATCTCCAAAACCGTTGGACTGGGGTCGTACACCACTCAGGTTATCCACCTGTGCGCTGCACGACTTAAAAGCCACCGAACTAAACAGATCGTGCCCATACTAGAGCTCTTGGAGAGCATTCTAAGTCGTAAAGTGGTATCCTCTGACGAGGTCTACTCGATCGTTGATGTTGGTCTCAAGGATAAGCTCTTTCGTGTTCAAATGCTAGCACTACAGTGTGCGCTGCTTTTAAATAATGTCTCATTCATACCTGCTATTGAACACATTGTGGTTCACGGCATTGGTGCGGCGATTCGCTCATTGGCACTGACTACCGGTGCGAAAATCCTCGCCAACAACGAATCCGATGCCGCCCACTTCTTCGACCTCACACTTCACACCCTCGAAAATGAGGCAGAGCAGCGCGTATCCACTGTCGTTGCCTTGGCCAATATGCTAAAATCGGTGCACTTGGATTCTGAAAGAGTGCACAAACTCGTCGTCACGGTGTCGAACTTGTACACGCTCACGTCTTCTTCCTTTATTTGCGCATGCCTCGAGCTCTTTGCTGTTGTCGCCGTGAAGTATCCTGATACTCGACTCATGATAGCAGATTACGCGCTCAGGGTACCGAATGATGCGCAGTTCATTGATTCCAAGAGTAAGGTACTGGCAAAGGCACCCATCAAAGCCCAGGAGACTCTCGAGTTCGCGCTACATATCGCAAAAGTCAGGAGTAAGACAGAGCTGAATGCTCCTAGCTTTGGCAAGGTCTCTAGTCCCTTGATTGAGCTCTTTGGTGTAGTTGTCGCTGCCCACCCTGAACTTAATACGCTGGTTCAAGACTCGTCACAGCCCACACCCCTTTGGGCAGAGATCTCAGCTCAAATTATCTTCCAATGTGATATGCCTACCCCCAGTCCCCCTACTCCGATCAACGATTGGTACCTATTGGTTGCTACCTACTTGACACTCAAAGGGCGGGTGGTGTATTCCCGCTCTGAGATTGAGAATCTTTCGAATTCAGAGCTTCGTGAAAATGTTGTAGGCTACTGCCTTGGAGCTATCATTGCCAATTCTAAAGAGTTTGATAGATTCTTCTCTGATGATGTCAAGAGGCTTCCTCCCAACATAGCACTCTGCGCCTTAGAAGTCATTATATCGGCGAATCTTGATAGTTCACAGTGGGAAAAAGTCTGGAGTGCGGTAAGCTCACTCTCCACCAGTGAGACACTTGACACGAAGGTACTCTCGCGTGTTTTGGGTACTACCGTTGCATTAACCGGTAATCTCGATGGTCTGGCGCCATGGGAGGGTACAATAGTTGGCCTAGGAGCAGTTGAAACTGCATTCGCAACCACCACAAATGATACCATGAGAACGGCTCTTCTTCAAAAATTCATTGCAGCTGCAAACGTTGCGAATCGCGACATAAAAACTCGCGCAATGGGATTTTCATCTCTTGGATGGTCAACCCAGATTCAGCCTCAAGTCATTGAGCCATTCAATGAGCAGGTGGTTCTTCAAGCAGTGGACGCAACGGAGATTGATCAATCGCTAATTCGCATCGTACAAGTTGGCATCTTTAAGCACAAGTATGATAACGGACTGGAGAGCCGGAAGCTTGCATTCGAATTGCTATACCTATTGACTTCTAATTACGCCAACTCGTTTTCTTCTGAGCTGGGCCAGAAATTGTGGCCTGCAATATTACGCGGGCTGAGTGATGAGCACGATATAAAGATGCTCGCTTGCCTAATTATCCAAAAATTAACACCTGTTAATCCTGCATCAGTGGCCGACCATACTTCCGAAATCCTTGGTGAGTTCCGCAAGATCGTTGATACTGAGGTCAAGGAATCGGGCCTGAAGCTGGATCATGACAAAAAGGCTGCGATTGTTAGGCAGATCTCTCTCACTGCGAAAGTCTTGAAGAACGAATTAGGCAAGCGTGGGGTGAACGACCCAAGAATCGATGAGCTCGCGTAACTTATCTAGTAGGTCAAGTGAATCAAAAATGATCATGTACGTATGTATATACGGCCTCTGAAGTATGCTACCCTTGAATACTGGGCGAAGGACAAGAACGGGTACTCTTTGAATATGTCGAAGGATAAAATAAATTAGGGGGGATAAATTCCTAATATGTTGGCGACTTTCATGCGGGTAGAATAATACAACAAACAATATCGGTCACAAGACCATATAAGATATAAGGATGCGATGAAGTGAATAAAATAACTTAGTGGATATCTTTAGGCACGATGTGCTCTGTGAAATGCGACAGGTCATAAGAATCTGCGAAAATCTGCTGCTCGCTGTTGCGCTCGGCAAGCAAAGTATCGGCCATAAAGTTTGTGATAGGCCACTGATTGCTTTGCAAAACCGCTGCGGTAACCCTCAATGCGAGATGGCTGAGAGTCTCTGACGGGTCATGGAAGTTTAGCATACTGGGATACATGTTCGAATCCATGACTTGTGAGAATACTTTGTGGGCTCTCATCAGCAGACGCTGATGTTTCTCGGTGGGCTGCACGAGGGACTCGATAACAGCAAGACTCTGACTCAATACGAAGCCACTCTCGAATAAAAATGCTAAAGTAGGCAGAAACATCTTGACACCACACTTTTTCTGTTCGTGTGCAACACTTATCGCGTCCAGCGCATATCCAGAAGCGTCGACAAGATGTTCTGCGGATTCGAGACGGAGGCGATCGAGTTCCCTGTTCACGCCAGCAGGATCGTTGTTCCAGATTCGTTGAAGAAGAGGTGTCGTATCGACTTGAACATGCATCAATGCTAGACTAGCGATTGGTGCACAATCAGCCAGGATGGGCCCGTGCTGAGAGGTTGGATCAAGCGTAGCGAATGGGGAGCGTGACCAGGTAGTCTCCCATGCACGAATGATTGTTTGTTGGCACTCTACAGAAAGGTCTCGGTTGCGGGCGCGACGATTTCGTAGTTCAAGATCGATGGCGCAGATCAGATTCATGAGGGTGATAGGCGGCACAGTTTCATTGATGGGCTGCCCATTAAGTAGTGCCATAAGGTACTGGTTAAAGTGGGTACCCTCTGTGTCATCCATTGACTGCCGCTTGCCGGCCACATCCCACCACTCCTGAGCCGTCGTGCATGCGAGAAGTGCCTCGTCGCAGGGACTTCCGCAAATGAGTGACTGAGTTGGCACTGTGGGGGCCTCTCCAAGAATGATTGCTACCAAGGAGGTGACGCAATGAACTGCGTACATCGTCCGAATTCTCTTTTGGCATTCCAGGAAATGCTTCCACTTTTCCTCCACGCTCGCTTTAGCCTCTACTTTGCCAATGACCTGGGCAGGTGGAAGATTGAGACGGGCACCCTGAGCCATGGTAGCCAGCTTTTTCGACTCAGCGTACAGATGCTGAGGGGTTCCTACCTTGTCGAATAACTCATAGAACAGAGACAGCGTGGATGCTTGGACGAGTCGAATTGGTACGACCGACTCGGAGCTGTTGAGCTGGTTGAGGTCGCTAAACATGTGGATACAGTCACGTCCGACGTCAAACACGCGACGGGCGGTCTCCCGCTCGCCGAGGAAAAGTGCACCCACCGCAGCCATGGACATAACTAGCGCCATATTCTGCGAGTTGAGCTCGGTGGATCTGTGGATAAAATGAACGTGGGGGTTGAAGTGTTGGTAGTACGCCGCCACCAGGCGCGGGACATCCTGACTGGACGGCAGCGCTGCTGAATCTTTCCTTGAGGTCCCGTGGTTGACTGGCTGAGGTGCCGGTTGTGGTGCCGGTTGCGGCTGCGCTTGGACCTTGGCGGGAGGAGGGGGCATAGAGAACGGGCTCCCCGACGAGGGGTGGCCACGGTGGGCCTTCTGGGTGTAATCCTTAAATAGTTCCGAGTCGAGGTGCTGGTCCTTGAGCGCTGACGAGAATCCGACGCCGAATCCGCCAAAATTCGTGGGCTCATTAAAGCGGTCGTCCAGGTCGAGGAGCGAGCTCACGAAATCGTCGTGATTATCTATGCCCAGCAGCTGCTGGGGTTGCACAGTGTGAGGGGTGGGCACTTGCGGCGTGGGCACCGGGGGCTGCTGTGAGGGCGTCATGTGGTCGGGGCCCAGGTAGGCGCTGAAATCGGGAGTATCCTGCCACGGCAGCGGCGTAATCATCGAGTGCTCGGTCGGGGGGGTGGTGTAAGGCACCCCAAACGGCGAGTCAGACTCTGGGCTCTCGTAGGGGTTGAACTGCTGGACGCCGATCGAGATGCTGTGAGATCTCGGCCGCCAGTTGCCGAGCATGGCGGGATCGACCGTGCTCTCGTCTGGTCGGCCGCCCATGAGCTCGTGCTCGAGCGGATTCAACGAGAACGGCGAGAACGCCGAGTTTGGGCCCAGCGTGACCCCCTGGCGCCCAGGAACGCACACAGACGCATGGCGACTCTGGCTCGTGGGGTTCAGGGGCAGTGGGTGGTGCCCGCTCGAGTTTGAGCCCTTACTCTCCCTGCCCCCTGTGCCCTGGTAATTTGCGTGAAGTTTTTGTTTGTGGCGGAGGAGAAGGTCTCGACGAGCAAAACTGCGTTCGCAGACGGGGCATTGGAACGGCTTTTCCTTTGTATGAGACCGTTCATGGCGCTTGAGGTGCTCGAGTCGCGCGAACGAGCGGGTGCAGGTGGCACAAACATATGGCCGGGGTTTATCAGTTTTAATAACCAGAGACTTGGCCGGGATCGGTTCAGTTGGCACGATACGCGGTTGCTCGACCGACACCATGTTTGGTAAGAGAAGGGAGCAGGGCGGTCAGGTAAAATTAAAGATCCGGGGAAATCTGCGGATGACTCATACGAATGCATGCAGCAAAGGCTGCGCAGCTGGAGTGCAGGGGAACGCAAAACAATTTGCAAACCCAAGCGATGCTTTTGGCGAAATCGGATTGGGCGAGCGGGCTCTCGTCGATCGAGATAGGTTTAAGTTTCCGCCTCATTGGGTCTGCAGGTGCAGGTACCTGCAGTGCAACTCCTGAAATAGACTTGTTGTTGGCGCGGTATTCGACTGCAGCGGCAAACTCGAGCGCTGTGGTTGCTGCCAGCTGCCTCGCGCGGGGACAGCGAATGAGTTATCGGTGGTGCTGAAGAATCTTGCCCTGACAACAAAGAATGTGCTATGACCCGTGCCCTGGAAATGGTTTTAGCTGCAGATGCACGCCAGGTTTTTTCCCCAGATTTCGCTCGGGATTCTCCATAACTTGAATTGCGCATGGCTGCGGGTGCAGGTCAGTGGGCTGCTCGGGTGCTCTGCCAGCGGCTGCCTGGCCTCATTGAGCCCCGTCTTCGTAGTCGGGTTGCTTGCCGTTGCTCGTACGCTGCGAATCGTGCGCCAACGTCTTAGTCACAATGCATCCCTCGTCCGGATCAATGCACGGCAAACCACGCATTTTGGGGGAACCTAGCTACCGTTGGGCACGCTCTTGAGTTACGTTTCAGCTAGGTTTTGACGTTTTCTAGCCACGCTTTTTTCGGCGGTCTAATGCTAGCCCATGCTGCGTTTCGACGCCGCATCTAGCGCTGCAACTAACTTTTCACATACCCGCCATCGTATATGCATAGACATACCTTGGACCCACATGAATCTGAATGGACCAGTAGTAGCGCAGTCAATCTAGTACTTGTATATAATCTAAAAAAAAGCGCACCAATTAGCCTGCGAATTCAGCAGACGTGTTTGTATTTCTCTGCAACAGACGCCACCTGGTCACGAAGCTGCTGCTTTCGGTCCTCCTCGCACCACGACCCGTTGATGCCATTGAGCGCAATTTCGCACCACTGCTGCAGAGTGAAACCGAACCGAGTATGCACTGCAACGTAATTGTCCAAAATATAGCCCCCAAAGTATGCAGGGTCGTCAGAGTTGATGCTGAACGGCACGCCCTTTTCGAAAAGCAGCGCCACTGGGAGCTCCCCGACGTCCTTGACAACCTGCAGCTTGACATTGGACAGGGGGCACAAGCTGAGCATGGTCTGGTTATCGGCAAGCCGCTGCATCAAATCTGCACTGTGCTGCGACTGCACTCCATGGTCGATACGGGTAGTTTTGAGGTCGTCCAAGGCGCTAACGATGTAGGTGTGGTCGCCCTCCTCGCCGGCGTGGGCCGTCAGCCCAACTGCGGGAAACTTTTCACCTACTAGCCTGTAGCACTCCTCGAAGAGCTTAGGGGGGAATGGCTTCTCGCTCGAGTCGAGGCCCAGACCATGGATTGTTCCGTTTTCGTAGTGCTTGTGGGCACTTTCAATGGTCTTGAGCCCGTCCTCGGCGGGAAGATGGCGAAGCAGGCACATGATTAGCTTGTTCGTGGTGCCGAACTTGGCATTGGCGTCTTTGCAGGCTCGGTCGAACCCCGCAACAACGGTGTCCAGGTGGATCCCGCGGGCAACGTGCCCCTGGGGGTCGAAAAACACCTCAGAGTGCAGACACCCGTCCTTGTATGCACGCTCAAAGTAGTCCATGGCCAGGTCGTAGAAATCCTCCTCCTGGATCAAGACCCCCATGCCGATATAGTAGTGATCCAAAAAGTCCTGAAGGTCTTTAAAATTCGCATAGCGTTCGTTGCACCCCTCGACGGTGTCTGGGAAGTGCGCTGGGAGCTCGATGCTGTTCCTTTTTGCGAGCTGAAACAGCCGTGCCGGCTCGAGGGTGCCCTCGAGATGGAGGTGGTGCTCGCACTTTGGCAGCTCGGTGAGGAACTGCTTGAATTCGTCTGAGCACACGTGCTTGGCCATTATGAGACTATCAGCAATTTTTTTCCGATAAGAAAAGTTTTCCACGCTGATCTGCATCATCGTACATACCACATGGCAGAGGTGCGCAGGCTGTGAAATTGCTGCGATGAGATCAGAAAAACTAGTTTGCCGTTGACCGCAACGCTCACGTCCGCCGGTTGATCCAGGTCACGTGGTGCAACGGTGCATGAAGGCGTGTCGCGGCCACCACTGTGTCTGGCTCGGCTTGCATTGGCGTGCCGTCAGCCAGCATCGCGCCAACTGCTTGCGCCCCCGCTTGCGCCCCAGGCGGCACCGCCCACGGTGGGCTCGACGCCCCATTAGTCAGCCCGCCGCCACAGCATCACCATCATTACAAACGCCACCGCTCACTATCCGAATTTCAGTCATGTCCAACGAGCCCTACGATCCATACATCCCGGCCCACGCTGGGGCCCCCAACAACAACAAGCTCGCGGCCACGCAGGCCGACATCGATAACACCGTAGCTATCATGCAAGACAACCTGAACAAAGTGGCGCAGCGTGGAGACCATTTGGACTCTCTCCAAGACAAAACCGATAATTTGGCATCCAGTGCGTCACAATTCCGAAGTGGAGCCAACCGGGTCCGCAAGCAGATGTGGTGGAAGGACATGAAGATGCGGTTGTGCCTCATTGCACTCGTTGTCATTATCGTGATCGTGGTAATTGTCGTCCCGGTCGCTACCCTCGCTAAGAAGTAGTTTATATATCTAAGTATCTATTTGTCTCATGTTTCAGCCCAGCACGTATATGCACGACTTGCCTTAGCGACCAGCGTTCTCAGCTGATTAATTGTGCTAATATCGCTCGGTGGAGACTGTACGGCTGGGATACTGTACTCGGTGTATTCGGTTCCTCAGCGTCCTGGTCTCGGGGTGATTTGCGGTTCTTGTGCGTCGCTGGATCAAGTATTCAGGACTCAGCGGGTGTAGGGCACTGAAGTGGAACGGATTAATCACTCGAGTCTTCGTCTCTTTGAGGTGTGAACACCTCGATACATTCGCTTTTGGACACCGTCGATGCGTGATGCTGCAACAATGCTATACAGATTTGAGCAGGTACTTGTATTGGATTACCATAATGGTGATCTCTAATGATCTCGGTCCATGATCGCAGTATACGATCTCGGTCTCTGATTTAACGTGATCTCGGTCTTTGATCTCAGTGCGTGGCTAGTTCACGATCAGCCTATGACCAGTCTAACCAGTCTACGGTCTCAGTCCACGTCTCAATTCATGCCTATTTGATCTAGTGGACGTACTCTCTGTCGCAGCTAGTCGGGTCAAAACCGCGATCATGCATTACCTACCTCAAATTCCCAATGGCCCAATGGCAAGGCGTTCGGCTACGAACCGAAAGATTCCAGGTTCGACCCCTGGTTGGGAAGACAGGGCGGTTTGATCCCGTCGCTTTTTCTAGTTTTTCAGCTCTTCTCTACTGTAGTGACGCACCTGCAGGCTTGGCGGACCCATAGCGCTACACGACTGCAGACAGCACTAATTGCACTCTACTAGGCCCTTTGCACCTTGGGCGTTCGTGATGTGCTGAGTTTGTTTGTTTCGTATTCAACTTGTGTCTCCTCCATTCATCGATGCCCGTTATGTAGATTATCCTTTAATTACAGGCCGCGAGGTCAGAACGTCGCACTTATATAGTTTTATAATTGTTGTTGTAGGTACGACACCACTCGCTGTCGCTACTAGCTAAATTCAGCCGCCTTTCCTGCCATGAGAAGACCGACGATAAGTCCAAAGAGCCCGAGCACCGAGCCGAAAATTTCAATGACCAGAATTTTAACAAACAGGCTGGGATCAGCTGCGTCTGCAATAGCTGCGGTGGATCCAGTGATACCGACCGCAATGCCACAAACCAGGTTGGCCACGCCGACCGTCAGGCCCGCCCAAAACAGTGCATACCCGGTGTATAGGTTCTCACGGGTGTAGAGTCTAGTTGCATCGGCGTACGTGAGCTTTGCACTAAACACAATCGACATAATTAAGCCATAAATGGCCACGACCTCGCAGAAAATGATCGAAATCAGGTTTTTCGTGGTGATCCGAGGGACCTTGACACCGGCACCTAAAATAGAGGTGCCACTGATGTAAATACCCCACGCAGCACCAGCAATACTCAGTCCAGTGCACATAGCGATGCCGAGTACTCCCCACATATAGGGATTCAGGCTGGTGAGGAAATAGCCGACATCGAACTGCTCACCCTGGCCGGTAAGCAGCAAGTACCCGCCGACCAGCAGCGCAGCAGTCGTGGAAAAGCCCGCAACTCCATACGTGAGAGCTCCCATGGTAATTGGCAGGTACGTCTTAGTCAGAGTAGATAACACGCCCTCTGTGGCGCATGCCACATCTTGAGGGTGCGGCAGAGGGTGCGGGCCGTTGCTCAGGCAGGAATGCGGGCTGCAGTCTGCTTGATTCGGTCGCAGAGGGCGAGCGCCCTGATTTCGTCGAGCTGGCGCCGGGTATGGTGCGAACTTGCTTATCTGGTGCAGATTGTGGCGTTATCTCCCTCGCACTCCGCGAATGTGTGGCGGATAGCTCTGGTGACTCCGTAAGAGGCACTAGCTGTTGCGAGATCAGTCACATAAATCAACGAGTTCGCTTAGTTGGATCATCAAAGTGCGCCTATTTAGACTATTGAGTTGTACTTTAAGCGTATAGTGTAGCCACATTGGCATGAAGTACCCATGACACACGCTCTATACAACACAAAAAGACGAGACCCACTAGAAACCCCTTGAAACCCACTGAACCCACTGCACATTGTCACGATACTCCGAAGTCAGCTCGAGGTCACATCGTGCAGCTCGCCTATGCGGCTTCTGCGCCTCGAGCGTGAGATCATGTACACTTGGCGCGTGAGCTCAGTGGTATAAAGTCTCTGTTCCAATACACGTGCACCATCCTGACAGGCATGAGACCTGAGTCGCTTTTCTGCTCACACAAGTTCAGTGTCCACCTTCACACAAGGACTCAAACGCAGGCACGTTTCGCACGGTATTCACAGTCTTGCACATTACTGGCGAATAATGGTTCCTCGTCTTCTAGTTAAGGGCTTTTTAGTGAAGTCTAGTCCTCGCCGAACGCCTGCGCAGGATCTAGCGTCGTAGTGCATACGATCAAAAGAATCTGTCACCAAGTGGCCAACTGTCTACGAGTTTGTGGACCATCCCTGCGACTAATGTCCTCAGAATCTCGGGGTAAGATTGTTCCTTCTCAACTGCAGATGAACTTAGGGTTTCGGGCAGTAAGGTCACCAGCATGTAGATCTTGTGGTGTCAAATGTTATCCGACCAAGTCACGCGATGAAATCATCCGTGAATTCGCAGCAACAGGTGCCTTTTTTCGGTACTCAGACACTCTATCAGCACGCAGCAGCCTGCTCTTTTTGGGTGGCCGCACGACCACGGTAGAGTCCAGCGGACCCGCTAGATCATCTGGGAACCAGATATGAAAATCAACGATTCGGCTCAGCCCATAATGTAAATAGCGGCATTATTAAAGCCTTGGTTGATTTCCCCTGAGCGATCATCACTTTCCGTTTTCATGTTGTAGCATGCATGCGCGCATCAAAGTGTCGTGATATATATATATACACTGAAGCTGCCGATCCAAAGGCTACTTGCTATATGAGTGAACAGGACCCCCCCACAATGAACAAGATACTGCAGTCGCCCGCGGACTCTGAATCACTAGAAGACAGGATGGAGGAGGTCAAGCTGCTAGAATACTTCAAGAACATGACCGGAACATCTGCTCCAAATCCAATCTTTGTTCCCCATCCACTGGACTTGTGTATGATCGATACGCGCAATGTAGCTATCCAGATTGAACAACTGATTGCTCGTCAAACACCGCCTCATGTTATTCTTGGGCTGATTGAAAAGATGACCGAGCTAGGAAAGACCCTCCTTCAACATTTGAGATACGTGCCTCCAGTGCCCCCGGCCCCTCTGCCCCCCAAGCTGCCCATAGTCGACCAACAGAAGGCATGCCGTGCCCGCAAACGCAAGTTCAGGCACGACGGCTCTCCAACTCAGTGCAGCGAGTGCGGAACATTTGAAACCCCAGAGTGGAGAAGGGGGCCCGATGGCAATTGCACTCTTTGCAATGCCTGTGGCCTGTACCACGCCAAGTTGATGAAGGCAGCCGGTGACGAGAGCACGATCCAGAAGATCAAGCACCGTCGCCGGGTCAAGATGATGAGGAAAAGGGCTGCTGATCCATGACAGCGTGCACTCGAGCAGTAAGCCGCAACAATTGTATTCTATATATTTAGCAGTAGCTGCTCTATATCAACTCTAGAATTGCCCGTATGACCAGTGCGAGATCCACAACAGCACAATCAATGAGGTCTATAGAAATCATGCAGCACGTCTAGCCACGAGCAGCCGAGCCAACTTCTCAGCATCAAAGTAGCTCTAGATTGCGGCGTACAACAGGCTCTCACGTCTGGTACCGGCAGTTTGTGTTGAGGAGGCGCGAGCGGCGACGAATCGGAGAAAACTTGAGATGCACATCGGTGGGCACCGAAACCTTCGGCATAGTAGTAATTGACATATTTGGTGAGAAAGATTCAATTACTGGAAGGGCTGCATGCGCGCAAGCCGCCCAGAGTGTGAAGTATAACATGACTGTACGCACTACTCTACGTATTAAATATTTACTCCTGTTGTTGCTTGAACTCCTGAACGCGACGCTGAAAGTCGAGATATTCGCATTCCTCGTAGTCGTGACGAAGCTGGCCGCACTTCCAAGGCAAGTACGCGGTCTCTCGGCGACACTTGTTGAGGGGAATGAGCAAACCGGCACAACGGTCTCGGAAGGGAAGAGGTACCTTAGCTGCCTTCATCTCTTCCTCAGAAACATGGGCTGGAAGCTCCTTAAGGGCCATATTTAGTTAGAGTCGATTACAAAGCAGAATCAGCTATAACTCTATTGGATGTCACCTGACTGGCCGGGCTCGAGGTTTGGGAGTGATGAATAAAGAGCTGGAGCAGCGATATTATGAGGAGCTGGCGTCCAACGACCTAGTGGACATCGCCCCTCAATCTTATTTTAGTGCCAGCTCGCAAAAGCCCGGGCTGGGGCCGTCGAACCTTATCGATGGATCCCCTGACACATTTTGGCAAACCGACGGAGCATTGCCGCATATTTTACGAGTTAAATTCAGTAAACGAGTAGAACTATGTCAGATCAGCTTCTTTCTCGCCCATCCCCTCGATGAATCGTTCACACCGGAGGAAATCGTCCTGTACGTGGGGACGGGCGAGCATGATCTGCACGGCCTGGCCCAGTTTACGTTTGTGGAGCCGTTTGGGTGGAAATCGTTCGATCTGGAGGGGTTCGAGTGCTTTATGATCGAGCTACGCATCCTCTCGAACCACCAGAGCGGCAAGGACACCCACATCAGGGGCATCAAGCTGTTTGTCAAGAGGCGAGACAGGAGAAGCGAGCAGGACATGATTGCCCTGAGATAGCCGACCAGCACTACTCGGCAGCTGTACGCTAACTCGTAACGAACAGCTTGCGACAATGGGTGCCTTGTCTAATAGACAGACGTGAACATTCTCTGCGTATACTCGAGGTATACCGTCAATTCGCATGGTAGAGGCAGGCCTGCGATTCTGCAAGCTTGCAGTACGGTACTAGACTCGACATGAACATTATTGCATAGTGCACTTGACATCGAGTCCAGCAAATTTACACAGCCTAGTGGTTGAGATATTACCGTTTATAAATTAGCACTACTCATATTGGTACATAATGGATCACCAAATCTCAGAGCAGCTTGCGTTCAGCTCTCTCCAGAGCAATCGCATGGTATGGAGGCAACTCGAGATAATAAAACACCCCCGCGGGATGGTTTTTGATTCTGCCCATCAACTCGCATACCATACTGCGAATAGCAGACGACGGGTGATACAACCCCAAATTAAGATAGTATACCGTGTTTGAAAGGGCCAAGTACAGGGTGATATCGTCGTCGTCTTTCATGCCTTCGCATAGATCCTGGTAGATCTGCGCTGCCTGGTCGGGGTCGAGCTTTCCCGTTCTGAGCTGCCGCTCCAGATTAGCAAAGTCAATGAGCGGTCGCGGCCAAGACGGCCACTCGTGTGTCGACACCTGCTTGAGGTAGTACGCATATGACTGGTGACGCTTCCAAGAGTTGTACACCGTGACGTACACGGTCATGAATTGGGCCCGCTCGGCCTGATTGGAGAAGTAGTGGCCAAACGATCCAATCAGCTTGGTGGGATGCTCTGAGCGGCTCCTCAACTGCATCGCCATCTTCTCTAGGTCGGTTCCGGCGCTACGGCGGAGGAACTGGGTGGTGTAGTCGAGGGCCATGTGTCGCACTGCCCGCTCTCCGTGACGGTCGAGGGCCGCTCTCGTGATATTGTCGACAAACTCAAAATCGATTGGGTTGTGGAGTGGGAACCGCTCTGGCAGCTTCCTGTGGAGCCGCGGGCTGAGCTCTATCGTCCTTTTCTCGATATGGATCGCCAGATCCCACCACTCTGGGTGCAGCAAAAACGCCTGGTTCGTGACACCGGCAATGTAACCACCAGTCTTGCGTAGGTGGTCTATTCTCCCCAGATCAATGTAAGGGAACACCCGAAACGGGGTGTTTAGGAGGCCGCCGGCAGAACCAAAAAATCCGCACGCCAGCACCATCCCTGCCAACTCCCCGCACGCAGTCTCCGTGTCGCTCACAAACAAAATCCGCTTTTCCGTCAAAATTGAGGTCCACAGCAAGATCAGCGCAGGGGTCGGCGGACCGTACACGGTAACCTCCTTGTGAAACCCGTGGCAGGCGGGCAGCCTCGAGCACAGCTCCACCAGCTTGCACAGACTGAACTCTCCCGGGTTGTAGTAGTCCACGTCTGTGGGGATTCGCAGGGGGATCTGCAGATTTTTGTATTTGGCAACCACATCGTAGAAGTGGGTGTCGCTGAGCTCGCTCGACTCGCCCGAGGTCTTGAGGTAGTACTCGCGGAACAGGCTTTGGTTCTGGTTGAGCTGCAGCAGCCGTTTCTCGGCCCAGCTGAACTTGGGCATCCCCGACATGTCGATCGACCGCAGGCATGCGTGCAGCTCGGCCAGCCGGGCGGCCTCGGGGTTGTGGATGTAGTCGTCGATGGCCAGGAGCAGCACCGGCTTGAACACATGGCTAAATGGCTCGGAGGCCACGATAGAGAGCGAGTAGATGCGGGCTCCTCGCTTGATCTCCTCGCCCGTCTTCGTCTGCAGGGTGTTTGCTACGTATAACACTCGTGAGTCCGCCCTGCTCGGAGTGTAGTCCAGGATTTTCGTCTCTGGGTCTTCGTAGAGGCAAAAATAGCCCCAGTCCTCGCCACGGTGATGGGCCTGGTCAGGAATCAGCAGATTCGCAAACCCGTTCTCCCGTTTGAACAGCGGCTGCTCCTCGTTAGGATAGTGGTATTTGACCGTCGCACCGACGTCAATATCGAACTCGCTGGCTATCACGTAGCGAACGTCCATGATGACAAGGAGGATGCAGAGGGCTAAGAGGGGCAAGGACAAGGACTGTCACGATTAGCCACTCGATCTGTTTCGCATGTGGAAAGTAGTTTTGATTTATCTTTCTTTAGTCTAAGTGTGGGTCGTATGCATGCAAGTGGACACACAGAGAACAGTGACAATTGCGGTTTGCTCGGCAACGGGCAAGTCTTGGTGGATATATATATTACAGATCGCCGTAGCTGGTCTTGTGCGGTAGTGTGGGCCTTCTGTGGGGTATACATCTGGAATCCCCGGGGTTTGTGCGGTTGGGCCTCGTCATGCACATGCTACTCAGCTCCCACAGCTTGACCATCTTGCAGACAAGGGCTCACGAAAACCCGACTATTCTAGATGCGATACTCTATGCCTCCAAGGTTTGGTTTGCCCACTGAAAAATTTCTCTCTGTGTATGCACAAGGAAGATCGTCATCTATGAAGTCGGCGGCGTTGAGCCCACACCGATCGCGATGACGCCAGTGCTGCGATTGGGCACCACAGAGCCCACCGCCGGGCCTTAATACGGCGCCCCAGCCTGTGATCTCCGGCCCAGTCGCTCGGCCCAAATTTCGCATGCAGACCCGTGGCGCCCGCATATCGCCTCGAACCTGCCCAACCATCGTCGCCCCAGTTCAGCCACCAGACGCCTCCGACCCGCCATCTGGCCTATTAGGTCTTACTCAGCAGGGTCCCCATCATGTCCTCCTCCACCAACATCGACAAGAGCCTCGACGAAATCATCGGCTCCGAGAAAAAGAACCAGCGCAAGACCGTCAAGCCGCGCGCCGGTGTCGCCAAGAAGCGCATCAATCGCCCCGGCGTCAAGAAGGACGTGTCGAAGATCAAGGACGTCGCCAAGAAGCAGATCCAGAAGCAGGCGCAGAAAAAACAGGACGACCCGTTTTTCCAGGCCACCAAGGTCAACATCTCGAATTTTCCCGCCGACATCACCGAGAACAAGCTCAAGCAGTATCTCAACACCGATTTCGGCTCTGTTGGTAAGGTCGAGGGGGTTTACAACAAAAACGGCCAGCCCACCGGTAAGTTCACGGTAATTTTCAAGAACGAGGGGGTGGCCATCAAGGTGTTTGAGAAGCTCAACGGAACCCCTATGGACAATGGTAAACGCGTCTTGGCTGTGGAGATCGTGACTGATCCCACCAAGAAGTCCCTGGCTTCCCGGTTGGGCGTTGCCCCCAAGGCCGCTCCCGCAACTCCCGCTGCGAAGCCAAAGACTAAGGCCAAACCCAAGCCCAAGCCCAAGAAGAGATTCACCCGCGCCAAAACCGCGGACGAATTGGACGCTGAAATGGTCGATTATTTCAAAGACTCCAAGAAAGATGAAATTTCCATCTAATAGTTATGTACTCAAGGTCCTCCAACAACCACAATGGAAGGCGAGCCGGACTGGTGTGAACCGTGAACGAGTACCACTAATGTGACTACACAAGGCCTGAGCGTCCTCCCTGTCTCCTCAGCACTTGAACGGTTCAACCTCCGCGTTCCTTCTCTCCCAACTCCAATTTTGACACTGGTCTGCACTGTGACACTGTGACTTTCCGGATTCTCACGTTATGTATATAGATTGCCTCACGGCGACGTTTCGCGTTGCACGTTTGACGCTTGGCTTACGGCATTAACTCCCGCTACGAGCCCAAAATCGCACTGAAAAATATACCCCAGCCTGAATATGGTGCATAATTCGCCAATTTGGCCCTGGCACCATGATGAGCCTTGTACGGGTTTTCGGTAGACAACTATTTATTCTGTAATACACTAGATATGCTCATATCTGGACCTGGGCCGCGGAGATATGTGGCGGCGTATTGGCTCTAGATATAGCTGTGCCCCGTCGCATACTTGGACTCTGGTGAACTTTGCGTCACCAAATTTCTATCTAGGATGCTCTGGCATGGTACTTCCAGCTCTGAGAGCGTTGCATTTGCTTATCAGTACAACTATTGATGGGCGGTTGTCACACATCAATTCATTATTCGAACTCAATTAGGTCTCGTGATGGACAAACATTATATAAATAGCTTTAACTCTCGTCAATAAGACCAAAACTGGCCTCCTCCAATAGCAGGCGAATACGCCATTATCAAACGAGGTCCTCGCCTATCTCTCTCAGACCATCTCCCAACGCACTATGCCGAAATAAGGTGACGATGGCGTGAACGCCTCCGGCCCGATGGCGATTATGCACGAACCGTGCATGCCACAACTCAATTCTGAGCCCTTGACCATTAAGTGGAGAAACAACACTGCGACACATAAAGAGCAGCTCGATTTTTCAAGTGTGGCTAAATTGTGTGCTCATTGCTGAGAATGGTGTCGAGAGACCGCGACAGCGCTGTACTTGGCTGCAGCAGCGATGCATAGGGATTCTCCGAACGTTGGAATATACGTTAGACTATAAAGCAGAGAAGGCTCCTGGCACTACCTATCAACTAAACTATAATGGCTGTTGCTGCTGCTCGCTACGGAAAGGCTAACGTTCGTCTCCTCAAGGTTAAGAGGGACCCCAATGACCGCCAGAACCAGGACGTCATCGAGCTTAGAGTGCGTTGTCTTCTCGAGGGCGCAATTGAGACCTCCTATACTGATGCCGACAACTCAGTCGTTGTGCCCACTGATACTGTCAAGAATACCCTCTATATCCTAGCCAAGCAGGGTGAGGTCTGGCCCATCGAGCTGTTTGCAGCCCGTGCCGCTGATCACTTCATCTCGCGCTACTCTCATATCACTGGCGTGCACGTCGATATACAGCAGCTCTGCTGGAATCGCTACGACGTCAATGGCAAGCCTCATGCACACTCTTTCGTGCTCGCCAAGGATGAGTTCCGCACTTGCAAGCTCTACAAGCGCAAGGGCGATTCGTACAAGATCAGAAGTGGTATCCAGGGCCTCACTGTTCTGAAGTCTACCGGGTCCATGTTCTACGACTACAACGTGTGCGAGTACACCACTCTCCAGCCTACATGGGATCGCTTCCTGTCCACTGATATCGACGCCACCTGGGATTGGGACACCAAGATTATCCCAGACCTCGCTGCCGTCGAGCGCCAGGCAAAGGAGGGTCTGTTTGATAGAGCGTACACAAGCGCTCGCAGCGTGACTCTGGAGATTTTCGCCCTGGAGAACTCTGCTTCCGTTCAGGCAACCATGTACAACATGGGCATGGCCATTCTTGCCAAGTTCCCCGAGATCAAGACCGTTAACTATGGTCTTCCCAACAAGCACTACATGGAGATCGATCTCTCATGGCACAAGGGCCTTCAGAACAAGGGCAAAGACGCCGAGGTCTTGTTGCCTTCTTCTGATCCCAATGGATACATCGAGTGCTCTGTCAAGCGTGATTCGGACAAGGCCAAGTTTTGATCGTCATATCGACTACGCAAGATTCTATATAAACGAAGAAAAAAAAAAAAAACCAGGATAGATAACAATGCACATAATCCTACGATAATTCAATTTTTGCAGACCTGTCTAACGCTCTAGCGCCAAGACACACACTATGGATGAGATTCAATTTGATTTGTCATCAACGCGTCGCGTATGGAGTTGCCATTAATTACTCCGGGGGCTGCGGATCTGAACTCAAACCTCCAGTGTGCGTTCAGGGTCCTCAAGGAGTACACCAAGGTAGATGACAATCTCGTAGCGTTTGTGGAGACATTTCCTCTCCCGGATCTGATACATAGCTCGAACCAAGCCCAGTGCCTCACTGCGTGCTGCTTAGGAGAAATCCTTCGACTTTTATGTCCAGATTTTATACTAGAAATCGATGACATTGTCGATTTGTTTGCCATCGCTCTGCCGAAAATGACGACAAAATTCCCCGAGGAGCTCAAAGGCATTCTGCAGATATTCCAGTGGTACAGTTTTCCACAGATATTCAGCTCGCTAGATCGAGATGTAGGAGACCTCGTGCCGAAATGGCTGAGGATGCTTTGTACGTTGGCGGAGCATGAAGATGACCAGCTTCAAATGACTCTAGCCGAGCTCGCCCCTGATGCCCTCAGGGTTTGCGACAAATACAAGCTATGTCTTATAGTGGCGGAGAACCCCATATTCCTAGCGCCACTGTTGGAACCCGGTGAGCTCGATTTATTTGCTGAACCCGAAAATCACAAGGAGCTAGTGGCACTCGCAAAATCATGCCCTGAGATTGTCGAAACGATTGCCGACAAGTGCCTGCCGCTGCTTGATTATTTCGACCCAAACGTGCGTGCAGATGCTGTTGAGGCACTATCCTCTCTTGACTTGAAAGAGAAATGGATCGAAAAGGCAAATGACAGAGATGCAGTAGTACGCCTACGCTGGATGACTTTCTGTGGAGCGCATCTGGACAACCCCACGGTTCTCCAACAAGCTCTGCGGAGGATCTGTGATCCAGACGAGAGCATTCGTGAAAAAGCCTTGAGTCTGGACCTCCCATTCCAGGACGTGAGTCAATATTTGGTAGAGCTACTCCGAAGTACTCACCACAAAATCAAGTTCCAAGCATTCACGGCGCTTTCCAAGCTGCTCCCATCGCACAGCAGCTTGGCTACACCGCTTCTCAGGTTCATTGCAAGCAATCAAAGCTATCTCAGCAACTTTCTTTGTGAATGGAGGCCAGATATTCTAGACTCTCCCCTTATTGAAACTCTTTACGCTGAGCAAGATGAAAAGGCCCAACAAGGCTTTCTCAGCTTGGTCAAGTATAATTGCAGAATGGTTCTACTTGCCCAGAGTTTCGCCAAAGCGCCGAACAAAGACTATTTGCTTAAATTTGTGAACAAAGAGCTTGAATGGGGTGAGCTTGACTACGAGGAAGCCGACATGGCTACTGCTACGTCGCTCGGGGATACTGACTTGCAGAAAGTTTGCTCGCTATTTGCAGAGCCAGATACGCTGCTGAGCATATGCAACGAAGGTGCAGAGCTTGCTATCAAGTCACTCGACTATGTCGCACAGTATTGCCCGGAAGTACTCAAAGAAAAGCTTCCGCCTCTGACTCCCAAAACTCCGACGTATCTACTGAATGCAAACTCTGCCTTGGCCAACAAGTTCCCTCTCACGTTGGTCAATCCAACTCCATCAATCCTAACCGATATTGTTCTCAAATCTGAGGACCCTGTGGCCTGCAAGGCTGCGACTAACGTCTTATATCGGAGCTCACCAGATCACTTGAAGTTCGTCTTGCCGGAGGTCGTTGAGAACGCACTGCACAATCCCATACCTGCTTCGTTAACGTGCCTGAATTTCCTTCTGGAGCGGAAGCTGGTAAGGCAGCTCCCGGTGGAGGAGATCGCCAATATGCTGAACAACAACGTGCTGAGCAAAATCGCTGCCAAGATTCTAGTGAATCTCCCACAGAGGGCCCTGCTCGACTCAGTGCTACAGAGCCTTGCACTGACTGAGGACATCTGTCTGGCATTACTCGAGGCGTTCTCAAGCAAGCAATCGTCTAGTCCAAGCATGGATGTGGTTGTTCGTTTCTGTGATTTCGTCACTGAAAGTGTATTCAACCTTCTCGCAAAACTGGTTGCAGAGCGCAAGATATCCAGCAGGTTTACCCCGCTACTGTTCCTGGGACCGCCAGATCGAGTTCGCAAGTACGTTCCGGAGCTGGGTATCGTCGATGTCGATACTACGTTTGCCAGACTGTGCTATATACTAGCTCACAAAAGTACCAGTGACGCGATTGAACCTATCAATCTCTTCCAGAGGACGATGGTCACTCGGGACAACGTTGCTCAGCTCGAGGAAATCGCTTTGCGGTTGAAGCATTACAAGCTGTTGGGCGACTCAAACCACAATCTCTACGCGATATCGGAGTTAGCGTCGCACGTACTGGAAAAGCATGACAAGGGTCTCCGGAAGCACGAGCTGCTCGACGTGAAGATGCCGGCAGACTGCTTTGTCGCGGTTTCGCTCAGCGAGAGGGAGCGTGTCTCAAAGAGGTCGTACTTGGACGATACAGCCCTAGCCAAGCTGCGGTCGAGCCGCAAGCGGCCTAGGCACTCGAATCCACCTATTTATAGTTGAGCACACAGGCTGTCGCGGTGGTAGCGAGCCAGTCAGGGAGTGGAGCCAAACTCGCACCTGGTAGAATCCCGCCCCTCCGGCGGCCTTAGCTCAACACGACTATCGTTATTTAATGGCTTTTAATACTCTATCTAACTAGATCACCTCCATTCGCCAGTAGCTCGAATGCCTGATCCTAAAAAAATGCGCTGCATATGTCCCACAGAATATGCATGGTGTGGGAGACGCGAGCTTGTCGCGAACATGAGACGCGTCTAATCGCTGGGAAAAAAGACCGTATCTGCCGCACGTGGAAATAGTGCCAAATCGCCGTTTCCTGCGCGAAAATGTGCACTCTATTTCGTCGCCAGCCGCTTCCAAGTGCAGGCGCCTCCACCTTAATAATCTCAATCGTCAATACAGACTTACCATCTCTAGCAATAGCTCTTCACCAGCAAAGTGTATGGACTACAGCGCACTAGCGAAGAATTTAGATCCACCAGGAGAGGAGTTTGAGTGCTGTCAAGGACTATCAGAGTGTCGGTGCGTTCGTCAGCATAATAGAATAGTACAAGGCCTAAAACAGGATTTAGGGATCGCCGCACGGGCTGGAATGTCATTACTGGGGAAAATGCAAGATTTAGAGTCTAAAGAAGAGAACCTACGTCGTCAAGCTGCGAGCCTCAGCCAGGAGAATGCTCGACTGATCGCTGAGAATGCTCGGCTGATTGAAGAGAACACAACCACAACAAAGGCCCAAATATCTATCGAGGCCCGAGCAATTGAGCTCGAGACGGCTCTGGCGGCCGCTCAGGCGCGGGCTGCCCATTTGGGGACCTATTACGCACTCGCGGTTTCTTTAGAGGAGCAGGTATCTGCACTTGAGGTGCTCCAAGCCCAGCTGGAGACCGAGAGGGACGCTGCCCTCGCCGACACAGCTGCGTACGAACGCAAGTGGCGAGCCGCGACCAAGATGGCCGAGCAGGTCCAGAACGCCTACGAGGTCCTGGCCGAGGCCGCGGCCAAACCGAGCCCCATCAAGACCAAGCCGGCCAAACGAACCATTCGCCCTCCCCTGATCTCGACAACGCCGTACTTTGGCATTTTGCCCACCCCTGATCCAACGCCAGATGTCTCTGAGCAAGAAACTCCCGACACATCCTTTGAATCACCCAGGCTTCTTAGCGACCTGACGCCTGAGTTCGAGCAGCAGCCCTTCAATATGGCATACATGCATGTAGCGCTGACATCTACGCCTACGTCCAGCTACTCGCCTCCGCTGCGAAGAGTGCGATCACATGACAGTGTGCTCTCAATTAGTGCACCATCTATCCAGGAGCCCAAACATGTGTTTAGACAAGTCGTCCATTCTTCAGCTGCAGTTGGTGCGAGCACCGAGATTGCTACAGCTCGAGCTGCACGCCCAAGAGGTGATCCTCGCAGTGCTCGTGCTTTACTAACAAAACAAAAATCTGGGTGGTTTTTCCGTTAATAATTTATTCACACAAATAATCCGTACTAGTTATGAACCTGTAATATTCTGCATCACGCACGTGGTTACTCCTGTATCGTACCTGATACCACAAATGATAGAATGCGCTGTGAAAAATGCAGCACACAATGCCAACGACAATACTTCCTCGCCGATATGCATCCTGTTGACGTCGGCAACGCATTGCCGTAGTGGCGCTTTACTACTACGCTTTGCAGGAAAGAACCCGCCAGGCTCATTCAATTCAAACTTAAAACAACTGGCCTTGGGGAAATCTCGTCGCGACCCGTCGATGGACCCTTAGTCTGAGAGTCCCTGCGTTGTATGTAACACGAGTGTGAGACATCTCACCCTGAATATGATTCACATTCCGCAAATCAGCACCAATAGCCGGATTTCAACTTGGCAAGAAGCTCCCTAAAAACCTCACGCCTCAGGTTCTTGCCCGTTACGGGTGCGTTAAACATCTCCGATGCCATGAGCTGCATGTCCGTCTCCGGAATAGGGTACCTGCATATGCAAGACAGCTTAGCGCGAACGACAAACATTCAACAGTGCAGCAGGAGAACTCTGCTACAACTCCTTAGACACTCAACTGACACAGGGTCCCTGTGCTGATAGCACGAAAATGCACTATGTTTGAGATATTCAGCTACCACTATAGATGTAGATCTCACCTGAGTCAGTGCAGAAGTACATCTAGCATATAGGGCTACAGTTCGGAATAAACCATACCGTCTACTAATTTACGAAGGCCCCGCCTGAACTAGACAAATTGCATGCATACTTCATTAAATGACTCTTACCTAAGCCCAATTTCGGTAGAGAACTGTTCCGGTCTATGCTATTAATCTGCATTATACCCCACCTGGTAGCGCTGTCACTCAATGCACTTTATCGCCTATGGACTAGAGATAGTTGGTTTCTACATTTGACATCTTACAAATGTAAATGTTTGGCTCGAACCCTTTTCTTCCTGCACCCCTGTGTTTCATTCCTGGAATTGTGCATCCTCGACACCTGAGGATAACAATGGTGGGACCGCAAATTCTCCCTTAGAAACGAGATCAGCGCGAATCAAAAACGACGGACCCTCGGGGAGGGCTACACAACTGTACCAATCGTTTTATTCCTTGCTATTATTTTCCCCACTAGCAGCCATTCGGTGTGGAGCCGTGTGCACGTTGCTGCAATGTACATGCACCCCAACCCACTAAGGAGATGGGGGGATGCACTTATAAGAGCAGGCTACTTTCCGACCATCTAGGATAAGCGAGCGTTGATCATCATCACTCAGAACACGCACATTCCCTCTTTGCATCTTTCCTTGCCTTTCCTTTCCTTTTGTCTCGTGCTATTATGATTTTTTCAGCTGCTGCTCTCATGCTATTAAGCTCCGTCGAAGCTGCCACAGTGATTCACACCCACTATGCTACCCAAATAATTACTGTTTTCGGTGGTGCTGCTACTCCCACCACCGCCGCTGAGATACAGGTGCCCACTACCCTCGATTTGCCCGAGGTTACTACCGTCGCTCTCTCTGCTGACGGCAAGGTAAACTACTTTACTCTCAGTCTCGACAATGGAGCCTACGTCTTTGTGAACCCCAGCGTTGTGTCCTCTCAGATCGCTGCTGTCTCCTCTCAGATCGCAGCAGAGGCTCCCACTAGCGAGGAGGCTCCCGCTCCCACTTCCACTAGTGAGGAGGCTTCTGCTCCTGCAGCTACCTCTGCCGCTGCCGCTAACAACTACGCTTTCACTGGATCAGCCGCAGACGATGACTCTGTCAAGTCTAGCCAGGACGATGGCTTCAAGGCCGTTTGCGTCGACTACCACAACAAGGTTCGTGCTACTCACCAGGCTCCAGCTCTTGAGTGGAATGACACTCTTGCATCCTTCGCTTCTGATTACCTGGATGGCAACAACTGTGTCTTCGAGCACTCCGGTGGCCCCTACGGCGAGAACTTGGCCATTGGATACCCCACTGTTCTCGGTGCTATGGAGGCATGGTACAATGAAAATAAAGACTACGACTACGCTGCCGCTCAATTCAGTGCAGGAACTGGTCATTTTACCCAGATGGTCTGGAAAGCCACTGGCCAGCTTGGTTGCGCTACTCGTGACTGCTCTGGCTCCACTTACCTCGTGTGCGAGTACTCTGAGGACCGTGGAAACATCATTGGTTACTTTGACAAGAATGTTTTCGCTCCCAACTAAGTATTTAAGCTCATGACCAGACGACCACCATATTAAGGATTATTCTATCTTTAGTAGTTATTTTACCTATGAATTGTAACATTAGTTCACACTGCTATATGCACCAGTCTTGTCCCGGCCCCCTCCTTGAAAAGCTTGGCAAGCATGCATGCGTCAACAGCACGATCTCATCTAGATGCTTGGCGACGCCTGAGATCGTTGGTCAGCATCCCTTGTGAGCATTGTAGGTTTCTCAATAGAACCGGCAGTGTTTGCAGGAGTGCCTGATGCACATTAATTGGTTTTATGCATGGGTATCAATTATCGTCTTCGACCTGACTCCAACCCAATAGATTCAGAACACTGAAAGAGAATTGCTATTTGTGATGATCGATTGTTTATTGATATGATGGCAGTTAGTGATATAACCGCCGACTCGACGCTATAGATGAAAACATACATTAGTGATTCTATGATACCATATAGATAAAAAAAAAAATTAAAAATTTCAGCTCTGAGCTCTCACATCCGATATATGCACCAAATATGCAGTCTTTAAGAGAAAGTCTGATCTCGCCTGCAAAGCGTGTGGCACGAGTTGATTGGTTCAGCACAACGATTTGAATTACATTCCACGGAATGCACTTTTATTAGCCTTGCGAAGCGTCCCGGATAACCTGGGCTTGCTGCGTCCACTATCGGGACGATGAGTATGTTTCTTGGGTTTACTGCGAGGAATATAAGAGAACTCAGTTTCACCGCGAACAGCCGGAGTCCGGTCTTCTTTCCTCTTACCTGATTTTTCCTCCACGACCTGATCTCCAAATGCAAGATCGCTCTTATCGTTGATCTCTACAGCTGTCATCGAGGGCTGCTCCTCGAGGCGTCTTCGAGCCTTGCGTTCTTTCAGACGGCTCTTTCTGTCCTTTTTCTTGCTGTCGGCCTCGGAATCTGATGAAGAGCTCTGCTCCTCTTCCACGTCCATCTGCTCTTCCTCAGCTGCAGTCAGGGCCCTCGGTGCTAGTCTCTCCCGGGACTTGTCACTGCGGCCACCATGTAGAAGTTTGTATTCATAACTATTCGTATCAATTTCGAAATCAGCGTCTTCAAACATGGCCTTGAAACGACTGTCAAGCTTATCCTTGTGATCTTGGGCAAAGTCCTTATTGACCTTGACCTTAGGACCAGTACGAATACGAGACTCGCGTTCTTTTTCGATTCTCTTGCGGATCTCCTTTTCACGATGCTCGCGGTACTCAAACGGATTGCTGATGAGCTTGGCCTGGTCGTATAGTCGTTGGTCAATGAAGTAACCATGCATGTAGCTCTTGACAACGTTTGACCCAATAAGATGGCCCAGATTAAGATTTTGCAGCTCCTTGCGCGTAACGAACCGGTAGTTTTCGTAGACAGTAGTAGCGGGCCGCTCTTCGAGCTCCTCGGTGATGCTGTCCAGGAAGGAGCACCATTTTGGCGCGGGCCCGACCGCGGGAACATAGTATGCATGCATTGGAATGCCCTCATTAGCCAGCAGGAACATGCCGCTGTCGGGAACATGGGCGACATCATTGATGTCTACATTGGGCTCTATTGAGGTAAACGGAGAGCCATTCTTGGTGTCCCAAATCTTGATGATGCGCTTGTCAGCCGTGTATATCTTGTCGGTGAGGGTCGGGGCTTGAAGGAAGCCGATGTTCTTGATGGGGAAACCGTATCCCTGGTCTTTGGTCACTAGCGGCTGGTTTGACCGCAGATCAAACAACAGAGTGTTGCCTTCGTATGTTCCTGCGGCCATTTGCAGTCCGTTATCGTGAAAAGCGAGGGCAGTAACGCCGCTGCCTATGACGCCTTCGTTCCCCCCAATCGGGAGAACTGCGACTCTGTTCCTGCTGCGGTAGTCCCAGAACTCGACGGTGCCGTTCTCGCCTCCGCACCCAATTAGACCGTGGGCCGGGCTGATTTGCACCACGTTGATCCCGTCACTCTCGGTCTCAAACGGGGCCAGGAAACGGCCCTGGTCGAGGTTGAGACGGTACACTTCGTTGCTTGACGCTCCAACCAGCAGATCGCAGTTGGCTCTGTTGTATGCGAGCGACCTGCCAAATTTCGGTATGCGGGTGATGTGGTGGACGCCGCCGGGGGTTTGAAACTCAATTGCCCGGTCAGTCTGTAGGTGGACGGACTTTGTCCAGTCGTCGCTGATAATGGCGAAATCGACGTTCTCAGCTGCAGTGTGGCGATCAAACTTGAGTGAGAGCTGGTTGAAATCGTAGACATGGATTTGCGGCTTGTACACTCCGGTCGCCATGGCATACTGGCCGTCCCGCGTGAGCTTGATCCGGTTAGAAGCCTCTTCAAACTCGAAATCCTGGATGAGGGTGACTCGGTTGGCAAAGTCTGGGTCGTTTTTGAGGGACTGCTTGCGCTTTCTGATGAGCCAGTCCGGCAAGGACCGCGACTGGTTGCCACCAGCGATCTGGTAGACGGGGATATTAGCTCCCGGGGTAGACTTCAGGACCATGGGAACAAATCTCTCGAGGCCTGCTTAGATAATTTTTTTCCATTACCGCTGAGGCGCCTGTGGCGAAAGTTGGCTAGCTAGCTATTTCCAGAAGTTGGCGTGCAGCGACCCAATTGCGTCGGCATGCTCGTGCACGGGGACCACGACCTTGATATCTTTCTTGCCTCGGCTGAACACGTCCCTGCACGGCAGGTCCATGGTCATGTTCTCGGGGTGCGCACCGGTGTACTGCTCGAGCTGCTTCTCGTCGATCCCGTACACGACGTTTCCGATGTTTGCCCAGTATATCGAGCCCGCACACATGCAGCACGGCTCGACGGTGGTGTAGAGGGTGCAGCGCCACAGGTACTCTGGTGGCCACTTAGTGGCGGCGGTCCTGCACAGGACGGCTTCGGCGTGGTTGAGGGAGTCGACGTTGCCCTGGGAGAGTAGGACGTCGCCGTCGGGGCCCACGAGCACGGCCCCGAACGGGTGGTGCCCCGCGAGCATCGCGTCGCGCGCCACCTGGTTCGCGGTGACGATGTGGTCCATCCTCGGATGACTCAGCGAGCGGGCAGACCACTCACATCACTCTGTCCGGCGCCACCGCCACACCTGATAACCAATCAAACCCGGGTTAATCGTCTTACACTCTCATGCTTTCCAAACGGATCTGCCGCACATTTTCAAAGAGTGCGCTGGCTCAGCACGGGAATCTCAAGGACTCAGACCGTATCTTTCAAAATCTATATGGTAACTACGGCCGCGATTTGAAGTCGGCCAAAAAGCAGGGCGACTGGTACAAGACCAAGGAAATCCTCCTAAAGGGCGACGACTGGATCATTAACGAGGCAAAGAAGTCCGGCCTGCGCGGACGAGGCGGAGCGGGGTTCCCCTCGGGCCTCAAGTGGTCGTTTATGAACCCCCCGGGCTGGCAAAAGAACGAGGGCCCCCGCTACCTGGTGGTTAACGCCGACGAGGGCGAGCCTGGCACCTGCAAGGACCGCGAAATCATCCGCATGGACCCCCACAAGCTCGTTGAGGGCTGTCTCGTGGTCGGCCGCGCCATGAATGCGACCGCCGCCTACATCTACATCCGTGGAGAGTTCTACGAGGAGGCTGCGATTCTGCAGACCGCCATCAACGAGGCGTACAAGGAGGGCCTCATCGGCCCCAATGCGTGCGGCTCCGGCTACTCGTTCGACGTCTTCATCCACAGAGGTATGGGTGCGTACGTGTGCGGCGAGGAGACGTCGCTGATCGAGAGTCTCGAGGGCAAGGCCGGCAAGCCCCGCCTGAAGCCTCCCTTCCCTGCCGGCGTCGGCCTCTACGGACGCCCCTCCACTGTCACTAATGTCGAGACCGTCGCGGTGGCCCCAACAATCATGCGCAGAGGCGGTGCCTGGTTCGCGTCGCTGGGCCGCGAGCGTAACCACGGAACCAAGCTGTTCTGCGTGTCGGGCCACGTCAACAAGCCCTGCACCGTTGAGGAAGAGATGTCCATTCCCCTGCGGGAGCTGATCGAGCGCCACTGCGGTGGTATTCGCGGCGGATGGGACAACCTGCTGGGCATCATCCCCGGTGGCTGCTCCGTCCCCGTGCTCCCTAAGAGCATCTGTGCCGATGTGCTCATGGACTACGACGCCCTTCGCGACGTCCAGAGCGGTCTTGGAACCGCCGCCGTCATCGTGATGGACAAGAGCACCGACATCATCCGGGCCATTCAGCGCTTCGCCTATTTTTATAAACACGAGTCTTGCGGACAGTGCACTCCCTGCAGAGAGGGCACCACCTGGCTGCTCAAGCTCATGAACCGTATGCAGGATGGTCAAATGAAGATCAGAGAAATCGAGGAGCTCATCGAGCTCACCAAGGAGATCGAAGGACACACCATTTGCGCGTTGGGTGACGCTGCCGCATGGCCCATCCAGGGTCTCGTTCGTCACTTCCGCCCCGTCATTGAAGAACGCATCGCCGGCTTTGGCAATACCTACGGCGAGGTCTATAATGGTGGTTGGACCAAGGATGCCCATCTCCTCGAGGGTAGGGTCGTTGGTTCCCCTACTGTACAGCCTAATCATTAAAATATATAATGTACAAACTAGAAACATATTACGTCTTGTCTTTGTCCTCGGGTAGTTTCAGGTTTTGCGGTGTTGGCTGTGGTTCTGTGCGTTCGGGGTCGTCGGCGTTCCTCGCCCAACCTGGTGGGTAGAACTTTTTCGATTTGGAAATAGAGTCCACGCCCGCGAGCTCCATCAGCGACCTCGTCGAGAATGCACTCTGGGCTTTGGGCGTCCCCATTTTGGCACCCTGGCGTATTCCCTTGCAGATAACCTCGAGCGTTGACGGCGTCCACACGATGCTGGTGTTGCAGGGGACGTCGCCCTCGAGGGGAAGAGAGGGTTTCATCCTGAGGTCGTGTATTTCGAACCGGTGCTGGGGATCCCATCGCCCGAACGCCCGCTCGAAATCAGGGAGCTTCGGGGTCCAGAGGTCTGTCAAATATATATTCTGTTCAAAAACCCGACGTGATACTCCGCACAAAAGCCCATTGATCTGCTTCAAGGCCAGCTTGTCGCTGCAGCTTTTGCTCAGCGTCTTCACCGAGTCGGCTCGGCCAGGCTTGGTGCGGACGCAGCCAACCATTCCTGGGGCACTTCTCCCCCTCACGACCGAGTTTGCCGCATACTCTACCGCCGTGTCTTCCCACTGCGGCCCGATCAGCGACATGGATGCATCGCCGCATGGGGCATGCGACACCACCAGGTGGATTTTCCGGAACCCAGTGGCGTGTGTCTCTAGTAAATAGAGATTAAAAGCTCTGATTGCCAAAATTTCAGCGTGCATGTCGTGGATAACCGTGTCCCCGTACCTTCGCACCACCGACCACGGCAGGGCCTTGACCCCCGATGCCAGGGCCACGCACTGAGATTTCTCCTCGGTCTCGACCACAATTCCGGCAATTACCGTCCATTCCCTCGCCCCGTTCGGCCGCACTCGAGGCTTGCCGTTCGCAGGCAGCTTCTCCCAGGCCTCCTCCACTAGCTCCCCCGGACTCAGGCCACGGTGCCTCTTCACAGCCATGTGAGAATAAATTAGGGGAAACTATATCACTAGATAGCTTATTCAGCGTTTGCGACGAAGGGCCGCTCCCAGCACCGCTGCTCCAACCGCCACCACGCCGCTGACGATGGCGAGCCCAAACAGGCCCTCCTTATTTAACTTGTCCTCGATTTCCTGCCGTAATGCGTTCACCTGGGCGTTGGTCGGCTCGTGGTCAAGCAAAACGTCGGCGTAGCGGCGAGCCCCAGTGTAGTCGCCCAGTTTGTAGCACCCGATCGCCAGGTAGTACAGAATCTCTCTCCGTCTGTCCGGAGCATCCTTGTAGAGCTGAGTAAGTATTTGCACTCCCTTGCGTTGCGAAACTGCGTCGTGTGCTTTGATTAAACCCCAGGCGTAATTGAATCGGGTTTGGACGCTCACGTACTGGCCCTCGTTTTTGTACTGCCGGGCCAGCACCTCGAACTCCTCCTTGGGCAACGGTTGCGAGATCGAATCCAGGGTAGGGAAGTAGCTGGACATAGTGAGGAAGTATAGTCTGGTTATGTAATTATGTGATTATTTCTGCCTGGCCTGGGACGACTTACTCATCAACATGAGCGAGGTTGAGCATGAGGTGCCTAACGAGTCTCCGGCCTCGACCCCCATTTCCGCCTCTCACGAGAACGAGGACGACACTGAGCAGGGGGTAGACGCCTCTCCTGAAAAAGCAGCAACAGAGACCCCCGATCACGACGACGAGGACGAAGAAGACGAGGACGAAGACGAGGACGACGAAGACGAGGACAAACCCCGAAAAAGGCGGCGAAAGTCAAAGAGAAATCAGTTCCTCGATGTGGAGGCCGAGGTCGACGACGAGGACGAGGAAGAATTGACCGACGACGAGCTGCTCGAGGGCGAGGAAGGATTTATCCAATCTGATAACGAGGACGTGGGCCGCATTGATTCCAGCACCCAGAGACGCCGCCACGCTGAGTTGACGAAGGAGCGATTCACCGGCGAGGACGCTGAGAAGATGGCGGACGAGTACCGTGAGAGATACGGCCGCTCGTCCACCGCTTATCGAGGCGACACTGGGGTCGTTCCCCAGCGGATGCTGTTGCCGTCCGTGAATGATCCTAGCATCTTTAGGGTCAACTGCCGCATTGGCAAGGAAAAAGAGGCCGTTCGCGCCATCCAGCGTCGGTTGCAGAACATGAGCTCGAGGCCAGATGTGTTCTCGTGCTTCCAGCGTGATGCGTTCGGCGGCTCACTGTACATCGAGGCTCGTAACCAGAGTGCCGTCATCAAGGTCTGCAACGGTATCCCAAACATATTCACCAACAGGCTGCTGCTGGTCCCCATCAAGGAGTACCCTGATCTCCTGCGAGCCCGTAAGAGTAAAGAGGTCGAGCTCGTGCCTGGGACCTACGTGCGGGTCAAGCGGGGTCTCTACGCTGGGGACCTCGCCCTGGTCGAAAACCTGTCAGAAAGCGGTCTCGAGGTTCAGCTCAAGCTCGTGCCACGCCTCAGCTACGGCCGCTCGGTCCTCGACTCCACAGACATGAAGCGCAAGCGGGGTGCCGACCGGCCGCCTCAACGGCTCTTCAATGCCTCAGACGCTAAGCAGCTCGATCCCAAGAACTTCCTCCGTAATGGGGCTGCTCAGTATACCTACAACAACGAGGACTTCAGCCATGGCTTCCTCATCAAGGACTTTAAGCTCAGCGCTATCAGTACTGATAATGTCAGCCCTACGCTCGAGGAAATCACAAAGCTCACGTCAAACTCCGAGGATGGCGGCCTCGATCTCCAGGCCCTCAGCGAGTCCGTGCGCAAGGACATGAGGGTCCAAAATTTCCAGCCGGGCGAGTCTGTCGAGGTCACAAGGGGTGAACTGATGGGTCTCAAGGGTAAAGTCCGAAGTGCAAATGGCGACATCGTCGCTATTGTCGGCACTGAAGACCAATACAAGGGTATGAAGGTCAACGTTCCCACTGAACATTTGCGAAAGTATTTCAGTCAAGGTGATCACGTTCGTGTTACAGCCGGAAACTACAAAGATGACACAGGTATGGTGGTCCATCGAGAAAAGGACAAAGTCACGCTACTCAGCGACCTTAGCAAAACAGAAATCACCGTCTTCTCTAAAGATCTAAAAATGGCAAGCGAGATTGGTGGCTCTAATATTCTTGGCAAGTATACGCTACATGATCTCGTACAGCTCAATGCGCAAATGGTCGGCTGTATTGTAGACATTGAACGCGAGCAAGTCAAAGTCCTGGCTCAGGATGGCCAGGTACTTACGGTGGCACCCTCGTCAATCGTCATGAAGGTTACCTCGGGCCGCCAGGTAGCCACCGATCACAATGGTCGTCAAATCGAGCCCGGTGACACCGTCAAGGAGTCCGTGGGAGAGCGGCGTCAGGGAACTATTCTGCATCTCTACCACCAGTTTGTGTTCTTGCACAATCGTGAAATCACAGAGAATCTCGGTGTTTTCGTAAACCGGGTCTCGAACGTCGTAACTATTTCTACTAAAGGCGCTAGAGACGAAAAGGGCCTCGACTTGTCAAAAATGAATCCAATGGCTGTGAATAATCGTGTGAGCCAGCCGCCCCCGCAACAGAGATCATTCGTTAATACCCGACGACTCGTGGGTAAAAAGGCTTCAATCGGCCCTGGGTCTCAGTACAAGGGCCTTACTGGTCTCATTAAAGACGTCAATGACACAACTGCTCGCATTGAATTAGAGGCTCGTAATAAGATCATTGCAGTTGACGTTACAAAGTTGCTATTTGAAGGTCCTAACAAAACAAGAATTCCCTACAGAGACTTCATTCGTGGGCCGTCCTTCCGCCCCCCAACCAATATGGGCCCACCACAGATTCCCAGTGGATCAAGAACTCCATGGGGCGGATCAGGTTCCAAAACCCCAAGTTGGGGTGGCGCGGGTTCGCGTACTCCAAGCTGGCAAAGTGGCTCCAAAACTCCAGCATATGGTGCTTGGAATGATTCAGGCAACCGCACCCCTGCATGGAACTCTTCTAACCGAACAGCTTGGAATGATGGTAGTCGCACCCCTTGGGGCGGTAGCGGCTGGGACAGAAGTGCCCCGACACCAAGTGCCTATGGAAGCTCTGCTACTCCAGGTGTTTCATCTGTCCCTTACGAAAGTGCCCCTACGCCTTATGCTACTGCAAAGACTCCTGCTGCTGTAGCCACACCAGCTGCTTGGGGCGGCGAAGAAGACAACGAAGATGACGAGATCAAATATGAGCCTGCCACTCCTTGAATAACTGTATAGTGCAGACATTATTATAGTTCAAACTGTTTTAGGGTTGTATCTATTCGACAGGTTTGGTACATGACGTTAAGCGCTAATACCTGAGTGCTAAAGATTGCAATTATCCTGCTCTTCGTCCAATGAATGCCAAGTATATATGTATATCTCATACAAAATGTCTCAAAGAGTGAAAAAGCCCCATAGCTGGTTGGTCGTTAAAACAAATTCCGCGATTGGTTTAAATAGGTATTAATATGCAATGGTAATAATCTGCTGTACTATACGGGATGTGGCACCATGTCAGTGCGGAACAGGTGAGTCGAAGCATGGCTAAGCACTCGCTTAAGCGAGTACAGCATGCATGACGAGGGACTAGAACCTCGTAGTTTAAAATAATTAGGAGTTATTAAGATTATAAGAGCGCACCTCTTTTCTCATGTTTTGGAATACTTGTGAGGGACGTAACAGTGCTGATAAGTGACTTTTCGAACCGGATAGCCTGTCTGAACACTTTGAGGCACCCTGGCATTGCATAGACATCACTTCGTGATCTATTCGTCTTATCACCGAATGGCGGCAGAAACTGCTGCTATATGCACATTTCACGCAGAACCGCGGGTTTTGATTCGTTTTTACTATCAAGTGTATCGAGTAAGCTGTATCGAGTAAGCTGTATCGAGTAAGCTGTATCGAGTAATCATGGCATGGTAGTGTATGAGGAGAGCGCTATTCAGGTCTCTAGAGCAGCCCTGCACCGGCCCTTTTTTTGCAGCTGCTTAGTTGAGTGGGTCACACTGTGCCTACACGACGTTTAGTCAGGATACCCCAAGTTTTATTTTGGCAACGATCTTGTGCAGGGGTAAAGAATTGGCCTTATCATTTGCACTACAAGAGTGTCACTCAAGAGCCGCAAACTAGGACGTAAAACTTTAGTATGACGAAGATAGATCTCATTGTTGACATAAACTGCAATATATCGATGCTTTTTGGTAATAAAATAGCCGTTTTCTGTGAGTTTCGGCACTGCAAAATTCCGACTTCGGCGCTTTCTCGACTTGCATTATCTATGTTTAGTCACGCGTGCCATGCATCGCGCATGCATCGACGGTAGTATAAAACTGTGCACATTCAGTCGTTATGTATCCAGTATGTCTATATCCGAGAAGAAGGTCTATACCACAGAAACACGATCTGAGGATGAGGGTGTTGGCAGCATTGAGGAGCAACGACCCACTACCTTTTGGGGTAAGGTGCGAAAGTTCCTCGAGGTTCAACCATCAAATGGGATGACAATTAAGGAAATGTTCCTCTACAATCCTGACTTGAAACCGGTTGAAAGTGCCCGTCGCCTGTGGAAGTGGTGGAATTTCATTTTCTTCTGGGTCGCTGATGCATTGAACATCAATTCTTTGCAAATTGCCTCTACCGGTGTGGAGCAGGGAATGACCTGGTGGCAAACCTGGATCTCTGTCTGGCTCGGCTACTTCATCGCTGCAAGTTTCGTAGTCTTGCTTGCGAGAATCGGCGCGTTTTACCACGTTAGTTTTCCCGTGGCTTGCCGCGCATCGTTCGGTACGTTTGGCTCACTATGGCCCGTAATCAATCGTATTGTGATGGCGATCATCTGGTTCAGTGTTCAGTCCTGGATCATGGGTCAATGCGTTCAGCTCATGCTTCGTGCAATTTTTGGAAATGATTTGGATCAGCGCATTGGCACGCAGCACTTGAGCGGTACCACCAGTTTCCAATTTTTGAGTTTTTTCTTGGGCTGGCTTGGTCAAATGCCGTTCTTGTGGTTCTCTCCTCAGTCAATCCGCCATCTGTTCACTGTGAAGTCAATAGTGGTTCCCATTTGTGGAGTTGCCTATCTGATTTGGACACTCAAGCGTGCCAGTGGCCTTGGTGAGATGATAACAGCAAAGTCCACTCTGAGCAGTCATGATTTGGGCTGGCAGTTTGTTAACTCCACCATGAACTGTGTTGCGAATTTCGCAGCACTGATTATCAATGCTCCCGATTTTAGCCGTTTTGCTGCTACCAAAGATGCTCCATTCCTCACCCAGCTATTCACCATTCCCGTTTCTTTCAGTCTAGCCACTTTGGTTGGTATTTTGGCAGCTGCTGCCTCGAAGACAATGTACGGTGAAGTTCTTTGGAGTCCACTTGATATTCTGAGCAGATTCCTTGATAACTATACTAGTGGCGACCGCGGTGGTGTGTTCCTTATTGCCACTGGCTTCTGTCTTGCCCAACTTGGTACTAACATTGCAGCGAACTCTCTGTCTGCAGGAACTGATCTCACTGCGCTCTTACCCAAGTACATGAACATTCGTCGCGGATCTTACGTTTGTGGCCTTTTGGCACTGTGCTTGGTTCCCTGGAACTTCTTCTCCAGCTCAAACAAGTTCACCACCTATTTGAGTGCATACTCCGTGTTTTTGAGTTCTATTGCTGGAGTGATTTGCTGCGACTACTACGTTATCAGAAGAGGTCATCTTATTATCGACGACTTGTACAATGGCACTTCCGGATCGACCTATATGTTTGGTCGCCTGGGTGTAAACTGGCGTGCATATGCGGCATATTTACTTGGTTTGGTTCCAAATATGCCTGGATTTGTGGGGCAAACTGGTCGTCCAGTTCCCCAGGGTGCGTTCTATGTTTACTACCTTAATTATTTTGTTGGCTTCCTGGTATCATTCCTTCTTTACCTGTTTTTCTGTTGGTTATCTCCTGTCGATGGTGTCCCTGAGGGCGTCAAGATTGGGAAGAACGGTTGGTACGAGCATTATGCAAATGTCGAAGATTTCGACCGCGACTTCAACAAGCTCCACAACAAATACAACAAGAGTATCACTCAGTCTGCCTAATATTTATTATTATTTATAGACAACTCCTAAACAAGTAAAGTTTATTCACTTTTCGTTCTTTGGCATGGTCTTGTAGTTAGATTGTTGGAAAGTAATAAAAATAACAAAGTTCAATACATCAATACATAAATAACTAGCAAAACTAGAGTTCAGGGTAGTCGACTTTTCCATCGCTCGAGCCATCATCCTCGCTGGTTTTGCTGAGTAAAGTGGTGACAATTCCACGCAACGCCTTAGCCACTCTAAGGGTCTCTTTGAGCTCAGAGATCTCCTGCGACTTCTTGTCCTCTTCTTCGGGGTCTTCAGGAGCCACAGCTTGTTGGATGCCCACAGTGACTCTCTTCAAATTGCCCATCTCGAGGGACGAACCTAATTGCTGGGTATACATGTACTGATTAGATTCGGGGTGAAGCTTGGGCTGGAGCTTGGGGTAGAGGTCACGGCGGGGGCCCATTGCCTGCTGGGGCTGGGGCAGGTGCATTGGGATCTGGCGGGCCCCAGGAGGGGTTTGCTGGTTGGCAGGAGCTGGATGGTAGGCAGGGTGAGGAACGCCATTGGGCACGTAGCCATAGAGCTCGGTGGCACGGTTGTTGATATCGTATTCGATGTTGGTCACCAAATTATCAAAGAACTGCTCGTTCTCAACCAGGTCCTGACGACGCAGAGGGGCGTAGCGGGCCAAATCGTAGTCGGTGGGAGGGGGCGAGTACACCAGAGGGTTCATGGCATTGAGGCGACCGCGGAGGTTCTCGGAGTAGTTTGGGCTTATTTTCGCCCTCTTCACGTCTTCAAAGAACCCCAGAGACTGGTCCAAGGCCCGCTTGCGGTTCTCCTCGTTCGCAGGGTACAAATGGCCGGGAGGCACCTGACCATAGCGACCCTGGTGCTCGAAAACAGGGTACGGGAACGCCGCGTACGACACAGGCACACCGTAGGGCTTGTAGTCGGGCATCTGGGTGTGCACGGGGCGGGCTGCGGACGGAGCAGGAGCACTACCGTCGTTCTCGTGGATTCTCTGATGTTTCTTCAAATCCTGAGGACGCTTGAACTGCTTGCGGCAGGTCTGGCACTTGTAGGGCTTGAGGGGCACGTGAATGCGGAGGTGCGAGGTGATGTGGTCACGCTTCACAGTAGTTACTCCACAACGACCCCATCCACAAGTGAGATTGAGGTTGTTAGTGGACTTGCGGCCGACGTGCTCGTCGCACAAGTGCTTGTAAAGCTCGTCCGCCTCGGAGAAAACAGCAGCGCAGGATCCCCACTCGCACGCCAATTGGCTTGACTTTGAAGTGTCGCTGTTTGCGGGACTCTGCGGAGCGCCGTATCCCTCATGGGGTGGCGAGAGATATGCAGTTTCGGTAGATGCTTCCTTCACTTGAGTGGAAGGCACAATTTCAGTCATCACAACTTGGCATCGAGAAGATTGTGTCCCACTTAAATAAGAAAACCCAATCGCCCCATATTCGATGCTTACGCAAATGCCAAGTCTTGGCACTTTTATTAAGCATCGATGGGGAGTTGTCATGTGTACGAAGCGAAGCACTGTGGTACGCGGGCGTCACAATAGCGGGGACAAATAAATTAGCATATCCTATCGCCCCATTTGTCAGGGTGTAGGCATTCCCGGCAGCAGAACCGAGCCAGCATCCCCAGCGATATGTACTGTAGGGTTAGGGCCGAAACTAAAGCTGGAACGCAGCGCAGTTGATACAGAGCACCCAGAGTGCTAAACGGTGGGCGCTGGGCTGCACTGGCCGCCCGCCACTGTGGGTCCTACCGGCTGTTTGTTTACGTTCATAATGCCGAGATTTTGGCTCATTATCTCGGCACTTGCTAGCAAAAGCCTCTAGTTGACTAATCCAAAAGTCTTGGCATTGTGACTAAACTCTCGCCATTGGAGTGGCGCGACTGCGCGTGCTAACCTACACAACTGAGCTGCTTACGCAATATAAGGCTCTTGGCGCTATGACAAATATTTGGGGCGCTTGGTGGCGCTCAGTACCGCTCAAAGGTCTCGAGCACCTGCACCTCATCACCAACGTGAATGACTCCCGAGCTTTCCTTGTTGATGCACGAGATGCCAAAGCAGTGCTCCTTGGCTGAGGGGTCCACACGACGGTAGTTTAGCATTGATTTAGTAGGTTGCTTTAATTTGCTAGGAACCCCAGTTTCAGGGTTGATTGTTGGAATCGGGCATCGAGGACACAGCTTGTGTACGAACCACGTGACTTGGCCAGTCTTGAACTTGTGCCAAAAGTCCTCCTCGTACGGCTTGGAGGTCTTGACGACGATATTGGGTCGAAAGTTCCTCGCTGTGATCTCGTACATTTCTCCATTGGTTTCTTTTTGGAGTCTCTCATTCAATTCCTCTAGTGAGGCAGTTCCTACAACATGGCCGGGCACCAGATCCTGGAAAGACGTCTCAACTGGCCGATCCAGGTCTTCAACATGTTCTGGGAAAACCAGGTTGCTAGCGTCCCTTCGACCCCCCTCTTGAGGGACCAAAAGAGTTGCGTTGGGGTACTCGTCCATCGATTGAGCCCAAAACTGCTTGAATCCTGAGGCCTCTCCAACGTCATAAGCAGTAGCGTCAGATCCCCAGATGTTTATATCCACGGTAGGGCATTTGCACGCCATCAATTTGATGTCGTCTCCAAGTGGTAGTTTTAGCTCTATTTTCTTATCGCGATGCTTCACAATCAAGCACTTGTCATGGATTTCGCAGTCAATTAGTGCCATTTTTGCGTACTGACGCTGGGTCAGCATAGAAACCCTGCCTGGCTCCTCAGTGGGAATCGCTAGCATGTAGATTCGGTCATTCTTGAAACCGTGCTTGTCTACTTCAGCACTTTGAACTTCGACACCTCTCAGAGACTTTACTGGGTGCACAAACAATTGAGTTACTTGCATTGAAAGTCAGTAGATTTGCTGCTTACAATAGGTAATGGTGACTATACAGGTTAGTGAGTCACCGATTGGGGCATGCATTTGAACAAACGCCCAGTTGCCCCGAGATCGAGAAGCAAATTCTGATATTGCATGCATGTTTAGCTAGTATAACATTAGTAGGTAGAAATATTGAATTAAAATATTAGCTATCTAACATTTATTTCTTACCGGCCTTAGCGGCAGACTTGGTGACCTTGCTAGCGGCATCAACCTTCTCAACAGACTTGATAACACCAACAGCAACGGTAACACGCATATCACGGACGGCGAAACGACCGAGAGGGGGGTACTCGGTGTAGCTCTCAACGCACATGGGCTTGGAGGGAACCATCTTGACGATAGCGGAGTCACCAGCCTTGATGAACTTGGGGTTCTCCTCAAGGGTCTTACCAGTACGACGGTCCATCTTGGACTGGATCTCGTCGAAGCGGCAGGCAATGTGGGCGGTGTGGCAGTCCAAAACGGGGGAGTAACCGTTGGAGATCTGACCGGGGTGGTTGAAAACGATGACCTGGGCAGTGAAGGAAGAGCAGCCCTTGGGGGGGTCGTTCTTGGAGTCACCGCAGACGTTACCACGGCGGATATCCTTGACGGTAACGTTCTTGACGTTGAAACCGACGTTGTCACCGGGGAGACCCTCGGGGATCTGCTCGTGGTGCATCTCGACGGACTTCACTTCAGTGGTGACACCAGCGGGGGCGAAAGTGACGACCATGCCGGGCTTGATGATACCGGTCTCGACACGGCCGACAGGTACCGTACCGATACCGCCGATCTTGTAGACATCCTGAAGAGGCAAGCGGAGGGGCTTGTCGGTAGGACGGGAGGGGGGCTCGATGGCGTCAATGGCCTCGAGAAGAGTCTTACCCTTGACCTCACCCTTCTTGGTCTTCTTGGTCCATCCCTTGTACCAGGGGCAGTTGGTGGAGGGCTCAAGCATGTTGTCGCCGTTCCAGCCAGAGATGGGGACGAAAGGAACCTCATCGGGCTTGTAACCAACCTTCTTGATGAAGTTGGAAACCTCCTTGACGATCTCCTCGAAACGAGACTGAGACCACTTGACGGAGTCCATCTTGTTGCAGGCAACAATGAGCTGACGGACACCGAGGGTGAAGGCAAGAAGAGCGTGCTCACGAGTCTGACCCTCCTTGGAGATACCAGCCTCGAACTCACCAGTACCGGAGGCAATGATGAGGATAGCACAGTCGGCCTGGGAAGTACCAGTGATCATGTTCTTGATGAAATCACGGTGACCGGGGGCATCAATAACAGTGACGTTGTACTTGGGGGTCTCGAACTTCCAGAGAGCGATATCGATGGTGATACCACGCTCACGCTCGGCCTTGAGCTTGTCAAGGACCCAGGCGTACTTGAAGGAGGACTTACCGAGCTCCTCGGCTTCCTTCTCAAACTTCTCAATGGTACGCTTGTCGATACCACCGCACTTGTAGATAAGGTGACCAGTGGTAGTGGACTTACCAGCATCGACGTGACCGATGACGACAATGTTAATATGTTGCTTTTCCTTTCCCATTTTTGTGAGGGAAACTTCGGAGGGTTTGAGTGGCTTAAATATTGTTTGACTGGACGCAAATGCCTAACCCTATGCAGTGAGAATTTTTCACCCTGCAGATGGGATAGCTGTTGGCAAGTATTGAGAGGAACTTGTATAAATCAATACAGAAATTCGCTACGAGCGCTATTTGACGCTGATTTTATCGGGAATTGTCACTGCATTATTGGATTACCATCGTTGCGAGGCACCGGTGGTTGCATGAGTCTTGCAGGAAGAAATTTGCGTTGTGGCCAATGCGGGTAGGTGGAAGGAGGCTGCGCACGTGGTTTTTAGGCAGTAGACGGCATTCGAATACGGTGGGACTAAACCGGAATCACCCGTGTAGCTTGAAGAACACAATTATAGCCTGATTCGTCCTACCATCCACCTATATCTTACCAATCATCCATTTTGTGTTTTCCTGCAGGGTATGTGCATAACCACTGTGGTAGTGGATGGCTCCACTTGAGATGAGCGACTAGCGCCCCGATTGTAATGTGGATGGAGCTCTATGATATTAATGCGTTGTAATTAGAATTGATTAGCGAGGTCGACTGTGTTGTTGGGTGCCACGTTGGTTAGCAAACCTTTAATTGATATGTACTTAGTAATATTGTAGGGCTGACATTTTTTGTTCGTTCCCAGATGTCAATGAAATTTATGCATGGCTCGGGCGCAACTGGGATAAGAATTATGTAATCTCATGGGCTCAATGTGCCTCCTGCTGAAAAAACTCAGACTTCTCGATTATGTAAGTTGATCTCCTGGCTTGTGATCTATTGGCATTATGCATATAAATAATCTAATTATCTCCAACTCGGAATGCCTCCTCCGATTTAAGACGAACTGGTGAATTTTCACCGGACTCAGGTTTTAACGGCGTGCTGTTCAGGTGCATGTACTTCCAAAATCCCGGCGAGCTGCCCTTAGAGCTCGGCTCCTTGCGTTTGGCACTTCCTCGATCTGGCGTGTACGCCTCTATCTGGCTGATCGTGTAGCGAAGCGGACTAGTGGCATTATATTCAGAGTCCAGAAATTCATAGTACGGCCGCTCAGTGTCCTCTACGCCTAGACGAGGTGCCACGAAGCGGAACATCTGCGGAGTGTCACGAGTGGGCGAGTGCGTGAGGGGCTGTGGTAGCTGCAGAGACTCCTCCTCCTCGGGGACAGGGGCGTCTGGCTGCGTCTCCTGCTGCGGGGGCGCTGGGGGGAGCGACGGGGTTTCCAGCTGAACGGGCACAACTTTTTGCTGGGGTATGAAGGTTGCGGTGTTGCTGAGGCGACTGACGTTTCTTCCCTTGACATGCTTGCCGGCATTGACCTTTTGGATAAAGTCGTCGCGGTACTTTGGAGTGATCTGCCATTTCGAGCCCTTGCCCGGTTCGTTCTCCTTGCGAGGCACGCGCTCGAATGCCTTGTTGAGACTGAGATTATGACGAATAGAGTTCTGCCATCCCGGTTTTGCGTGACGGTAATATGAATAATGAGAAGAGATCCACCCGTAGATATCGGCTAGCGACATGGCCTCGTTGGGGGTGGACAAGATGGCCTGCGAGATCATCGTGGCGTACGAAAACGGCGGTTTGATATCCTTGCACGAGTCGGCGCTGAGATCCTGGTCCAGAAACCGCCCGGGGAACCCCATTTCTCGGACCTGGGGCGCCGTGACGATGGCCACTCCGCGGGGGTACGACGACTCTGGCCGGTCGCCGTTTCGCGGCGCGGAGATCACCATTGACTGGGCTGTCCGCGTATGCTCTGCAGCCGCTTGCATAGACTGCGCATGTGCCGCACCTATGTGGGGCCCTCGCTGGACCACCGCATCCAGGAGCCGCTCGCTGATCTGGGGCGGAGAATCGGGCAGCACGAACATCATCTGCACCCCGCCAATGTCGAGGATGCTCCCCGAGTTGAGCGGCACCGCCCCCTGTTTGTGGGTCACGGCGTCAACTCGAGCCCCATTGCGGCCCAGGACGTGCAACTCCCAGCAGCGGCTGTCCAAGTTGTACTTGAGTAGAGCGTGCTGGCGACTAACTACTTTTGACGGTCCCAAGTCGATGTCTACGTGGCCCGGGGAGTCGATCGCTCGTCGCCCGATCACGATTTCGAGCCCCCGGACGTAGAACGTCCAGTTTGGCCCCGCCAATTTGGCGTAGGCCTGAACTTGGGTTTCGGTGTTTCTCGAGTTTGCCCAATCAATGGAAACTTGGACGCCCTCGGGCAGCCTGAGCGAAGCAATAACTGTGTCGACATCTATGGGATGGCCCGTGCGTTCGGTGGTGCGGGCCTTTTTGGGCACTGCGGCATCTGACTCTGGTTCCGGCGCCTGGCGTTTTAGGGTCCCCATTGTTACCAGTCGTCGTTATTTGTCCACTTATAATATTTGTTTAGATGGAAAAAAGTAAACAAATGGTTTGCTCGCCTGCTTACAAAGGTCACGTGCGGAGCCTGAGTGTCCATGCACCAGCTGCACGGTGGCGATCGTGATAGTCGGCTTTAACGGTGGGCTCGATGGACTCAATTCCTGGACTCAATTCAGCCCCTGGTACCACTAATGCCGACCAAGCACACTCAATGCCTACTCAATGCCACGACAAACCTCAATATCAATATTTAGTGCAGAGCACTGACAAGTATATAATAATCTAATCAATAAACGAGCCGGACGCCATGTCTGTCGAGTCGTTGCTTTTTTCGCGGCTGCTCATCGCTCTCGCACCTGTGCCTCGGGGGCAGCGGGAGAAAAAAAGTTGTGCTATCAGGAGTGCCAGGCTCGAAGTCGATCACTGCCACTGAAGTGGGGCGGCACCGTTTCCCATCTGTGAATATCTCTTCGCAATAAAACATGCTCGTGAGTCGCCGTGGGGCGTATATATGCGGAGTGCATCAGTTGCCTAAACCGGCAGTTATACCAACTAGTCCAGAGTTGGGGCGGATTCAGGAACGATATTAAACGGCAAAGTTTCGGCCGCCGCTCCGTCAGAGAGAAGGAAATCCTCTGTCCTGAGCTTGCGAAGTTTGGTGGGAGCACTGGTGTTCACGCGGACGCCGTCCTTGGTGAAGTTCTTGCGAAGCATCTCTCGAGTTGCCCGAACCGCTGCGTCGCGGCACAGCTCCTTGAGATCCGATCCTGAGAACCCCGACGTCTTGTCCACCAACGCATTGTAGTCAAAATTGTCCACTACCATATCCTTTAGAATCTTGCGCAGGATCTTGTCGCGCTGGGCACGGTCTGGCCGTAGCATCTCGAACTTCTTGGGCATACGCCTCAGGATCGCCGAGTCGATGTCGTTGGGCCTGTTCGTCGCCCCGAGCACCAGGACCCCTCCGTCCGAGGTTAGGCCATCCCACAGAGTCATGAATTCGGCCTTGAGCATCGCCGTGATCTCGTGGTCGGACGAGCTGCGCTCGCGGAGAAACGAGTCGATCTCGTCGATGAAGATTATGCACGGACGCAGCTTGGACGCCAGCGAGAATATCGCAGCAACGATCTTGTTGCTCTCGCCAAACCACTTGTCCATAATAGTGCTCATTTTGATGCTGATGAAGTTCGCCCCAGACTCGCTGGCGAGGGCCTTGGCGAGCATGGTTTTACCACAGCCAGGTGGGCCGTACAACAGCACGCCCTTGGGGGCCTCAAGCAACGGCCCCAGTTGTGAGTACAGGTCAGGAGCAGTCAGAGGGTACAGAACCGACTCTCGCAGCTCCTGAATGATCGGGTCCAGCCCCCCGATATCCTTGAAAGTAACGTTGATCTCAGACGGCCCCACGACGCTGGCCAAAACGGTGCGTTCGTACTCGTCCAAGTCCAAATCGACCTCCGGATTTTGCAACCGCAGCCGCTTTAGAGAGGCCTCGGCCTTCTTTTTCGTGGCCTTGGACTGGATAGGCCCCGAACCCTGGTTAAGAAGGAAGCTGAGCATGTAGTAAATGGACGCTCCTGCGCCAAACATCATCGCCACATCCCACACGATACGCAACTTCTCTTGCTTGGAAGACATGGAAAATGAAAGGGTTACAAAGTTACAAATCATGTGAATTATGGGTGGCTACTTATTCCAGATATTTTCGCTCAAATGTCGCCGAACCATTTTAATTACCTCCAAATCGGTGTATAACGGGTCGATGTCTCTGGTCCAGGGGCTGTTGGCCTTGCGACTGGCGGTCAGCAGTTTGTATCCCTGCTCGGTCTCCTTGGAATTATCCCAGCTATTGAGGGCTGTCATCATCTGAATAGTCGTGGCATTGTCCACTGGAACCAGCGACAGAGTGGCTACGAGCAGGGGGTAGTACTTCTTGGCAATGAGTGGTGAACTCAAAAACCCAGTCAGCCCGGATCGTGCCTGCATTGCGGCTGCTTTGTCGTCCTCTTCGAAAGTAGAATCCAAAATGGACGTCAGTACTGCTACGGGAGCAATGCACTGCAAAACTGGCTGTGGGAGCCCGAGGCTCTGGACGTTATCCGAGCGCAGGATCTCGAGCGAGTTGCTGTCGCCGACGCACTGGCCCTCGATAAGGAACTTTTCAAACGTGTCCCACGTCAGGGCTCTCATAGCCTCGAGATCCCCGGCCTCGTAATAATAGACTAGTGCATCGACGTAGTTGTTCTGCTTAACCTGGTACTTTGCGGCGCTCAGCTGCAGCGCTCTAGCGGTTTCCGGCATATCGAGGCTGGTTGCCAGCGAAATTGCCCTGCCGCGAGCCTCGGTCGATGCCTCGAGCCCCAGATTGGGCAGCGCCGCCGCAAGAATATTCCGGCTATATGGAGACTGCAGGTTCTCTAAAATCGTGATACCAGTGTATACTAGCTCTGGGTTACCCAGCAAGTCAATTGCGTAGCAGAGGCCAACGTACTCCCGAATGGACGGGACCGTCTTGTCGAACTCAGGAAAGAGCCCGCAGCGAGAGAAAAACTCCGACAGCATCACTCCTGAGCTCGAGTCGAGGTCCTTTATGGTCATCACCGCCGTCACTATCGAGTTGTTCATGGCACTGGCCACTGCGTACTCCCACATGGTTGCATAGGACTTGTCTTGAGCGACCCGAGCTGCCTCGGAAATCGACTGCACATAGCTTGGCCACTGCTGGGGGTCTGGATTAAAGTATGAGTAGCGGGCGACCACCGCTTGTGTCCAATGGTTTGAGGCAGACTCCAGCTCGCCGACCTGCCCTGAGAGCACTTTGCATACTCGCGCGACCAGCGGGGCAAATTTCGACTGGCTGCTGTTGCAGACTGCGTCGAGCTCAAGAACGTGCTTACGCCACTGCCAGAAGTCTGCTTCCTTTGTGTCTGGGCTCCTGCCGGGGTACGTCTGCAGAAGCTGATACACCCTGCTGAGCAGTTTGCTGTCCTCGATATCCGTTTTCTCGAGGCACTGAGATACAGTGGCCAATAAATCAAGTGCAGAGTCTAGCTGTAGCGAGACGAGCAGCAACTCCAACAAACTCCACACGTCTGGGGAGGTTGCGGTCAGCTTCGGAGGCAGCACTCCCTCGGGTGGTGCAGCGATTTCCATAAACTGCTGCAATGCTTGGAATGTATCAGACGGGGTTTTCCCTCCGAACTTGACGCCCCTAACACCTAGCAGGGCGAAGTAGCAGTTCCATAGTTGTGTGTCGTCTTCTGTGATGTAGCTCGAGAAAAGCTCGCAGTATTTCAGGAAATAGTCGCATGTAGTCTCGTATACGTGCATGGGCCTCGAGTAAGCCTCCTCCAAGTACAAAACCATGAGCTCGTGGCTCTTGTGAATTCTCTCGACCTGAGAATCGTCGAGTTCATAGGGTGTGGGGGTGAAAAATTCCCCTGGCTGGAATAGCGGGTAATACTCCTGGGACCTAGCCAGAATTCGGTTCGCTAGCGTGTCCTTGAGAGTCGCCGAATCCATGAACTATTGGTGCACACGTGACTTGAAAAGTGAAGTAGAATGGACTCTGATTGTTGACGGTGAGGGTTGGAGAACTTGATGTGGCAGTCTCAATAGTGTTGCAGAGTAATGGTAACGTCGAGCAAATAGCAAATTATTCTGTGTTGGTGTGTGTGGTGTGCGTTCTGTTATCAGCACCTGTGCAGGGTTTTGTGACGGCTGCACTCTTTTAAACAAATTCTGAATTGATCTAGAGAAGCTTGAGCACTCTGACGGCTTCTGAAATGTGTGGGGCTCGGTGGGTCCTTGTCGACTATATAGATTTGCACTGCATCGTTAGAGACATGGGTGCATTCGATTCAATTACAGAAAAGTACCAGCGAAATCCCACTATTCACCTAATATCCATTGATTTAGAAGATACGGACGACGAAACTTTTGACGATCTCAACTTGCCGTGGACGATAGACTGGAAGAGAGACCCAGAGCCCGGGCAGGATCTCTATCTGAAATTCGACCCAGACAACATTGTGGTGACAGCAACCACGCTGGGTGAGATTCACAGGGAATTGGAACGTTTGGAAATTGTAGTCGACGATTCAGAGGCTGCCAAGGCCGTAATTGGCCTGCTTGGGAGCGAATCGTCAAGGCATAGATGTTTGTGTTGCTGTGAGCTATTACTACGTTTCGAATTGAACCCAGACAGAGACATTGTGGACTTGTTTTTGGACAAGCTCGAATACGGCCTGGGACTATGTGTTCCGTTCGAGCAGCTGTTTTCGTTAATTATGCGCTGGATCCCCGTTCTTGATAGACAGGATATTGTGAGATTCATTCACGTTGTGTGCCAGTGTTTAATGAAACGGCCGCTGAACAATCATCTGGTCAGTGGGTTCGAAGAGTTCCTGCAAAAGGTATCTGGGGATGAGGAATTACTGGAAGCGTGTATCAGCTCTCTATGGACATATGTTGGAATTCCAGGTCTTCAGACCTATTTAGGTCCTTTTATGCTGACATTATTGCCCGATAATAGGATAGGCGGCATCACACGTTCACTGATAAAGCGTTGGAGTAAAGGTGGTAAAGAGCTACTCACCGAGATGTTGGGTCTCATTAATACCAGGCCAAATGCATTAATAGTCCTGAACAAGGTTCTCGGAGTTTTGGACAGCGGTATAAGGGACGTTGTGACGTCTCCTCAACGAGAATATTTGGAGCAGCTCGAAATGTGCTTGGTTTCAATGTCTGACCATTGCATTGTGCACAAAGTCAAATCAGAATATTCCAGGACGTTTTCAATATGCTTTCGGGCTTTTTTCTACCTCTCCAAGCACACGAAAGGCTCAGACTTTTCCAAGACTGTGGCGGCAATAGTGAGAAGGAATGGCCGATCATTGCTGTACATATGGGACGACTTGTGCTCGTATAGCTCGATGAATGAGCGTTGTTCTCTCTTGGGAGAGTCCCTAACCTCCGAGCACATTGATCCAGTGCAGCATATCGCAATTCTCAAGAGTCTGGGATTCGCACACAGAGACAGTAAGACCGCGTACAACATCTCTTGGGGTATGCATGAGGCAATTTTAAGGGTTGTCGATGACCCAGATTTGTTGGCGGCAGCATGTTCTTTTTTCTTGGCGCACGCTGTCCGCGGAGACGGCAAAAGCCTAGAGATTCTGAACATGTTTTTTAACCACACGCGGTGGGCGCCGCAATTGAGATATCGCAAGATGAGTAAGGTTCTTTTTGCGATCTATAACAGCGCTGAGGACGGAATACTACTGGAGCGAGTTTTTCCGCTTTTAGATGTCTGGAGACTAGGAAACTTTATACCAGACATCTCGAAACAATGGTATAGAGAGACAGAGTTGGGGGTATACCTGAGAATCTACTGCCTGTTTCAGAGCAGAAAGGACTCTGTTTATCTTGGTACTCTGTTAAAGTACCTCACCCTCAATATACCCTTGAGCGAGAAAGAGCTTGTGATTAGGAGGCTGAATCAGTACAAGGGAAGGTTTTCAGCGACCAATGTTATTCGCCCCTTTTACTTTCTTCTTCTTGACTTTCCCGCAATAGAAAACTCACTGAGCGACGTGGCTGCACTTCTTTGGAGGCTGGCTGGAAGCGCGAGCGGTGAGGAGTCGGTCAATCTGAAGCATGCACTCTTAATTTTCGTCACAGAGGCCCTGCAGCAGAGGAGATACGACCTGGTAGCGGTGGGCCTCAAGACGTGGAGGCCCGCTGATGATACACAATGCCTGAAGGAGATCGCGGGGTGTGAGTATAATCTGGGGATCGTACCAAAGGCATATAATAGCGATATTCCGGAATGGAGGACGGTGCACCACATTTTGCGCACGACTTTGCCGCAAAACTACCAAGCCACAATGCTGATCAAAAAGCTGATGCCGGGTATAGCACGCTCCATGCCGCATTGCCTGTGCCAGGCATATCTCGAGGGCCGTATCCAGAAGATGAGATATGTGGACCGCATTGTCTCGCTATGTGGGCACCCATTAAGCAGTGTACGCTTGAAGGCATTCGAGTGCCTCACTATGACTTGGACAAGGCGGGTAGGGTTTGGGGCAGAGATATCGAGAGGATTTCAACTAGCGTCGCAGGCTTATCAGAATGGAGCCGATTTCTTCAAGACACTTCTGAACGCTCTGGTAGTGGTTCCTAGCCACATGACTCGAGTAATAGAGCAGATCGCACAGGGCATGGCGGTCGACCTTGGGCATGCACTCTACATCTACGAGGGGCTTTCAGTGCTCCCAAGCAGAGCCCGGAGGAGGCTGCTCGCCAGGATCGATGAGCTTTTGGAACTCGAAGGCACCGAGAGCCAAGACGCCGCTCTCGTCTACAGACTAGCCAGAGGCGACTTTAACGCCAATCTGAGAGCAGAGGTCGCAGGCATCGCTAATCGATCACCTGGAGCGAGCGGTGAGCTTTTGGAATTCAAAGGCACCGTGAGCCAAGACGCCGCTCTCGTCTACACTAGCCAGAGGCGATTTTAATGCCAACCTGAGAGGTCGCAGGAATAACTATCGATCTGACTACACTGTTGACTAGACTACATACATTATCTATCGTGCATTCGCTTATCATGCGAGGTGAGATCAGTTATTCCACTTTGTTTTAACCTTGCTGTGCCTTGACTCTGTATCTTTTCGCTTGTTTTATCAATTGTTTATCAATTGTTCATCAATTGTCCGTCACTTTCGACCTGCCCCGATATCATTTGTCAGCAACAAGGGCTCAGCCCTAAATCCCTAACGACTCTGAAATTTCCCGTACCGATTGGCAATATCATCCATGAGTACCTTTGAGAAGCAGATTGTCATTGACGGCAAAGACCACCTCCTCGGTCGTCTGGCCTCCGTCGTGGCCAAGGAAATTCTCAACGGCCAGCACGTCACTGTTGTGCGCTGCGAGGACCTCAACATCTCTGGCGAGTTCTTCCGCAACAAGCTCAAATACCACGCTTACCTGCGCAAGGCCACCCGCTTCAACAAGGTCAGGGGCCCCTTCCACTTCCGCGCCCCCAGCCGCATCTTCTACAAGGCCGTCCGCGGCATGATCCGCCACAAGACCCCCCGCGGCCAGGCTGCGTTGGGCCGTCTCGAGGTGTACGAGGGCGTCCCCCCTCCCTACGACCACAAAAAGCGGGTCGTCGTCCCCGCTGCCCTCCGCGTCCTGCGCCTGCAGCCCGGTCGCAAATACACTTCGGTCGGCCGTCTCAGTCACGAGGTCGGCTACAAGCATCTCGAGGTCGTCAAGAGACTCGAGGAGCGCCGCAAGGCCAAGAGCGCCGCATACTACCAGAAGAAGGCCGCCTTGCAAAAGAAGGTCGCTGCCGCCAAGGCCCAGCAACCAGTTTCCGAGAAGCTCGCTGCTCTCGGTTACTAACTTAAAATTAATAGTTTATAACCTGTAAGGCCTCATTAATTATAAAAACTGCACGACTGTCGCCGGTGAAATTTGTGACTAACTCGCGGCCCCCTGCCTTAGTAAATTGCCACCACGAGTAAATGGATAAGGACAAAGACCCTCGAGGAATTCCGATTGCGCCGCAGCAGCGGCGGCCGTCAGCGGTGCTGCTGGCTCCCGATCGACTCGCCGCCGCCGGATCCCGCTCGGCCTCGCCCCGGTCGGTGAGCCCCCCGGCGGCCCCAGTCGAGGTGGTTCTGGCGGGCCGAGCCCGTCGCCGGTCGTCCAATTCGGGAAACAACCGGCCGCGAGTGTCGTTCGGGGCCGCCTCGGCCAACAAGCCCCCGCTCAGCACCCACTCGCCCATCGCTCTGGCCGCCGCGAGCGCAGTGACCCCCGAGCGGATGCTCAAGCTGCTCGAGAGCCAGGGCCCGCTCGCCATCCGCCACATCACCTCGCACCTGGCCAAGAACATCGAGGGCTTCGGCGAGCTGAGCCTCAGCAAGCAGCGGCGCCTCATCATCGCAGTGCTCGACAACGGCGACCCAGCAAAGAACATATACTTTGAGAAGGTGGGGTGGGGACGGTGGGCCGTGCAGGGCGACGAGCGGGCCAAGGACGGCAGCACCCCCGAGGAGGACGACCAGGACCTGTCGCCGCCGGCGTCGACGCAAAAGATCAAGGCTGAGGACCGCCGCGAGTCCATCTCCAACGCCCTGCCGCGCCACCGCCTGCCCCTGAGCCCCGGGCTCCAGCCCGTCGAGGACGCGGTGTTCTCAGACTCGGAGGAGGAGGTCAACACCGACGAGGAGGACTGGCAGTCGCTGGGGCCGCTGCGTCGCACTTCACAGCGCGAGCAGGACGCTATCCAGGCCCTGGTGCAGCTCAACGCCGGCTAACGAACAGAACAAGTAAGAAAATACCTAATATGTAGCATCTATTTATTCCTATGCTAAGCACTAGATACTAGTCGACACTGTCACTTATCACTTCAGATCACTACTTCAGCCCACTCAGGCCAGTCCGCCCACACTTCTTCAATCCTGCCTTGTGCCTCGTCAGTCCTACCTTCTTCAGTCTACCTAGTATACTCAGTGTGATTAGCTACCTATTTAGCCTAGACGAGGCAAGTTGTTTACATCAAACTTGGGGGCAGAAGGGGTGGCAGGCTTGCCGCTGCGCTTAGCACCGCCCTTGGCAGCGCGAGGCTGGCCGCGAGATGGGGCCCGAGAGCCACCGCGAGGGCTGGGGCGAGAGTTCGAGCGAGGGCTCTTGGACTCGCTCTTGAGAGAGGGAAGGTACTCCTCGGAGGGGTCGAGCGTCACGACCTCCTTGCGCTGCTTGTTGCCCTTGTGCTTGCGGGAAGCAGGGGCCTCGACCTCAGGCTTCTTCACCAGAGTGGCATTGGCCCACTGCTGGTTGTCGGCACCCTCGTTGGGCTGACGGGGAACACCCTTGGTGTTGACGCTGTTCTCCTCGCGAGAAGCAAGATACTCCTCGATAGTCAACACAACAGGAGCGGGCTCGGCGTCCTCGCCGGCCTCAGCAGCCTCGTCGGCCTCCTCACGCTTGGCGTCAGCCTCAGCAGCCTCCTCGTCGGCCTCCTCATTCTTGGTCGAGCCCCAGCCAGACTGCACCCGCTTCTGGGTGTCGACCTTTCCACTCTTGGAGTGACGGTCGTCCCTAACTCCACGGTCCCGACGGTGGTGCTTGGCAGTCGCACTCTCGGGGACTGGAACCTTCTTGTTGGCCGCACGGCCCGCATTCTTGTCCTTGAATGCTGCGTTGTTGCCGTTGGGATCCTTCTTTTTGGGACGAGCCTTCGAGGGGTCGGCCTTGGGGTTCTTGTCCTCTTTTTTGGTGGACTTGTTAGGCTTGGTGGTGGGCTCCACGAAAGTGTCGGGCTTTTCCTCGCCGGCACTCAGAGCAGCAAAGTAGTTGACACTCACGACTGAGGACATTGAAAAGTTTGGTGGAGTGAAAATTACTCATAAGGCATCACGAGGGCAAATGGTCCTTTTTCGACTATTTTTACCCTAGAAACGCTGTAACTTAAATCAAATATTAAAACTAGATGAATAGATCCCCAGAATCTCCGAGGATTCCCGCTCCCCTCAACCCTTTAGGGCTTAAGCGCAGGGCCCTTGGTTATGTAATACCTCAATTTACCCCAATGCTGCCAAGTTTGCTGTCAGAGTGGAATTTCGCCGCCTCAGAATTTGTGAGTTTTGTTCTCACGCTCGAATTATTTCTGCCCTGCAACGGCTTGGAAATCCCCTCTCCAAATTTGGTTGCTGACTAATGGGGCGGCCTACCCCATTTCCAGTGTCTGGGCGCCACCCTGCTTTGCGTCATCCGGGCGTGCCGATATTCCAGAATAGTCCCTGCTGTATTTCAGCCCGGATTCCTCTTAGCTTAGTATGTCTCTAATGGATATAGGCTCGCATTGCGAGGTGTGCTTGCAGATAGATTTCCTGCCATTCACATGTTCAAAGTGTAATAAAACCCTTTGCGCAGAGCACCGCGAGATTCACGAATGCACAAAGATCGAGCCCGAGCCACTGCCGGCCGTCAAGCCCAAGCGACAACCAGAAAGAACTGTGGCGTCTGGACGAGCGACAGCACCGGTCAAGGTGCCTGTCAAGGTGCACACCCCCACTGATCCAGCTGCAGTGGCGAGCGCCTCTAAAAAACAGTCAGCGCTCGCTAAACTCAGGGCTGCCCTGGGGGTCAAAAGTACCAGTGCGGCAAAGTCGCAGAAAACCTCAAAATCCAGCTCGCTCACACTGCTCAAGTCGCAGGCCAAGGGAGATCCTGCAGTTTCCCAAGAAAATCGCCTCTATGTTTACGTCGAGCGGCCCGAGCAGGAGTATGTCGATCCCATCACCGGCTCTAAGCAGACCAGAGTATCTCAGACTGCCCCTGCCTATTTTGACAAGACTCGGCCCGTAGGGTTTGCGTTGGACAAAGCTAAGAAGCTACTGGGGGATACCAAGGCCACCGGGTTTACGCTCAATGGCGGAAAAGTATCCTCGTTTGCGTCTGTGAACGACGGGGCAAAGCTCCAGCTGGTAGTATAATGTCGATCTATTGATACTGTCAGAATGGCTGCCTCGGGCTGTTTAATAGAGTGCCCGAGTGGAGCATGGACAAAGGCACTCGATTGACTTTGCATGCAAACTGGACCATGGTAAATTATTCTATCCAATATATATTAACTTGTAACAATAAAAGCATAGTGCGTTCGATCTGCGAATCACAAATCTTGTCGCATGGTAATGAGAATCCACAGCTAAAGATATAAATAGTTACACAGCATGATTTCCGCTCCAAGAGAATCCCTCAAACTTGTCCTGGTCCTCTTGGGTCAAAACACTATTCATTGGAGTCAACATAGCCGGCTCGTCAGTAAACTCGGAGTCGAAGTACTTGAGGTCAGTGCTAGAAGTGACCAACGGCTTGAACGGCACTCTAACCTTGAGCGCCAAAAGACTGCCGAAATCAATGCTGTCAAAATAAGGATGCTCCATGATTTCCAAGGCATCCCGCTCGCTTGAACCCAGTCGTCTTTCAGGATCTTTCTCGAGCAGCTTCCGTATAAGAGCAGTCTCAAAAGGATGACTGGGCGGATATACAGGATTATCAAAACGAATGGAGTTATAAATAGCCTCGTCATCCTCTCCTCTGAATGGTTGTCGCATAAAGCACATGAGGTACATTAAAACGCCTAGGGACCACCAATCAACTGAGCGGGTGTACCTACGGCGGCCATGGATCTGCTTCTTGACGATTTCAGGAGCCATGAAGTGCGGGGTTCCGCACATGGTACCGGTGGTCCTGCCGTGCCCCATCCCCATTTTGCACAAGCCATAATCGGCAAGCTTGATGTGGCCATCGACAGTGAGGAGGATGTTCTCGAGCTTGAGATCACGATAAATAATCTCCTTGTCGTGGAAATATTTAAGTGCGAGCAGGATCTCGGCAATGTAAAACTGGATCTCCTTACGATTAAGCTTCCGGGTTTGTAGGTGATAAATCAGATCACCGCCTCCAACAAAGTCCATGACAAAAAACATTCGACTTGCACTCTGGAAGCAGGCATGCAAATTGAGCAAGAAGGGATGATTTGCCTGCGACGCAACCATAAACACGTCCTTCTCCGCACGGCACCCCTCAACATCATTATCCTCAATGAGGGTTTGCTTTTTGAGCGCCTTGATCGCATAGAGTTGCCTCGTCTGCTTTGATCTAGCAAGCATAACCTTGCCAAAGCAACCGCGACCGAGTACCGAAAGCATCTCGAAATCGTCCTGAGAGATCTGAGGATTGGTAAACGACGGCTTGCGTTCGCGAGTGCGTGGAGCAGCCGGCGGCTGTAATTTCTGCTGAGCAGTCGCACCCATTAGTGCAGCGGCGGCTGCTTGAGCAGCGGCAACATTTGGTTGTTTGCCTGGAACAGGTGGTTGAGGCCGCAAAGGCTGCACAGGAGGGCGATCCTCTGTGCTCGTACTGCTAGTGAAGCTAGTTGCAGTGGTGTCAATACGTGACTGCCACGACGGTGCTGCGCTGGACAAATCCGTAGAGACCTGATGTGTGGGGTTAAGCTTGTTATCGACAATCCTTGGAGTAGGAGGGATAGGCGGTGACGCCTTTGTGGGCACCGGGGGGAGTGGTGCGGGGGGTCTGGTGGCCAAGTCCGGTGTCGAGCTCGCAGGCTTTGGCGACTTGGGTGGTAGGTCAAAGTCGTCGATCTCGGGGAACGTAGGAGCACTCTGTATTTTCGAGATGTCATTAAACGTTGGGAACCGCGCTGTAGAGGTGTTTCCTGGTGTAGCAGGTGGGGCCTGAGGTGTCCAAGGGCTGTGCTGGTATGACTGCTGAGACCCTGGAGACTGGGTTTGCTGGACAGGGGTGCTCTGCTGGCTTGATTGACCGCTCGGCACCTGTTTTCTGGGAACCGGCTTGCGCGGGGCAGAACCCACCCGCGACCCCTGTGATGGGTGTGACAGGTTTGCGAGGTTTCGAGTAACCTTGCCCCCCACATATGGACTTGCCGGCGACGGCCTCACGTCACTCGATCCTGATGGCACCACGGGCGCTATAGTTGGCCGTTGGTCTCCTCGCTTGGCAACTGATATCTCAGATGTCAGGCTGTCAATAGTAGAGCTTCGCTCTTTAGCCTCTTTTTGGAGGTTGGCCATTCGGATCGCACTGACTACCTGCGCGGCCATCTCCATTGTCATTCCGCAGAGATCTGGGACGTACTTGGAACAGCCTGGGTGACACTGGACTTGACACTCTGAGCACTCTTGGATCTGCTTCTTGCCCAGAGGCAGCATGGTACCGCAGTGGGAACACCAAGTGGCGGCTTTGTTGTCAATCAGAACCCATTTATGGGGGATGTGATGCTTGACGAGGTCGAGCTTGTCGTCAGGATGGGGTCTCGTGGCGCGGCAGCGAGTCACAACCTTGTGCATACAGGTTTTGTGCACGGCCATTCTACACTCGAGACACTGGGTCGGAAAAGTCATAAAGTCGTGGCATATCGAGCATGAGGTGACGCTGTAAAAGTTCTGGTGCACAAACTGGTGGCCGAGGATGTCAGTCACATGCTCGTGCTTCTCAACGATCGCCTTCTGGCGGCCCACGCCGTCGAGATTCTTGTTCTTGTGCTGGTCGTTGAGCTCGATACGCAGCCGCAGGTACACTCTGCCGGTGGGCTCCAGGGAGAACCAGCCCTCCACTACGTCTGCCTGTCTGATGGGGCTGATCTTCTCACTGGTGGTGAAGCCGGCGGCGATATCGCTCTGCTGGTTGCGCTGCCGGCGGATCGCCTCGAGCACGTCGGCGAGCCTCAGCCACATGATCGCGACGGGCTTGGAGAAGTCGTCGGCGACGTCCGTGGCGAGGATCTCGATCTCGTTCGCCTTCTCGAGCGGGATGTGCAGATCGGAGTTGAAGATGTCGCCCCGGCCGACCGCACGGGCAGCGTCCTTGTTCTCGACCTTGACGTTGATCAGGGTCTCGACGTTTTTCTGCAAGCTGAGGGTGGAGTGGTCCACCCCGTCGATGCTGCTGATCTGGAGGTGGAGCTTGCCGCTCACGGGGCTGCGGACGTTCTCCTGGACCTCCACCTGCTCGTCAAAGTCCAATTGAATGTCCTTGTAACGTTTTAGCGCATACTGCAGCAGCCCCAGCTTGGCGGTGGAGTACTTGAGGTTCGTGGAGGCCTTGAAAGCGGCATCGTTGTCGCCGTCCGCCATGTAGAGCCGCTCGAGCTTCTCGATACCCCGCTTGTACTCCTTCTCAAGGCTCAACTTGTAATCGAGCTGCTGCAGCATCAACTGAATTCTATGACCCAAGAACGGGGTATTGTACTTCAATAATTCGAAAGGAGTTACATTGACCGGCTCTTTCTGCTGCTTGGACGGCCCGGAAAGAGCGTCGAGCTTCTCGGTTAGGTATTTGATGTTTCGCTGTGCATCGCGGATGTTGGCCTCGCACTGCTGCTGGACGGCTGGGTTGCCTCCCGATGCCGAGTACATTGCTCGTGCACCGGTCAGGAGCGCCTTTTCCCGCTGGATCTTTTCCTGGATCAGCTTGGCCCTATCCATGCGTGCACGTCTTTGTTAGGTAATGATCGTGATATGTGAATAGTGGGTGCGCTGCGCTAATTCACATTAGATAATGTGACACTCGACACTGGGATGTTGCTGGCGCCACCGTGCGCTGGGGGTGCGCAATTGGCGAGATTTCCTCGCCGGCCAGCGGTGCTGTGGCGAAGCGGCTGCTCAGCCCACACCGCGCCACCGCGCGCCTCGAGGCCAGGGACCACGCTCTTGGCTCGCGTCGCGCTTACCTCATCGAGGCCCCGGGGTCGAGCCTCATGTTACCGCGGGCTCGTGGGTTAGGGTACCTTCCACCAATCTAAATTCGTCGAATAATCGTCATTTTGCATGCTTCGCACAATCTCGAGGTTGGGCAGATCGAGCTCGCGAGCATACTCTGCCCTCGCAGTCCACCGCGACACCAAGGAGAACAACCCCGGCATTCCTTTTGAGTTCACCGCCGACAACATGAAGCGGGCGAAGGAGATCATGGCGAAATATCCCGAGCAGTACGTCAAATCGGCGGTGATGCCGCTGCTGGACCTGGGCCAGCGCCAGCTCGGGTTCTGCTCCATCAGCGTCATGAACTACGTCGCCAAGATCCTCAACATGCCCCCGATGCGGGTGTACGAGGTCGCGACCTTCTACACCATGTACAACCGCAATCCCATGGGCAAGTACCACCTCCAGGTGTGCACCACAACGCCGTGCCAGCTGTGCGGCTCGGACAGCATCATGGAGACCGTCACGTCTGCCCTGGGCATCAAGCCGGGCCAGACCACTGAGGACAAGCTCTTCACCCTCAGCGAGGTCGAGTGCCTGGGTGCGTGCGTGAACGGCCCAATGATGGCCATCAACGACCTGTACTACGAGGACCTGACCGCCGAGACCACCCTCAAGCTGCTCGACGATCTCAAGGCTGGCAAGGAGATCAAGGCCGGGCCCCAGGACGGCCGCGAGGGTTGCGAGCCCATGGGCGGCCAGACCGTGCTGCTCGGGGCCGAGCCCTTCAACGTCGCCACCGTCACCCAACCATTGTAAAATAACATAGGCAAAATATTTAAATTATATGCACGTTAGAAGTTGGCGGCCGGGCTTGCGTGGCTGCTCGAATTTGGACGCTGACTGAATGCCCTGAACATCTATGTACACGTATCGTAAGAAATCAGTATAAAGTACTTGAGTAGAGCTCAGCCTTGCTCTTGGGAACCAGTGAGACCAGCGCACGGTTCGCCAAATGCTCATCAAGCTTCACAAGGCGGATGTCTGCTATAATTATTCACGCGATACTGCCCTTACTCCGCTGTGTATGAAGGAATGCGTTTGATTTTCAAGTTGGCGCTCTCGTCGTCGATATCGTCATCGTCCTCATCGTCGTCGTCGCTCCCCAAGTCCCGGTACCCGAGATTGCGGTCCTGGCGATCCATCGACTCCCACTCGTCGTCGTCGTCCTCGTCGGAAGAGCCAAAGTGAGTGGCACTGTTTCCTAGCTGGTGGCTCATGTAGCGACTAAACTGGTTGTTTCCGTCGTCCAGATCAAGATGGCTCAACCGCTCGGCCTCGTCAATCCGCTCCCCGGTCTCCGATAACGAGATCATCATATTATTCCCATCCTCCTCATCTTCCTCGTCATCCTCAGGCTTGCGGCCGCCCAGAATAGTATTATATTGCTCTCGAAGCTTGAGCAGAGTGTGGCCAACATAGTAAGTCCAATCGTGGGACTCGAGCGCCTTAGCCACCTCGGGGCTCACTGTCTGCGGGGGGAACACCGCCGCGAACTTGACGACTTCTTCTGAAATCAGCGTGAGATGGCCCGCGTAGCCAAGGTGAGTGTGCTTGGTTCTCTCGTACTCGTCGCTGCTGTTCTGACCCTGAACGATTCTCTCGGTGATGTGGTCACGCGTGAAGAGGTGAATAGCCAGGAACTTGTTGTACCCCTCAGAGAGGGACCCGTTGAAGATCTGCTGTACAACGTCAAACACGACATTGTGCAAAAAGTTGTTCCAGGGGAACTCAAAAAGCATGTTGAAGACTGTGCTGATGCAGCCATTATCATCTAGCGCGAGCTTGAGCTGGTCTCCTATCACAGGGCTTTTGCGGATGTCGGCTTCTTGCTTTTTGAGCTCGGCCGCGAGTGCCTCTCCAGTGAGCTCCTCCTGCTGTTCCAGGTTCGGCTCAGACTTGGGGCTGCTGACGTCCTCGTCGACCTCAACGTCGGCGACCTCCTCTTGGCCGAGCGGCGGCGGGCTGTCGCGCACGGCTGGGCTCTCCCCCCCTTTGCGTTCATTATTATCAGAATAGTACACTCTCCGGCGTTCGTCGTCGCGCTCGCGGACAACCGCTTCACCTTTGCCCTTGTTGAGCAGCGTCATGTTGGAGCAATGCAGGAGCTCAGCGTAGAGCTCGCAGATTCGGAACCGCTCGAATCCCAGCGGCTTGATGGTCCCGAACGGCATCTCCATGGTCTCGGTGTGCTCCCGCGTGAGCATCTCCTGGAACTTGGGGATTGCCTTGGCGAACAGCTTCACCATGGTTCCAAGGTAGATGGAATCGCGCAGGGACGGGGGGTGCGACTCGAGCGTGGTGTGCAGCACCTGAACGAAGTCAAAGTCCGAGTTGTTCTTGCGGATGATCTCAATGATGACCCCGACCGCGATGCCGAGCCCAGACCCGCCCTTGAGCATGAGGTCTATGAGCTCTTCGAGGCACTCGGTGCTCACGAGCTGTCTGCTGAGCTCGTTGGGGCCTATGCTACAGTTCTCGGCCTTGTTCCCCCCGGATATGGTGACGAATGCTTTCAAAAAGTCTCCCACCGCCATCTGCTCGCTGTGGGGGGTGTCCGGACCAAGCTTACGGACCATTCTGGGTATCAGGTTCTGCTGGTACAGGAGATCGATTATGCCGGTGGGCTGGTCGGGGACGTCCGTGGCGATGATCTTGAGCAGGAGGTCGACGAGCGGGGGGTTGTCGACGTGGTTGAGGAAGCAGGTCGCGAGCTTGTCGACGCCCTTGATGTACGCGAGGGTCTGTTCGGTCCTCTTTTCCAGGACGTTTTCCATTATCTTGGTGAAATTAGTGAGTCGGACTTTTTCGGTGTTGAGTGCTCGCCCGCTGAGGTTGTCAGCCAGCGGCTCGTCGAGAATGCTCCACAGCAGATCCATGGCCTCGGTGTTCTGGAGCAGCGAGTCCATCAGGCACCACACGTCGACGCTCAGGATCTCCGTCGCCAGCCGGGGGAGGTCGATCTCGTCCTGCGTGGCGTCTGGGTCCTCGTCCTCCGAGTCTGAGTTCTCGTCGTCGGTGCGGTCTGAGTCTGACTCTGAGTTGTCGGGCGACTTGGCCAGTTCGCTGGGCTGTGGGCTGTCCGCGTCCTTCTTTGGAGGACCATTAACGACAATTTGTGCCAATTCGAGAATGATTTCCGGCTTTCGCAAATAGTCTATTAGCTTTGTGTTTGGAGCCAGCACCTCCGAGATGAGGTCATCGGCGCCCAGCACGTCCCGTAGCGTGTGGTTTTCCTTCTCAAGGATGCGTTCGACGGCACTTACCGTATGGAATCCTCCGATATTCCAAAACGCCATGGATTAGTTAGCTCTAGTCGGGGAGCTATAATCAGTGGGAGTCAGCACTATTAGTAATCTGGCTGGACTCGCTAAGAGGGTCCGCGTCCACGGGCGGGAGCTGGCACCTGAGCGCGAGGCAGCGAGGCGTCGATCGCCCTGGGGCGCCGGCCCATGTCTAACTATGTGGTGTTGCGAGCTATACGGTACAGAGTTCTACGGTGCAATCGCGCGGCGCACGCCCCTACGCGGCGCCATGGGCGCGCATGCGACGCACTCACGCTACAAACGGTCCAATTCCCTTGGTCGTGGTCAGATCGCTTATCATCGCGCGTGATAAGAGTACGTAATGCAGACGCATCCAACACATAAGCTAGTAATTACATGATGCGGTGCCCTAATTATCTATTCCGAAGAGTCACACCCACACGCATGCTCACCACAAAATACGGCCCCGAGATTAAAACATGGTACAGTGGGAGCCCCCTCGACAGGGTCTCGTACCTCCGCGAGGACGCCCAGTTCATAGAAGGATGCCTAGTGCACCCCGAGGCCAAGTTCGTTGTTCTCAACGGCCTAAGCCCCTTGCTCGAGGGCAAGAATTTCAGCCTGCAAAAGAAATCCAGCATTGAGGAGCTGCTTAAGACGGCCACCCCCATATTCCTCGGGCTCGCTCCCCCCGAGGAGGGCACTGAAATCGACATCCATCGAGGACTCTTCCAGCCCTACTTCTCCATAGACGCCACTGGATCGGGCCTCGAGCTGTCTGGCGAGTACCCCAAAGACGCTCGATTCGCAAAGCTCAACGCAGACGACGCCGCTATCTACGCTGAGGCTCGCCAGGTCACCGACTGGATCAATCGCAACAAATTCTGCGCACAGTGCGGCTCGAAGACGCAGCCCACGCACGGTGGGTTCAAGCTGGCGTGCGAGAACGACCAGTGCGCGAGCAAATCGTCTCTGTCCAACATCTGCTTCCCCCGCACCGACTGCTCCATCATCGTTGCGGTTCTGGACTACGCCGGCGAGAACATCCTGCTGGGCAGGGGAAAGAGGTTCCCTGGCAATATGTATTCGTGCCTTGCCGGATTCCTCGAGCCCGGCGAGTCTTTGGAGGACTGCGTGCGTCGCGAGGTGTTTGAGGAGTCCGGCGTCAAGGTCGGGAGAGTGATGCTGCACAGCTCTCAGCCGTGGCCGTTCCCTGCCAACATCATGGTGGGCTGTATCGCCCAGATCGTCGACGAGGACCCCGAGAGCCACAAAATCAATCTCGGCCACGACCCCGAGCTCGCAGATGCGCAGTGGGTGCCAGTTGCGAAGGTGCGAAAACTGTGCGACAGCGCCAAAAACAGGGAAATGGGCGGCGAGATGTTCCTGCCCCCTCCCGAAGCAATTGCGTGGGTCTTGCTGGATAGAGCGTCCGATATGACCAAGTCCAAATTTTAGACTGATTTATAGACACTATACTAATTGCGGTTACGAATGCGATTCTTCCATGGCGTGAATGGCATCGCGGGCTTGATCCTCTTTTCAATCTTCCTGTGAGCCGGTGCGTACTCGATCGAGTTGTAGTTCTCCTTGTTGGCCTCCCACGCCTCGAGGCTTACGCCGCATTGCTGGAGTACTTTGAGCAGTTTCTCGCGGGGTTGGCATCCTGAGCAGGCTACGCGAGTCATGAATCTGGTTTCAATGTTGTGACAAGTGCGACATGCTCGAGCTTTGTAGTCCATATTGTTGACCGTAGTAGTTGTTCATACTTGTTGAGACATCTGTCAATCGTTCATGTTGCGTTTGCAAATTTACCTGCGTATTTAGGCCGCACCTATTACCCCACTAGGCCTGATTCAAAAGAAAATATTCAACAAACTGGTATTACGATGTAAAGTGCAGAACACAGAATAGAGCTACACGCACCACAATCTAGCGCGAATTCTGTAAACGTACATGCAGCTAATTACAGTGCATCCTAATTAAGAAACCAGCGACATCAGAACTCACTCATTCAGATAAACTCCAGTTCATATATTACTAAAATATCCTTCGCTACTCCAATCTATTTATTACTCCAGCATCTTTTTAATATCTCAGAAATCACAAGAATCACTCACTAGGGCTACCAGACCACGTGACGCGCCACCCATGTGGCACATTTTGATATTTCCTTTTTTCAATGTCCACTAAACCCGAAAACACTAAAACTGAGGATCAGACTGTCGCTAACTCTGCCGTCATTACCAAGTTCAAGCTCGCTGGTGACATTGCTCAGAAAGTTTTGGCCGCTGTTGTCGCCGATGCCAAGGCAGGTGCCAATATCGGGGAGCTTTGCGCAAAGGGCGATAAGCTCGTCAAAGAAGAGACTTCCAAGGTCTTCAACTCCGTCAAAGTCCAGAAGGGATCTGCCTTCCCCACTACTGTCAGCGTGAACGACTGTGTTGCTCACTACTCTCCCCTTCCTGGTGCTGAGACCGCCGACCTCAAGGACGGCGACGTCGTCAAGATTGTCGTCGGTGCCCACATCGACGGCTACCCCAGCATCGTTGCGGACACTGTTGTCGTCGGTGGCAAGCTCACCCCAGAGGTTGCAGACGCCCTCAACGCTGCTCACTACGCTACTGAGCTCGCACTCAGAACCATCAAGCCTGGAAACAAGAACTGGGACGTCACCAAGGTCGTCGAGAAGGTCGCCAAGGACTACGACTGCACCCCCATGGAGGGCATGCTCACCCAGCAGCACCTCAAGGATGATATCTGCGGCAAGAAGAAGATCATCTTGAACCCCAGCGACCAGCAAAAGAAGGATTTCGAGACTGCCACCTTTGCTGAGAACGAGGTGTACGGCCTCGATATTTATATGGTACCTGGCGAGACCGGAAAGACTATTTCTAAGGAGGACCCTACCACCGTATACAAGAAGAACGGCCTCACCTACCAGCTCAAGCTGCGCACCTCCCGTATCGCCATCTCTGAGATCCAAAAGAAGGCTGGCACTTTCCCCTTCAACCTCAGCATTTTGGAGGACCAGAAGCGTGCCCGCATGGGTCTCGTCGAGCCTACCAACCACGGCTTGGTTGAGCCTTTGGACATCGTCTACTCCAAGAGCGGCAAGCCCGTTGTTCAGCTCTTCACTACCTTCGCGCTCACCAAGAACGGTATCCTCAAATTCGCTGCTCCTCCCTCCCTCGACCTCGAGGCCGTCAAATCCGATAAGAAAGTCACCGACGAGAAGCTCCAGGAGTTGCTCAAGACTTCTCTCAAGACCAACAAAAAGAAGAAGAAGACTAGCGCTGCAAAGGAAGGTGCCGCCAAGGCCTAAGCTAGTTTGTACTCAGTGTCCATAAGATATACTAATCATCTGTACCACAGTACACTCAGGGTATTCATAACTGGTCATTCTTGTTAATTTACACTATATTCGACTAAATAGCCAGCTCAGACATGTCTGGTTTAGTACAAACCCACGTCGAGGCATACATGTTTACCATGTCAATTGCGGTTCCCGATTCTCGCACTGCGGCTGCATGGGTCTTGAAACCATACTCCTCGAAAACCCGAAGATACCAAGGCTCCTTGCTCGAAGAGCGCAGCAGGACTCTGCCGCCTGGTGCCAAAGCTTTGTTCAGCTGTGAGATCTCCTTGTGAGCGTCTTTACCCTCGGGATCAAACCAATCCATGTGGTCCATGACAATGGCTATAGTAACCGTATTGGGCACGAGACGTTCGACGACATCGTTAATAGAGTCTGTGTGGAGTCGCACACCATCTAGCGCACCAGTCCGACGACTCAGATTAAAGTAACCCTTCTTGGTGAGGTAAGAAGGACAGTTTTTGGGGTGATAATGGCCCAGCATACACAAGTAATAGAAGTAATTCTCGGTGTGAATGCGGTACTTGTACACCACTGGCTCCAAGGTATCAACAATGTATTGCCAAATACCTCCATCAATCAACGCTGCCTGATTCATAGGAACACCGAGAGATTTCCACAGGAAAACAGAGTTGCCACAAACCACCTTGTTGAACCACTTGTTCAACAGCACAGGCTTGAGGTGCTGCTCCCATATCTGTATCTGAACATCCATATTAGGGGCGTGACAAAATTCCTCAACCTTACCCCCAACTCCAGCAATTTTGAATAAGCTACTGGCCAGTCTCAGGGCCCAGCGTGTAGAGCCCGTATTGTACAAACCTTTGCCCGAGAAAATCCTGTCTCCATTCTCGTACCAGAACTGGAATGCAGTAGAGGACAATGAGGCTGCGAGTTTGTCCATTAGCACCTTCCGGAAATTGGGGTACACACCCTCTCCAAAAAGCTTCCACGTATCATCGTGATCGAGAGTAGCCAAAGCTGCTAGCTTCAGCTCAGCCAAATGATTCTGATGAGGGTTCATATCAACTCCGTGGATTCTTCTGGGAGGCTTGTCTAGGGCTGCGTAATGGAGCAAGTTGTCACCGGCCGAAGTAATGCACAACACCACATCAGACTCCTTGAAATTGAGGATCGCATGGTCCTCGATGGGATCTTCCCAGGTGAACGCATAGATATACTGGTCGTTGAACTGATGATGTTGGGGATGTGTGGTATCATAATAGATGCGCCAAATCTCCTTTTGGTAATAAAAGGACGGATAGGGCATGTTTTGCTGCAGTGAAATCATAGCTGCATCGTAACCTTTCGAGGTGACAGTGACAAGCTGTTTCTGCGATCCAGGGGCCAGAACGGGGGATTCTGTGGCCAGCTGGAAGCGGTACTCGAGATCGTCTGCCTCACGTTTGGGGCAGCCGATCCAGATGTAGTAGGGAATGAAACCAAGAGTAGAGTTGCGGCAGTTGAGCGACTTGATAGTGCCAAAACGATACTCTACGTAGTCGCGCCGGGCGGGATCAAGGTGCACCCTGTCGAGCTCAAACCAAAGTCTCCAGAAGTTGCGCGAGAGCCAGTTGACGTGACGGAAAAGCTCGCCGCCAACAGTGGATGTCTTGCAATTATAGTTGGACTCGTCTTGCACGTAAAAGTCCACGATGCCGATGATACCATTCTTGTCGAGAAGCTCTGCACATCTGTCCACTGTGGAGTGGTAGTTGGGAATCATCGACAACGAGTAGCTCATCGATACAAAGTCGGCTTTCTCGTTAGGAGGGAGCTCAAACGTATTAACATCGCGGCAGTGGACGTAGACGTTGTTTACACCCATGCGGCGGAAACGCTCTTCGGCGACCTTGCACAGCGACGGGCTAAGATCGACCAGATACACAGCCTTGAATGCGCCGATGGGCATAATTGAGGCCATGTACTCGATGTTATACCCAGTTCCTCCGCCAAACTCTACCCAGATAAGGTTGCGCTTGGATTTCAAGTGGGCCTTTGCAATGTGGAGCATCTGCTCGCGGCCCTTGAGCAGCACCCGACGACTCTGATCGTATATTGAGGCTTGGCTCTGGTAGAATTGCTCGAGAGCCGCCTGTTGGTTCTTGTGTTTGCCAATTGGCTGGAGAAAACATGCCCAGCAGAACTTGATGAGTGCATTGATCCTAGGTCGAGCCGCCAAGTAGACTCCAACCAGCAGCACCGGCACCACCAGCGCAATCATTGATATCAATGCCCCAATATGGACGAATATATATACCCGCATCGCTCACTCCCACGTGGAGAGCGTGCATCGAACACTGCATGGGTCTGCAGGCACGACGTGCACGTGGTGCCGTCGGGATAATGTTGGCGATTGAAGATAGATATATTCAGTGTGATTTGTGCGGGGTTGAGATCTCTCGTTCCCCGAGCGTGCATCCTCAGCGTGTGCTCGCGTACGAAGGTGCGGACTGGTAAGCGACACCGCTAGATCAAGTCGCTCATTAACAAGCGACTACGTATAGATAAACGGCGTTTCTGAAACCTGTTCATCGCAGCTCAGAATGCGTCACTAATCGTTTCTGCGCGGTGCACGGCCTATGGGCCCAAGAACGCGAGGAAACTACACCAATTGTACGCGTATCTTGGCTTGTATACATTCTGGCGCGCTCACCGCGCCGCACCCACAAGCATAGCTGCACAGGCGACTGCACGCGGCCATGCACGCCACGCGCGCCACAACATGTGCTGCAGGACCGTTGGAGTACAACGGACAATAGTCGCAGAGATATTCGCGAGCTCTAGAGCTCATGCTCCGTTTCTCCTCGCCCCCAGTGGCCCCAGCCGGATTTTCCGCTCCGGCCGAGCCATTCGACTTCCGGGGCTCTCATTGGCTGATTCATAATAAAGTGCCTGGCCACTTAATAAACCTTCACTCAACAATGTCTGTGCCACAGTTCAAGGATATTGCCAAGGCGGCCAACGATATCGTTTCTCGCGATTTCTACCACTCTGCTCCCCTCAGTCTTGAGATTAAGACCAAGGCACCCAACGGTGTCTCTTTCTCCGTAGATGGTAAGTCCAGTGCCAAATCCAACGCTCTGGCCGGCAAGCTCGAGGCTCAGTACGCCGACAAGGCCACTGGTGTCACTTTGACTCAGGGCTGGACTTCTGCTAACATCCTCAATACCAAGGTCGACCTCAAGGAGGCCTTCACTCCCGGTCTCAATGCCACCATTGACACCTCCTTCCTCCCCCAGAGTGGAGCCAAGACCGCCAAGGTTGGCTTGACCTACAAGCAGCCTGGTGTCAACGCCCACGTCCTCGTTGATGTGCTCAAGGGCCCTGGCTTCACTGGTGACATCGCTCTCGGCCACGGCCCCTTCATTGCCGGCACTGAGATCTCCTACGACCTTGGCAACGCCAAGATCTCCAAGTACTCCACTGCCTTCGGCTACATCCAGCCTACCTACAGTGCCAGCGTCAGTGCCACCAACAACCTGTCCGTGTTCTCTGCCGGCTTCTACAACAAGGTCTCTCCTGTTACTGAGGTCGGTGCCAAGGCCACCTGGGATTCCAAGGCCGCTAATTCCAGCGATGTCGGTATCGAGGCTGCTGTCAAGCACACTCTCGACGCATCTGCTTTCGTCAAGGCCAAGGTCAACAACGTCGGTGTCGCTGCCTTCTCCTACTCCCAGGCCCTCCGCCCTGGCGTCACCTTGGGCGTTGGTTTGCTCGCCGATACTCAGCGCCTCAACGAGAGCGCACACCAGTTCGGCCTTTCGCTCAAGTTTTCTGCCTAAGTAGTGTCAAAATATATCATATAGCTATATAAACGAACAGCAACACAACTGTAGGCACTCCTGCTCCTGAACAGTTCCCCGCGTGTGCCGTCATCGGGCATAGACGTTTTCTGGCTAGCCTGCAAGGGCTATATGCGCATGTGACACTCGGTGTACATGGAGAGAACAGCTTATTTGCAAACAGCGGCCTATAGTGGATCTGAGAGCTGTCCCTGCAAGTGTCGCCCACTGCCGCCAAAATGGTATAAACTGCTCCGCGCTCAGGAGCCTTATTCCTACCAAAAAAATCCTAAACAGTTATTCGTAGTGGGCCAATCTGGGTTCTGAGCGTACCATGCCTCATTAGGCAAGTCGACCATTTCGGGCGTGCAACATGACATTTTGGGGTCTTCTCTAGCTTTTATAAACAGATGTTGTATCCTGTCATCTCGAAGCATGCAGTTCGACGACGACGAGTTTAGCTTTTTAGGCGCTATCACGAATTCGTCTAGCTTTGGCGACGCGCTAATAGACCTTGATAAACTCGAGGAGTTCTTTCAACAGCCACAGCCAGTATGCGAGCCAATTGAGATCAACGACATAGATTTTCAGGTGGATGCCATAAACTTTGAGGATCCACCTCCCTCATCGCCTGGCGTACCGGTGGACTTTTTGAAACTTCCAACTCCAGAGCAGGACTTAATAGGAGTTGAAGAATATCCTACTATTCCTAGCCAGCCCGAGACTCCAAAGTCTACCAAGCAGGTCCCTGATTTCTCGGCTTCCCTAGTGCCTAATCCAGAGTTCCAATGTAGCACTGAACGCGCACGATTCTCATCTCCAGCGTCTGTGCCTCGTAGACGATCTATCAGCAAGATGCCTCTATCACAGCTATATCAGGTTATGGGACTGTCACATAACCACGGTGAGGCTTTAGAACGGGAGGAACGAATTATGCTTTTGCTCGAGAGGCACGGGTTCGAGGTTGGCGAGAAAACCTGGATTCGCGACACTGAGGAATCCCAAAGAAGAGCTATCCTCGATTCCATCTACACAGAGACCTTTAAAAATTACGGTTATTCAAAACGCCTACTTGAGGCCATCATTCGCAGGGGAACATATGCTCGCATGCAGAGTAACCTTAGGCGAAGACGACGTCATAGGCATCGACTACAGAACCGATACTAAACTACCCAGTAGGCTCTACAAAGACTTCCGTCTCGTATATTGCACAGCCCAGATCTACTAAACGATAGATAATTTATTAACTGCTCTATCACCAAGCAGAGGCAGGCTCCTAAATGTCATCAATTCCATATCGAGTAGCATTTCCGAACTGCAAATACCTAGCTATTGAGTGACAATATCGTATTTAGAAGGCCTAGAGTGCCGTGTTACAGATCTGGATCTGAGCCTGGAGCAATGGGGATAGCAGAAGTCCTTTATAGATCCAAGCGTCGAAAACATGATAGCTCCTATAGATAATCGCTAGCAATGACTAGCTACCTCTGGCGCCCACGAGAAGTCCAAATCTAGCTTGTCGAATCGAAGAGCAATTGCACTCAACGCGGTCGCCAACTGATCAAGTGCCTGCTCCGTATAGCACTTTGTATACCTGACCGGTGGAATCTATCTTATTCAGATCCACACACAGAGCACGGTTCGCCAACGAATATGACGTCGGCAAAGCTCAAGCATTATCAAGCAGTATCCATGCAGCTCGATGCCTTATCAGATGCCTCGTGAGGTTTCATGCAGTCGCGGCTCTTCGCAAGAGTCTGACGACTCGACTAGCCTCTGCATAGGCGAGGAAGATTCATATGCTGTTGTTGCGAGAAAGATGATGTTTGATTTGACACGGATCCCTGTTAATCAAGGCCAATAGAAGTGACAGTTCATTTGATTTGCATATCGTCAACGGCTCATGAGCATTCTCCTCATGGGCTGCGTGATGCACTGAGTGCATGAAAGATTAGCAGCTAAGGCGAGCGCGGTGCTCGGCTATGGAGTTCAATACATAAGAGTTGTGTAGTTACTAAGAAGACTTACCCTTGAGATGCTATGAGACTAGGCTTTATGCATTTGTGGAGATATATCAGCTCCTACCTCCTGCGTCATGACTATCCTGCCTTATCAGCGAAAGTGGGTTGCATCCCTCACCCGACTTGACAACGAAGGCGCAGGGGAATTAGAAGAGCATCTGGGGAAAACGCAAAGAATGCACCAGTGGGTGAAATTTTAGCATTCTCGATGGTCGCATTGGGTTTTCCTCAATCAGGGGAAGAGCCATCACGTGAGGGCTGATGAGGTGCATCTGAGCCAGGGCACACTATAGATCGAGCTTGTAAAAGATAACGGGAAGTAACTGTCCACCCACTTTTTTGAGTGGCGACTATGATTGCGCAGAAAATAGTTCTCCGCAGTCGGCGACGCATAAGTTGCCAATGCGCCGGTAAGTCATGCAGTGACTAAGCAAACGATCATATGAAACCGAAAGATGGCCGAAGGGACGACTGCAAATGAAAACCAATAAGTAAATACACCAGAATACTCGAACGCAACCCGGATTGATGCCGTTGCAGCCAGGAAATCATTAGGATAACGTGAGTGGCCAATTTGCCCAACCGATCTGCAGCCACATGCGCCCACTTTCGCTATTTTCGTTTTCGATTCTCCGCGGTACGGACGTGCGTTTTGGGTGGTACACGCGGCGTTCGCGGAAAAGAACTAGTCAACGCCCGAAATAAGTAGATATAGGCAAGTACTGATCAGACAGTTCCAGGTTATTTATTCTGAGCGACAAACAAATTTGAGTGCCAATGGCGACGCTGTGATTCCGTGCGACATGCGACATGATATCGCTGCGAGGTCACTGGTGGTGTGGCCGCCAGATAGCAGTATTCCAGGAACTAGTCAAGAAACCGGCGGCACGTAATTGCTAAACTGCGAATTGAACTGCATAGAAGAAATGGGGAAAGGTTAAATTTTGATCTCCTGTGCACTTGCCGGATGATTAGGGTATGGTCATGACGTGGAGAAAAACGGCGAAAAAAACTATGCGAGGGCAGAATTTTGGTCTTGAGGGGTAGCCCTGAAGTATGCCCCGAGGATGTTCTTTTTCGTTGCCGAGTTTACCCGTTGAACTCACTTCCACTTCGCTCCTGCCAGTTGTCTGCGCATTGCATCGCATACAACCCTAAGCACTGCATAGCGGCTGGTGATTGGCCGAAGATAAAGTGAGCCGAGTTAGTCACTTATAATATATAAATATGCGAGATGCCACTGGCTAATCGTCAGTAATGGCTTCCGCACCCGCCCCTGCTAGCAACACTGCTACCCTTGAAAAGTATTTGACCCTGGATCAGGGCGACAAGGTTCTCGCCGAGTATATCTGGATTGATGGTACCAACACCCTCCGTTCCAAATGTAAGACCCTCGACTACACCCCCAAGTCCCCTGCAGACCTCCCCGAGTGGAATTTTGACGGTTCCTCCACTGAGCAGGCTCCTGGTGACAATTCTGACATCTACCTGCGCCCCTGTGCCATCTACAAGGACCCCTTCCGCGGTGGCAAGAACATCCTTGTTCTCGCCGAGTGCTGGAACAACGACGGCACTCCTAACAAGACCAACTTCCGCCACGAGTGTGCTAAGGTCATGGAGGCCCACAAGGACCAGGAGATTTGGTTCGGTATCGAGCAGGAGTACACCTTGCTCGACCAGTACGACTACATCTATGGCTGGCCCCGTGGCGGTTTCCCTGCTCCCCAGGGTCCCTACTACTGCGGTGTCGGTACCGGCCGTGTGAACTGCCGTGATATCGTCGAGGCCCACTACCGTGCCTGCCTGTACGCCGGCATTGAGATCTCTGGTGTCAACGCCGAGGTCATGCCTTCCCAGTGGGAGTACCAGGTCGGCCCCTGCGAGGGCATCAAGATGGGCGACGAGCTCACTGTTTCTCGTTACCTTCTCCACCGTGTCGGTGAGGACTTTGGTGTCAAGGTCACTTTCCACCCCAAGCCTCTCAAGGGTGATTGGAACGGCGCTGGTTGCCACACCAATGTTTCCACCAAGGCGATGCGTGCCGAGGGTGGCATCAAGGCTATTGAGGCTGCTATCGAGAAGCTCTCCAAGCGCCATGCCGAGCACATTGCTGTGTACGGTGAGGACAATGACCAGCGCTTGACCGGCCGCCACGAGACCGCCTCTTTGGCCAGCTTCTCGTCCGGCGTTGCCAACCGCGGTGCCTCCGTCCGTATCCCCCGCTCTGTCGCTAAGGAGGGCAAGGGATACTTTGAGGATCGCCGCCCTGCTTCCAACATTGATCCTTACCTTGTTACCGGTATTATTACCGAGACTATCTGCGGTGCCATTTCTGATGCTGACGTCTACCAAAAATACAAGGACTCTAACTAGATAGCGGGCTATTTAGAATTAATGTAAATATTGATAAGATTAATTGAGTTACTTTTTGCTTTATGGGCAAGCCAGACTTCAAATAGTAGGCAAGCAGGCCAGCTTGTTCGTAGTCTTAATGTAAAATTACGCTAAAATCTGCTAACTCTGTCACTGCTAACTCTGACACTGGTAAATCTGACCGTCTAATCGTACCCCAGATTCTTATCAGCATCAGCTGACTTAGCCAACCTAACACAATGTCGGACGAGGATTTCATGGAGAGCTGCGATTCGGCGGACTACGATTTCGGCTACAGCGACGAGAACAACGACGCCGACATGACGAACGGCTCGGAGGACCCTGAGAACAAGTACTACAACGCCAAGGCGCTCCGAGAAGACGACCCTGCTCAGGCCCTGGAGGAATTCGCTGAAATTATTTCCAGCGACCCAATTTCTGAAATTGCCATTAAGGCACACAAACAGAGCCTCAAGCTGCTCGTCAAGACGAATCCCGACGGCATCGAGGAGGTGTTCACCAGCTTCCTCGCCACGCTCTGCGACACCGACATCAACCAGAGCTACCGCGATCAGAGCTTTATGAATATTCTCGACGTCCTGGGGAACGCCAACGTGCCAAACCTGTCGCATCTCTGTAGGCTGACGCTCGAAAAACTCGGATCAGAGAAGGGCTGGGAGAGGCTGCTGGCCCGCACATCGCTGAAACTGGCAACGCTGTACTATTCGAACGACGAACTCGAGGAGTCTCGCAAAGTGCTGGACTCGCTCGATCTCCCAATGACCCAGAACCCGTCGCTAGAGAGCTGGAAGAGTGCCCTCTCGCTCGACGTGCTCGCACTGCGCATCCAGATAGCCATGAAACAGAACACCGGCGAGGAGCAGACGCTGTACGAATCAATCCAGAGCGGTGCACAGGCCCAGATGGCACATCCCAGGGTCCTCGCAGTTATTCGCGAGTGTGGAGGTATCCTGGCAGTACGACGCAAGCAATGGGCAGAAGCCCGTGACATGCTTCTGAACGCATTCAAAATATACGACGAGGCGGGAATGGCTGACAGAATGCGGGTTTTGAGATACTATATTCTCACCAGCATTCTCACCGAGAGTGCCCTTAATCCATTCGACTCTCAGGAATCAAAGGCGTACAGAAACTCACAGGAGCTATCCTTTCTGGCGAACCTCGTGGATGCGTTCCTCGATCTTAATATCAAGGCCTTCAAGGATGTGCTCGATACAAACCGAGAGTACTTTGAGAGCGACACCCTAATGCAGTACCTTGTCCCTGCACTACGTCAGTGCTTTCAGGACCAATTTTTCATCAAGCTGGTCAAACCGTATACTCGCATACGCTTTTCGTTCATTGCCAAGCGCCTACAAATACCCGAACACAAAGTGCCGGGCCTGGCGGTTCAGCTGATCGCGGACGGAAAGTTGCCGAAGGCAAGGATCGATGATGTCAACCGGATTATCGAGATGACCGACCACTCTTGTCAGCCCGCTGTATTGCTAACCTCACATATCCAGCTCCCTTCACGCTACCGTGAATACGCCGAGAGCGCCAAGCGCGACGAGTTTGAAAAGGCGATCCTTTTGGCAAAAGAGAACCAGGCCAAAGAAACTTCTGATCTCTCGCTTGTATTTGGTGACCTAGTCAAAGCTACAGAGGATCTGCACAAGAAGATTGTCTGTTAGAGCTTTGTCGCCCTAGTGTGTGAGCTATAGTTATGCGTATTTATTATTTATCACTTTGATACACCTACAACTAGCTTCAGGGCTAATATATACAATGTCCCTCAGCGGCTATGAGTTTCATGCTATGGGTAATGCAACAACTTTTCAAATAAATTTGGCGATCTCGTCAAAACCAACATCTCCAATAACTTCGCGAATGCAATCTTGAGGAGGTCTAGAACCTCCCCACTTGAGCACCGAATTCTTGTAAATCTCACCACCCTCTGCGCTAAGCGGATCTTTAGCAAACAGCTTGTCCCAGATAATATTCGCGAGACACCGGTCTAGTAAGTAGCTATAGTAAGTAGCACCGTAGCTTACCAGATGGCCGAACTGTGCGTAAGAACGGGAAAACACATTGGGAAACAGGCTGTAGTGTTTGGTCAGTTCACGGACAACTGCGTCAGTATTGAAGTCAGGCTTGCCAGCTAAGCGGCTATGAAGACGCTGATCGATAAGAGACAAGAAGATCTGATGGTAGGTCTCCCAGTTTTCAGTGGAGGTACTCAGAGCTTGGTACTTATTAAACAAGTTCATCGGGAGGGGGTTTCCAGTTTCGTAATGGCGAGCATATGTAGCAAGCACTTCTGGAGCACTGGAGAATTTCTCCATCAAGATCGATGGCAGCTCTACAAAGTCTGTCGCGCAGCGAGTACCAGAGACGTTATGGAGGTGTGTTCTTCCGATCATTGAATGCACAGCGTGCCCCATTTCATGCCAAAGTGTCTGGACTTCAGTAAAAGATAAAAGACAGCGTCCATTCTGTACCCAAAAATCGCACACGAGCGCAATAATGGGAAGCTGGAACTTCTCTACTCCAGTACTTGTCTCTCGAACTTCGAGATTCGATGAATTATACTCGTCAGTCTCCCATGGCCAAACCTGACGAGAGCACTGGATAGTAAAATGCGCAGGGTAGGGCGATTTTCCTTCTCTTTGAAACAGATCGCAGTATATCATGCCAATTTTCGTATTACCTTGGTAAACGTCGAGTCTCCGAACCTCGGGGCTCCACATCTCCCCAGCAGCTACTTTGCCAGGCTCAAATCGAATTCCAAAGAGCTTTTCACAGGTATCTGAGATCCCCTGCAGAACGTTACCGAGACTGAAATAAGAGCTCAGTGAATCACGGATCTGGCCGCGTTTCGAGGAGTTTTGCTTTGAAACGTAATAAGTGTGGTCCCAAGGCTCTAGCTCCATACCCACTGGGGTAATTGTTTCAAGCTCTTTTATTGCTTTGGGCTTGATAGTTTCGGACAATGTATCAAGGAACTTCGACACGTTTTCTGGGTTCTGCATCAGTTTATCGGAGAGTTCATATGATGCAAACGAACTATAGCCGCTTGCGACTGCTAATCCATGCCGGTGTGTGAGAATAGAGGTGAGAATGTCCACTTGTTCCTGACTTGAAGATTTCATGGCTCTCCAAATTTTCTCCCGAGTTTCTCTGTTCTCAACTGTCTGAAGAGCCAAGTCACCTAGCTGGCTATCTAAAGGCAGCTGCACCTTGCCAGTAAATGTGGCGAGCTGCTTCAGTATACTTGGATTAAATCCCTGTAACTCGCGCGAGTTCAGAGTCAAGTAGGGAACAGCCGGGGATATGTTTTGTAGGAACTCTTGTCCTAAATTCGACACTACATTCGAGCACTGAACAAAGAGATTGTCAGGATTCTTGAATTGAAGTCCAGTTTTCTCAAAATCATGCTTGAGGATTTCTCCAACCCTGCGTTCTTCTGGGGTGAGTTCCTCAGTTTTGAGCACATTGCACACCATGTCATATAGCTCGTGTGAAGTGTTGAGTTGGTTCATGAAATCAAACATGAGCTGATGTGCATCATCAGTGGCCCTGAGCATTCTTTCATCGGGGTGAGAAAGCCGCACAAAAGCTGCCATATCGACGACTTTGCAAATAACATCGCTGAGAACGTCGAGCCTCGTTATACATTCCCTTTGTGGCACCTGGCCGCTGAGAAGCTCAGATGTGAGTGTTCGAGCTTTGTTCAGGGAATCATTGGTGAACTTTGTGAACCCTTGAGGACTGGTTAATTGGGGATTGCCGAAAAGTCCTGTAGATCTCGAACTATCGGGTGCATGCTCACTTTGGAAGAAGGTAGATAACTGACTGCTGAACCGCGCTAATTGGAGCCTTAAGGGGGCCCTTCTTAGGTTCGAGATCCGGCAGTATCGAAACATAGAATGTGTGGCGACGAACAATTTCAGTGGCGATACAAAGGTATAGATGAGTAAGCGAAATATCATTTCCCGTAATTTGCCGGTCGAAATATCCTCATAATTCACTCTACCAGATTCGAGTCTAATATCTAGCTAGTAGCCATCCGTTTTTCTCGGATAAAATCGAGTAGCCGGTAATGCAAAGGTTTTTAGCAGCATTGTTGCATCGATGAATGCAGCATTGTCTGCTAACAGGCATCAACGCCAACTGCATGCGGTCAACAGACAGCCGTCAAATGCACAGCGTCACCCCGCTTATGCAGGGCAACTCGCTTGGTAGTCTGTATTGTTTTCCATTATGATAACACCGCATATTGTATACCCATAGTGACACAAGAATGCCTCAAATGCAAGGTTTTCCCCAATAATGGAATCAATACGATTGTACACCTACATGAGGTTTTCCCTCAGTATTGATTAGATCCTCTGCCGATTTAGGTTAGGCGGGAGTAACACAGCTTAGTATCAACACGGCTCTGAATACATCAGCCCACTTAATATTCGATTTCACTATAGATATATGGACAGGAATGAATATGAAGTTAGACAGACTTGGAGGAGAAGCTCTTATGAGTTCTTTCGAAGTGCTCTCGCCAGTACATATAATTTTTTGCCAGAACATCTTCGATAGAGTCATTAAGAACCTTTCCAGGTGCAATCTGGTCTATAAGCGCGAGCATGAGTGAGTCCTCTGATGCATCGGGTGTCAATTCACCTTCTCTTCGCAACCAACGAGCCCGGCGGGATTCACTTCCCCCATGATTATCGAATCGCACTGGGTACTCTGCGAGACTGTTGGCGTAGCAATCGTACTCAGCGCTTTTAGTGTAATCATTGCCATCATGAGGAAATTGTTTATAGTATTTCCTAGCCAAGCGTTGCGCTTTCAAATCGCGAATAATTTGGCGCAAGCCCATTCCACCTTGTTACAAGAAATGAACCAATGTTGTGTATACTATTGTTTATGCGAGAGCATGCTGAATGGTATGTAATGTCTCTCGCACTTGAGTCAAATGCCTTGACGTGCATGAAGGCTTTACTATCTATGGAAATGGCCCAAAATTCATTCGATACCCCTTTCGATACCGTTTAACGAATGAGATGCTAAATTAATATATGCAATAAATATTTACAAGTCCTGAGACTCTTTTTCCTTATTCTTCCTGAGCTCTTCAAGCATTTGGAATGCCCTACTTCCAATATCAACGAGGTCAGTAGAATCACCAGGAGTGGGCGTACTGGGAGTCTCTATCTTTTCTGCTGGCGGGGGAGTAGTTGCGGACGCTCTGTCGGCTTCTTGGTTATCGGATTCTTGGATGGTACGAGCACGCTCAGCCGCACGGCGAGCATTACGCCGACGAGCCACACGTGCATTGGGACTGGGACCAGCAGCCTTGAGCTTTTCTAGCAAGCTATCCACATCATTCTTAGTTCCGCCTGAAGCATTGTCCTGAGAGACCTTATTATTAACGGCATCCGCTTTCTTGGGTGAATCATACAACTTTCTTCGTTGTTCATAGAGGCGGTTCTCTGCCTCACGACGCTCATTATCGACTTTCGCCTGTTTATATTCCTTAACGAAGGATGCAAATTTCTCAAAGAAAGTGGATACAGCACGTTGATCACTAAAATCTTCACCATAGAGCTGCATTGTCCTTTCGAGTTTCGCAGTAGTGGCGTTCAAGAAATCTGTCAAAAGAGTGGCTTTTTCCCTCGCTTCTTTGAGAGCTGGTATAATATAAGTCATACAGCGATCCTTGGGGTGGAAAACAGAGGGATCGCTCAACTTACCGCGATCTACACTGGATTGGATATTCCGGATTGTCTGAGCATATTCTTGACAGTCAGTCTTGAGATGGTCAATAGACATACGAGCTGCAGCAGCGGTTTCTTGCAGATCTGTACAAAACTCTTCCAGTTCAGGTGTCATTCCAGTACGCACGATTCTTTCGACGTAATGAAGAAACGTCATCGAGTTGCTCTCATCTTTAGTGAATGCTAGTCTTTGTAGTGTACCCAAACGGAAACCTGAAACTTCCTTGCCTTGTCCATTCATGTAATTTCCCACATGCAAAATGACCGACATAAGCTGATGGAAATTCTTTGAGTTGAGCACTTGATCACATGCTGAATCAAGTATTCTGAGTTTCTGGAATAGAGTATGATGTTCGGCCTCATACGTTTTGGACATCAAAAGAGCTTTACTGCGAATGCTCCAATAATGCTGAAGGTTGAACGGAAGTTCAAGGAAGATACGGTCTGATCTAGCCAGCTCAATAGGATCCTTCTCAGGATTAGTTCCTGAATAAGGCTGTAGGCTGCGAGCAAGAGAAACAGGGATCTCAGTGGCTTGTGGAGAGTTGAAAAATTCAAGGATAGTTATATGATCCATCACCTCATCTGAACATAGCATAACCTTGATGACCACTTCCTCCACTGGATACGAAGCAAGTTGATGCATATTGATTTCAATCTGCTGAGAAACATCGCGAGGAAGAACTGAAATCTTATTCTCTTTCTCTTTACCTGCTTGTTTCATGCGCTTGATCTCTTTTGCGGCGAAAAGTTTGTCCACTTCGTCGAATACTCCCTGCTTAAACAAGAGCTCGTTAATTGACGGCAAACCAGGCATATCTTTCACTTGATTCCAAATAGTTGACTCGACGTCGTCCAGCTTTTCCCAGTGAATCTGTTTGAGACGTCTACGCGCACGCACTGGCTCTGGCGTAGGGCTCTTGGCAACAGCTGTTGAAGGCGGTTTAGGACCAGGTAGAGGCGGTGCATTGGGCGAGTTGCCGAATGGAAGGGGTGGTGGAGGAGGAGTAGGGGAAGCGCTCTGAAAACCTGGGAAAGGAGGTGGAGGTGGGGGGGCAGGTCCTCCAGACAACGATGGGGGAGGAGGGGGAGGAGGACCTCCCAATTTCGGAGGAGGAGGAGCAGGAGGACCACCTGAAAGCTTTGGTGGAGCACTGCCTGATAGTGGCCCCGATGGTGGTAACGGTCCTGCTCCCAATGAAGGAGGAGGAGGGGGAGGGGGAGGAGGTGGAGGGCCACCAGTAAAGCCTTTTGGCTCTGCGGCTGAGCGCTGCGACCCAGTAAGAACCTGTGGAGAAGGTTGAGAGCTGCCAGCACTGCCGGAAACTTTTTGACTAGAGTCGCTGGTCCCGGAGGATGCGCGTCCAGCGGATTCCAATTGCGAAGGTCTAGGTGATGCAGCAAAATCCAGAGCGGCAGTGTCAATCTTCGGGAGCGGTTTGTTCAACGAAGACTTACGAAGATGGCGTGTCTTTGAGTGATCCGGCCGTTTTTCTGTTCTAGAAAGTAGTTCGCGCTGAAGATCGTTGTGAACGGCTTGAGCAGCGGAGTCATTTGCAGCACCATACTTATTAGTCTGCTCCCGTGATGGGGGTGCTTCGACCTCCTTTTGATGCTTTTCAGCCATAGCCTTCAACATTTCCGCGAACTTCTCTTCACTCTGACCTCTCTCTTTGGCCATAGCAGCTAGAGCATCGACAAGTTCGGCAATCGTACCATCTGCGATGTGTTTGAGGATATCATTCGAGCTATGTTGGAGGTCCTCTAGCTGTTTGATCTTCTCCAGCCTGCGAGAATCCGATTTATTAAGATCTTCGACCTGCTGTTCTGTGACTCGCTTAAGCATGTCTGCAAACTCTTGTTCGGTTTGGCCCTTTGCCTTAGCCATGGCAGAGAGTTGTCCAACGAGCTCAGCAATGCGACCCTCATCTATGTACTTGAGGATATCATTGGAACTCCGTTGTAGGTCTTCAAGCTGCTTGATCTTCTCAATTTTGCGATTGTGTGCAGCTTCTGCAGCAGCTCTTTCGCTCTGCTCCTGTGTTGCCTTCTTGAGGGCTGCGGCGAATTCAGCCTGTGTTTGGCCCTTCTCCTTGGCCATCTCGGCAAGCTCATCGACCAGTTCTGCAATGCGGCCGTCATCAATATGCTTGAGGATATCGTTGGAATCGCGCTGCAAGTCATCAAGGGCCTTGAGCTTCTCCAGTCGCTTCTTTCTCAACTCCTCGTCTGATGAGACAACAAATTTAGCTTCCTGGGCTACTTGGCTTGCCGAGGTGCCATCTTGGTGAGCTTTTTTATTAATAGCTTGTAGTAGCTCGATGATGTACTTGTTGCTCATCATCTTGGACACATCCACGTCGTCTTCACTGCCGATACTCATTTCGAGAGCCTGGGCTTCTGACTGTAGATCCTCCATCTGTTCTCGCAATGCTCTAAGACGATTAGACGGCTCGACAGTAGGGCTCTTTGCGGCTACAACGCTTCGGCGCTGATCGCGGAGATTGGAGTCCAAGGTTTTTGAGAGACTAGTCATGAGACGCTTGCGATCTAGGACGCCGTTGTCTAACTGGTTATTATTTTCCTTGACCATGACGTATAGCTCGCGGATCTCGAGTTCTCTCTGCTGCATTTCCTTGGTGTGGGTATTTACTAACTCCTCGCGATCGGCCTCGAGTTCTTCGTTTCTATGGCGGAGGGTATCTAGGACAATGTTGAGTTCTTCGACCTTGTTTTGGAGTCGCCCCACGTTGCCGTCTGCGCCGAGACTAAGCATACGTTCCATATTTTCCTTCTCGGCTTTCCATCTTTCGGCCTCTCGTCTGGCTTCTTTGGCCTGCAGGTATATCTTGCGGGTTTCGCTCTCTGTGTGCAGCTTTCCCAGAAGGTCCTGCACGCCAAAGTTCATGACGGCGCTAACATTGGACTGGTTGCTAACGTTGGCCATTGCGATGTGGCTTGCGAGCTCGTCGAGGAGGAAGAGGGGTGTTTCGTCGCCTGACTTGAGCAAGAGCATGTGCTGTAGGGTAGAGAGCAGAAATTTCTCTCCCTTGGTATCTTGGAATTTCTTTTGCAACACTCTAGCCAGCTCGACCACGTCGTCTGGATGGAGGACCTCCTCTTCAGGCAGGGCATTAGCATTGGCGAGCTCCTCGAGGTCGGCTTCTTTCTGGTCCTCGTAGCCGTCGATGAGCTGGTCGATCTTCGGATGCTCGAATGTGCGTAGCTTGTCCATGATTTTCCTGAGGCCAGATTTCTCGAGCTCGGCGCGGATGTGAACTCTGGAGGCTACATTAGGGCAGTTCTGGAGACTGGTGAGTTCCTCCACGAGCAACAGGGTCATTGTCGCATAGTCACACAACACGCCCTCTGCGCTGAGTCCGGTGGCCTTGTAGTCCTTTGATGCTCCGACCATTGACCCGAACACGCCTCTCTGCATGAGGGCGTAGTCGACGCACTTGAGCCAGCGGTAGAACCGGTTACGAGTAGAGGACTTTGACGATCGCCTCTCGCGGTCGACCTGAGCGTTGTGATCGAAAGCCTCGAGGACCACATGGTAGGCCTTTGGTTTGGTGTGGAGCAGGTAGGTGAAGATCTCGGTCACGAGCTTGCGGGTGGGCAGGCGGGAGGACGTGAGGGAGCACAGCAGGCACTGGACGATTTTTGGCTCCGAAACGGCCTGGGAGCTTGCCGACTCGACGTTGTACATGCCTCTAAAGCACTTGACGAGCTCGTACTCTCTCTCGAGCTCCTGGGTTGTGGGGTTTGCCTTGGAGTTGATCTGGCTGAGGATGCTGCACAGGACCTGCTGGCCGTGGGACTCGACGAAGCGGTCGACCCATTGCACTGGCTTTGTGCGGATCTGGACGTTGAGGGACGAGATGAACTGCGGGTTGGTGCCCTCGGTCATGAGGCGCTTGATGTACTGGTCGGGGCTCTCTCGTTTGTCTTCCTCGCCAATTGTGGATGCAGTGGAGACGATACGGCTGTGGGGCGCCGACCCGTGGGAGGACGAGCTCAGGACGGACGCGGTGTCGCTGTGCACCTGAGTGTCTCCCTCAGTGAGCACATTTTGTCGCAATAATAGTCGCTTGCGGTCGGTCGAGTACGAATCCATCTCTTTCTGCACGTTCGCGGGCAATCCAACCATGTTGCGGCTTTTGAGCAGCTCGGAGAACATCACATTTATCTCTTCTGCCGATGCGTTCTGAATCCGAACCACTGCGGGCACCTCGTCGGGCGCAGGAGAGCTCGCCGATGATGGCACATCGATGTTGTTTTTGTGGAAAACCCGTCGCAGGCCAGACAGCTTGCTCCCAGACCCCGAGGAGAGCTGGGACGACATGCTAGACACGCGGGAAGGCGAAGGGGGACCCCTCATCGACGACTGCGACGGTGCCTTTCGCATTGGTAAGCTCACGTTGAACGACAGGCCTATGTATAGCCTGGTTGAGGAGGTGCGCGGGCGTGCGGCTGATTAAGGAGTAGCTGCTAAAAATTACAGATAATACTAAAAAAAACCATAGTCGGGATGCATACAACCGTGCATACTGCGGATCCCGCGACGTGCATGGGCACAGGTCGCGACAGGCCCAGTGCGCCGCGAGTTTCGGCCCGCTGCGGATCCCGCGCAGCCTGCCCACCGAATGCGCCTGATCCTGGCGGGTAGGCTGTTTTTATCCGGCGCGGGCCCGGCACCGCGCCATGCCAATTCCTTGTTCCTGCATGGGTATGCATATGGTCATGTGTTGGAGACACAATGAGGTCCATAGTGCTTCGGTCGGGCGAAAGCTAAACGCAGCCGGGCTCTGGGGCGCTGTGCGGCGAGCCTGCCTCGGTTTCTCGCCGCGGTGGCGGGGTGTCCGGCCGGGTTGAGACATGCAGCGCTGAATGGACTGGGACCACCGCGTTTCAGATTAACTTTTGCTCGTGCTCTAGAATCGCGCCGCAGGTTTCGAGCTAGGAGCTATCTATAGCGCACGGCACAAAGTGCGTAAGCGACCAATGGCCACCGGCTTAGCTACGTATGAATCTACACCTGCGCTCGCATGTTTCAGTTACTGACACGTGCGGTCGCAGAGGAATTGGCTCAAACCCAATGCTGTAATCCTGTATCAGCCGCTCCCTTAGTAACAAATCGCGCACAGTCAGCGTAACCGAGATGGTCTACATATTCAGAAACGCAAACAACATCACCTACCATGACTGCCTGGTGCATAGCCGGATTTTCATGGACAGCTTCCGCACCGACATAGCCCTGCGGTCTCTGTGCCCCACGCTCTACGTCGAGGGGCGAATCAAGCCGAGCCTCGTCGAGAAATCCACAAAAGCCCTGGCCCGACTGGCAATGCTCAAAGTCCTCCGAGGAGAGGCCGTCCTGTGCAACATGGTGGACGAGGACGAGGATGTGGCCACATCCTACTGGTATCTCCCCGAGAATCAGAAGGCTCGCCTCTCGCTGTTCCAGCACCTCAAGTACTGGGCGTACAAGATTGTGTTCACGGCCCAGATGGTGCTCGACCACCTGTTTGAGAGCAGCCCGTTCACCTCGAAGCAGTTCAAGGAGTTCTTCCACAGCCTGCACGCCTACGGCGGTGCCCACGGCACCCCTGAGCAGTACGAGAAGCTGGCCCACATGTCGTGGCACGAGCTGTCCGGGGCCCTGTACCCCCTCAAGGACACTGTGTACCTGCACATCCTCGGAGTGCGGGGAGGGACCCAGGGCAAAGGATACGGGGGAAAGCTCCTGAACTACGTGATCGAGACCAAAATGAAGGGCATCAAGCCGGCCGAGTTCCGCTGGGGCGACGCCCGGGCCGTCGGGCCGGCCAAAGTCAGCCTGTATGCGTCGCCGTTCCGGGAGAGCTTCTATCTCCGACACAAGTTCGTCACCATGAGGTCCTGGAGTACCACGCTGGACGATGGCACCGAGGTCAACATGCCGTTCATGGAGCGGCTGATCGACCCGAACGAGGGATCCATGGCATAGGTAGTTCGCACATAGTATTTATGAAGTTTTCACATCCGCCACGATGCGCGCCACCGCCACGACGCCACTCCAGCCGTGCTATCAGTTTCTCGCTGCGGGCTTCTTCTCACTTCAATCTCTCTCAACACTACTCGGGCTGAACAATTTTTCTCTACTGAACCGCCTCTTGTTGCCTCATCCTATTGCCATGAATTGGGACCTCACAGAGAGCGCACGCAGCCAAATTGATTCCGCGGACTCAGAGGACGGGCCCACGCTGAAATTCGAGGATCTGGGGCTGCTCGAAGTCCCAGAGGAGCTTATCGAGATTCTGGTCTCCTCGAGCGTCCGCAAGCTCAGCTTCAAGGGAAACGCTCTGACGACCCTCCCCGCCTCTGTGGCGGAGCTGAGCTCCCTGACGCTGCTAGACATTAGCCACAACCAGTTTTCCGAGCTCCCCGAGTGCGTGTGCGAGCTCGTGGACCTCGAGATCCTCGACCTGAGCTCGAACTTTCTCCAGACCCTCCCGCAGAAAATGTCGAGCCTGTCGCAGCTGCTTGCCGTCTCGCTCAAGGACAATCACATCGAGTACGTGCCGCCGGTTTTGGCTGACTTCCCCAACCTCACGGTCGTCGAGCTCGAGGCGAACCCCCTCGTGATGCCGCCCGTCGAGAACGCGGCCGAGGCAAGCGACCCAGAGTGGCTGACCGACTTTATTCTCGAAAACAGAGAGGTCCTGCTCGAGCACACCGAGTCCACGCACAACCAGACCCAGTGGGAGGACGCCCCTGACACCACGATCACCCGTGCAGCCAAGAGAATGGGGTTCGTGATGCGGCACGAGGACGCAAAGGACAGCAACGAGAGCCCGCCTGTCCCGCCCGAGTCTCGCGAGCTCGCCCCGTCGCCCATCCTCCCAAACTACAGCCCCACCTCCCAGAACGAGCCCAGCAAGCGCATCCTCTTTGCCCTCGCCCAGTTCGTCGACGTTTTTGAAAGGCTCAACAACGTAGAGTCTGCTGAAAAGGCCAACATCCAGATCGCCGAGCTTGCGACCATGCTCGAGAACATCACCTCCCCGTCCATTATCCAGGCCCAGTGCCTCAAAGCGATCGAGTCGGTGAGGCTCCTGCTCGCGCCACTGCTCACGTCGATGGAAGCCCTCATGAACAAGAACGACATCTGCCTCGTGAGGTCGCTGATCATGCAGACATTCCTCGCGCTCAACGAGCTTCACAACGCCTGGACCTATATGGTGGGCAATCAGCTGCGGCACATCAACTCCGCAGACTTTGCCGCGGCCGACGAACAGCTCTACAGCCAGCTCGAGAGTGCAACCACCTCGAGCCAGAGTGTTTTGTCGCTTTTGAACGAGACCATCGCCCGCAGCGCTCAAGCCACGGCTGCAGCCACAAGGAACGGGTCCCAATCGTCGCCCGTGTTGGCGGCCCGTGTTCGCGACCTCAGCAATGCGTGCATCACCGGGTTCGCAGCCACCTGTAAGCTGAAACTGGTCATTGAAAAACAGCCCAAGCTGGGGATCCCCGACCGCAAGCGGTTCTGGGATGACGTCAACGGGTTTTTGAAGGCAATCATCGCCATCCTTGCCGCTGCAAAACAGGCCATGGTCGATCTCCCACTGCTGGCCGAAGTGCGTCCAGAGATCGGGACCCTGGCAAAAGTGGCAAAGGAGATTCCCCCGTTGCTCGAGCAGAGCAGCTACAAACTAGCAATGACCGACACAAGTCCTCGCCACGCAGTACACCAGATGCCCTCAAAAATCGTCACTGCCGGTGCGGTGAGCCCCAGCATTCAACCACCCACCCCTCTAACGGCATCTCTCGGTACTGCCGCCCAAGCGATCATGTCGCCGGGATTGCAGCAGCAGTCCCCATTTTTCCAAGATGTCAAGTTTGATGCCTCAAACTGATCACCCTGGGTGCGAATTGTTTTTTGAAGAGTATGCAAGTCTGGTTCCTTGGCTGAGCCCCAGCGATCGAGGGCCACGTTCACGAAATCCAAGTTTTTCTACAGGTATAATGGCATCAGTCTTAGAATCTGTGCCCACATGCACCTGACCTCACTCACTCATCGCCGCGTTTTTCAATTGCTGTATTCTATAAACATTGTATTTATTTTATGTACGTTCATTGCTACATCCTATCATGATCGCCGTGCACATGAAAATGGCTGCTGTGCCGAGGTGGCTGAAGTGGCCAAGGGATGCCTTTCTCAGCTCGCTGCTGCGTCTTTGATGTATGGTCACCTATACTGGAAAACATGTATAGATAAATTATTCACTGACTGTCTGTCGAGCTGGAGCGTGGCAGCCATCTTACGAAAAATTGCCATTGCTCGCAGTGTAGGGTGAAAAATAGCCCTCAATCACAGCACCGGCCACTAAACAACTGCTAACTGCCGTCCACAAATGCTGACCTCGTTATCAGTGGTCGCAGTATTTCTGCCATTTTGCAGTGGCGGTGTGGCTGACATGGACCAAATAGAACCGAGCGTAGTATTTGTACTCATATGTGCGGGCCTTGTTTTCATGCTGATTCAAGGAGTTGCTCTTTTTTACAGTGGTTTGGTACCCTATAATAACTCACTGACCCAGAATGTCTACTCAATGTGTGTTTTGGCTCTCTGCAATGTGCAGTTTCTGTTTATTGGATGGTCGTTGATACACCGGCCAAACGAGAACAAAATATTTGGATCGTTAGTTGGGGGCTTCGGGAGCATGTTATTTCTGGATATGCCCGACGGATCAGACGTGAGAGCACTGGTACTGTACCTCTCCAAGGCATTGTTGACCCTCAGCTTTAGCGCAGTGAGTGCATCAGTCATGATCGGAGGACTCGCAGGCCGTGGAAAGTTTGTTCCCTCGCTGCTGTTTGTGCCAGTTTGGCTCACGTTCGTCTACGACCCGATCGCCTACTGGTGCTGGAACCCCCACGGCTGGAGCTACCGCATGGGGGCAATTGACTACGCTGGGGGCACCGCAATTCACTGCACTGCAGGAGTGACTGCTCTGGTGTATGCTTGGTTTCTGGGCCCTCGGTCTGAAGAGGCACGCCAGCACCTGTCCTCCAGCTACAGCGTGGTGGTTTTTGGAACATTTTTGTTATGGGTTGGCTGGTTTGGCTTCAATTGTGGAAGTGCTCTCGAGCCTAGCGTGCGGGCAGTGAACGCCCTCCTCAACACTCAAATCAGTGGCAGCGTCGGCGGCCTAACGTGGATGCTTCTGGACTACTCGTTTGACGGAACATGGTCCATTATCGGGTTCTGCTCGGGCGTGGTCGCAGGGCTGGTCTGCGTGACCCCCGGTGCCGCAATGGTGAGCTGCTGGAGCTCAGTCGTTTTTGGCATCTGCGGGAGCCTGGCATGCAACTTTGGAACCAAGATCAAGTTCCAGCTCGGGGTTGACGACGCACTCGATGTTTTCGCTGCTCACGGCATCGGGGGCTTCACAGGCTCGATCTTGACCGGCATATTTGCCCAGGGCGGGATGTGGGGTGGAAACCCTGGTGCAATAAAGGGTCACTGGATCCAGGTGGTATACCAGCTAATTAGTGCCAGTGCAATCGTCGCGTACACTTCTGGAATGTCCATGCTTATTTTGACAGTCTTTAAGATGCTGGGCATCAACCTTCGCATCACTGCTGAAGAGGAGTTTGTCGGTAATGACATATCTGAGCACGGAGAGGTCGGCAGAGCCGACGCAGATCTGATTCGCTGGGAGACGAGTAACTCTGCTCAGGCTGTTCGAAATGACACCTATTATAATCGCTACAAGCAAACGAATGTGAATGTGTCAATGATCCCAGATGTGGACGACAATCCCTTGCTGAACCGGCAGTGGATGAACTACGGTGGACTCGACCGAAGATGAGTTGCACACCTGTTTTTGACTCAAAATCAATGTTCTCGGTTTTCAGTAGCTCGGTGAAGCGAGTGGCGCTCGCCACCTTTCGGATAAATAGCTGTCGCCACGCCGCCACACTCATGAAATTTCACTACTTTATTCGGAGGCTGCATTGCAAAGGATGTGGCACAAGTTTTCAAACCAAGACTCAAGATGCTCCTGGATTCAAGCAGCAATTTATCCCCAAGCCAGGTAATTCCTTCAGATCTCACCAGTCGCAGCGTTTCGATGCAATTTACTCTCAGTTAAGCCCTGAGCAGCAGCAGGCAATTGAGTGCGCACCACCAGGTCTCGAAGTATCCAGTTCCTCCACTGCTCAGGTGAAAGCTCTCGAGAAGCAACGCCGTAAGCAAGAAAAGTTCGACAAGCTGTGTCGATACTGCATTGATAATAGCGAGGGCAGACTGAGACCCTTGATTGTACCCAGTTTCGATACAGAGACAGTGCCGCGGGGTAGCCAAGTATTCCTCGTCGTTGACGCTCATGACTTCCCCATGAGCCTTGATCGGAGCATTTTGGACAGCTTCGATCATGCCAATATCGTGGTAAATCGAACTGATCTAGTCGTTTCACACGTCAATCAGGTCAGCAGACTCAAAGACTATATATTGGAGCAGTCTCTCCAAGGGTTTCCGGCTTCACGACTATTTATTACATCTGCCACCAAGGGCTGGGGGTTGCCACAACTCAAGCAAGCCCTAGCAAGAGACAATTGGTTCATTGGAAAGACCAACACAGGAAAGACTAGTCTGGTACAAGCCCTGTGCGAGCAAGAGGAGATCTCCTGGCCGGTTCCGTTCACCACCCAGGAAGCCCAAAAACACGAGGTATCCCCCAACAAAGCACTATGGGACACTCCCTCACTTCCTGAGGCTGGCAATGATGGAAAGGGCATCTTCAGCTTGATTGATCCCAAACACATCCGTGCCGTTTCTGCTGGAAAGAAGCATCTGTCCAAGAAAAACCAATATAATATCAAGAGCTCGGTGGCGAAACCTGGGCAGACGATTTCTGTAGCTGGTCTGGTCGGTCTCGAGCTCCCAAAAGTAGCCGCAAGGGGCAACTCTGTACACGTGTGGGCACTTTATGGAGGGTCAGGCGCCCAAACGACCCGTGCAGTCAACAACGTTGTTAAGATACCAGAACTCTGTGAGAGCTCTGATCCCGTCCATCAAGGATGGACTTTGACGCACAACAACGAGCCGCTCGAGCAGGTTTGCAACGCAGACATATCTCCCGCGTCCGACGCCACAGTGGTGGTGCGAGGTCTTGGGCCCCTGAACATCCGGTCATTTGGGAAATTTTCAGAGCCATTCATTGCCAAGGTGTGGGCAAAGCCAGGCGTCGAAGTGGGAAAACGAACTTGGACGCTTCCCTGGCTAGCCAAGCGGCGGTCCACGAGGCAAAAAGAGAAACATCTGAAAGAACAAGGACCCGTTACTTTTATGTAAATAATATCTACGTAGCATCTACACAGTCGCCTCACCGACTTCTGCATATAATCGGCCTCACACTTGAGACCCTAAATTACCTAAGCAGGCTGCTACTTTCCATGATCTGCAAGCGCTGTCGGCTGCCTGTGGTTGCGCACAAGTCCCTCACCAACCTGAACCAGAGCCAGTTGGGCTTCATCAACCGCGAGGACGCCATTGACGATATCCAGAGCACCGTGTTCTGCGGCCCCGAGGATGCAAGCTTCATTGTCCTCAGCGAGTCGATTGCGGGGCTCAATCCGCTCTATCAGAGCCCAAGCGAGTCACAGGTTGGCAAGGAGGATAGCATAGAGAATCTTTTTGAGTACATTAGTGCCAAAACTGACCTGAACTTGCCGCTTTGCCAGGAGTGTGCAGAGTCGGTTCGAACTGGCCTAAAGGAGCAGTACGATGAGACGTGTGCCGAGCGAGACGCCTATTTTGGTTTTCTGAATAAAATCAAGGATGACCCGCAGCCGCAAAGCTCCGAGATTGAGAGCCTGCTGCAGCAGATCAAGAAGCTGGAAAAGGAGAATGAGAACGCACTGAAAGAGCTCGAGAGTGCCGAAAAAGAGCAAGAAAAGGCTCAGGAGGAGCTCGAGAAGGCGCAGCAGGAGGCCGCAGCCACACAAGAGGAGGACAAGGAGCTGTACACTGCCCGCAACGAGGCTGAGATCGAGTATGCCCAAATTGAGACCGAACGCAGCAGGCTCCAGGCGATCTCGGCATACCAGCGAATGCAATTGCAGCGTCTGCAGCGTGCAAATGTGTGGATGGACGTTTTCTCGATCGGGGTGGATGGCCAGATCGCCACCATCAACGGTCTCCGCTTGGGGAGGCTCAAGGAAAAGAAAGTCGAGTGGCCCGAGATCAATGCCGCGTGGGGCCAGGCGCTGCTGCTACTAGCTACCGTGATTTCGAGGCTGGAGATCCCCCTGCCCGAGTACAAGCTGCGTCCTCTGGGGAGCATGAGCAGAATCGACAAGATAGAGCTCGACGAGGAGGGCCGGCCATCGTCGAGGACGCAGACGCTCGAGCTCTACTCGCGAGGCGACACCAGCTTCCCGCTGATTCTCGGGAGCTCAAAGCTCGACGCTGCCATGGCGGCGTTCCTCGACATTCTGAGGCGGGTAGGCAAGTTTGTCGAGGAATCGGAGCCCACCTTGCACATCCCCTACTACATTGACAAGGAAGTGATTGGCGGATACTCTATCCTATACTCGCAGACATCGAATAAAGAGTGGACCCAAGCGTGCCGTCACGTTCTCACCGACGCCCGATGGATATTAAGCTACGTTTCCACCCGAAGTTGAACCACAACTACATAATGGTATATATTTATTTATATTTATTGGTTTCCCACCTATCCACCTCGCATCGCTTCCCTCGCTTAGTCACCAAAGGACGGTAAGGTGCGAGGCCACCGTCAGCTTACTACATGTCCCTTGGTTCCCTGAGTAGTGAGTTTCTGGGGTACTTTGAGCGCGACCAGTACGACGATGCGGTCGGCCTGCTGCCCAAGATCAAATTGGAATTGGCAAAGTTCGGGCTGCTGGAGCCGACCTCGAAATTCGAGCAAAGCGACCTGCTAGCGGCTCGCCAGATCCTCGAGCTCGGCGTTTTGGCCCTCATCCACGCCGGCGCCTCTTCCGACAAAATCACCCGGCTCATTGCCGAGGTCCGCCCCTACTACGCGCCGCAACTCGGTCTCCCAGTGTCTTCTGAAGAGACAAAGATTGTCGCTTTAGATCTGCTGTTGATGCTGGCCACCAACGAGATCACCGAGTTCCACAGTGCGCTGGAGTCGCTCAAAGAGGACATGGATGACAAGTATATCCAGTACCCCATCAAGCTCGAGCGCTGGCTCATGGAGGGGGCCTACGATCTGGCGTGGCAAGCCGTGACGGAGAAGTCGCAGTTCCCTGCCCCAGAATTCGCTATTTTGACTCAGAGCCTCCAGTCGACTATCCGCAACGAGATCGCCTTCTCGTCAGAGAAGGCCTACGGCTCGCTGCCGGCCGCCAACGCAAAGCACCTGCTGTTCTTCAACTCTGACCACGAGTTTGTCGAATTTGCACAGTCGCGCAACTGGGAGATCAAGAACAGCACCGTGTTCTTCCCCTCAGCCGCCACTGCCGATCCAGAGGACGACGAGGGCACTGAGGATGTACTCATCAAGAATCTATTGAGTTACGCCTCTCAGATCGAGACTATTGTCTAATTTATTGCATACGGCCTGTTAATGTAGCGCTCTTGCTCGCGAGCTATTGAATTATGTATAACTAGTTCGTGTGAATAGTACTGAAATTAGCTTGGACGCCCTCGCTTTCGGGAGCGCTCCGTTTGAGATGTGAGATGTCCGGGAGGTCGACGTGTTTGTTCAGCAGTGCCAGAGCCTTGGATCCCTTGACCCATAGTGCCTGGGTCTGCGGCAACGCAGGAGTGATCTCCAGCAGTTCAACGATGCGCTTGACTGCGATCTGCAGTTCGTCAGGGTCCACTTTCTGGGTGTGGGCGAGCTGCGTGCAGACTTGCGACAGGCACACGAGCATCGCTGCATTCATGGACGGGTCGTCTGGGACCTTGGCAAGACGAGGAAGCAGGTGGAAAACCGGCGTGTACTGTCCCACATTGCCGACCATCTGCACTGTGGCCTCGGCAAACCTGTCAGAGGCTAGAGCCTCGTCGACGAGCTCGTCAAACCGTTCCCAGCTGGCGATCTTCTTGGCACACTCCTCCACTCGCGACAAGTTGCGCAGCAAATAAATAGTTTGAAGGTCGGCGTCGTCGCTGCCGAGGTACTCCAGCGCGAGATCAAGCATGCTGGGCCACTTTTTCAGGGCTGTGTGCATGTCCTGCTGCCGGGCAGACAGGTTTGTCGCAATAATGAAAAAGGCGGGCGACGGCTCGGCCTCGATATCCTGGACGGTGGGGAACCCGAAATTCGAGTGGCTGGTGATGTTTCCGATGATTTGTACTGCGTCGTCGACATCTTGTAGCTCAACTGCGTAGTGGTAGATCTTTGGAAAATTGCTGATGATCTGGGGGTTGATCTCGAGGCTCTCGTCGACCAGCAAAAATTCAATGAATCCATCGAGCACCAGCTTGATCTTTTTCTTTTCAGGTACCTCGTCGAGGTCGCCTTCCTCTGCCAACACCCGCAAGAGCAGCTTGGCTGTGTGACGCGTGTCTGTGGCGGATTCGCTCGCTAACAATGCACGCGCCACATCGTCGAACTTGCCCAGCAGTTTGTCGCAGCCGTCAGCGTTCCCAACGCAAAAATTGTACAGCACGCTGAGACTGAGTGTGTCGGGGCGCAGGAGTTTGAGCAGCAGCGGCGACTTTGCCAAAACGTCTTGGTTTTTCTTGTTGTTTGCCACGGCATTTCCAAGGACCCGCAGCCGAGTGGGGTCGTCCAGAGTCGCATCAGAACACAATTCGGGCATCAAGTCTGCCAGCCATTCGTTCGACTCGGAGCTGCGGGCTCTTTCGAGGATCTCATCCCAATTTTTAGACATGACTAAGTAGGAGCGTCCAGTAGCTTTATACACCGAATCAACGTTCCACAGTTTTCTAGAATAGTTTTACGTACCCGCACCTATTTCAACTAGATCACGCTTGATCCAGGTCGCATGTCGCGACCGTCAACGCTAATTAGCTAAGCGAGCTTCATCCACGTTACCATGACCAAAGCCACCGAGACCTACACGTTTCTTGGTGCTCTCGCAGCTATTTGGATTGCGTTAATGCTTGGTATTATCCCAGTGAGCCCCATCGTGCGCTCTGAGATTGTGCCGCTGCTCCCTTTTTGGGCTCTGGTCTCATTCGGAGCGTACGCACTCGGCACTTTGGGCTACGACGTGCTCACATTCAACGACAAGCCTGAAAAATACCGTGAGCTCATGCAGCAGATTGAGACTGCCAAGGTCGACTTGAAGGCCAAGCACGTCCTGTGAGCGTATCTAGCTATTAGACCGTTTATATAAACAAACCTCTAGCAAGCATAGTTTATTTGTGAGCCTTGTTCCACTTTACCGCATCCTCGAACCGCACGCCGGTGCCGCCAAAAATGTCGAGTGCCGATCCAAATGTCAGGTCGACTCTTCCGTGGCTAATCTTGTTGACCAGCTCGAGATCCTCGAGGGATCGGCCGCCACCAGCGTACACAACTGGGATCGGCGACCATTCTGCCAGCTTCTCGACGAGCTTCTCGTCGATCCCGCGACAGAGACCCTCGACGTCTGCAGCATGCACGAGGAACTCCGAGCAGTGCGCAGCCAGCTCTTTGATATTCATCTCGGTGAGCTCAAAGTTGGTGAGACGCTGCCATCTGTCCATGGCGACGACCCAGCCGTCTCCTTTGGAGCGGCAGCTGAGGTCGATAACCAGTCTCTCGGGGCCGACCAGTCGCTCGAGAGCTGCGAGCCTGTCCCAACTGAGGTCGCCGCCAGGAAATAAATACGAGGTCACAATCACCTTTGAAGCCCCTTTGGCGATCCATTCAGATGCGTTCTCGTCAGTGATGCCTCCTCCGACCTGAAGGTAGCCTGGCCACACACTGAGAGCCTCTTCAGCAGCGTCGTCGCAGCCTGGCCCCAATTTAATTATATGAGATCTCTGTACGTCGTTAGCCCGATATAGCTCGGCAAAGTACGAGCTCGGGTGTGTAGACACATGGTTGGTGCGAAGAGCCGATTCGTCGTTACTGAGCGATCCACCCACAATTTGTTTGACTTTTCCCCCGTGGATATCGATACAGCCTGTGAACTGAGTCATGTGCAGAGGAAAGTTTCACTGGGCAATTTTCTCACGTGATAAAACTTTTATGGAGGAGCTTTTGAGGAAGCAATTTGAGGCACAATTCGGGACAGAATGGAGCCAACCGGTTGTACCGACCGCAAACACAGAGGAAAGTAATGCTGAGGCCCCTGATTCCTCTTTGCAAGCTTCAGAAAGCGAGAGCGAGGCCGCTAGCGACGAAAGCGGATCAGAGGGTCCCATTGTAGTTAGACATGCTGAGGTGCAAGTGGACAAGACCCAGCAAAAGCATCGGAGACAGTTCATGAAGTCGACAGCCCCGAAAGAGCCCAGCAATGTCGAGCACAAACCCAAGGAAACTGAGGAAGATCTAAAGGAGGACTACGAGCTACAAAGGCTAATAGAGGAATCAGAGATCCTGAAAAATGCCAGAGACTACTCTGGTGCCGATATAAGTTTCGGAGACCCGATGGAGCAGGTCGGCAAGGCTAGGCTCAAGATCATGGAGAAGCGTCTCGAGGACGCAGGAGCTAAAAAGAGGAAAGCCAACATCCCCATGAACATTGCGAAAGGCATGAAGGCCAAGCAGAGCGAGCGAGCTGCGAAATACAAAGAGTACGCTCGAGATGCGGGAATCGTAACTGCAAAAGACAAGAAGGTCAAAAAGGAGGTCAAGCGGGACAGAGGACTGAAAATTAATAGCATTGGCCGCTCGTCGGCCCACGGTGTGCACCTTTCGAAGGATGAAATTGCCAGGGTCCAGAGAAAAGGCAAGAAGTTCAAGAGATAACTATTTATTTAGCACGGTTCTCAGCTACCTCACTAAGGTGCAGCTATGCTAGACTATCTTAGACTATTCGATGCATCTATTAAAAGCTATCTTCGAAATCGCCGCATAGCGAGATCAAGTCTGAGGGAGAAGCCTCCAGACCACCTCGAGTATGCAGCTGCAGGTCTACTGCATAGGCGACTCACTGTGCAGGATAAAGCCATTGCGCAATTGACTGCCATCCTGTACAACGAGAAACCGACACTCGGCTCGAGCTCGAGCCTACATTTCAGCAAATCCACCCTTACCTAAGCCCCCATTACCTTAACTAATCCACACTCACCTACCCCAGATATGAGCACCGTGGACCAGGCGTTCGTCAAGGCTATCAGCACGATCAAAGCATTGACTCGCAGCCCCAATGCGCTGGGGAAGCCTCCTGTGGAAAATCGGACCACCCTGTACGGGCTCTACAAACAGGCCACCGAGGGTAATGTTCAGGGCATCATGCCACGACCGACCGGAGACAGCCCGCAAGACCGAGCAAATATGCGGAAATGGGACGCCTGGAAGGAGCAAGAAGGCCTCAGCAGAACCGAGGCCAAGCTAAAGTACATTGAGTATCTACTTGAGACGATGAAAAGTGTCAGCGTCCAGAGTGAGCAGAGCGAGGCCCTGCTGGGGCAGCTCGAATCGATATATTTATCTGCCCGCGACGGGGTCCCCCTGCCGGCCCAGCCGCAGCACAATCGCACATACAGCACGAACTCGAGCGAGTACGGCCAGTTCCTAAGGCGGCCCACGTACTCGGAGTTTGGGCTCAGCCAGGGCGACAGAATGTCCGCCGTTGACAGCTACTCGGTCGCAGGCGATGTCCCGGCCCCTGCAGCGCCCGCCGCGGGCCAGCCCGGGGGGATGTACTACAGTGACGCACAAAACTGGCAGAGCAATGTGGCATGGCAGCTCGAGACCATCTCCGAGGAGATCAACAGCATTCGCCACAGGTACGAGCCCAAGAAGGAGACCCCGAAAAAAGAAAACTCGGACGTTGTGGAGTACATCCTGCACCTGCTGTCGGTAGCGTCCAGCAAAGTTCGGGCGGTCGTGGTGCGGGCCCTCGTCGACACCGGCGTGCTGCTCATGATCTTGGTCTTCATTCGGTTCGTGCGGGGCTCGCCAAAGGTCATGGCTCGCATCCCCGCAACCAGGCGGTTCTTTACGATACTCGGGAACCTCATAGCGGTCATGCTGCGGGAAGTGGGCTTTGACATCAGACAGATCACCGTATCTCCCTCCTAGAACTTGATCACTAAAACGTAGAGCTTGATTAATGCATTAGTCCCCCGTTCTGTCTTTGCCGCTAACGTTGATGAGTGCGGAGGTTGACATTAGACGACTCACCCTGTCTCCTTCTAGAGCTCGATTGTCAGCACTGGTCGACGGTTAACGTACATAGCTTGTTAGTCCTCCATTTCCGTGTCTTCGTCGCTGATGACCTCCAGAGTGCGATGGTGAGGCTGCACCTCGTCCTCGTCGACGGGCTCGGCACTCGATGGAGCACTCGGACGCTGCAGCTCCCAGAACGCCGCAACCTCCTCACTCTCAGCCTGCCACTCTCGCGAACAGTACGGGCAGCGGGCGTTGGTCTGGACCCATTCGCGAATGCAATGGGTGTGAAAGGGGTGCCCACACACGCCCCACGCTACCGTGCACTGGCTGACCTTGTCATTGTCCAAGCTGTCAGTGTCCTGGCACCCATGACATATCTCGAATAGGCTCTCTCTGCACACTCCGCAAATTTCTGACCCATCCTTGTAATGCCACACCCCCAGAGGGTAGTATTCCAGAACCTTGACATCTATTGGCTTAATTTCAGAAGGCTTCCCCTTTTTCCACAGGCTTGGTGCCTTCTGCTCATGGGGATGAGGTCGAGAAAACCGGGCTCGCACGAACTCTGAAACTTCGGTATCGGGCAGGCGGGGAGTCTTGTCCAACGGCCGAAGTTCTAAATCGATTCTGATCTGAGGATTCGTGTAGGCAATGTCTCCTTTTAGCTCATTCAAGAAGGACATTACTAAGTAGGCGAGATAACTAGGGATTTTGGGGTTGAGAGGTTATCAATTTATATAATTTTTATAATGCTCTAGATAGGATCATTTTCTCAATTCATCGAGGGGAGCTCGATATCGTCCATCCCCTGGGGCTCTGAATCCACTCTGAAAAACACCCACATCCACCGCCTGAGCAGCTCCAGAACCTGGAGACTGAAGATGCGGTACTCAGACGGCTTGTGGAAGAGCCATGCGAACCTCAGGCAAGCGTCGATCGTCGCCGCTGCGTAGTACGACCACACTGGGAATTTATGGGGCCTGCTCATGCCCACGCTCAGATTCCAGTCGTACTTGAGATCCCAAAACAGCGAGTACAGTGCGCTCACGGTGAGAGCGTAGGGAATGTACGCACTCAGAGCCGGGTTGTGGAGCATTTGGATGCGAAGCGAGTTGGGGATGTTGGACACAAAGTACTTGAGCAGGTTGAACAGGTGCTGCTTTTGGCGAGTGCGGCGAAAATCAATGAAGCACTGCTTCATGCGAATACCAATAGGCAGCGACGCCGTCAGTAGTACGAATGGATGGGCGTTCTGCGTCCGATCCAGCTGCTGTCCGCTCCAGGTCAAGCTGATACCCAGGGCCAAGTCGGTCAGAACCGAGGCATACGATACCATGCAATCGCTGATGAGCACATCGCCTAGCCTGTGGTCGACGCTGAGTCCGCCAACAGCGATTCGCCGAAAAAGTCGCCGAAACTGGGGAACTGCAAACAGGTGTGCCACCACTGCAAAGAAGCCAGCCCACGAGATAAAGTCACCGATTCTCTGTACCAACAAAACATGTGCGAGGGACGCAACCACCACGATGGCGGCCAATCGCGTGGCGCTCCAGGTCACTCTGCGGGCCAAAATACGAGGGCTGTGGTCGCTGGGCCCAAACGCACGGTTCAGGTCCACACCGAACTGTGCCAAACCGTACAAACATGATGCGTAGCCATAAATTCCTAGAACCACTAGAGCTGCCACTCTCAGCGGGAGCATATCTACTTATAAGTTACGTCTAGAAATGAGCGAGAACTATGTTAGCAAGACGTTCAGAATTTTCAGTGTGTTTGGCTATTGTCAATCGTCACGCAGGATCCGTTTGGGGCGACAACTTGTCATCATTCGACTTACATTTTAGGTGTGAAGAAATCCAGGGCCAGATTCGCTATATACCCTTGATGACTAATAGACTCAGAGCCCTAGCTCGGTTGGTGCTCTGAAGCGAATTCGAATTTTTGCGAGACCAATTTTTAGGCTCGGCGACTTGGGTGCCGAGAACAGTCAATTGACGAGTGTAGACTGATTTCTTGGTGGGCCATTGTGGGTGTAGTGACTCAAATCACGCCGCTTTGACATACCCAAACCTCTGCATGCACGCCTCGAGGCTGGCGAGTACGGAGCTCCAGCAAGAATCCACCGTTTGAATAATTGAATTAGCCCGTAACCCGGCATAGACGTTCTGCATGCCCTTCCTACAAATGCGTCACATGGCGTCGCCGCCACAGGCACATGATTCGCAACCTACTTAAGCTCAATCCACTGTACTCTTCTCGAACAATGTCGCTCATATCGTGCTCTGGAGCCACAGCTGACCAGTACGCCAAAAACACTCTGAGCGAGTCTGATGTCGACCCCAGCCCCGAGAAGCAGTTTCGAAGCTGGTTCGACCAGGCCGTCGAGGCCAAAATCCCCATTCCCGAGGCCATGAACCTGGCCACTGCAGAACTTCCGTCCGGCCGAGTTAGCAACCGCACGGTGCTCATGAAAGAGCTGGACGCTAAGGGAAACGTCGTCTGCTACTCCAATTGGTCCACCAGCCGCAAAGCCCATGATTTGTCTACTAATCCTTGGGTTTCTGTCACTTTCTTTTGGAAAGAGCTCGAGAGGCAGGTGCGAGTGGAGGGAAAAGCCCGTCTGATGACCCCCGAGGAGAGCCAGGCCTACTTTGACACTCGCCCTCGGAGATCTCGCCTGTCGGCGTGGTCCTCTCCCCAGAGCGAAAAAATCCCAGATCGGGACTATCTAGAAAAGAAGATCGAGGAGACTGACGAGCGGTTCGAGGGCAAGGAGAAGTTCCCTGTCCCACCGTTCTGGGGAGGTCTCGAGATCCACCCGGAGCACTGGGAGTTTTGGCAGGGCCGTCCCAACCGTATCCACGACCGTATCGTGTACGACCGTGACGGATCTGGCTGGAAGATTTCGCGTATTGCTCCTTGAGCACCGCTGTGGATTAGTGCTGTTTCACTAGGTCTAGGTAATTGCTATTGTAATTATTGAACTTAATGCTGCCGAACGGCCCACAATTCGTGCAATCTAATCGAGCACTGTGCATGGTAGCGGACTAACCCTAGTTCACTAGATCTAGCTAGTAATTCCTATTGACGGTAACTATTGAGCGGCAACAGACGGTAATTTACGTACTTGCCGTCCAACTAATTACTGTTGAAGCGATATCAATTCGTAATTTCAAATCACTGCACCGGATCTGGCGGGTCACGTGAACACTCACGTGACTAGCGGTTTATTAGCAGTAGAATTGTGGTCTCGACGCAATGTTCAGGCAAACGTTCAAGACAACATTCCGTCGCAGTTTTCGCCCGTTCCAGGCCAGATTCAGGTCTACCGCTCCGCCCAAAAAAGGTAGCCTGAAGGAGCTGGCGTCAAAGTACGGATGGGTCGCTACTGGAACTTATGTTGCTCTGTGTGCGATAGATCTGCCGATCTTTTACGCAATTGTTCACTTTGCCGGCCCAGAAAAAATCCTGGATGCCGAATTGAAGATCCGTGGCTGGGTCGGAGCGTCTACTGAGAAGGAGGACACATACCTGAGCAAGGCCATGAGCTCGAACAAGGGACGATTCATGGCCGAGTTCGGGGTCGCCTACATTCTGCACAAGCTGTTCCTTGTTGTGCGGGTCCCGGTCACGGTTGCGATCACCCCAAAGATTGCGTCGACGCTCGGGCAATGGGGGTTCAACGTCGCCAAGGGCCTTCCCACCGTCGACAAGGCCAAGCTGGCGAGCAAAGTCGAGCAGCGCACTGGCTATACCCCCAACATGCTCAAAAGCTCTGCTGAGAACGCCTCCTCGAAGGCTGCCTCGAAAGCTGGCGAGGCAGCGTCCAAGAGTTCAGAAGCCGCAAACAAGGCCGTCAACGCCAACCCCAAGAAGAGCCTCGAGAATATGGGCAGGCCACCCACCAAGAGAAACAAGTGGTTCTCGTGGTTCATGTAAATACAATGCAGTGTTAATAGTATTATGCACTATGAATTGATAGCAGCTGCGTATATACAATACTTTTAGCGGGACAGTTACTGCTTGTACTCATTCTCGATCAGCTTGGCGATGGTCTGGAGCTGAATATTAGAGGTGCCCTCGTAAATAGTACCGATCTTGGAGTCGCGGAAGAACTTCTCGAGGTTCTCCTCGCGGGTGAAGCCGACACCACCCATCCAGTCCACAGCAGCGGACGCAGTCTTCTGGGCGATCACTGAGCAGTAGTACTTGGCCATGGCGGCCTCCTTGGTGAAGTTGTGGCCCTCCTCCTTGAGACGGGCGGCGTTGTAGAGCAGCAGGCGGGCGGCCTCGATCTCAGTCGCAGTCTGGGCGATCTGGAACTGCATGCCCTGGAAGGACCCAATGGGCTTGCCGAACTGCTTGCGGTCGTTGACGGCGTAGCCAACGGCACGGGAGAATGCACCCTGGGCCAGGCCGACCATCTGGGCGGCGATACCGATGCGGCCCTCGTTGAGGCACTCGATGGCGATCTTGTAGCCCTTGCCGACCTCGCCAAGCACGTTCTCCTTGGGGACGAACACGTCGTCGAGGTTGATCACGCAGGTCGACGACGCACGGATACCGAGCTTCTTCTCCTTCTTGGCGATCTCGATGCCCATGTCCTTGTCGACGATGAACGCAGTGATGCCCTTGTAGCCCTTGGATGGGTCGACGTTGGCCATGACGATGAACACGTCGGCCTCGTACGAGTTGGTGATCCACATCTTGGAGCCGTTCAGAACGTAGCCGTCGCCCTTGGGCTCGGCCTTGGTCTTGAGGGCGAATGCGTCGGAGCCCGCTCCAGCCTCAGACAGCGCGAACGAGCCGAGGCTGCCGCTAGCGAGGCGGGGAAGATAGCGGGCCTTGAGGTCGTCGCTGCCCCAGGTGCGCACGCACGTGTTCACGAGGGTGTTGTGCACGTCGTTCATGACCGAGACGCTGGGATCGACCTTGGCGAGCTCCTCAACTACCAAAATTGCCGAGGTGAACGACGCACCGGCACCGCCCAACTCCTCAGGGGTCTCGATGCCCATCAGGCCGTTCTCAAACATGGCCTCGATGATGCTGGGGTCCATGTTTTCGTTCTCGTCCATCTCGCGCACTTTGGGGCCGACGACTTGCTCGGCAAACTGGGCGACCGACTCGCGAAACATGTTCTCCTCATCAGAGAAGGTATTGAGACTCGAGACGCTGCGCACGAGCCGCAGGGGCTGGACGGCAGGGACTCGCGCACGGAGGAGGTTCTTGCAAAGTGCAGATCGAAGCATGCCAAAGTGCGGGGGAGTGCACTATTTAGCGCTGCGCCCTAACCCCCCATGTGAAGGGGAAACTCTGGGGAAGCTGTTGGCCGTGCATATTTCGGTGGCGCTAAGGGGCGAAATGCGGTGCAGTCAGATTTGCCGAGGTTGGGACGACGCCAGAACTACCACTGCCTGCTTGTACATCGAACTGCCTGGCCGTCGTCTTCCTCCGAGCACTGACCGCGTATTGTCTTCTTCATTGCGCCCCAGATGACCCTCGCCGGGTATAGATGGCTATAGACACCGCTGGCAAACCCTCGAGGATCCGCACAAAAAATTTTCCCGTCGGTCGTGTGCCACGCTGGAGACCGTATGGGGTGTCGTTTAGCCACTGGCCGCAGTTTGGTGGCTTGACCTCACGAGAGAGCCGGAAAAACTCGTGAAAAAAATTATTCCTCGCTTCAATTAGAGTGCAAAAGGTCAGCTCCCTGCTTTCTCGCTCTCTGAGGCCGTATTCGCGCGGCTGTGGTTTTCGTCTGTACGCACAGATGTGGCAAGACCAAGCTGCAGCATACTTCTTCGCCGACACGATTCCTCGGGGCCCAGGTCGTGCTTGGGAGGGTATCTTCGTAGCCTTGCGGGCACGGAGCATGTTCGGAATTACACAGAGACGCACCGCTGCTCCAAGTCAAGTTCTGGCTTGCATGTGAACAGTGTTTAGAACGTAGAGCAGATCACGGTGCAGATTGAACACTAACTAGCTTTTGCAAAGTAGACTACATAATATACTGCTAATTGATTCAGGTTTGAGCGCCTCAAGATTCCATTGAGAAGGAATTCATGATGCACCTAATGGAAAGATGAACTAGCCCACAAGCCATTACAACGTGCAGCGTTCATATATCACATTGGTCAATGGGGTGCATTTCTGTTGAGCCAAATCGGATGCACACAGACACACACGAGGCAAGCTCCGCACCCGGCCCCGCCCCGACTTGCAGGAGCTTTGCAATCTTGCAGACTGCGCGAGCTTCACGCTGTCTTATCCTTAGCTGAGCCCGGGCGCTCCGTCAAGGTGATTTCGAAGCATAATCAAGAGGCTCAGGCGGACAAGTCGTGAGGATTTGACTGACACTAGATTATCCATGGTAGTCATTTGCAAGCCGCTAGAGTACGTCACAACCCAATGAACAGCTCACAGCGTGACTAGTCCAGCGTGCCGGTTCAGCTTTCGTGAATGAAGATTGGTACCAAAGTTCATAGCGCATCCCCGCCAATAAACAGAGATAGCGGAACTTTTCAAAAATGCATACTCTGCAGTTTCACGCATGACAGTACATATGACTGCATATAGATGCGCCCGTGATCAGGTCGACAAGCCAGTGTAATAGGGAAAACGACTTCGATATAGCGAGCAACTGGACCAATGACTTGATCTGGAGCACCTTCACACTCATTCGACTCTCATACCATGCTCCTGTGACAAGTAGCGTTATCAGGCGTGAAGCACTCAGAGCTGGGTTGTATCTTGAACTCACCTCGTTCTCGAGAAGAGCCCGGTGTCCAGACTTCACCCTACAGCTACAGGATCAGCTCTCCAAAGTCGACGCCCAGACTCTTGAGGTTCCAACGTCAATTCTGCATGGTTAAGTCACATGATGTTGCTAACGATCTCAGTCACCCCATCGTAGACTACAAGTACCATCGCTGTATACTAGAACAAACATGCACATGCCTAATGCCCATAAGCCTACAGATCCTCACTCGGAGGCTACGCGAGACAACGCAGCGGCTAGCGGCGAGCCAGTGAAAGGAAAGAAGGTTCTTTTCAACAAAACCGGTGATTCCAGTGTCCTAGAGTACGTAGACTTTGAATTTCCAGCCCCAGGGCCGAGCGAAGTACGAGTGAAGGTCGAAGCGATTGGGCTTGATTTCATTGACATTTACTATAGAACCGGTTACTACAAAGTCCAGAGCTATCCATCTGGGCTCTCATCCGAGGGTGCTGGTGTAATTGAGTCTGTTGGCTCTGAGGTTAGTGATTTCAAGCCTGGCGATCGAGTAGCTTACTGCGTGGGCCCTCAGGGTGCCTATGCCGACTGGTACGTGTGCCCTGCGGAGAAACTGATCCGTCTTCCGGAGAATATTTCATTCGAAGTTGCTGCAGCCAGTTTGTTGAGGGGTATGACAGTGCAATACCTGTTCCGCCAGACTTATAAACTGCAAAAGGACGATGTAATTCTGTTACACGCTGCAGCTGGTGGTCTTGGTCTGATCGCCCTGCAGTGGGCCAAGACTCTGGGGGTAAAAGTCATCGGGACCACCTCTACTGACCACAAGGCCCAGGTGGCTAGAGAGAAGGGCGCTTGGGAAATCATCAACTACAAGCACGAGAACATTGTCGAGCGTGTCAAGGAATTGACGAACGGAAAAAAGCTCAAGGTAGTGTACGACTCAGTTGGTAAGGATACGTGGGAGACGTCACTCGATTGCTTGGCTCCTCGGGGGCTTATGGTCAGCTTTGGAAATGTTTCTGGAGCCGTAACTGGTGTTAATTTGAGTATTCTGGCATCCAAAGGCTCCCTCTATCTCACTCGTCCAAGACTTATAGGGTACGCTACCGACCAAAAGACTTCCCAAGCTATGGCTGACGAGCTGTTCGATTTGATCTTGTCGGGAAAGATTGAAATTGAAATCAACCAGCGCTACAGCCTCAAGGACGTCGCAGCGGCTCAGGATAGCCTGCAATCAGGCAAAACCATAGGAAGCACTGTACTGTTTCCTGATGAACTAGCGCGTAATTATGAGATTGTGAGGTGCGGCTCGTAACTACGAAAAGCGGTTCATGAAGTCTCTGAAAAGTCAGAGGATGGCCAAAACCAAATATAACACACGTAATATTGAAGTGGGTATATAGTAAACCGTTTTCATTCTCAATACTTAGTGATTGCATCGATGTTCTCGTGCTGCCCACGCAGCGGATAGCATAGTCTTGTGGACAAAAACATCTTTGCTTGTTTCGAAACACAGTTCTGCTAGGAGTCTCGATATATAGACATGCAGGGATCTGCAGAACTGTACGTTGGGGTTGCATACTGGTGCATTCGTGGCAAGAGTAACATGAAGTGGCTGCTCGTGAGTCATTACTTTGGGGGTGCTTCGATAAGGTGATGTGCTCAGGGGGGTTGAGAGCGGATGCAGATTGTACCACGCCTTCGTTTGCCCTCCTCTCTAGTTCAGATCTATGATCAATTAATGTATCCCCCACTGGAAATACAACTCCACTCAGCTCACTCAAGTCTAGTAACGGTTAACGAGCAATACCTGACACTAATCTCCGGGCTTAGTGAAATCAGCTCCTCAATTACTCCACATTGATTATGCAACGTCTGTACAGTGTGTCACATGATATTGCTTATGATCTCGATCTCAGTCACCTCATCGAGACTATAAATATCGTCGCTGTAAACCAAAACGAACATGCACTTGCCCCATCTCCATAAGCATACAGATTCTCATCCCGAGTCTCACGAGGCTACGCCCACCAGCACACAACCCAATGGGGACTCTGTTAAAGGAAAGAAGGTCGTCTTTAACAAGACAGGCGATTCCAGCGTCTTGGAGTACGTAGACTTTGAATTCCCCCCTCCAGGCTCGAACGAAGTACGAGTTAAAGTGGAGGCAATTGGGCTCAATTTTATTGACATTTACTTCAGAACTGGGCTCTACAAAGTCCCGAGCTTTCCTGCTGGGCTCTCCACCGAGGGTGCAGGTGTAATTGAGTCTGTTGGGCCCGGTGTCACCGATTTCAAGCCTGGCGATCGAGTGGCATACTGCCTCGGGCCACAAGGTGCGTATGCCGAGTGGTACCTGTGCCCCGCAACTAAACTGATCCGCCTTCCGAAGAACATCTCGTTTGAGGTTGCTGCAGCTGGTCTACTGAAAGGTCTCACCGTGCAGTATCTGTTTCGACAAACATACGAATTGAAGAAGGACGACGTCATCCTGTTCCACGCAGCTGCTGGAGGCGTTGGCCTGATCGCTGTGCAATGGGCCAAAGCTCTCGGGGTGAAACTGATTGGCACCACCTCGAGCCATCACAAGGCCCATGTGGCTAAAGAAAAGGGTGCTTGGGAAGTCATCAACTACAAGCACGAGAACATTGTCGAGCGTGTCAAGGAACTAACAGATGGGAAAAAGCTCAAGGTGGTATACGACTCTGTTGGCAAGGATACCTGGGAAACGTCTCTCGATAGTCTCGCTCCTCGCGGGCTCCTGGTCAGCTTTGGCAACGCCTCTGGAGCCGTGACTGGTGTTAACTTGGGTATCCTGGCCTCTAAGGGCTCGCTCTACGTTACTCGTCCCACTCTAGGATCATACGCAACCGACCAAAAGATTGCCCAGGCCATGGCAGACGAGCTGTTTGATTTGATCTCGTCGGGAAAGATCGAAATCGAGATCAACCAGCGCTACAGCCTTAAGAATGTTGCCGCAGCACAGGATAACCTACAATCAGGAAAAACTATAGGCAGCACCGTCTTGTATCCCGAGGAGCTGGCCTACAACTACGAGGTTGTGTGAGGCGTCGAATTAATATGGCCGCGATAAGCACTATGGCCACACTAGCAGTATACAAACCAGCTATCTCTACTCTGAATGTTTATTGATGCAGACTATATACAGTTATTGTGTAAGAATCGTTAAATATCAGACACGGTGTCTGCTCTCTTTGTCGACATGGAACGGCGACCAGATGCCTCTCACCGACTCATTTGTAGACTCAACGGCTCTGTTGTACTTTTGCAGCTTGTGACCCGAGGCATTCTGCACGACTTGGATCTTTTCCAAGATTTTCGAGGGGGTGTAATTACGGACGCATACCGGTTTTGAGAGGCCACCTGCGTAGAAACCCTGTACGATTGGGTGCCCAGGCTGTTGGCGAACTACAAACTCAACTTTTGGGTTCTGCTCAGCGACCGTTTTGAGAGATGTGCGGAGAAACTCTCGCATGCCCCTGGACGACCCGCCCCAGTTGCAGTACCGCAAGACAATCTTATGGCACGGCTGGGCGAACAAGCCAACGCCATTGCGAAGCGACACTGACACCGCTTTGTTGACCCTGACTGGCATCTGAGATGGTGAAAAATAATCGTGGCGAATGTGGCGGATGGTTCGCTTTCACGTGCCAATGCGTGTGTCGATCTATCTCATATGCCTTATCACGAGATCAGATATAATACTATTATCACGCCCTGCAGGAAATGGTATAAGTAGGGCTGTTTGGACTGCATCGACATGAGTCCTCCCACCTCAATTGAGCGTCCAACCGAAATTCCAGACCCCGCTAACCTCAAAAAAGCTAAGTCCGTAAATAAAAAGGTAATTAGCCCTTTAGAGGTTACAGAGCAGTACAAGAATCGGATTGATACCGAGTTCAAAGCTCAGGACGAGACTCCTGGACACTACAAGCACGACCACTTGCGTCCAGCGTTCCCTAATATTAAGGAACCTGCTCTTGAGCTTCAAGAGTATGAGGATGCAGCCCTGAGGGCAGACCCCAACTACCCCAACCTGCTGGCTCTAGTCACTGACATTGAGCACCTCACCCCCCGCATTGGCACCGTGCTGCATGGTGTTAATCTCGCTGATCTCAATGACGCCGCCAAAGACGAACTCGCTCTTTTGACTGCCAACCGTGGTGTGGTGTTCTTCCGCAACCAGCAGGACTTTGACATCAAGCAGCAGCTCGCACTTGGTCGCTACTGGGGCAACCTGCACCGTCATGCAACCACTCCAGTCGCCAAAGGACACGAGGATGACTCGGATCTGCTCGATGTTCACGTTGTGTGGAGTGACGAGAAGAGGGTTCCCAACACTCGTATCTCCCCGACTCGCTACTGGCACTCTGATGTCTCGTACGAGAAGCAGCCTCCGTCCTACACTACTTTGAAGTTGGTACAGGGCCCTGAGACTGGTGGTGACACCCTGTGGACCTCGTTGAACGGCATCTACGACCATCTGAGCCCCCAGTTCCAGGAGTACCTCGAGAATCTTGAGGCTCTGCACTCTGCTAAGGAACAAGCCGACGAGGCTCGTCGCAACGGGCTCCCCGTTCGTCGTGAACCCGTCACAAGTCGTCACCCTGTTGTCCGTACCAACCCTGTCACAGGCCACAAGGCTGTGTATGTCAACCCGGGATTCACACGAGCGATCGCTGATGTCCCTACTATTGAATCTGAGAACATTCTCAAGCTGCTGTTTACTCTTATTGCGACTGATATTCCTAACACTGTGCGCTGGAAGTGGCAGGAGGGCGACATTGCGTTGTGGGACAACCGCTCCACGGTGCACAGTGCCTCTTGGGGATTCTATCCTCACCGTCGCCATGCAGTTCGCGTCACCGTCACTGGCGAGAAGCCATACTACGACCCCGCTGGCACCTCCCAGCAGGGGGAGATTGACAGCAAGCTTGGAATCAAAAGCTTGAACAAGAACGGAGCCGGTGGTAACTACAATGACCTGAACTAGTCTTGTTACGTCCCTATGCTAGTCAGGTCTCGATCAGACAGGTGTGGCAAGTCAAACCTTTGTTCTGTCTCTAAAAAGATTTATTATTAGATTATATACACAATACTAACGATTCTGGCCCCACCCTCTCGACTGGCCTCACCTGAGCCAACCGTACCAACGAGCGTGTAGCTGATGCCTCGACGCCTCGCAGGCAGCTCAGTTCTGCCAGCTTCTTTCAGTTTGAGCTAGGTCTTTTATTCTAATTCACAAACTTGATCGGCTACGATCTACTGTACTACATGTATTTTATTTTAAGATTACTCGCTGATTCTCTCCAAAGTCTCCTTACCGGCCTTGGTGTAGAGCCACTCGTTGTAGCCCTGAGCCCAAGTCCAAATCGACCAGTAAGTGCCGACTGGGATGAGCACAAACAAGAATTGTGATTTGACGCGACGGAAGGTGTTGAAGAAGGCGTTGTGCACAACACCCTTGAAAGGGTTCTGGGCGTTGGGGCTGAGCCCGTAACGGACAGTGAACTTCTGCTTGCGCTCGCCGTAGCTGTGACCACCAGACATTATGATAAAGGAATAACTCGGTTGTGATTTGTCACTCTAAGTCCTCTGCGAGACCACGTGACGTGAGCCCGTGTGGCGTGGGGTGAGCCGACGGGGCAACAGGTTATAAGGGTGGCGCCGCCTTACACTTCATAATGCCCTTGCTTTGAAGTCCCAGGTTATAGATGGCGACGTCATACACACTGCATAATGCCCTTGCTGTGGAAGTCTCGAGACATTGAGCGAGACATTGAGCAAGAACTTGTAGATCTCTCTAAGCAGATCAAAAAGGCTGATGCCTCCGTGGTGAGGGTCCAGGGGAGGAAATTCTTGTTCCGGCACCTGGCCGTGATCTCCTTTATCATTTAGATTTTGTACTTTGTTTTTTCGCTCGCTACGCACCAGTATTCGCGGCGTGCAAACAAATTCATTAGTGTTGGCTCCCTCATCACCGCTTCGGCCAAGGTGAACGAGTCCGTTGCGGAGTGGAGATCGGACGTTGCAAAGCGGAAGGTCAAGAGCTTGCAAGAAAAGCACGAAGAATTGGTATCTGAATACAAAGAAAAGACCAATCACGACCACTGGACCGGTGAGAATTACAAGGACCTGTGCTAGTCAGGTCTTGACCAGGCGGGTTTGGGGGGCCATATCTGCGTTCTGCCTCTGAAACGATTATTATTAGATTATATCTTATTGTTATATTTTATATTATTATTAGATTATGTACACAACACTAACGACTATGGTCTCACTCTGCCACTGGTGTTCTTGCAAACTGTGGCGCCGACATGGAGGTTATAGAGGTGGCGCCGCCACACACTCTGCATAATGCCCTGGCTGTGGAAGTCTCGAGACCTTGAGCAGGAACTTATAGATCTCTCTGAGCAGATCAAAAAGGCTGATGCCTCCGTGGTGAGGGTCCAGCAACGGAAACGCCGGCTCCAGGGCTTGCTCCTTATCTACTCCTCGATCATTTGGACTCTGTACGTTGCTACTTCGCTCGCTACGCACCGCTTCTCGCAGCGAAAGACGAAATTATTTACTTTTCTCGGCCCCGTGGCCATCGCCGCTTTGTATAGGCTGGTCAGTGCCATTATGGTGTGGAGAACGTCTGTTGCAAAGAGCAAGTTCAAAACGCTGCAAGCAAAGCACGAGAAATTGGTGTCTGAATACAAGGCAAAGACCAATTACGACCACATCAAGAATGTCATCGAGCTGTCCAAGACTCCCCGCGAGGAGAAGCCGGCAAAGGCGAAAAAGGCCCCCAGGACTCCCAAAACTCCGAAATCAGTGCCGGTGCAACCTAACCAGCCAATCCAGGGCCCTCCCCCTGGCCAGCCGCAAATCCCGCAGGCAGTGCAGCAGTACGTCCAGCCCAAGCGAGAGCTTCAGGCGTCGCAACTCAAGACTCCAACCACTCCTGAGACTCCACGAGCGCAGATCCAACAGCAGACCCCCGAGACGACTGGTGCCAGACAGCTCCCGCCATCTCCTATGCCCCCCCGACTGGCCCAGTTCGCTCAACCACCCCCACGCACATGGATGGATCGTCTCTTTGATCTGGTTTTGGGCGAGAACGAAACAAGTCCCAACTCCAGATATGCCCTCATCTGTGAGAAGTGCCGAGCAGTCAATGGGCTCGCCCCGTACGGAGAGAATCCTGAGTCGGTTCCTTATCGGTGCGCATATTGCGGCCATCAAAATAATTTCAAGAAGACTGAGAAGCCAGACCCTCAAGAGGCTCGCGAGTCGAGCGAGGGTAGTTCTTCTGGAACTCCTGGGATGGAAGAAAAGGAATCTAACGACTCCACTAACGAATCTACATGAGTATTGCGTATAGGTGCGTAGTTAATTTATTGCATGGAAGTAACTGCAGCCAATGGTAATAGAAGCAGAGTTTGGCGGTGCGATAAACCAATTGCGTCTTCTCGTGACATTCATGCACTTAAATTCTTCTGCAAGATTTCAAATCCACCTGCAAGATCTGGACTTCTATGCAGCACTGCAAGTCACACCACCTGTTCCGTATTCTTATAAAGGTATGAAAGCACGATGCGTGTGACGACATGCCTGCAACTCCTTCCTCGACTCACCCTGATTCCGGCTCTAAAACTTCTGGATCACCCATAAAGGGCAAACGGGTTGTTTTCAACAGAACTGGCGATTCTAGTGTTTTAGAGTATCAAGACTTTGACTTCCCAGCCGCTGGACCGGGAGAGGTACGGGTAAAAGTGGAGGCAATTGGACTTAATTACCTTGATATATGCATTAGAAACGGAGTTTTTGACGTCGCTTCCTACCCCGCAAAACTTGGAGCGGAGGGTGCTGGTGTTGTGGAGTCTGTTGGTCCCAATGTCACTGATTTCAAGGCTGGTGACCGAGTAGGATACTGCGTGGGGCCAGAGGGTACTTATGCTGAGTGGTACTTGAGCCCTGCCGAGAAGCTGATCCGTCTTCCCAAAAACATCTCGTTTGAGATTGCAGCCGCTACTCTTTTAAAAGGCCTGACGGTGCAGTACTTGCTAAGACAAACGTATAAGCTACAGAAGGACGACGTCATTCTGTTCCATGCTGCTGCTGGAGGAGTGGGCTCAATTGCTATGCAATGGGCAAAAGCTTTGGGAGTCAAGGTTATCGGCACCACCTCCAGTGACCAGAAGGCTCAACTGGCCAAGGATCTAGGTGCGTGGGAAATCATCAACTATAAACACGAAAACATTGCGGAACGTGTCAAGGAGTTGACTCAAGGAAAGAAGGTCAAGGTTGTCTACGACTCGATTGGCAAGGACACTTGGCTCGCCTCCCTCGACTCTTTGGCTACCCGAGGTCTATTGGTTAGCTTTGGAGTTGCTTCTGGACCAGTGACTGATGTCAATGTGGGTATCTTGGCATCCAAAGGATCGCTTTACGTGACTTATCCCACTATATATGCATACGCACCAGATCAGAAGACAGCTCAAGCCATGGCAGACGAGGTTTTCGATCTGATTTCAGCAGGAAAGATAAAGATCCATATAAACCAACGGTACAGCCTCAAGGATATTAGGACTGCACATGATGATTTGGAGAGCCGCAAAACCACTGGTAGCACAGTACTTTACCCCGAACCACTCGCATAAACATAGCATTTTAACAAGCAAGACACTAGAATAAGAATAGAGGACGCATCAATGAACGTTTTATTCGAGTCAATTGTACCATTCAGCAGTATGCGAGGGGCTTGGTTCACAGTATCACACGACCCTAGTTCGCAAATCTAAGGGTACAAATGTACTGCCCTACGGAAAAAGTTGTCTCGTAAAGATTAAAATCAACACTTGCAGTCCACTTGATTCAGCCGTGAAGCCCAGAATCAATTTAGCGAAACTGCTCATGCATGTTCTCCATTGGCATTATGCCCAGGTAAGACGATAAGCTAGGCACAATCGGGCGAAAAAATTACATGCACTAATATCATGCTACAAACAGTTCGAATTATAGTTCGTCGAATAGTCATTTGTCATGGGAGCAGGGGTTCTTAGAATAAGGCGCATATATGCGAGATTCCAAATCCATCTGCGAGATTTGAAATACATGTAAGTGCCAGATTGCATTGGGTCCATATATTACTTCGAAAGTAAAGCATGCCAAGAAGTATGCAGGCACCTCTGCACCAGATCAAGACTGTCTCGGGCTCTTTTACTCCTGGATCAGCTGTCACAGGCAAGAAGGTCGTATTCCACAGAAAAGGTGATTCTAGCGTCTTGCAATATGTAGACTCAGAATTTCCAGCGCCCGATTCTGGCGAGGTACGAGTAAAAGTAGAAGCGATTGGGTTGAACTTTTTTGATATTTACTTTAGAACTGGAGTATACGAAGTAGATGCCTATCCATCGGGGCTCGGTACTGAGGGTGCTGGCGTTGTCGAGTCTGTCGGTCCCGATGTGACAGATTTTAAACCTGGTGATCGAGTAGCATACTGCCTAGGCCCTCATGGTGCGTATGCCGAGTGGTATCTATGCCCCACTACAATGCTGGTCCATATCCCTCAAGATGTTTCTTCTGAAATTGCGGCTGCAGCGCTTTCCAAAGGTCTGACGGTGCAGTACTTGTTTAAACAGGCGTATAATATGCAGAAGGACGACGTAATTCTGTTCCATGCTGCTGCTGGAGGAGTGGGCTCGATTGCTATGCAATGGGCAAAAGCTCTGGGAGTCAAAGTTATCGGCACCACCTCCAGTGACCAGAAGGCTCAACTGGCCAAGGATCTAGGTGCGTGGGAAATCATCAACTATAAACACGAAAACATTGCGGAGCGTGTCAAGGAGTTGACTCAAGGAAAGAAGGTCAAGGTGGTCTATGACTCGATTGGTAAAGACACTTGGCTGGCCTCTCTCGACCCTTTGGCTCCACACGGCCTCATGATCAGCTACGGGATGTCTTCTGGACCAGTCAGGGACGTCAATTTGGGTATCTTGGCGGCTAAGGGCTCTCTCTTTGTGACCTTCCCAGCATTGTATTCATACGCTGTCGACCAGAAGACCACTCAAGCTATGGCGGATGAGGTTTTTGACATGATATCTGAAGGGAAAATTGAGATCACCGTGAATCAGCGATACCATCTCAAGGATATTGCGACTGCTCATGACAGTTTGGAAAGTCGCAAAACCACTGGTAGTACAGTGCTTTACCCTGATACAGTTGCGCATAAATACAACGTCTTGTGAGCAGGCAAAAACAAAGAACGACGGAAAAAGAAAGGGCTCTACTAACATTGTCTGAACTGCTTTCTCTGCCCCTGCATCAATTGGCGTTGTATGAGTTTTACTGTAAACCGAGATCGAAGTAATTAGTGTTCTCAGCGTCTCAGCTTATAATCGATCGTTCAGACTGCTCACATTTGTTAGTGAGATCCTGTGGGGTAGGCACCATCATCAGAGCGCTCCAAAACAATTTGATGGGACGTGTATCTATATGGGGAAATACAATCAAGTTAGTATTTAACGGTTAGGTATCTGAAATGTATGTCAATGAGCTCAAATATTCATCGATGATCGTGGCGTGAAGACTTTTTGTGGCGCACTAATGGAGGATCTAGTGAAGCATCAAGTCGAAAATTGCACTACAGTAGATGGTGCAAGAGTTATTGTTACTCTTTATGACTACAATAAATTAGGTTGTGATCCTCAACTCATCTCGCTTTTTGAAGAACTGGTTGGAAACTTCAAGCAGGGCGAAAACAAACAAATTCTCTCTATTCTCACCGAGATTCCCAATGCCAGATCGGCAGTGTATGGTCTAGCAATGAGATTTGCAAAACAATCTGATGAATATGTGGAGTTGATCGAGTATCTATTATGCGTCGAGGACAGCATCCCTTATTCAGTTGTCGAGTTTCTTTATTCACAGGTGTTTGCTTTCGGCGACTCTAATAGTAAAAGTGCCTCGAGAGCGCTTCTCTCAACTCAGTATACTCCTCCGCACAATTGGTGGTCACTCGTATCGGTAGGTCTTAGTGACCCGCGTACAGACCATCTCGCAATTTATAGGACTTGGCTCTCTGCAACCACTCGTATGGATGAGTTCCTTGATAAGGAGGAATATTGGTCGCTTCTTCGCCAGGGTATCGTCGCGCAACCTAGATCAACTGAACGCATTAAATACTGTTTGCAGATCCTTCAGGCAAGTCTCAAATCGTTGGGCAAGTTAAGTCACGTATGGACACGGTACATTGCAATGGTAGAGATAGTCAGTGTCGACGTCTCTCAGAATCAGGCAGATGAAGGAAGACAGGTTATTACTCAACTTTGCAGTCAACTACCACCTACGTGGGCATTGACAATCCTACAAACTGGGCTGACCAGTACTGCAGAAAACATGCGGGCTCTAATTCTCAACATCATTTTCAAACTTCCAAGCTTCGATCTCTTCAACGGTGATCCTCGAGTTGTGGTTGAGTTTCTGATTCCAGTAGCTACTGATTCGGCAAAGTTTACCACAATTGATCAAACAGAGTGTCCATATATTGACAAGCTATCTGCTCTGATTCGTTCTATCATTGCTGACCTCAATCCTGAGAATCAGGTACTTTTTGTGAATGAGCTAGTTCAGAACTACACAAACAATTCCTATGGTTTCGAACCACCCAGAGTCGTCATACTCAATGCTATTTATCAGGGAATTGCATCAAGGATACTAGAGTATGATACTCTTATGCAGGTATCTCTCTACGCGAATACTGCTTTGAGAGTCTGCAAGTCTGCTGCACTAGGATATTTAATATATGTTCAGTGTGCGAAACTATGGCTCGATAGGGGCGTGGTTGACACTAAACAGTGGCTGTGCCTGTTTGATGAGTTTTTCCAAAGCGAGGCTACCTTCAAATTTTTGTGCACCATTGAGATTCCACAGGAAGCTGCCAAACTAATGCAGAGAGAGGTGACGAAAAAGGCATCATACGCACTGGCTCTAAATGACTACAAAGAAAACGATGAAGCAGACGAGATCATCAACTTTAGAGGGAAAACGGAATCATTAGAGCCTAGCATGAAAAAAATGGCGTTCGCTCAGATTCAGCAAGGTCAGATGAAGGAAAGTACACGCCAAGCATTGAACTCGTGTGATACTAAATCATGGGCATTCCCGCATGCGTGCACGAAATTAGGCGAGATGCAGGTTCGCAGTTTGAATGAGACGGCGTACCTCCCCAATAACGATCTGCTCGAGGTTCTTGAGACCCCTCAAAGCTATGCTAATAATGATGAGAGACTCCAGCACGCTCATACTCTTGAGTACATGTTTGAACAAATCCGGCCGACAGTTGAAAGCTGGTCACGTATCATTAGAGCAGTTACAAATGCGTTCCGCTATACTACAACTTCTCTCCGCAAAGCTGCATTATGCTGCCTGTCAAGATATCTGCCTCTTGAGATCGCAGTTGAAGAGCTCAAACCAGCATTGGAAGAAATCTGGACACTTTTAGTAGAACACTCACTTCGAGCGGTGGATAGGCCACTTCATATCCAGTTCATCGAGTTGTTGACGCACGAGAAAGTTCTTCGGCTAGATATGCAGGATTTGTGCAAACTCATCATAGATGCAAGTTACTCTCGCCGAAACTTGCTAGTTCCTTTAGCCCGTGGTCTCTCGAAGGGCGAGTCACTGTGGTGTTTAGAGGTTTTGACAGATCTTTACTCATTCATTCGAACATTCCATGACGTCTTTTATGTGGAAGGAATTCTTGCCGAGCAAAATGGAGTTTATGCACAGTTTTTTGGAGAGCCTGAACTACATGCACGGGCCGTAGCAATTGAAAAATTAGCTGAAGGACATTACGCTCATCAAGTGAGCGACTATGTACTTAAAAATGATAGCTTCGCCCTCCTTGACATAACGAAACGTCATGATGGTGCTGAAGAAATTAAGAGGGTGCTAGGGTATCAGATTCTCATCCTTCAGAGCAGATTTTGGAAAGCTGAATACTGGGCACATATCGTGACCGTCTTGGAAGAAGCCGTTGATGTTGAATCTTCGAAGATTTGTCGGGTATACATCGAGTGGCTTCTTGCATTATCTCCCAATCCACAGAGGACCATTCTCAGCGTGCTGAACCAGAAATGCGAGCCAAGATTTACCTCAAGCTATGGCCGGGTAGGGCTGCTCTACGGGAGGAACACCATGGATATGGAGTTCTTTGAAGAGTACGTACGAGCTCTGATTCCACTGTGCACCACAAACAAAGCTGCCGTGCGGCACTTTTCGGTCGCATTGGTCGTCGCCATAGCTAACGACAAGTCGATCAAAGTCGAACAGGGCTTACATGCAATAGTGGACAGAGTTGCAGAGATTTCAATGGCGTCGTCCCAGTTGGAACACCTTTGGACCGCTGAGGGGGCTGGCTGGGACATGAAAAATGATCTAACGTTGACCGGTGTCTGCGGGGGCGTTTGCAAGTCACTAGGAATGTCCCGATCTGTGTATACGCTTTCGCCGAAGGCTTTTGAAGATGCTCTGGGCCCTGGAGACTACGGTAAGGACTATGCTCCACAGCCTCGGTCGATCACTAGCGTCATTACCGAGGTCACAACCATACGGGACGGCTTCGATGCAATTGATAATATCCAGACAAAAAGCGGCGCTGTTGTGGAGCGCAGTGAGCTCATTGTTGTCGCGTCGCTGGTGGACATGGGAGTGAACCTCGGTGGAATATGTCGGTTGTGTGACGCCCTTGGTGCGAAGCTAATGACTATACACGATATGAAGGTGGTGAAATCGAGGGAGTTCAAGAGCACAACCGTAACGGCTGAGCGCTGGATGCCTATGGAGCAAGTAGAGCCCGAGCAAATAGCCTCCTACATGAAAAAGTGCAAGCAAGCAGGCTACACCTTAGTAGGGCTCGAGCAGACAGACGATAGCCGCATCCTCACGCCCCAGCTGGAATTTCCTCGCAAAACACTGCTGCTGATTGGCCGTGAACGCGAGGGCATTCCTGGAAACTTACTTGGACTCCTGGACTTCTGCGTGGAGATCGAGCAGTTTGGCATTGTGCGGTCCATGAATGTCCAGACCGCTACTGCTGTCATCGTGAACGCCTATAATCATCAGCACACTTGATCCAGCCGACATCAGTCCACCTACTAATTAGCCTACATATGACGCGTTTTCGCAAAAAATAATAATCACCGAACCGACACTACATTGAGCAATTAGCAATTATATACATTCCGAGATATTATTATCAGCTGCTACATCGACATTCGGCAAGCATCCAATTAGGTCGAGCTTTTCGCGATCTATGCGTTTCTGCCAAGCATCGATATGCCGGTGCCTAAGCCACCTTCGTCACCAGACAGGTTGGGGCACTAAAACGCACATAGAGTTGTAGATACTGAACTGTTTAACGTTCGAGTATCCGGGATACGCTCGGTCTAATCTGCAAACTCTGGAGCATATAAAGGCTCCCGCCAGCAGGTCACATGACATGAACTTCGCTGTCTACTGTTTTGGTTCCCTCGTCCTGACGGCGGTGGTTCTGGCCAAAACGCTGGCGGTGTACCCTTCATACTACTCTGCAATGGTATCGCTAGCTACTAATACGCCTAGTCTCTACGTGGTCACCAACCAGACGATTCTTTTACTGTACTTGCTGGGTCGCCTGATAATTTGGCTGTTTTTCGGCCAGCTTCGTACGACTGAAGTGGAGCAAATATACCACAAGGCGTGGTTTTTGTCCATTGACTGCATTTTACTGGCTGGAAACCTCGATCTGGCGTCGCCTGCGTTTGAATTCGCGGTGATGGTGCTGGGGATCGGGTTCCTGCTGGTTCTGCACTGGATTTTGGAGGAGCGGGTGATGTTCCTGTACCAGATGATGACTCTGCCGTCCCCGGCAGCGCAGCTTCGAATTTTCATGCTCACGGTGCTGATGTGCCATGTCGACATGCAGCTGTGCACATACGCTTGGAACCAGCTAATGCTCAAGCAGACTATGGTTATCTTGTTCACAAGCTACTACGTTGATCTCGTCACCACGAGCATCCGCTGCCTGCTCCGACTTAGTATTGATTTTTACGAAATTTATGTGCACGGCCGCAACGTCGATGATGAGGACGACGACATTGACCAGGAGGACTGGGAGCTCAAGGAGTCGCTGATCTTCACTATGGATCTCGTGCTCGACCTGTTTTCGATGCTAGTTTACCTCGTGGTGTGTTATCTTCTCCGGACCTACTCGTTCCACATGATGTTCAGCGTGGCCGACAAGGCCCGCAAGATCTACGTCAGCGTGGGCGACTTCTGGCGTGCCCGCACGGCCAAGTCAGAGCTCTCGACGGTGGTACAGCCTGCGACCCAGGAGGATCTCGATCGCAGCGATGTGTGCGTGATTTGTCGGGAGGAAATGAGCCTGTCGGCCACGTCTGAGCGTCTGACCCCTCAAAAAATGCGTTGTGGCCATGTTATTCACCACGCTTGCCTCAAATCATGGCTCAACCACTCGCAGAATTGCCCAACCTGTAGACAATCTGTGAAAGGTGGCCAGAATGCATTCGCTCCTAGCTCGTCCGCGGCGTCAGCTGCAACTCCCGTGGATAATGCAACTCCCGAAACCCCTGGCACTGAGACCCGATCACCATCTCCAGATGTGACAAATTGGAGTGAATTCACCACTCGGGTTTCCGAGAACGGTGTTACCGAAGTCCAGTTCGGCAGTACATGGGTCGAGTACGAGGTCCTGTAGATATTTTGGGGTTCGCATTACTAATCGTACATGATAAGCAAAGCGACCGGTGTGGTTATCATTGCTGCAGTCATCGTGGGCAATGCCGTAACGGCACTAGTGCCATTGAATTTCTATTTGAGAGCTGTCGTCCTATGGCTCCTCATATGGAACGTCAAGCTGCGGCTGGCAAGACCCGTTCCAGTGAAGGCTGGGCAGCCTCCCTCTAGTCCTTTGTCCTGGCCATCCAGGCTTTTATGGAAAATATTGGGAGAATCCACCTCGTTGCATTTAGCCTTCACTGCTATTTATTCTCGTTCTTTGGCTGTTTGGAGTAGCGATGCTGGAATTGGAAGAATGGTTTTGGAATTCTCCCTGATTGCGATAATCTTCGTCACCTCTTACGGCAGCTTTTTTCAAATTAGCGCTATGTAAATGTTTTTTAGAACGTGCAGCTGAAAACATTTTTCTCACCTGCGGCTCTGATTATCTTCAACGAAAGTGGGGGAATCCCCCGCATTATTGCAGTGATTCAGGGGCGATAGCTTTTTAATTCGCAAAACAGGTAATGTCTAGTGAAACTTTCATAGTAAAAGCAGCAATCCAAACGTAAGACACGATGCAGTAAACTTTCTCGCTTATTTGTCATATGCGCCCAACTCTTTTACGCGAACATAGCCTGGTGTTTACGCAGCATCGCAAAAGCTGAGCATTTCCCCGACTAATAGAAGCAGGATACACGTGCTCTTCACCTCTGACCACTTCTGGTAAGAGAAGCTAGCCCGATCGGAATGTACAAGCTTAGATAGACACTCATTGATATTCTTAAAATAGTCTCCTTGACCTCTTTCAAGCTATAGTTGTGGTTTTTCCACACACCGCAAGGGGTGCAACATGAGCAACCCGTAAAACTTTTTACAACTCGGCATTCGAGATACCGCTGCGCGCAATGCCGCTGCGTAATACTCATGGACATCGCATAATGCAGTAGAGTCAGAGTCCTTAACCTAACCCTGAATTTTTTTAAAGATCCCCAGTGATCTATATAAGCTTGCAATTGCCGGGAAAGCGTGCCAGTGGCACGATGAATATACAGGTGCAATTCTTGAAGAGTAATCTCAAGCTAATATCAGTGCCGATAGAAAAATCCCCACTAATATACTATGCTCTTGTTCGGCTTTCCCTAAAGACATGGGCGTCGTCTGAGGCACCTAGTCTTAGCGATAGCCTCATCCTAGAGCGTGATAACATGCAGCAGTCGATCACTGATCTGGATTCACTTGAAGACGAGCAGGATTTAGAGGATAGCTTCTTCAACATCACATTTACTCCAACAGAGTGCTGCGTCATCTGTGCGAGTGATCTGGTCGAAAGGGTGTTTGGAAGTACCTTGAAAACTATAGAAGGAGCATACATCACTGAAACTGAATATACTGGTATGAAAATTGATGGCGAACGGTCGGACAAAAACACCAGCCGGATCCTCTACCTCAGCGAACCTATATCGGAGGCTAATATCCCACTATTTTTCGTGTCCACATACTTTAGTGACTATGCATTGCTCCCCACTGAATCAAAATCTAAAGTGCAAAAGCTTTTGGAGGAGCTTAATTTCACGTACTCAAGCATGGAGGACGCCTATGTCAGTTATGATTGTGTACCCGGCGAAGTGCAGAATATCATGCCATTCCCCTTTGGCGACGACAAGCTAGAAGTAGACCAAAGCACCAATCTAATCCTTACCGGTGCACGTGCTGGCTGCGATATGGATGCCCTCGAGTTGGCACTTGTTCGCACAATGGTGCATCCTCCTCGGTACTTTTCTGTATCTGTGCATGGCGGGGAAAGAACTTTCCTAATGGATGAAAAATCCTTAATGTCTTGGCCGCGTCTTTCCTTGCTTGGCTCGCTCACTGACATGTACACAGCAATGTTCATCGATTTGAGATCCTTGCCGGCAGACGTTGTTGGCGTTATTGCAGGTGTGTCGAAAAAGCTGTACGATGAGGAGCTTGAGATGAACTATTTCAGTACTTACTGGAGTTGCACTGTTCTCATCAGCAACGACGAGGCTTCCAAAGCCAACGAGCTATTCCAATAGCCTTACCTGTGGAAATAATTTTGTAGACTATTTATTGACGTTCTAATTTTAGAGAACAAGGTGGGGGTGATGATACATGACGTCATGTACCTGTCAAACTGCGGCCTTATTAAAACGTGCATTATTGGAAGATCCACAATGCCCTGCATAGCTTGCGGTCCTAATTGCACTCGGATGTTAAAGAAGAGAGTTTAGTCTGTTAACTGAAAATATTGATTCACGGTGAGGGAGTCCACACTATCGGAGCGTTGTGCAGGTGTATTGATATGCCACCTTGCTTGACAAACCGATACACTCTCGGGAAACTTAACGTACTTAAGGATTTGTGATGAACGCAATACCACGAAGGAATTGTTTTCGCACACCCAATCTCAATCGAGTGGATTAGCCGGGTCAACAGTGTACAATAGCTACGCAAATCTTGATGATCACTGCAAGGGACAGGCTTAGAATATAGCATATTCGGACCGCCTCTTGTGAGCCTTGCATTCAACACAATGTCTTGTCAGTCTATCGCTATTTATCAGGGATAACTACAAGGAGTCAAAGAGTTCCACCAACCCATAATTCGCTACCTGAACTCATCTCCAATTATACATCAAAAGGCTCTTTGATATTCCATGGTGGACCGCTAACTGGCTATTTAATCTTGTATTTCGGCCGTATATATTTGAAGAATGTGGCTAAATCTGTGACAATGTGGCAAACTATCGAGAGCGACCCCGGCTTGTTCTTTGAGCTCGTAGAGAAGCTCGGCGTAAAAAATGTAGATTTCGAGGAACTCCTGGAAATCAGCCCTGAGGTGTTGCGCTCCTTTCACGATTTACACGGCGTAATCTTTCTCTTCAAGTATCGGACGCAGCAAGAAAGCTCCGACCTGCAAGCGGGGGAATACAGCCACAACTCTGGCTTGTTTTTTGCACAGCAAGTAGTCAATAATGCCTGTGGAACCCTGGCTATACTGAACCTCCTCATGAACAGCGAAAAGGTGGAACTTGGCAAGGACCTAGAAGAACTGAAAGGATTCGTGTCAGATTTTGACCCTCAAATCAAGGGTGAGGCAATTGCGAACTCCGAGAAGCTGAAAGGTGTACACAATTCAATGGCTCCAGTGCAGGCCTTTGAGGATGAAGACCCCTCTAGTAAGAATAACGACGACGATGGGTTGTTCCACTACGTTGCATACGTTTGCAAAAATAACAGAGTCTATATGCTCGATGGGCTCCGTCCTGCAGTGGTTGATTTGGGTCATCAACACGGTGATGAAGCTGAGGCGCTTGCAGGTGCTATACAAGATCGTATTGCCCAGTTTGATCAAGGCGAGGTCCGGTTTAATGCACTAGCTGTAGTCGGTGACCGTCTGCAGGCCCTTCGAGAACAAGGGGACGAGCTTGAGGCATCGCAGCTTTTGCAAAAGCGCCAAGACTGGTATCAGGAGAATAACCTGAGAAGACAGTCCTACACCGGGCTCGCTCTGGAACTGATCAAACAGATAGCCAAAGGCAGTAGTGACGAAAAATGGAATCAACTGCTGACTGCTGGTCAACTCAAGCAGTCATAATTGGTGTTAGGTGCCATCGTTAGTGCATATTTATGAATTAGTTGAAGCCGCTAGCTACCGCATTATTGGCAAGCTCATCAACAAGTAGTGAATTGTATGTATGCAATATATCTACTGGTCGTTGCCTCCGAGGAAACTGTCTCCAACGCCGACAAAGCCGGTATTGTTATTAGAGTGCCGACTGAAGTAGTCAAAGTCAATTGAAACCATTAACGCAAGCATCACTGCCCGTTGTTCGAGGTTTAACTGGTAGGGCGCAACCGGAACTCCCAAGTCTTGCAGCTGGGCGTCGTCCATGCGAACTACGTATACACCGGTATCGGTGAACCACTCGCGAGCGAGGCCAACCCAATTACGATCAACCGCACCTAGTAGCTGTTCCTGCTCGTTCTTGACTGGGAATTGGAACGACAGGAATGGGGCATCGACCCTGCCAAACTGGTCCATCTCGTTATTGTCGACGTTGTTCAGATATAGATTGTACCGACGACGCCATAGATGCCACTCCTGCTTGCTTTCTCCAATAACCGCCGAGTTGTCAGTGTAGTCCCTACCAGGAAGCACTGCATAAATATGTGAGTTGATCCATGAAAAAGGCCGTCTGATTGTCATGGCATGATTCCCAGCGGTGTCGTAAACATGGACAGTAAATGGTCGATGCAAGCGAGTGAACTGGCGGGCAATTGCCCTACTAAAGCTCATATCTGCTTCCTCCATGTAACCCAGGACTCCCCCCTGCGGGTTGTAGATGGTGTATCTGTTTGCCTGCTCGTAACCCAGGAAAACATTCATGATTTCCAGCTGACGCTCGACCACGAGCATTGGCTCGCTGAGCATGTCCTGTAGAGCAGGAGGAACTGCGATTCTGTCGCCTGAGCCGTGGTTAACGATGTTAGTGGTTTTGTTTGCCAAGTTTGGCCGGGGAACCAATCGTGGCGGGGGAACCGAGATCCTTGATCGTACCGGACTGTAAAATCTCACGAGCCTTGGAATATTTCTTGAGCAACGCATGATGAGTGCCGCCACAGGTTTGCCTCATCTATATTGGCCCTCCGCCACTGGTCATTCTAATTTCGAGCTCGCGCCACCGATATTTTTCATGGTGCCTAATCGGTTGATCTCTGGCCTCAGAAGGCTTCATACCGTGCCCAAGCTTGGGTACACGCAGATCCCGAACTTGTTCAGCCCCGAGAGCTTACAGATTGCCTGGAACGAACACCAGGGCGATCTGGTCGCTAAGCTGAACCAGGCCACGGTCGACACCGACGATGAGACAAGAGTTCCGTTTCATATCCTGCTCAACGCAGCCCGTCGGCCTGAACAGGCACATGTTTTCAACTACGCATCACAGGCTCACAACAACCACTTGTTTTTCCTGGGTCTGACCCCCAAGTCCCCGCAGCCTGAGCCCAGCACCGGCCTTACGAGGAGAGTAGAGCGTTCGTTTGGCTCGTATGATAATCTCAAGCAGGCCATCAAAGCTGCTGCCGACCAGATTGACGGAAATGGTTGGGTATTCGTTGTTGAAAAACCCACCAAGGACTTGGCGTTACTCGCATGCAACAACGCTGGCACCCCGTATCATTTTGCACGCTATCAAAACGTGGACCTCAACGGTGCTGTCGACGAGGACCAGCTTAGAACGCTCGAGGATACGGCTCTGGCCCTTGAAAGTGAAAAAAACTACAACATTGCGTTGCTGGCCCTGAATTTGTGGCAGCACGCTTACGTCCCGGAGTTTGGCGTAGACGGTCGGGAAAAGTACATAGACGCCTGGTGGAATGCTATTGATTGGCAGGCCGCAAGCAAGCGGTTGTTTGACACTCTTGCATGAGGAGCCGCAACGCTGCCGACTTGTCTCTATCTAGACTAGCTAATAATGACTGCACTAACTCGTACGCACGGTTGCCGATATCTGAGCCGTCAACCTCTTCGGTGGTATCGATATCTGGCTGATCCTGCTCATTACTTGCAAGACCCGACAGTTCGGCCACTTCTCGGCACAGATGCACTAACTCCTCGATCAATTCGGTGTCGGCTCGAGGGTCTGTGGCTGCCCTCGCTATGAAATCAGCCATGTGCTCGCTGGTGCTGCCTGGTTCACTGAAGAACAGTGTGTTACGTAACGCAACAACCTCTCATGCTAATTACAGAGTTTCCACCATTGTACACCAAGCAGCCTAATCAGCAGACGTGGGAGGCCCAGAAACGCCATTGGGAGTCGATAATAATAGATTACTGCAAGAAAAACAATGTGTGGCGAGTGAATCCCGGTTCTGAGGTGTTTTCCAACCCACGCATACAGCGCACACTGCGAGAAAACGTTGCCATTGAGATTCTCGAATATCTAGTGCAGCAGAACCGGGCAGAATGGCTAAGCAAGAATGACGAATGTCTTGTTCTGTGGCGAACCCCTACTCAGGTTGCCGACCTCATTCTCAAGTGGGTCGAGTCAACTGGACACGGAGGTATCGTTCTAACAACCTATGAGCTCACTGAGGGTGAGTCCATTCCTGAGCTTGCTGGAGTCGACGAAGCTGTGCTTACGAAAGCATTGCAGGACATGCAGAAACGAGGTAACGCTGCAGTTATTGAAGAGAACGGTAAGATACTGGGAGTCAAAGTTAGTTGAGCGTTCTTCAGCCCGCTCAGTATTCATGTGCGTGTAACGAGGTACCTGGTTGCGAGCTTTTAGATCACAGCTCGACTCACGTGTTTGGCCTTCATGCATAGCATGCTTGACGCTTGCATGTTGCCGATGCAGTCTGATACATCAGACTAGCGTTTATCAGCACCCTTTAGAGGAAATTCGTGTGAACTTAAGACGTGTACCCTCGACCTACTGCGAGCATCAAAGCGAGGCTTTCACGGGCCCTCTGAAATATCCTTTCTGCGTAAAGCATAGCCAAAGTGGTGCCAAATATATAGCAAATAAGGCGTCAACTTTCCGCGCGAGACACTCTCAACTAACATCAGGTTTGGTGCCTTTTTTGTGGCTTCTCCACACCAGAGCAAAACCTATTATCTACATGTACACCACCATGCACACTAAAATCTTGGCGCGTCCTGATTGCGAAGGGAATGCTACTATGAAATATAGATTTGAGGTTCTACCTATCACTCTATCGCCGGACAAAGCTAAGCTGTTCATCCAATGAACTTTGGCAGTACGGGAGCCTGCTCTTGTCCGGAACATCAACCAGCAAAATCCATCATCTCAACCTACCACACGGAGTACGTTTAGCGGGGTCGAGTTACCTGCATTATGTCTATGACAAAAAGTGATGGAAATCCGAGGTTCTTTGGAGGTTTGTGAAGGGGTGCGCCGTATGCTACCAGGGTATTGCCATATTTTTACCAGCAAAGAATATATCGCAAAATAGTAAGCTACTTGCCTCAATGACCTGTATCTAGTAGGGTGGCGAACGGGCTGGTGTCTCGGCCTTCGTCATCATGCATATAACCTCGCTCACATGCATCCTGTGCCCAGTTTAAAGTCATGGTTCTCTCCGGCCAAGATTAATGCAGGTACTTACAATATCACTCCTTATCGTATGTGAGCTTTCGACCGCGTTCACAAAGAATGTTGTCGAGTTCAACTTTTACGCAGGAAACCCTCGCTCGTTGTTAATTGACCATTTTAAGCGTGAGACTTTCAGGGAGGGAATAACGACCCGTCAACGAAACTATATGATCAATCTCGGTATTGGTACGCCTTCTCAGGATGTTTCGCTCATAATAGACACAGGCTCCTCTGATCTATGGCTAATGGAACCTGGCAATCCATATTGTGCTACTCGTAACGAAACATTTGGATGTTCAGATGCGTCTTTCTTTAACAGAGTCGATTCATCTACCTGGACTAGTAACTCGACAGAATTCGACCTCGATACCCGATCCGGGAATCCTCAATCAACCAAAATGACCGCTCGAGGCCAATATGGTCAAGACAACATATCCATAAATGGAAAGCAGATATCACTGGCTAATTTTGCAATAGCCAACGAGACCGACACGACTCATGGCAGGTTAGGCATTGGTCCTCGATATGGCGAGGCGAGTGTGACTGACTATGACGCTGACGGGAGAGCTGTTGGTGTCTATGACAACCTTCCGCTCCAAATGAAGAATCAGGGACTGATTTCTAAAGCCGCATATTCTCTGTTTCTCGCTGAGGGTCGGGAGAATGGCACCCTTCTCTTCGGCGGCGTCGATCATAGCAAATATAGTGGAAATCTCGGTATCATCCCAATGGTAAAGCTCCAGTATGGTGGTGTCGAGTTGCGAGAGCCCAGTTCATTCTCGGTAATGCTGAATGGCGCAGGCGTAAAGGATCCTGCAGGGAATACGCAATGGCTGGCAAAATGTGCTATTCCTGTCACGCTCGACACTGGATCCACCTTTTCTTACCTTCCTGGAGTTATCGTCAGTCCAGTGGGATCTGCAATGGGTGCTACCTTTGATTTAACTACCAAAACTCGGACTCTCTATTGCGATACCGTTGGTTCACTCCTCTTGGATTTCTCAGGTGTGCAAGTAGAAGTGCCATTTCGAAATATGATGATACCTTTTATCAGATCAAACGGCTCTGAGATTGATACCTCCACCGGCAGACCAATATGCCATACAGGCCTATTTTACGACCAGGATTCATTCCCAAAACTCAGCAGCCGATACTTTTTGGGAGACTCAATTCTAAGAAGTCTTTACGTCGTGTACGACCTCGAGAACTGGGAAATTGGTATCGCCTCGACTAAGTTTGCGAGTGACGACGATGACGACGATGACGACGAAAATATCGAGGAGATCACAGACAAAATTCCGTTGGGGTATTCTGCCCCGTCTTACAGTTCTACGATCCCCAGAACTTCCTACAGTACCGCGAGCAAAATAACGGTTACTGGTGTTGAAGCTGGCGGCAGCGCTGGCTATATTATTAGGTCTGGTTCTTCGGCAATGTCGGCAACAGGCGAACTGGTGCCTTCTGATACTACCACGGGCAGTAAAGTAACACCAGGAGTGAGAACGTTCAATGGTGATAGCTCGGCTGGACAATACACCACTGGAGGTGAAGGCTCTGAGAATAATGGGTCTCCAGGGGAAACTAACAGGGGTGATCATCAGACTGGCGGAGCCAGCATGTCAGATGCAAATTTTTGGTTGCTGAGCTTTTTATTAATATTCTTATAGGCAAGTAAGCTTGTGCAAATGTTTTGTTCAATAGTCCATTGAATCAAACTGGGTATAGGTGACGAAATAGCCGAAGCCCCGCAAAATCATTACCTCAACATCTATACAAGCGGCTCGTTACTGTATCTTGAGCACGATGGCAATCTAATCTCCTTCAATCGCTGGGCAGTCCGCGAGAATGTTAGCTTTATTTAATCTAAGACTATTTACAGTCACGTCGTGCGATTCACGTCGCACCCACAGCGAGCGGAAGGGCGATCTGGCATCGTTCTGACCTCGCCAGGCCATAGCAATTACAACATTACGTGCGATACACCTCTCGCTAGCAGAGCTTTCTTTATGCTTTGTCTTTCTACGAACGCCACCCAGCAATTTTCAATTTCGCTGTCAGCCTCCGCAGTGAGATTTGTCTGCAGCTGGGTATACATGCAGAAACGAGGTCAGCTGCAGCTATCCAAGAGAACGACAGGATATTAGGAATTAAAATCAGCTAAGCTTCATTCAGCCCGCTTTACGCCAATATGCTTGAGAACGATGTATATGCTTGTGTACTTTCCAGTCGCCACTCGGTTCATGCTGTTCAGCATTCATGCACAGCATGCTTGACGCTTGCATTTTACCGATGCGGCCTGATATATCAGAATAGCTTTCTATAGACACTTGCTAGATAATCAGTGTGAACGCAATACATACCCTCGACCTGCTGCGACTAACGAGTGGCGAAGTCTTCGGAAACCATTTGAAATGATGCCAGAACATAGCGAGAGCGGTGCGAAATACATAGCTACATGGCATTAACCTTCCACCCAAGACACTCAATGACATTAAAATTGGCCTTGCTCGCGGCCCTTTCGCACCAGACAGCAAAACCTACCATCTACTTACACAGCACCATGCACACTAAAATCTTGGCATGGACTAAATGGTGCTGAATGCTACTGCGGATCATCAATCTGGTGATCGCTAGTCTGGTGTTCTATCTACTCAGTCCATTGTTGGACAAAGCTGCACTGCTAGAGACGTCTTCTTGACCAGGCCAGTGGGACACTGTTCTTGCTCGGAGCATCTGTCAAGCAATCAAGAAATCATCGACTATCACAGGGTGTATTTTTAGAGTGCTCGAGCCACCTGCATTATTACTCCCACCAAACGTGATGGAACACCAAACCCCTTTTAGTTTATTAAGGGACGCCCGACATAGCAGGAGGGTAGTGTATATTTTTTATGAGCAAAGAATACATCACAATATCGCAGGCTACACGTTTCAATGACTTGCATCTGGTAGGGTGGCGAACGGGCTGGTGTCTCGGCTTTCGTCATAATACATGTACCCTGCACGATTCGAGCACACTTTAAAAGTCATGAATTTCTCCAAGAAAAGCAATGCAAGTACTTACGTTTTCAATCCTTCTCTTGGGTGAGCTGTCGACTGCATTCACAAAGCATGTTGTCGACTTCAATTTTTACGCAGGGAGTTCTCGCTCGCTGTTAATTGACCATTCTAAGCGTGAGACTTTCCGTGATGGAATAACGAGCCCTCAACGCAACTACATGATCGATCTCAGCATTGGTACCCCTGCTCAGGATGCTTCGCTCGTGATTGACACTGGCTCTTCTGATTTGTGGCTGATCAGCTCTAACAATCCCCTTTGCGCTGCACGTAACGAAACCAATACATGTTCTGAGGAGTCTTTCTTTAACCAAGGCGATTCATCTACCTGGACAAGCAACTCGACAGAGTTTAACCTTGATACTCGATCCGGGAATCCTTTAGAAACCAGAATGAACGCCCGAGGAGAGTACGGTCAAGACAATATATCTGTGAACGGAAAGCAGGTATCACGGGCTAATTTTGCAATTGCCAACGAGACTAACACGACACATGGCAGATTCGGCATCGGCCCTAGTTACGGCGAGGCTAGTGTGACTAGATATGAGTCTGACGGGACAGCTGTTGGCGCTTATGATAACATCCCACTCCAGATGAAGAATCAGGGACTGATCTCAAGTACCGCATATTCACTGTTTCTCAATCAGGGTCAAGATAATGGCACTCTTCTCTTTGGGGGTGTTGATCATAGCAAGTATACCGGGAGTTTGGGTGTTATCCCAGTACTCAAGCCCGAGCACGATGGTGTCGCGTTGAAAGAGCCGGGTTCGTTCTCGGTGATGCTCAACGGTGCGGGCATAAAGGATCCTGCGGGGAATACCGAATGGCTGACCGAATGTGCAATTTCGGTCGTGCTTGACTCCGGCTCCACTTTCTCTTACCTTCCTGGAATTATCGTCAATCCAGTGACACTCGCAATGGGTGCTAGGTTCAATCCAAGGATATTACGAGACACTCTCGCTTGTGATACCACTGGTTCACTTCTCTTGGATTTCTCAGGTGTGCAAGTAGAGGTACCATTTCAGAATATGATGATACCTCTTTTCGAAGACGGCTCTCCATATGTAGACTCGACCGGCGATGTCATTTGTGATCCAGGCATATACTACGAGGATACGTTTGTGGACCTTAATGACCAATACTTTTTGGGAGACTCAATTCTAAGAAGTCTTTACGTCGTGTATGACCTTGAGAACTGGGAGATTGGTATTGCCTCGACCAATTTTGAGAGTGACGACGACGACGATGACGACGATGACGATGACGATGACGGTGATAACGGAAGAGTCGAGGAGATCACGAACGGAATCCCTTCAGGCTCTTCTGCCGCGTCTTACAGCTCTACAGTTCCTGGAACTTCCTACAGTAGTGCGACTTCGCCAACTGTTACCGGAGTCAGGGGTGGCAGTACTGTTGCCTATACTAGTAGATCTAGAACTTCACGATCATCCACTAGAACGCAGCAGTCGTCTAGTTCTTCGGCATCGTCCACTAGCACGCAGCAGTCGTCTAGTCCCTCGGCATTGTCGACCAGCACAGGTGAACCGGAGTCTTCTGTTACTACCACGCCTAGAGACGTAACACCAGGAGTGGAAGCCTCCGATGAGGGTAGCTCAGTTGGACAATATCCCACTGAAGGTCAAGCCTCTGGAAGTCAAACTTCTGTAAATATTGAATCTCCAACCGAAACTGGTGGGGATCAACCAGCAAGTGGCAGAGCCAGCGCGACAGGTACAGGTCTGTGGTTCTTGGGCTTTTTAGTATTTTTCGTATAGTGAAGTAACTTATGCAGACTGGTTTTAGTAAGTTTTACCGACTTAATTTGGCACACAGGTGACCAAAAGCTCTGCAGCAGTGATCGTTGATATGAGCTCGTCGCTACGGACCAAACGTAACTGGTCCGCTAGACCATTACAACATTACGTGAGTCGCACCACAACAGTTACATAATGCTTCGCCTCATCTACCAGCGCCACCCAGCGATCTTTATCTTTTTATCAATTAGTTGCCAGCCTCCGCACTGAGATTTGTCAGCAGCATGGTTGAACCTGTATCATTTGGATTAGGAAAAAGCGGCGGACTAGCACGTAGCTCGTCGAAAGGAAACCTTGCTGATATGGGAAAGCAGCCTCTGTCTAAACCAGATGCATCTCGGTCCGCTCCTGCGCTTCTGAAGCGCAGCCGCAGTATGGGCACATTCCAACCATATATGGGAGCGTCGACGGAGTCGAAAAGCTTTGGAAAAGACGCAGTTGAAGAAATTGGCGGAAAAGTTTCAATAGGTCCCGCTTCTCCCGCCCCTGTACCTGTTCCCGAGGCTGTTGCAAAAGCTACCCCACAAACTCAAAACACTCCCCACACTGATGGAAGAGCCCAGCCGTCCGAAAAACAAAGTATTTCTGCTCCGGCAAGTCCAACTGGGACCTCTTCAGAACCCTCAGACGCCGGTACAGCCAGTACCTCGCCGTCTCTACTCAAGGATACAGATTCCCCGTTGGTCGACGATAATAGCATGTATCATACTGCACTTGCTCGGGTAGACTACTTCTCTCATGAATGGAACGAAAGCGATCTTGCCGGCAGCTGGAGGTATATTGTGAATCGTCGGCAGGACATGGCCAACAGCGCTCGCCTCGAAAATGCGAGCTGGAGAACATGGGCCAAGGCCAAGTATAATCTCAAGACTGTAAGACCAGAGAGTGTGAACTGGCTAAAAGACTACGATGTTACATGGCTATACGGTCCTCTTTACCATGAGCGGTCGTCGACGCCGTGGGATCAAGAAAAAGAAAAAGAAGACGAGAATGAGACCCCTTCAAGCAAAAGTGCAGACACGGTGAAATCGATTCTTAAGAAAAAGACTGTGGCAGAAATTATGATGGAAGATGCTCCAGGATACACAAAGCCGAATGATTTTAAAAACAGTGGCACCGACGATTTTCTCAGACACCATAACTATCGCCACAGGACCAGCACTGAGAGTGAGCCTCAAATGCTGACCCGAGTTTTGAACAAGCAGTACGTACGCTCTCAGCCAGAGGAAGACCGGAGGGTGCATTTCAACGCTCGCGTCGAGCAGTGCATCGCCCTGGATCCGGAGGAGGCAAACGACGAGCCCTGCGAGCAAGTCAGCGACGACTCAGAATCCGAGGAGGATGAGGAAGAATGTGGTCTATTTTTGGGCATTCATCGCCAGGATTCCATTGGCAGTCTCGCGAGCTCCCACACCATCGCTCCACTACCAGCCACCACCCTCAAGATACCCGAGGACAGTGACGAGGAAGAGGAGGCAAGGACCCAGCACTCCAAGAGCATGCGTACATCAGCTAACTACGACTACGGATCTGTGTACACTGGCAAGGGCCCAGCATATAAGATTGTGGACCCCCGCGTGCGGGCGGTTGAAGTCCCAAAGAGCGTCGCCTCTCAAGTTGATACCATACAGCAAATGAGTCCCCCGCAGCAGTCCAAGCGGTTAGTAGCATCTTTTGGATGTGATCAGTGATTAGCATAATAGCATAATGATTTTGTGAAGCGTGACCTGCCAAGCTGTAATGTACATAGAGAGCCTCAACACTTCAATTAGGTATGGATATAAATACGTAGCAAGCTGGGCCGCAGGCTCATAGGAGCTCGTTCTGGTCAAACGTGCGCTTAATTCTGAGCGATAGCTGGATGGACGTCTCGTCCAGGTGGTAGTCCTCGTCCCACATCCACAAGCTCTGGGTGAACTGCTCTTCCTCGTTTGCTCTTGCGGCGACCAGGATTCTTTTCAGACTCTGCTTCTGCACCTCGTCGAGGGCTCCGTTGAGGAACTGCATCTCCACGGTCTCAACTAGCTTTTCCAGCGTATTGTTTTCGAGCACCATACAAAAGTCGAGCTTGACGCAATAGTCCTTGAGGAACACTCTCGACAGGCCATGCTTTAGCGTGAGCGATATGACATGGCGATATGCTTCGGCTGCCTCGGTGTACCCGTGGATTCTCGCACACAAATCACCGAGGGCCAGCCAGGCTTCGAGCGACTGATTCGGTTTCGACTGCTCTGCGTACAGCCTGGCGGCCATTCTATAGTGCTGTGTGGCCATTACAAAGTCTTTTTTCGCTGCGTACACCTCGGCCAGATCTTGGGCGAGCTGGGCAGTGATCCCTTCCGTGCGTTCATTAATGCTCTGTTGGTACGCACACTGAAGCATCACTACTGCAGCATCGTAGTCACACAACTTTCTGTATATTCCTACCGCCTCGAGTGTGTACTCCATTACTTCTGGACCTCCAGGGCCCAGTTTGATTGCTTTTGAATAGCAGCCTGCAGCAGCTGCAAGGTTCCCGTGGACTTTATAGAGATTTCCTGCGGTCAAGTATAAATCATAGGCCTCCCCTAGCTTACTCTTGAAGATTTTGCCTCTGAGCTCTCTTCTCTGGGCCTTCCTCTCTATCTCAGCTGGGTCGGCATGCTCCAAGTCCATGTGGCGCAGTGACGAGCCGCCACGCAATATAAATCACGTGCACTCTGCAGCTTCATAAGATCGCAAGCTATGGGTAACTTCATGTCTTCTCCCGGAATCTCTGAGTCCAACAAGAAAAAGATCGACAGCTACATTGCTAACGAGCATGTCTTTGTTGCTTCCAAGAGCTACTGCCCCTACTGCAAGCGGGCGAAGCAGATCCTAAAAGAAGCTGGAGTCACTGATGCTAAGATCATTGAGCTCGATGAGATGGACGAGGGCCCTTCTATTCAGGAGTACCTTCAGTCTATCACCGGACAACGCACTGTCCCGAACATCTTCATCAAGGGCAAGCACATTGGTGGCTGCGACGACTTGACTTCGCTCCAGCAATCTGGCAAGCTCAAGAGTCTGTTGTAGATAGCTAGTATAAAGTACATATATTAGTACAATGTGTTTTGAGAGTATTGAGAGCAGACTAGTGCTCGAACGCTCGAGGATCTCGTTGTTGCTCAAGATCGCATGAACATGATTGCTGTCTAGAGGATCGACGTGGGTTCTCGAAGTTTACGCTACCTATGAACATGCTGTAATTCTGTATTCAGTTGCTGTCTGTTAAATCAAGGCGAAAGATGGTTTCTGCATCTAGGACTCAATGTCTACAAACTCATGCGTGCACTATTAGCTTCTCTACATTCTATCTAGCCTTGCTGTCATATAACAATTGCACGCAACAGAGTGTGCGGATCACTCGAATGCCAGTTCAACTCTGAGGGTCTAGTATGTGGCGAACGTGGCGCACGCAGGCCCATATGAAAAAAATTATGAAATCAGACTCCAATATGGGTAAAAAATCAGTTAGAGATAAAGCCAAAAAGATCGAGGAGGAAACCGAGGAGCAGATCAATGTGAGTGACTTTGCCAGTACGGACGACGAGTTCAGCGGATTCGAGAGTACCGATTCTGAAGGCGAAGAGGAGCAGGAGGAGACCCCAAAAACCACACCAAAGCCCAGCACAGAAAAGGAAGAGCCCGCAAACAAGTCCAGCAAGAATGGCGTCGTGTACGTGGGACGGATTCCCCACGGTTTTTACGAGACCGAGATGAGAAAGTATTTTAGCCAGTTTGGCGATATCAAGAACATCCGCATCAGCAGAAACAAGCGGTCAGGCAAGTCCAAGCACTACGGTTTTATCGAGTTCGACTCCCCTGAGGTCGCCGATATTGTCGCCGATACAATGGACGGGTATATTATCTGGAATCACATTCTCAAGGTCAAGCGGGTGCCTCCTGAGAACATTCACAAGGACCTGTGGGTTGGTGCCAACAAAAAGTTCAATGTCATCAACTGGAGGGATATCGGTCGCCTTCAGCACGAGCAAAAGCACTCTCGCGAATGGTGGGAGGAGCACCAGAAGCAGCATTTAGCCCGCAAGCTTGCGAGATCCAGGAAGCTCAAGAAGATGGGCATTGACTATAAGTATTAAATAATCTTAATGTATTGAACTAGATGATAGAAGCTCGTTATCAAATCGCGAATTCTTCTCCATCACTTGAAGCGTACCAGCAGTCCACGCAGCTCGACGTTGGGTCTGTACTTGCATTAGTATGTATTTATGCATTTTATTTCCAGGGATTGTCAAATAACTCATCCTCTTCTGGGACGAATGCTGGTTTCGTTGGCTGCGACGGGACCGCAGAGCCAGTAGGGGGGTTGCCGATCTTCCCTTGGGTGGGCCTTAGGGGCTGGCTGGGCATCTGGGGTTGCTTTGGGGCCGCGGGCTTGGACCCAAAGCTGAGCGAGTCCAGGCCATCGATGAGGCTTTGGGTATTAGTCTGCGACTGGGCGGGCTTTTGGGTGCTTGGCGTGGGCTTGCTCCACAAATCAAAGTCAAAAGTTGTGCTCTTGGGCGCTGGCGTGGACGAGGTGCTGGTGGGAGCGCTCACTGGGGCCATCATGGAGGGCTGTGTAGAGCGGGCCACTGGCTGTGGATTCTGGACGTACAGAGAGAGAATGGTTTTCTTGAGATCTGTACGCTGGTTCGCAGCCGGGGCCGGGGCAGGAGCGGACGCGGTGCGAGTGGGCAGCTCGAAGGCCGAGGTGGCCGACGGCTTCGAGGCCAGTGGGGCGGCTGGCTTGGCGGGGGCGCTGGAGAAGTCGTCAAAATCCACCAGGCTCGAGCTCTTTGACGGAGGGGCGGCCGCCGAGGTAGCAGCGGCGGTCGGTCGCGACACGGTCGGCTTGGACGCCGCAGGAGTGGAATCGAAGCCCAGCAGGTCTATGCTGGAGGTCTGCTGCTGCTTTACAGTGGACAGCGGCACGTCGTCGCTCGAAACGCCGCCCGCATCGTTGCCCAGAGTCGCGGGGTCGGGAATATTAGGCGATGCGACCCAGCGTTTGAGGTCGTATTTTGTTCTGATGAAATTAACGATTTTGGACTCATCAGGAATGTAATTTGGCGGCAAACCGGCCTCCCAGTACAGGTTGGCCTTCTTGTTGCCCCAGCGAATCATCTCCTTGAGGTGCATGTCGCTCCACGAGTCGAGGTCCACGCTGCGGACCTTGGAGATGTGCGTTCCGAGGCTTCGGTGCACTCCAGAGCACCTGATGCACAAGAAGATGCCCAAATTCCACGACGCCCACCTCGGGTGCGTGGCGGTCTTGCAGTCGGCACACGTCTTGTTTCCGGGGTCCGCCAGCAATTTCTTGAGAATTTGTTTATTCTTTGCGGAGGTCTCTCGTTCCATTGGACAACTGGCCTTCTTTGTATTCGTGAGGTAAGCTAGGGACGAACAGCTCCATCAGATAACTAAGCAGCTTTTAGGTAGGAGTTGGAGTGCACGGGGTTGTCACTTGGCATTTGTCGGCTGAGAGCATTGCGTCGCACCGGCGGGTGCTGAGCACGAGCGTGTATTTTACATATTTACATTAAGATTTGATAGATAGCGATGCCTGCATTAAGCGAGCTGCAGCTGCAGCTGGCCTCGAGACTGCGTTGCTCGCGATCTGCGTCGGTTGCGTGTGGTTCTTCGATGCCAGGGCCAAAATGCTCGAGCGGGCAGCAGTATAGCGATGGACTAGTCTATCAGGTCAGTTCGTGTGCGTGAATGGTCAGACTACGAGGACTGCTCTCGTCTGCTCATTTCGATGTCGACCATCTCGTAGTCCTCGAAGAACGTCCGCTTGAGCTCTCGCCATTGCGTGGTCCAGATGCCCAGCACGACTAACAGAATCGACGACACCCCCTGGACGGCCCACCACAGCCAGCTCCGGGGAAAACGCCCCGTGTAGATCCACACCACAAAAAGGTGGATCCCGTGCAGCGTCAGGGCGAAATCGAGCGCCAGCTTCGACCGACCAACAATGATCGCCATCCCCAGCACCGAGAAAAACGTCGTCAAAAGCCACAGCAGCCCAAGTTCCCAGCCCAGCGACGTATCGGGGCGAAGAGGCCTCCAAGAAAATATATAGTCTGGCGACCACTTGATGCCAGACACTATGAGTGCGAACGAGATCAGGAGCGCACCTATCAAGTAGTAGAACGCCTGCAGCTCCACGATCTGTATGAACAGCCGTTTGGGTGCCAGCACGGGAGATTGGCGCGCCATTTGTGCTTAATTACGGGTGATGTGCCGAACCTACTAGCTTGCCTGTGGCGCGAGAGATGTGGCGGGCCTGCGCCCCAGTTCTGCAGCAGCGCTGGGGCGTAAAATATTTCTTGTGGCGGAATTTATTTCATTGCAACAATCGGTTAATGAGGGACTTTGTGCTCACAATCGACGACGACGACAAAGTCGAAGACCTGGAGAACGAAAAGGGAACCGAACTGAACCCCGAGTTCTCCTTTGGCGACGAAGCCCCGGTCATTGAGGGCTGGGATTTCGGAGGTGAAAAATCTGAGAACGACCAGGACGCCCTCGACGAGATCATAAAGCGCCACGGCGGCCTGCAGGAGGCCCAAGATGAGAGCAAGGATGCTGACGCGGCCCCAGAAGCGGCACACGACTCTGGATCGGACTCTCACGAGCCGGAAAGTGAGTCAGAGAGCGAGCCTGCTCAGGAGGAGCCCAAGAATACTGTCGAGAACGATCAGAGCGGCTTCTTTGCCGACAACAACGAGGAGACTAAGGCCTCCTTCTCCGACATGTCTCTTTCTCGCCCCATCAAGAAGGGCATTGCAGCTCTGGGGTACACTACACCGACTCCAATTCAGAGTGCAGTCATTCCAGTAGCATTGCTGGGCAAAGACGTCGTTGCGGGCGCCGTCACCGGCTCGGGCAAGACCGCAGCGTTCATGATTCCCACTCTCGAACGGCTCGTGTACCGCTCCCAGCGCTCTGCGGCTACGCGAGTGGTCGTGCTGACGCCCACCCGTGAGTTGGCCATGCAGGTACACGACGTCGGCTCGAAGCTCGGCAAGTACGTCTCGAATCTGCGGTTCGGCCTCGCAGTCGGTGGCCTCAACCTCCGCACTCAGGAGCAGGAGCTGAAAACCCGCCCTGACATTGTCATTGCCACCCCCGGCCGCTTCATCGACCACGTGCGTAACTCCCCTAGCTTCAGCGTGGACACAGTCGAGATCCTGATTATCGACGAGGCCGACCGAATGCTCGAGGAAGGTTTCGAGGCCGAACTCACAGAGATCCTCAGGCTGATTCCAACAAAGCGTCAGACGCTGCTGTTTAGTGCCACCATGAACAGTAACATCAAGGACCTGGTCAAACTCTCCCTGAAAAAGCCTGTGCGCCTCATGGTGAATCCCCCCAAACAAGCAGCATCTGGCCTGGTGCAGGAGTTTGTTCGTATCAGAAAGCACGAAGAATCCCGTCCGGCAATTCTAGCCTCGCTCTTACGAAAGCTCGGAAACAAACAAAGAGTGATCGTGTTCATCTCGCAAAAGAAGATGGCACATCGTCTGCGCGTTGTTCTTGGCTTGCTTGGTCTGAAAGTGGGCGAGCTCCACGGATCGCTTTCCCAGGAGCAGCGTCTGAACAACGTCACGGCTTTCAAGAACCTGGATGTGCCAGTACTTCTGTGCACTGACCTGGCCTCTCGTGGTTTGGATATCCCCAAGATCGAGGTCGTCATCAACTATCAGTTACCGTCCACATATGACGTCTACCTGCACCGTGTAGGTCGTACTGCTCGTGCCGGGCGGACAGGAACTTCAATCTCGTTGGTTGGTGACAGCACAACTGAGCGACAAATCGTTCGTTCTGCCATCAACTCTGCAAACGAAAACACAAGCGCTCAGAAACAGAAGATTCTCGGCAGAGATATTGATTGGGACGAGATCGCTAACATCACCAAGGAGATTGAAAGCAACCAAGAGACAGTGGATGATATCCTCCAAGAGGAAAAGGCCACCAAACAGATCGAGCTAGCAGAGCGTGACCTTCACAAGGCCAAGAATCTCTTGGACCATCGCGATGAGATTCATTCGAGACCCAAACGTACGTGGTTTGAAAAGGAGAAACCTGAAAAGACAGTAAAGAAGCCCAAGACAAACCATGCCAAAAAGAAAGCGGATGCTGGAAAGCAGACTTGGACTTACAAGAAAACCAAAGACGACCGCAAAATTGGTTTGCAGAGAGGCGCTGCACGCGCCATCATGAAATCTGGTACTAAGCCGCTAAAGGAGAAGGCTAAAAAGTCTAGAGACTAGTATTTATTTTGGACGCAGTAAACGCGTATTATGCATTAACGCTGTGTGCAAGCAGTATCGTACATACACATCCATACTAATAATGATAGTTTTCAGTCGGCGCGACAGAGCTACGTTCAAGTCGTATATTACTTTACATTCAGTATAATCACTGAGTTATTATGGCGCTACCGCCGCTTTTTCTTGGGCTTTTTCTTCTTTTTCTGACCAGCAGGTTTAGAAGCTTCAGCTTGAGGTTGTGGTGGTTCATTAGGAGTTTCATTGCCAGCATGCGGGGCTGTGCTGGCGTTCAAAGAATCTGGTTCAGTTGTGTGCGACTCGTTGGATTCTTTAGTAGGCTCTGATGGCGTTTCTGTCTTTATGATTCTATCCTCAGATTCGCGAATCGAGTCATCTTCATGAGTCACCTCTGGCGCAGGGTCATCCTGCTGTTCGACCACTGGTACCAAGGAATTGTTTTCCAGATGCTGCTCATCCGACGTACTATCCGGCAAATGTGAGTCTTCAGCAGGGGTACCTGCATCGACAGTCTCCTGCGGAGAATCCCCGAGTTCCTCTACATTGGCGGTGTCCTCAGCGGTCTCCTGCGAAGAGTTAAGTTTCTCTCCGTCGGCAGTTGACGATGGGTCCCGCGCAGGCGCTTCAACAGGTATATCCTTCGGCTCGGACGCAAAGCGTACCTTCTTTTCGAGCGACTGGTCTTCTAAAGAGCTTCTTGAATCAGACTCTTGGGTAGTGTCGACTTGTTCCGTTTTGGATTCCTCGCCTTCCTCGTGGGGCTGCTCAAGATTCGCGACCCCGTTCACTGGGTTTGACGCAGGACTTGCAGTTCTCTCTGGCGACGCTTCTGCAGGCCCGGAGGTTCCCTCAACGACCGCAGCACTTTGTTCCTCTGCTGTGTCCTTGAGATCGTCCTTAGCAGGCACCTGTGGGATCGCACCGTTGCTTGGTGCCTGTTCGATGTTTTCACTGGTGTTGGCGTTTTCACTGGAAGGTTGATCAGAGAGTTGCACCTGGATCTGAGGTACTTCTCCCACTTCACGACCCACAGAGTTTTCCAGTGGTGGCGAATTACTACCCGAGCTCCTGAGTTCACCCCTGGATTCCATAGATATCCTCGAGTCTGTGGAGGTTCTCGAACTCGGGGCTCCTAGCGAAAGCGTATTCGGTCTTTCTGGCGACTTGGCTTCGATGGTTGTATCGGCGATCGAGGTGTCGCCGGGCTCTACTAAATAATCCTTAGGAGGAGTCGCTGGAGGCAAGTCGTCAGCGAGACTGAATTCCTTCATAGTTTCGTAGAGGATATCGCCTATATTTCCTGAGCCGTCAATCTGTTTGGCATGATCCCGAAAGTAGATGATATCCTTGAGAACGTTTTCTTTTGCTCCTGCTGAGTGAATTTGGAGACTCATGAATGCCTGCAACAACTTAGGTTTGTACACAGCGAAGATTTCTCCAACAATGGCCAAGGTATCTGACTTAGGCAGAGTCTCACCCAGAATTTTTGCAACTGTAGACAAGTCCTTGACAAGATTTTGCATATAGGTATTACAAGGATCTGCTGGCAGTGACCAATTAGTAGTGTTGAGTGCCCGAGCGTACCTTTCAGCCTTGTCGGTCATGATATTGATGAACTTCTTTCTAATGTCCTGTCTGTGCGTATTGAGCGTATTGGCAAGATCCTGACACCGGAGTTGCCATTGATTAATGAGCTCCTGCCCAGATATATGGCGCTGAACACAAGCTTCGACACTGGGCAGAAGAGCACCAACGAATCTGAGACTCTCATAAGCCAGACTCAAGTGCCTAAAGGTAATTCTCTTGAGGCCAGACCCGGATGACATGGCCCCAGTTCCGAGGATGAGCGCCCTGGTACGGTCATTGAAAGTCTTTATGAGCATGAATATGTCGTCGCAGAGTTCATTTGCTGTTTGAGGCAACAGGCAAATGAGTTCTAGTTCCTCTTGAACGAAAACCAGCAGGCGAGCCGCGCTCTTTGAGATGTAGAATGAGTCTTGATTTACCAGCACGTTCACGGGCTGCTGTTTGTGCTTGACTTCTTCCACGCCATCGATGGCAGCACGCCATTCTTTCATCCATATCGTGGGATCTTCATTAGCCGACTCTATGATTGTGTCGATCATATCTTGGAATCCTGGCTGTGGAGCCTCTTTCTTCCATTGATCGTAATCCATGGTACTACGCAAGAAGGAGAGATTCCGGTTATGCATTTGTTCGATGTACAATTTTGTTTGGCTGGCAAGAAACGCTGATAGTTCAGGGGCGTATATGCCACAAATGCGCTCGCACTCGGACATGAAGATACCAGTGAGTGCGTAGACTTGAATGAACTCCCGGACTGAGAGACTAGCGGTTTTGTCTCGCCTTACTTTGATGATCCTGCGGATACGTGAGTCGGTCACTGTCACGAGCGTCTCTAGCATGTCCCCGATATTGGAGGGGACGCTGCCCATGGAGCTTGAGAGGTCCAGGAGCAGCTTGAGCTGGGTTGCCAGCCTGTTGAATGCCTCGGACACGCTGGTGTATAGCTTTGCGTACAGCTTGAGCGCCTCCGTGGTGGACAGAGCATTGAGTCGTTTATCGAGCGTTGCTGTTTCCTTGTCAATGTCCTCAGTGCGGGGCGCCTGGGGCAAGTTCTGGCGCACAAGAGCCTTGAGCTCCTTCGACACTTCCTCTCTATAGCCTGCTAGTGCCGCGTCCAGTGAATGAGTCTCAATGGCACCGCTCAAGATGGACTGCAGCGACTGCTTGAACTCGGGTGTGACTGTCGCGTATGAGTGGTTGTAGTGCTCATGGTGGTGGTGGCCCGGGAAATGCAGTATTCTGCCCATCCTGTTCAGGGTGTCCTGGGTGGGCACAGAGTCGATGTGCTGGTTGAGGTCTGTGATTAGCAGGCTGATCAGGGCCTTCTGGTAGTGGGCGCCGACGCGGCTTCTGAGCAGAGCGATCTTCTCAAACTTGTGGCTGACGCACTTGACGGCGGCCAGAGAGTCTCCGAGCCTTGTTGCGTCGTTGAGCAGCCTGGCACACTGGGTCGCATTGTCGCTGGCGAGGCAAGCCTCGGCCTCGTCGACGCTGCTCACAAACGCCGAGATCTGGTCGAGCAGCTCGAGGAGCTTGTCGATGTTCTCGAGCTTCTCCACCAGCTTGAGGGTATCCTGCTCGTAGTTGACGAACTCGGCGATTTTCGCCACTGTGGCCTTGAGCTCCACGAGCTTCTGAGTGCACTCTGCGGCCTCAGTCTCTATGGCGTTGAAGTGGCCGGTCACCTGGAAGAAGGACGATGAGGCCGAGCTGATGTTGTCGATCAGGTGCAGCTCGACGATGTCGATGTACCAGCTGAGCTTCTCGAGCAGAATTGTGTAGTCAGGGAGGTCGCCCCGGGTCTGGCAGACGTCCTCGAATACTCTGGGGTTGTCAAGGTGGAAGTCTGGACTGAAAAAGACCGGGGGAACCGTCTCGAGCGGCTGCAGAGGAGTCTCGGGGGGAGCCGACACCAACGCATCGTCGAACTCCTTGCCCAGAGAGGCAACGTAGTCGGTGAATTCCTTCTCATCTGGGTTGTGGAGATGCTTTAGTTTCAATTGGGGGATGTCTCGCGTGGTTGGCGGCCGGTACGCACTTGCCAGGTTCTCTCGACCCGGCCCGTACACCAGGTGGGCGATGGAATTGGGGTTTCCCGAGTACCCTGGCTTGGTGGGAGCAATTACAGATGCGGAGGCCGCCCCGCTGGGCGTCTCGGTGCTGAATCCACTCACCAAACTGGGGGTTCGGTGGTGCATGACTAACCTGGTAAGAGCAGCGAGACATGAGGTTACAGTAACTAAATAGAATCTATGTAGCGGCGCGGATCTGATGGAGCCGGGTCTGGTGCAATGGTCTTACGCTTGGCTGTCCCCTTGGGATACCACTTGGGCATACCTCGACGGTAATCTCAAGCTCAGTCAAGCTCAGTTAGGAAGTCAAAGCTAGCAAAGCAGTCAAAGCCAGTCAAAAGTCACAGCTCACCGTGGGCTCAGACCTCACAGCCACAGTTCAGGCCCAGAGTCACAGCTAGAGCCAGGCTGCACCAGACACCTATCAAATAGTCTGATTATACTATTTAGCTACTCTATACTTGTCGTAGTGTTCCCGCACTTGCCTAGCAAGTAACATCCAGAGTGGCGCGAGTGTTCAGCAAAAGAGCAACAATGAGACCGTAAAGACCCAAAACTTCGGCGAAAATGAGGATAAGAATCATACCGACAAACAGACGGGGCTGCTGGGCAGTGCCACGCACACCAGCGTCACCAACAATGCCGATAGCAAACCCAGCCGCCAACCCGGCAAGACCGACTGACAGCCCAGCGCCGAGCTGGATGAAGCCAGTGTAGAGGGCCTGCTGTTGCTTGAGACTACCAGACACAAGCACACTCACGACCAAACCATAAATGGCGATGATACCAGCCATAATGACGGGGACGGTGTTCTTGACCAGGAGATCAGGGCGCAACACGGTGGTAGCGCAAATACCGACGCCCGACTTTGCGGTACCGTAGCTGGCACCGAAGCATGTAAAGACAATGGCGGCGGTGCAGCCAAGCGCGCCAAAGAATGGAGCGTACACGGGGCAGAGGTCTGAAGACATGATGGTGGAAGATGACAAAGCCCTGTTGATAACCATTGGGTGGTGTTGCTGACAAACGCTGATAACGTGCAGAAGGTGCATCTCGAGGAGGGCGGTGGCGTGGAGATAAGGGGTTGGCATTTCGCGCCGCGCCAGCGTCCCCGGGCGACCGCACCGCGCCAGCGTCGCCAGCACCGAGCCCCCGGGTTTGCGGCCCGGTTTCGTGTCGCTACGCCTCGGCTGCGGCGATTTTGGCCCCAGGCACTGATTAGGATTGTGGCAAATGGGAGCGAGGAGAATGTCAGAGATGGGGCTCGACAGATCGCTGCCCAAGCGGTGCTGAGTCGTGGCTGGGTCTGTGGGATTGGCAGTATTTTGGATACGCGCGATTGCTGTGAATAGCGATCGTCCAGACCCCCGCGTTCATCGACCAGTCGTCTCAGCGCACCGCTTCACTACAGATCGCTTCAGCACTTATCCTGCGCTTGGACAGTTCACGTTTCACAGACGAGCCTGGACCAGCTCGCTAGGACTTGCGACACTCCTACCTGCTACACTACTATTCGCTACACTACTATCTGCTGCAGATCCCCGAGGCGTCGAGCCGCCAAACTCTCGCTTGCAATTCTGCTCTGCCAGATCACACTGCAAGCGTCTTTAACACTCAGGCACCCTGCATGAGCCACTTGCTTAGTCACGACACCGTTTAAAATTTCACTGAAATTTTACCCAGATTAATCAACATGGCAGACGACAGAGCTTTCCCCCTCGCCGACGCACAGACCACCCAGCAGATCCTCGACATCGTCCAGCAGGCCTCCAATCTCCGCCAGCTGAAGAAGGGTGCCAATGAGGCTACTAAAACCCTGAACCGCGGCCAGGCCGAGTTCATCATCATGGCCGCAGACACCGAGCCTTTGGAGATTGTTTTGCACTTGCCCCTCTTGTGCGAGGACAAGAACGTCCCCTACGTGTTCGTTCCCTCCAAGGTCGCTCTGGGCCGCGCCTGCGGGGTGTCTCGCCCAGTGGTGAGTGCCTCTGTCACCTCCAACGACGCCTCCCAGTTGAAAGACCAGATCTTTGCCCTCAAGGACAAGCTTGAGCGTCTTCTTATTTAAGATAGTTTCAGCATAAGGCAATGACGCAATGACGCGGGTCCGAGTTGAGCCAGTGTATTCAATAGTGAACTGTAGATTAAAACGGCCTCAGTGTCAGGCTTAAGGACTCTCGCAGGATAATGCAGTCTATAGAGATAATAAATTAAGGTGGCAGTGCCCAGGCACTATGCAGACGGTCACGCATCGCAAGTGCTATTCGCTTTCCTCAACCCGGGCTAGACTGTACTGATACCTCTCGTCAGTCAAGCTTCGCTTAACCAGTTCGCGACCATCGCCGGAGTTCTCAGTGTAGTCGTCGCCCAAAAAGCCGAGATAGCTCTGCAGCTTGGTGTAGAAGTTGAAAAAGCTCAGAGCCATGAACAAAATGATGCACCGGGGTAGAATGTCGTTGAAGTACTTGCCAAGAGGCGTCAGGTTGATGAACTTGCCGAGGTAGTTCTGGAACACCGAGTCGTTGTGGTTCGAGCTCATCATCAGGAAATTGTAGCTCAGGGGAACTGCAAGGCGGCACGCGTACATGGCGTAGAACACCGCTGAGGACGGGTCGCTGTCCCTGGGAACCAACCCATACAAGTTGAAAACACGCACCTGCGTGAGAGCCGAGCCGGCGACGAAGCACATGTATCCCAGCAAGAGCATCGTCACCGGGACCTTGAGGAACTCTGTGACTCCCACTATGATCCAGTCGACAACACTGAACCGCGTGCCCATGAACAGCTCGGACTCTGTGATAGACAAGCTCAGCGCCAACAAGAGCGCAGCAAGCAGCTTTGTTACCCAGGGACGAATGTCCGCGTACCAGATCTTGGCCTGTCGCGGATTCAGGAACGTGTGATAGTGAGCGAACTCGATATCGCGGCCAGTGGCCCCTTCGATGTCGAGGTAGAACGACGCTGTTTTGAGTAACTGTACCCAATCGGCTCTGGCTCTGATAGCTCTGGCCTGCTCTCGCGAAAGTCTTGCGGAGAGGTTCGCCAGGAATGCATCGTTCAAGTCTGATGTATTGAGCTGTCTTGACGACGCTTGAGGGTAGCCCAAGCTGCTACTGCGCACTTGCTCCACCAGCTCGTCAATCCAATTCTCGTATGCAAATGTTTTTATCGGGATGAGTCCCATGATCCTCTGTGCAACGTCGTGGTAGTTCCCCAGGGCATCAGCGTACTGGTCGCAGACTATCTGGGCTTTGCCGTACAGCTCCGAGAGGTAGCCGGTGTTTGCATGCCACAGACGTCTAGGAACAGACACGAGGCCGTGCCCGAGGAGCCAGATAGCGAGGATCAGAGCATAAGAGTGACTCAGTGCAATGGCGAGACCCTCGAGGTTCTTTGGGCTCAAACCGCTCGACGCACCCATATAGACCAGCCCCAGAATGCCCACGCCCATTATAATCAGCTGCTGGCGAACGTTCGACTTCAATGCATCCTTAACCTTCAAAATAGGGTCGTGGTACCCGCTCTGCACATAGTACTGCAACGAGGGCAAGATGACCCAAGTCAGACAAAAACTCAGCCAATAAATAATTCTCCACAATATTAGTCTGAGATTTTCGCTCAAACCCAGTCCAGTTTCGGCGATATCAGCCGGCACCAGAGCAATGATCGATAGGGGAATGTAAACGGACACCACGAGGGGGACCGTAAGGAATAAAGGGGTCCGATTCAACGGAGAGAAATAACTAACAGCAAAAACGGCCACAAGCAGCAGCAGAACAAACACAACCAGTATGAGCATGGTGCCGTGAAGGGGTGTTAGGAAGGGGTTAGCGAAACTGCGCCGTAATCGGATTGCGTTGTTGTTAATGGGGTGTTAGCAGCCACTTCTTACTACGTTTTTTGTTATGCAGCATAATGGACTCATTCTAGTCAATGACGCTGGTGAGGTGGTGAAGTGCGAGGGAGCAGCATGTGAACGTGACGCAGGCGTCATACGTCATGTATTAGCCGACAACCAGGCTGGCAAGCTGGAGATCCGCGGACATACGGTGCTTGCCAAAACCTATGACAATAATTTGTTAGCAGTATATCAATAGTTCGTACACTAACCCATACATAAGAACTGGGAGATTTAGCTATGGAGATGTCCTCCTCTCCCTTGTTGGCACAAAGCATCTTTATTGTGAACCTGAGTAGAGTAGTCTGGACCCTTATCCTTTCGTAACGTCGCGTCGCTCGACATCTACAATCGTGAGGCGATAGAACACGAGGGAAGACATCGTGCGACACGACGTCACTCTGAGATATAGGATCTGAGGGTCTTGTGATCTTTGGGCTGCCCTTATAAGTGTTCATATTAGTGAGCAGATGATGCACCATGCATGCATGCTCGAGAAATTCAAAATCTGGCCACAGATAGGCTAAAAGAAATACAGCCGCTTACGGACAAAAACAGGGTGGTTACCAGCGCCCTGGAGGTTGTAATAGAAGTCTGGGGGTTTTTAGCTTGAGTTTCCACGGTGCAGTTTAAAGGTCGTCTGTGGCTCTGGTCGGATAGATTAGGGTTTTCTCGAACCCCACCCCTGCAGTGTTGAAAGTCAGGACCATGTGCGTATGAAACAGATGCGGGGACCCGCAAATCTGATTGTTCTTGATTTTTCCCGGATTTTGCAATGCTCATAGAACTCTGTCATGAGTAGCAAGAACCACTCTGTGTCCTTGAGTTTGAAAATCTGCGTCCACCTGCAGCATGCATACTGATCTGTCATTTGGCGAACCTCCGTCAAGTCCACTACACAGAGTTTTTCTGGCCAGCTGGGTCCGTCACGCTCGCAAGTACAGCTTTACCTGGTTTTTACTGCGGAATTGCGCCAGATGCAGTACTTTGCACCTTCATGCCGCATCAGGTAAACCATGCATGCAGCAGTTAGGTCTGCATGCAACACAAAGTTTAGGTTGAGGCCAAAACTACTGGTGAGGCATTTCCAGGGTGGGCCACTCACAAAGTAATTTAACCGTTTCTGAGGTTGTGTATGGGAGTGCCAGGTCATCGTAATCATAAAGTGCTACATCCCTTTTGCAGTTTGCTGAGATGCCGCATAGGGTATATCAGCATATGAGCACCATCGGAATGTTAACCAAGGTGGCGCTGGAGAGGTCGGACCGCAACATGGAATCATTCGAACAGGGGTCCACTAAACTTGGGTCAACCGCCACCCCTTACCCATTGTATGTGAAACATCAAACCGCCTGATGGTGAACCGTGAGCGATTTATGCACGTATACGTGTTACAACTACATTATATGTATGCAATTAAATATTCAGGCCAAAACGGCAATGCAGGTCACTAGGAATGCGGCTGCAGTGGCCGCGAGAGTAGGAGGGTGTAGGCTGGCCTGGTTGATGTAGGTTGCTGCTCCAGACCATGCGGAGTACGCCTCAGAGAGATAGAGGCCAAACGAGATCGACGCTGGCGCCATCAAACCAGCCTGCTGGAGCTGATCGTCCCAATCTGCAGACGCATTGTAGATGCGCAGAGTGTATTTTGCGGCAGGGTACGAGTTACCGTCGTTGAGAGAGTTGTCGCTCGAGTTCCACACAAAAGTGGTATCTTCGGCGCTGTGGTTCACTGCGAGGGTGTAAGTCCTTTTGTTGTCGGAGCAGTATGCGTCGATGTTCAGTGCGTCCGGAGTTATACTCACCCCAGTGTATCCCCACTCGAATGTCTGCATATTGCCAGACTTAACGTACAAACTGTCGGTCGTTTGCGGGGTATTGAACGTCAGACTGCCCACGGCCGCGTTGGGATCAATTGAGACGGATGTCGACGACGACTCGCTCGAGCTCGAGTCCTCAGTTGAGGAGGAATCGTCGGACGACTCGGTGCTTGATGCGTCGTCGGATGATTCGGTGCTGGACGAGTCGTCAGACGATTCAGTGTTCGAAGAGTCGTCGGATGATTCAGTACTCGAAGAGTCGTCAGAGTCGGTCGACTCGGTCGAGCTCTCGCTGTTGGAGTCGTCGGAGTTCGACGAATCGGCAGATTCGGAGCTCTCGCTGTCGGAGTTGCTATTTTCGCTCGAGGACTCGTCGCTGTTGGAGTCCTGGCTCGAGGACGCCTCATCTGAGCCCGACGAGTCGCCAGAGTCGGTGGCAGTGGCCTCGGACGAGGAATCTTCACGACGAAACAGAGTGACGCCTCGCTGCGCCTCCGCAGCCAGCGTGAACGGCACACAAACGCCAATAAACAGCTGGTGGATTCTCATGTCAGCGCAGGAGTCCGCAGTCAACAATGACAAACCCACCCCCTGGAGGTTACTAAGAATAGTTTAGAACTCAAGCAAGTAGAGTATAGCCAGTGCGGCCCCGCCTCGACGGCGGCTGCTATTGCGTAGCGGCTTTGCCGGCATGCCGGGCCACCAACAGCAAACATTGTAGAGTTTTATGTACTATAATTATCATCCCTGCTTATCCTTTTCGCCTCATGTCAACCTCACACTTTTGTACGATCGTGTGCTGCGCTCTGGTGGCGCTGGTACTCCTGGTCACCCAGATTTATGGCGAGTTCATCAAGCACAAGCCCAGAGACAACTTTGTTTGCTTCCTCATTGCTGTCTTCTTGCTGATTTCGGGAGGGCTCGTGTTCAAGGAATTGCGGGGCCGCAAGTACTCCCACGAGCAACTCGAGACCGGCTTCGTTGAATCCTAGGCTCTGTAGTTACCGTTATGTATCAAGTATACTCTCGACACTTTCACTTCGTTCACATGCTCTAGACTCGCGACTATCTGCTAGCGCACTTCTTGGCGCCAGTTTGGGCAAGAACAAGCAGCTTATCGCATACCCTTGCTAATTCGTATGCAGCAAGCCCTCTGTGCCTTTATCGCCAGGGCTAATGTGTATAATTATTGTTGCTAGCTGAGCGATACTATGGAGGCATATTCTGGTCTGCTTCTCTATATCAGCGGCACCCTGTCTAGTTTCGTAATGGGACTGGCAACGCTTTAACTGCCTTCTATGCTAAAATTAGTTTGTGAACCAACGTGGGCTCGCAACAAGATTGCTAGGTGCACGCAAGTGTTCTGACTGCATCCCAGTGTCTCATCTACAAACCCTTGTGATTGTTCAGGTTGCGCAAGATGTGGTCTTCCTCTATCAAAGCTTGTTGAATCGCTGGCGCTACGTAGACACGCCTGCAGCAACCCCAGGTCCCCAATATCTACATGCATGTAAGTATGTGCGAGTCTCGTGATTGTGGTTTCTAAATACCGGACGAAATGTAGATATGCGGCATCGTCGCATGCATGCATGACGCACCAAGTTACGTTTGCCGGTGCGGAGGCATCTAATAGAGCTTGAAATCGTTGAAAGTCCACTGAAAAATAATGCAATCGATTTGTTTATTTAGAAATTAGCGTGCTTGTTCACAGTTGCGGCTTCTCATTACCCTAATTTGATACATCCTCTTGAGATAAATTCTAAAAGTAGCTTGACATGATGAATACTTATTTCTCAAATAGTCCTCAGTACTTGTTATTCACCATACAAAGTTGATCTCTACTTTACTTGATCTTTTGCACATGGCATCAACCCGCATGGCCAGCCATTAGTCTAGTAGCTCGCACTTCTCACCAGATCACCAGTCCCAGCGCTAGGAGACATAGCTCACGCCTTGGTTGATTTCAGGCCATGCAAACAACTTATCTAGCTCCGCTCGTACTGTAAGATGCCATCGGGAAGAAAAGCTCCGAAATGACCGTCCACCATGATTGTCCTAATTGTGATTCTATGGTGTCTAAAAGACACCAACTGTTAATGTTATTCATGAGAACTCGCTAATGGTATTTTTCTTTGCACTTTTTTCTGTAAGGCGCCTGCATACATGAGAAATCTATGTTTGGCCTATGAAGACACAGCGCTAGCTGCTTTGAGCGTTCCAAGCGCTTGCGAAATTTTCTAGGCTGTATAATACCCACCAGGATTTTTTTTTATTTAATTTCGGCGCGGTATTATGGTCTCCATTGTCAACCGATTAAATATTGGGTCGAATTAGAATGCCACATCGTGAATTAAGTGTATACATGTTCATAAGGTATATACAATATCTCTGTCTATAGTTAAGGATGAGGTACGTCTATATCTACAAAGTGCCATTAGGGGTGCGTGTCTTGAGCTTGTACTTCAAAACCACGTCACCGCCGCTACGCCAAATTCGAGTGCGAATAACACCTAGTGTGTCTGTAGGATCCAACTCCTGGTCCTGGCAGTAGAGACTAATGATGTCTTCGGCGTTGGAATTTTCAGCCGTCTTTTCGTCGATAACACCACAGTCCTTCAGTGAGCTGACGACATACTGCATTATCTTTTTCGACCGCAAAATGGGTATTGCCAAAAGTCTCCCATTCTCACGTACCACTTCAGCATCTCCCGCGTTGTATGGCGCCACGGTGAAACCAATCTTCGTGGGTACACGAGTTTGAATTTTGTTGAGCAAAAGTACCTCTCCCACCCATCCCGGGAGCAGCTCTCGGATTTCTTGATTGTGCTTTGGGATATCACATATGTTACACTCAAAAACTTCCGTCGCAGCCCCAGCCCCTGGATCTATCTGCGACAGTAAGACCCGCGTGTCACTGGGGAACTGACTGATTGGAAGGTCAAAATTTTCTGGGTCGATATTGTCTGCCATCATCTTGTCTTCTAGAAGCGTGAATGTAGCTGGCACTTCGAACTCCTTAGGCTCCGTTACCGGCTCAGGAGGCTCTGGGGTCTCCTCCTCAGTCTTTGTGCTGCGGGAGAACATGCGGCCAAAGAACCTGCGCTTTTTCTTCTCCTTTGACGGCGCTGATTCCGTCGAGTTATCGGCATCGTCCTTTTCCTTCTCCTTTTCCTTCTTTGGCTTATGTGCAATATGCTTTCTGATCCGTCCCTGCTCTTCCTCGGCAAAGGACTGGAAGATATTCTGTAGCGTCCATTTTCCTAGATTAACTCGTTTGTCGTCATCAAAGTTGCCCAAGTTGACATTCACATTAGAGGATATCTCATCCGCATAGATTTCTGTGTTGCCCGCAGACCGCTCACTAAAAGAAACCACGAGTTGCCCTGCACGTATCGACACTTGGCACCAGTTATCTAGGACATCGCGAGTGTTGTACGGTTGGGCGGCCTCTTGAAGCTGGCCCTCAAAACTCTGAGAAGTATCCAGCGGGCCCAGCTTGCGTTCCAAGACTTTCGACAGCACAATATCTATCAGGGCCATGTACCCGTCTGATGCGGCCACTAGAGCCCTGCGTTTGTCGTTGAGTAAGACATGCTTCACCAGGGAGGTGTGAGGAGTCGCTTGTTGAACCACGTTCGGCCCCTCCCAAATATCGATGTTGTGGCCAGCTGTCCACAGTTTATCCTCTCTAATTAGCATCGAGTTCACGTTGTGCGCCTCACAGACAAGTCGCGACTCGCAGTTCTGAGTGGTATGGAAGACCTTCCCCTCGCGATCGCCAGAGTAGAACGATTCGAGGTTATCATCGCTGAACAGACTCCACACAGAGTCCGAGTGATGAGTGTAAGTCCTGAACAGTCTACCGCTCACTAAATTCCATAGCCGAACCGTAGCGTCGCTCGAGGCACTCAGTAGCCACCCATCGACCATCAAGAGGGATCGGATATTATCAGTGTGGCCAGATAAAACACTCTGCTGCTCTTTTGCCCGGGGATCCCACAATCGGATCACCGAATCGGGGCTCCCCGAGGCGATACAGTTGCCGTGAGCAGCGAGAGAGTAGATTGAGCCCATCTGGCCCTTGTTCTGCCAACTGAACGACTCCCTAGTCTCACCGTCGGCCCACCCGATAATTTTCCCGTCAAATCCTCCAGAAACCGTCCACGGTTGCGAATCACGAGCGAGGCATTTGGCGAAATCGCTGTGATGGCCGACAGTCTGGATCCTGCCCGTGGAGAAGTCTGAGATCTTGATGGTGGTATCACTACTCGCCGACCACACTAGTCCATTCACGATCTGGAGCGAATTGACCCAATCGACGTGGGCATCGATTGCTCTGATTGTGTTGAGGTTCGAGTCCCAAAGGTTAATGCGGCCGTCGCGTCCACCGCTATATATCCCTTCAGGGGACTGAACCAAGGAGTTCACACCCAAGGAGTGCCCTGTAGGGGGCTGTTCCATCCCCACGACATACTGGATATTCATGATGAGGGTGGCTGAAAGTCCTGGGGGTGGCGCAAGCTGATATCCAAGTGGGGAGAGCCTGATCGGGTGGCAACTGTGGCGATCCAGCCTGCGGACAGGGGTGGTCTGGGCCAGTGTACGTTGGGGTCATTGGTGGTTTGTATGCAAGGAGCTGCTTTTGAGTGTGCTGATGGGGACCATGTCAATTCCTTGCGGCTACCCTAGTCATTTTTGCGTCGCAAACCGAACCTAGTCCGGGAAGCAGGTTATTAGTTTGAGACATTCGCTGCCGGCGAATGTGGGGTACATTCACCTTCAGTCGCTGACTTGCTGTGCATGCTTTCCAGGTGGTTGGCTTGTCCAAGCATAGCGAATGTATCTTGCGTTACATGTGGACAGTAGGACGACATCGTGGTGATCGTTTTAGTTGACCGCAGGACCACTGAACGAGATGCCCACATCTGCCTGAGCATGATGCAAAAAGATGCCTATTGAGTCTTTCACCGTTCGCCGGAAGACATGTCTGAGATAGACATGTCAGCTACGTACCCTGAATCATCTCATGGAGTCACTACTACGCGTGGCACCATATAGGCGTGCGGATTCCTAATTTACTTGCCTGTAGTGGGTTTCCGAAGTCTGATATGTGCCTGTGGTATTTTGGGCGAGTCCGGTTCGAGTCTCAGGGTGGTCTCTATTATCTTCGGGAACGAGGATGGATCGATTCCTTAGAAAGAGAGTATTGGTCAGGTTAGTAATAACGCAGCCGCCTCTCTTGTCTGAAACGGCGCCCGGATGGCTCGTCTGTAATCGCGGGTATCTACTATTCAGTTTACGGTTTTTGTTTTTGGATTCATGGTGGCATGCCCGATACATCCAACTACAGGCCGTACATCTTGAAGCGCTCAGACTACAATTTACAAGAGCTGTTAATATTTAGTTACGTACCTAGCATTCCTGCATCTAGCGAGTAAAGATATACCTAATGATCTGGTAAATAAAGGTGATCCATGGAAACTCGCTCAGGTCGTTCGTTTCCGCCCAAAACAATGGGTCGTCGTCCTTGAATTTTTCTGGTGACAGGATACTGCTCACTAGAGCAGACACCACGCTAGCAGTAGATTGCATCAGGGCCGCGTTGATCTCGACGAGTCTATCCAAGGCGTATACCATATGCAAACAAAGAAAGATCCCTACAACATGTGAGCCTAGTAATTCAACAACAATGTAGTATCTTATCATCTAAGAGTCATAGTCACTCTCGTCGTAGCTGCGGTATCTAAGTAAATCGATTCAAGTCAGTAAACGAATGTAGGCCAAAACAAGGGCAAACGTACCGGTGCAAACACCGATCAGCCATTGCAAAACCTGTACTTTGGTTCCCTCGGCCTGTGTCCTGAAATTGCTAAGCTCTTGGTCAATTCGAGCGTTCATCTCCTGAATTTTCAGTTCATGACCAGCACTCTCTTCACGCACTCTGCCTTTCTCGAGATTTAGATCCAGCCGCACGTTTGCTCGCTCTTTTGCCACGGTTTCCTTGAAATGCTGCCGAGTTTTCTCGATGTCTGTCATTATTCTTTCATGTTCCTCGGTCACTCGAGCAACATCGGACTTTCCGAGGTTCTGCAGCTCGGATTTTAACTTTGTAAAATCGACTTTCTGCTGGTAGACTCGCTGTAAAAACTCATCCTTCGAAACCAAATTGCTGTTCAGGTTTGTGCTTGTGTCATTGAGAACTGATGCTAAAGACTTGAGGATTGCGTCTGCCTGGGCAGGAGTGAATCCCTCACGCTCGAGCTGGACCGCGAATTTCCGGGTATCAAATTGGTGGAGAAATCGCCTTTGCTGAACTGGAAATGCAACAAATCTAGCTCTTAGGCTCGGGAGACCTGATCTCCACATATTCGCCGGATGACAAACAGGATACAAATAAATAATTACCAGGGAAGCTTGCGGCCTGTCAGCAGGCCTTGATAATTGCATTTGAATTTGTCCCACGCATATCGCCAGGCTTTTTCTATTTTTTTGAAAATTGGCAAGATTTTTTTTCGACGTTCAATCGCGAAAAATACGGGTTTGCGGCTCGGACGAAAATAATATAATTAGCATCCACCGAGAACCAAGTACGCCAGTCCATGCAGATAAATTCGCTAGAGTAAAGCACTTCACCAGTATGCGCAAACACGCGTGGGAAACCGCAGAGTACACTCTCGTTGTGGTTATAGATTTTATGTCAATTATGTTCAGTCCTGCTTAAGGGACATGACTGAATAAATAGCTAACGCTTTCGCCGTTATGCAGGCGACGAATACTCTCTGCTAGAACAGGAGATACGTCCATAGACTTGAGTTTCTCGCAATTCTTCATCTTGTCCTCCATCGGCACAGTGTTAGTACAAACCACAGCATCGAGCTGTGAGTTGTTGATAATTGTTATGGCCTTTCCACTGAGAATACCGTGGGTTACAATGGCAATAACCGTTTTGGCACCGTTCTCAATTAGAGTGTCGGCAGCCTTGGCTAGGGTGCCACAAGTATCGGCCATATCGTCGACCAGTATACAGACCTTGTTCGAAACGTCACCAACTAGCACCATTTTGGACACCTCGTTAGCGCGAGCACGTTCCTTGTGGATCAAAGCAAAATCGAGGTTGAGGTGGTCGGCCAAACCTGCCGCACGTTTTGCTCCACCTGCGTCTGGACTAACGATGATTGCGTTGGAATAGTCGACAGAGCTTTTAATGTACTGCATGACACTGGGCTCAGCATAAAGGTTGTCCACGGGGACGTCAAAAAATCCTTGAATCTGAGAGGCGTGCAAGTCCATGGTGATGACATGGTCGCAACCAGCAGTTTGGAGCATGTTTGCCATTAATTTGGCAGTGATGGGTGCTCTGCTTTTGTCCTTGCGGTCCTGGCGAGCATATGGAAAACAGGGCAGCACTGCGGTGATTCGGCGAGCCGACGCAGTCTTGCAAGCATTTATCATAATGAGAAGCTCCATAACTCGATCATTGACGTCACCGTTTCCAATCTGGCAGATGAGGTAGACATCTTCATCTCTCACAGACTCACCTATATTTAGGTTGATCTCACCATTAGACTCTCTGAAAATATTGACAGGGGTCAAGGATTGATTGAGGTTCTTGGCTACCAACTTGGCTAAATCACAGTGGATATCGCTGGAGAGCAGTTTGATCGAGTTCGTAGCCATGGTCAGTCTGTTTGTGAGAATCCACTGATGCCAAAAAAAAAAAAAGGCGGTCACGTGGTACATATTCACGAGGGGTACAAACCAACTGACGAATCACCAGGGACACAAACTGGTGCACTGATTTGTGGCGTCGGGGCGGCAATATTAATATTAGTAAATCCCGATTAAATCCCGACTAGGGCGTTAGCACGGCCGGGCGTGCGAGCGCCGTCGGAGACAAAATTGAAAAGAATTGGTAGAATGGCAAGAAATTAGTCTCAATTTCGAGGGAACGCACGCTCACGCGCCGGCAACGGCGTGCATGTTAACTCGGCGTTACTCTAGTCGCTGGCGCACAATTTAGAGCAGAAAACAAAGTGTACGTAGCATTTAGCCTAATCCATGCGTGACGTGCAATTTTCAGCTATCGCAGAGCTACGTTAGACGAAAAGGCGTCCCGGTACCTGCATGTCGGCTGCAGCACCATGCACGACGTTGGATCCGACCTTGTTTCAACTTATGTGGCGTCTGTTGACTTTAGTGGCGTGGTGCCATGACAACGCGGCACTGAATGCAATATTCATTCAGTGCATACAAGCCAGCACGTGTGTGGATGGAGCTTATCTCTTCGGTGCGGTGGAGTGCATCTGGGGGCGATTTTTCTTACAGGAGTCTGAGGTCACCGGGACCGCCCGATGCAGATCGTGCGCAGATCCAGGATTGTGTCTCTGCTTGATAAGCTGATCGTGCCATCGATAGGGGCGACCTGAGACGGATTCGAAAAGTGCCCCGGGTAAGCAATCGGTCGTATCCACCCTTGCTCCATGATTAGTACGTTTGGGACTTGCACCGATTTCTGGTTTGCCACAGACGATGGGACTCTGACAAATATGGTGTGATTTAGAGACAATTAGTTGCATAATTCGAATCGCTTGCTATTAAGCTGGAGATATTCCTCCGAGACAGGCACACAGTATCTCATTGTTGCAACAGTTCACAGTTTCAAATGCAGATCATCACCTGTAACAAAGGGCATCCCCTACTGGAATGCCCTGTTTGGTCATGGGTGACTAAGGCGAGCATTTTACATAACAAGTCAATTAAGTTATAATTAGAAGGGAGCAAAATTGCGGAGGCGTTTGCTCGGCGCGGGGCCGAATCCCGTCGTGCGGCACGGTTTGACCTCGAACGGCGGTCTAACCCATTACTGTTTCGAGATGTTGCCACGGAGACCTTGCATTTGTTGTTCACGCAGAAAACTCTGCCCCTTGCAGCGACGCATTGACTAAGCTCGTGTACCTTGATGCGATGCACGGCGCCGGCCAAGAACAAGAGATACGCGCTATTCCTGAGTCGCGTTGCGGCGTGTTTGCGGAATTTTCGCCGAGCTAAAGCGATGTGCGTTGCTATATCCAGTGTTGAGCCGCTTCGGTGCCGGGCAATGGCGCGGTGAACTTGCCACAGATCTGCGACGTCATGCACAGGGACGAAGCAGCTGCAGCGTCAAGAGTGATATATAAATGACGATCGATCGCACCCCGAGTGTACCTTTCAAGTTTGCATGAGCGCACTCACACAACCAGCAACCACATCACATAAACACGGTTGCTCGATGACGACTGTTGAATGTGCAGTGTGCGGATGGGCACAGGACCTCAGCTACGGGGAGGGCGCACAGGACGCCGATATTTGCATGTACAGCGAACACTTTAGGACCGCAGACCACCTACAGAACTACATCGCATGGTGTGTGTATCGCGAGGAGCAGGACATCAGCTTCGACTACATTGATGAGTGGCTGGTCCAGAACTCGCTGGTGGACACACATCATGCGGCTCTTGCTACCGACTACTGGTATTTCAAGAAGTGATGACTTATTTATTCACCTATTTATGATCATAATTAGACCCCTTGCACGCTATCTCAACAATTCTCGTTGTAACTTAGTCACCCCGGTAACTTATCTCGCAACATCGAAAACAGGTCTGCAATTTAAGCAGTAATACAGGTTTTAGCGGTAATAAATAGCTTTTAGGTATGGGGAACACCCTTAAATAATGATTAACACACTAGTCGTACCCCAGGTCGGCCAGGACCTCGCTGTAGGTCGGGGCCTCATCGTCAAAAGGGGCGGTAAAACTGGCCTCAATTGTGGTATTCCACGTCAGGTCGGGGTCGTCGTCGCTCTCGGGCTCGGGGGCGATCGGGCGAGGGTCCATGGCCGCGAGCCTTTTTTTGAAGTCTGAGTCCTCGCCATTCTCGTCGAGGATGGGGCCGTGGTCGGGCAAATCAGGAATCTTGGCTGGGAGCGGGTCGATCTCGCGGGCCTCGGTGTGCTCCGTCGTTGAGCTCGCCGCCCGCAGCACTGGCAGCGTCGAGTGCCGCTGGGCCACTGCTGGTTTCGTCGGGGGCCCTCGCTGGTTCACTGGGACGTTTGCAAACAGCTTACGAGGCATTGCGTCTGGGATGCTCAGCTGCCGTTTGGCTGGGGTGCCTGCTATTCGCCTGCTGGCCGGCCCCGAGCTGTTTTCGGGGTCGCAATCTGGGTCTGGGGGCATTAGGCAACAATGCAGGGCAACAATGCAACAGGCTACAGACCAGATCGACGCTGGGAGTTCTTAATAACAGAAGCACAACACAATGTTGTAGATGACTTAAGCGATTCACGGCAATCGTCGCTGCCACCTTGTGGCTCGGCCGGGACAATTAGTAGTAATATTCCATAGCCAAGCATGCGTGACCATTTTTCCCTGTTTAGATATGCACAGCTCTGTCGGTCATGCACGCTACCAGGACTGATTCATGCGGAAAATCCACCGATAATCACCAAAATGACACCCAAATGAAAGAGTTCTCAATTGAAGCAGGACAGCCGTTACCGCCACTCTGCGTACGGTCGCGGTTTTTACGCTACTTCTGACTCATTAATCTTTTCACAATGCGGACATTTCAGATTAAGGTTCCCGCATCCAGTGCGAATATTGGCCCTGGATTTGACGTCCTCGGAGTGGCTCTCGGCCTCTATCTAACCGTAGATGTGACTGTCGACCGCACCTCCTCCGACCGTCACCCCTTGAACTGCAAAATCACCTGCAGCGGCCTGGGGGCTGAAGATTTGCCGCTTAACCCGGAAGACAATCTTTTGACTCGCGTGGCTATCTATGTGTTGCGGTGCTCTGACCTGCGTAGCTTCCCCGTTGGCACCCACGTGCACATCCACAACGAAATCCCCTTGGGCCGCGGATTGGGCTCGAGCGGTGCCTGCGTTGTTGCTGGCGTAATGCTGGCCAATGCGGCCGGCCAGCTGAATCTCACCAGGGACCGCCTCTTGGACTTTTGCCTCATGATCGAGAGGCACCCCGATAACATCGCAGCGTCCCTGTACGGCGGATTCGTGGGCTCATTCCTCAGAGAGCTCAGCGGCACAGACCTCGAGCGTATTGAAGTGCCCCTCTCTGAGGTACTGCCCCAGCTGAGCGGAGGCGTCGACACTGGGTTGCTCCCCCCAGAGCCCCCTGTAGGGATCGCTCACCACATTGGCTACGACCTTGCACCTGAGATCAAGGCCGTGGCGGTTATCCCTCAGTTTGAGGTGTCTACGGCGAAAAGCCGTGATGTGCTTCCCACTGCCTACACTCGCCAGGACGCAGTTTTCAACTTGCAGCGTGTCTCGGTGTTAATTTCTGCCCTTGGTCGGTCTCCTCCCGACCCCGAGCTCGTGCACCGGGCCATGCAAGACCGCCTCCACCAAAAGTACCGCAAGATTCTGGTGCCCGGTCTGGAGGAGATCCTCGCATCCATGTCTCCCCGCACAAATCCCGGCCTCATAGGAATCTGCCTCAGCGGGGCGGGCCCCACAGTGCTGGCCCTCGCCACTGACCACTTTGAGGAGATCGCCGAGGACATTATCTCGTGCTTCAAGAGCCAGGATATCGAGTGCACCTGGGAGCTGCTATCCCCGGCCGCTGGAGCATCGTGCGATGACGAGAGCTGCAAAAATCTATAAACTTGTGTATATTAAGTTCATACTATCGAAAGCTAGTGTTGTGGCATCGTGCATAGGCAGATAAATAGGCTGTGGCGGTTTAGTGGCGCGGACTATGAAATTTCACTCGGTGAAATATCGGTCGCTACGTCGGATCCCGGCATTGTCAAAAAATTTCAGCACCACAAATGTGCGCAGGGACCTCGCGACAATAATCGAGCCGGCTCACTGGGCCCTGACGTCTCTTGAGCACAGCACGGGCTTGTCGTGGCCTGTGCTGATCCCCACAGCCACAATTTTGCTTCGAGCGACGCTCACGACCCCTTTTGCTGTGCTCAACAGGATCAGGGCCCGTCAGCAGGGTGCGCTCCAGCCGCTGCTCTCTGCTATGGTCCCCATTTTCCGAGCTCAGCTCGCTCAAACCACTGTCCAGGGGACCTCACAACTAACGCCCGAGCAAATCAGAATTCTGGCCGTGAAAGAGCGTAGGAAAAGACGAATAGAGCTGTACCGTGAGTACGGGTGCCAGAACTGGAAGATGCTCTTCCAGCCAGCCTTTCAGATCCCGCTGTTCTTGTCCATGTCGCTGTGCATCAGAGCGATGTGCGGCTGGACAGTCGTTGACGGGTTCGCCATTGAGCAGTCGTTCGTCGACCAGGGGTTTTTCTGGTGCCCCAGCCTGGCGATGCCCGACCCCTCTGGTGCGCTCCCGCTCGCAGTTGGCGCCTGCGCACTGGCTAATGTGGAGATACAGCCCCAGGCACACTCCACACGCAAGGGTCCGTCAGTTCAGGCGCTGCTGATCAACGGGTCTCGCTTCGGTGCGATCTTTTTCATGGCGATGTCGTTCCAGGCCCCGAGCGCTATCGCTGTGTACTGGCTGACGTCTAACGGCTACTCACTGATCCAGAACGTGCTACTCAACCGGTTTCTGCCACTGCAGCAAAAGCTCGACTATTCTGAGGTGAGCTTCGCCGTGGCCAACACCATGCCTGAGGCCAAGCACAGCGAGCAAACCGCGACCACGCCAGCGAAATAATGTATATAGATTGGTCTGCATGTTCGAGCACCAGGTGCAGGCCCGAGTGAAAAGTGGGCATTGCAGATGGTGCATCGACGTTTTTATATATCCTGCCACAAGCTAGGTATGTTTTAATAAATTAATCCTGAACTGAGCCGTCTCTAGGCCTGTAGATGACGCCCTTGTCTTCGAGGTCGCCGATGATCTCTGGGGGAATCTTGCCGTTGACTTTGACCGCATACAGTCCGGGAACAAACTTGTCTACTCGAAGCCACCGAGCAACCCAGCTGTCTTTGCCGCTGGCGATCGAAACGAGCCCCTCGAAGGACGACGAGGTGCAGTCCTGCACGAGCTGGTCGTCGGTGCGGAAACTGACGAGGCTTTCGCAGTTCGGGCACCCCTGGTTGACAAACACCCTATTTGGCAGCACAATTCCGCAGATCATGCACGCACGCTCGGTCTTGGTGCTCATGAAGGATTATTAGTGACTAAGCTAGTAATGTAGATTGAAGTAGATATCAAGCTGTAGAGCGCGGGAATGCTCCCTACAGCTTATAAGTATTGTTAGCTAAGAATGCGTATAGACGTTAGCAGAATTATAGACGCTAGCGAAACCATATAGATCCTTAGCAAAACAGATCACGGCCTGCTAGCGAAAGAAGGAGTGCTAATCCCTTAGAGATCGGCACTCGGGCACCACGTCCAACACAGATCCGGTCTCTAGGAAGGCGTTCAGGTTGCTGACGACGGCCTCTTCCATCTTCCTCTCGGTCTGGACGGTGTGCGTCCCGGCATGCGGCAGCAGCAGAGCGTTCTTGTTCTCGAGCAGCCTGGGGTGCACTATCGGCTCGTGCTCGAATACGTCGAGGCCGACCGACTTTACCTTTCCGCTCTCGAGGCCCTCGACCAGCGCCTCCTCATCGATCACGGCCCCGCGAGCGGTGTTGACAATGTACACTCCGTCCTTGCACTTTGAGAGGCTCTCGCGGTTCAGCAAGTGGCGAGTTGCGCTCGACAGAGGCACGCTGACGTAGATCACGTCGCTGGTGCGCAGCAGAGTGTCCAGATCAACGTACTCGGAGTCCTTCTCGACCTCTGGGGGGGCTCGCTTGCGGTTGTGGTACTGGATCCTGCCGAAATCAAGCAGCCGCAGGCACTTGTCCCGCACCGCAGCGCCAATTCCCCCGAGCCCGATGATTCCCAGCGTCTTGGCCTCTGCCTCGTCGGCCAAGGGGATGCCTCTCTGCCAGTCGCCGGTGCGCAGGCTCGAGGCGAGGCCACCAAAGTTGCGCAGGGTGCCGAGAATGAGGTAGAAAGCGGTGTCTGCGGTGGCATTGGCGACCGCACGCGGGGTGTTGGACACCTGGATCCCCAGGCGGGCACACTGGGCGGCATCTATCGAGTCGTAGCCGGCCCCGTGGTGTGCAATGCACCCGAGGCCGTGCATTCTGTCGAGAACTCGGCCGTAGCCTCCAATATCGGCCACGCCGTCGGTGGTGTTTGCGATCGCAACCACATCGTGGTCTGCAAAGTAGCCCAGCAGCTCGTCGGGGCTCCCGGCGGTGCAATCGACGAGCTCAAGGCCGTGAGCCCGAGCCAGTCGAGCCCAGCTCGGTTTCGCGAGCCGACAGGCTCCCTTGAGCAGCAGCACCTTTCGCATGGGATTCTCGATAAGCAATCTGTGCAGAAAAGTCGACGACTACAGCACCAACAGCACCACACGAGCTCATAAATAGAACCGCAATCCAAATACAAAAGCTCTCCGACTCAGGCCCTATGGCGTGCTCCCCTTCCGCATTAGGACGTTATCGATCAACCCTAACCTCCAAGATATTAATGCATCGTGAACCCGCATCGGGTCGCCATCATGCCATTCAGACCAATCCACCGAGCCGCAGACCAATTCGACGTAGTTGGGCGCCCCCAGACCAAGGCCAGCCCGTACGACCCCGACGTGGACTGGGAAACGTACGCTACAAAATACCTCGAGTTCACCGACAAGAATCCCACCAAATACCACGCCATTGAGGCGCTCAAGACCGAGCTCGAGGCGGCTGGGTTCAAGTATTTGAGCGAGCGGACCACGTGGGACGTCAAGAAGGGCGGCAAGTACTACACGACCCGCAACGGGTCGTCGTTCGTGGCGTTTGTGGTCGGGGTCAACTGGCAGCCCAGTTTCGGGGCTGGGCTGGTGGGAACCCACACAGACTCGCTCACCGCGATCGTCAAGCCGTCGAGCGTGCGCAAGGAGGTCGACGGCTACGAGCTGCTGGGAGTCGCCCCGTACGCGGGGGCCCTCAGCGACAAGTGGTGGGATCGTGATCTCGGGGTCGGCGGCCGCGTGGTGGTCAAGACCGGCAAGAAGTTCGAGACCAAGCTCGTGCTGGTGCCGTACCCCATCGCCCACATCCCCTCGCTGGCCCCCCACTTTGGCAAGCCCAGCGAGGGCCCGTTCAACCTCGAGACCGAGGCGGTCCCCGTGGTGGCCCAGGTCACCAAGCACGAGCCCAAGCCCACCCCCGAGGAGAAGACGGCGCCGCTGTACGGCAAGCACAGCCTCAAGTTCCTCCGGCTCATCGCCAAGTACGCTGGAGTCAAGGTCGAGGACATCTACTCATGGGACCTCGAGCTGTTCGACACCCAGCCCGCCTCGTTCGGCGGCATCGACAAGGAGTTCTTGTACGCCCCCCGCATCGACGACAAGATCTGCACCTACGTCGCCACCGAGGCCCTCATCGAGACCTCGGACGACATCGTCGAGAGCCCGACCCTGACGATCGTCGCGGGCTTCGACACCGAGGAGCTCGGCTCGCTGTCCCGCCAGGGCGCCCGCGGCAACCTGCTCGACTCGGTGGTGACCCGGATCCTCAATGGCTCCGACATCGACGAGAAGGACTTTTGGGCCAACTCGTTCTTCTGCTCCGCCGACGTCACCCACGCCGTCAACCCCAACTTCGACAGCATCTACCTCGACGAGCACAAGCCGCTGTTCAACACCGGCATCACCCTCGCCCAGGACCCCAACGCCCACATGATCACCACTGGCGTCACCACCGCCTTTATCACCGAGCTCGCAAAGAGGACCGACAATACCATCCAGCAATTCCAGATCCGCAACGACTCCCGCTCCGGAGGCACCATCGGCCCGTACATTTCGTCGAAAACCGGCGTTCGCGGTGTCGATATTGGCATCGCCCAGTGGAGCATGCACAGCATCAGAGCCACAGTCGGGTCCAAGGATGTCTGGCTAGGTGTGAGGTTCTTTAAGAGTTTCTACGAGGAGTGGAGTAATGTCGACTTGGAGTTTAAATTAGGAGACCTCTAGAAGTATTTGTAGTATATTAATTCAATCACAGCGACCTGTGGCTCCCTGTGCATGGACGTGGCGCTCGCAGGTCGAGTATCGGCGCTCAAAGCCCAGGCCCGCACTGCCACGCGAATTCCGTGGAGGTTTGCCGAACTGGCACCCAACAAAACTCCGAATCAAAAACTGCAGGAGCTGTACGCTTCACGCAAGCTGCGAAACCTGATCTCTACCAGCAAGCCGTTGACCATGGCTGTTTTCACACAAACTCCACTGCCAAACACTGCTACAGCCTCAAAGCTGCTCGAAAATTCCTTGTCTGAAGCCCCTTTTATTGCTCTGCGGTCATATCTGGCAGATCACAATCTAGAGGGTGCATTCACTGCGCTCGACAGCGTGCCGACGAAGCCCAACCACAAGCCTCTAATAGGGTTTCTCGGCACATCGATCCTGTCTTTTGTCTCACTGCTAGCCTGGGGCGGCCCGATCGGCTGTGCCCTGTCGGTGTTCTGGACTGGCCTCGGGGTTTGTGCACTGATGCCTCCTAAATACTCGTGGGCTCGGTGGAGCACGACGACTCCCCGGGCACAACGGGACCAGGAGAAGCTCTTGCTGGCAAACCACATCGTCGCGTGGTACCAGGACGAGATCGGTGTGACCGTGCACAACTACCACAGGAGGCACAGTGACGCCGTGCGAGACCAGTCAGAGGTCCTCAACAGGCTGCTCAACGAGAGGGGGCTTGTGAGAGTGGTTCACGACCAGGAAATTGCGTACGCTCAGTACTGGACCTTCAAGGGGAGGTTTGTCTGGACTGAGCCCGAGCACGACCCTGCGCACTTCAAGAAGCGACGAGTCTGAGCATTGCTGTATGGCTAGACTGTGCGTTACCACGTGTATGGCCTGGCCTTCTCGCCTTTAGGATGCGTACCGCTGTTGTCTACATCACAATAAATATTACTTAAAGTACTCGAAGATTTGTGCGGCGGCCAGTATGCACATTCCCCCAGTGAACCGAACCAACGAATCCCCCGTGAGGCTCCCGACCGCCCATACGCCGTCTGCTATGTGCGGGACTTGGATGTCAGGGCGCTCCTTGTGAATTCCGCCCCTAAACACTCTGCTTGGGAGACCCAGGCTGGAACAGTAGTCCAGGTTGCCGCACCTGCCAGCTCTAGTGACAATGCGATACACCTGGGGAATCACTTCGCCATTATCGAGCTCGACGTTCGAGCCCTCGACCTTGACAATTCGGCCATTTGGCACCCCAGTGTATCCCGGCCCAGTCCTCTCCCGCATGTACTGATACACCTCCGCATACTCGGGATAGAGCTTCCTAGGGTACTTTTTGATCTGCGAGGGGCCGCCGTCGGCGTTCCACCAGTACAGGTGCACAACGTTGTACTTGTGGTGCAAGCCCGCAATCACAGCGTCGGCAGCACTCACGCCTGTGCCCACAACCACGATGGTGGACTTGCCCCCGCAGTCCTGGTTGTCGCACTCGTACCCCTCTGAGTTGGATCCCGATGCCAGCACCACAGTCTGAGCGTAGAGCCGCTGGTGTGTGGCAGTCGCGACCTCAAACATGCCGCTGTCACGCTGGATGCTGGCCACGGTCCCGCGTACCAGGGGAATGCGCTCCTTCTTGCAGAACGCATCGTAGTACTCGGCAACGTCCTCACGTCTCGGGCGAAAGTACGGCTTCGCAGGCTCCTTTGTGGCTTTTTCGAGAAATTTGTCTACAGGAAAGTTTGGCATTGCCAGCATTTCGCTGTAGCTGAGGGCCAACCCCGAACGGTCGTCCCAGAGTGTCTGTGACCACTGGCCACCAGGCGGCCCCGAGCTGATGATCTCGTGCTCCAGGGCCTTTTTGGGATCAAATACCCACTTTACTCGGCTCTCCATGGCTTGGCTGCTCTGCAGGTTCCATTCGCACGGGACCACCAGTGCGTCATAGAGCAGATTCACCGGCCAAACCTTGGCAGTGAAAAAACTCTCGTAATTCAGGCCAACATATCGTAGCAATGTCTCATCTTGTACAGCTTCTAGCAAGTTGGCGTGCCTCGACAGCATCTGATCGAGCTGCGAATCGGGGTGCGGACCAAAAGTCTGTCTGTCGTAGACGGGGATGTTGCCCTGGAGGAGGTACGAGAGGAATAGACCAGCTGGACCGGCGCCAATGATGGCTACGTCCATCGGTCAAAAAGTAATTACGACGTTAGATAATCAAGGCTCGAGGTCAATCACTAAGGTCCATAGGGTATGTCGCAAGGGTCGCTTCATGCGATCTTGGCACTGGCCTGGCTACACCATAATTTAACGTAAAGCTATTATAGATAATTAGAGCAGGCTCTTGAGAGTGACGGTGGCCTTCCAGGACTTGGACGGGGCGAGCTTGACGAACTCGGCGACCGAGCCAGACTCGACGCACACCATCTTGTGGAAGTCCTCCTTGGGGGAGAAGTCGCTCATGCTGTTGGCCCCCTTCTCCCAGGGGTTCCACACCACAGTGTCCTTGAGGTTCTCGGTCTGGACCTCGTAGATGGGCTTGCCGTCGTAGTCGATGGCGATCTGCGAGGGGGTCGACTCGTACACCCGGTCGACCTCGCCGTGGAAGGTGACGGGCTTGTCCTCCTTGCTCACGAACTGGCCCTCGACCTTGTTGAAGTACTTGAGCCCGTTGAGGCCCTCGACGCTGACCTTCTCGACCTCAGGCACCTCGAAGTAGGTGTGGAACAGCACGTTGAAGTCGAACTGCTCCGACCCGGGGTTCTCGACCTCCAGCGACAGCTCCAGGGCCTCTTTCCCGAGCTTCACAGTGTACAGCAGCGTAAAGTCGTAGTCCCAGGCCTTGCGGAACTCCTCGCTGAGATTCTCGGGGCCGAGGCCAAACTGGACGGTGTTCTCGTCGATCTCGCCGAGCAATTCCCACGTAGAGCTGCGGGCGAACCCGTGCTGGGGGAGCGAGTCCGTGGCGGGGTGGTCGCCCTTTGGGGGGCCGAATCGGGGGAACACCAGGGGAATGCCGCCCCGGACGGCCCTGCTGCCGTCGAGCTTGCTCCCTTTCGACAGGAACAGCAGCTCCTGATCGAGGATTCTCCACGAGGTGATGGTGGCCCCGAAATTGAGGATCTCGACCGTCGCCTTGGTGGCCTCGTCGCTGATGCGGACGCCGTTCTCAGTGGGAGTGACAGTCATTCAATGGCAACTTTGAGCGTGAGGGCACATATATACTGTTGCGGGGTGCACACGTGGCTGAATCGTGGCGAAACGTTAGGTGCATGGGCGACCCCAGCAACGGCACGGGCCCAAAAAGCAACTGGAAAAAACGCTCAGGCGCCCGATGCGGCCGGGACTCGAGCACGAAAGTGTGGCGGAGCACCTAACTACTGTGGCGATCAGGTAAGCGATTGACGTTAATCAAATGGTAAGTAGATTTCGCCCCTGCCAGCTCAAACTAACTAGTCTCAATCCCTGCGTCCGTACCTGAACGCCGTGCGCAGCAGCCTGAATGCGGCCCTCTGCCTCGACAACTTCAGCAGCGAGATCGTGGAGCGCCACAACTACCCCGAGGTCGAGGCCGGCAATAACCCGCTGGCAATGCTCAACAGGATGCACATTGCCCGCAACGAAAACGAGAAAATCCTGATTGAAAGCAGTATCAACTCGGTGAGGGTCTCGATCGCCATCAAGCAGGCCGACGAGATTGAGCACATCTTGGTTCGCCAGTTCACCCGGTTCCTGACTCGCCGAGCCGAATCGTTCTTTATTTTGCGCAGAGTGCCGGTGCAGGGCTACGACATCAGCTTTTTGATCACAAACACACATACAGAGACCATGCTCAAGCACAAGCTGGTGGACTTTATTATCGAGTTTATGCAGGACGTGGACAAGGAGATCTCGGAAATCAAGCTGTTTTTGAACGCTCGGGCCCGTCACGTCGCTGAGGCCTACATGACTCCGTTCGATAGTTAAAATGTACCTTAGATTGCATATTGTTAGATCTTTGACCTAGCTAGATACAATGCCTCGCATTGGCTGAAGCGAGTGCGGCTGCTACCACCGCCTACGACTGCCGTTCTGGGATCATGCACATTTGACTCATGTTCCTCGTAACGACTTGGCCAGCGTGGCTCTGCCACATCGCCGTTGAGATCTTAAACTATATATTCAATTAGTAGAGGCACTTTCCGCCGATCATCTGGGTATGGGGAAATCCGAAATTTCACTAGCTGGGAGTTTACTGATTAGCTCACTGCTCGCCTCCTCGGTCGCTGGCTTTGCAAAGGCAGAGCATATGCCGCCGATCGGGCCCACCCAGCGATTTTTGTGCTGCGTCGAATTTCCCCACTCGAAAACTGCAATCGCGAGAACGAGATGCCGAAACGGTGAGCCGAAACATCAGATCAGCCTGCTTACTGACTTCTATTTCTAGACCTGATTAGCGATTGATCTGCATTTCCTCGCAGAATCCGAGTATATTTAAACAAGTAGACTATCTGAAACGTACTGTCAACGATTTTATCCCCCAGAAAGTCGGAGTCACTCGAGGGCCTCTATCTGGCAGTCGCTTTGCACTATCAGATCGGCTGGAGCGCACCGATAGCTACTTATCGGGAACGAATTGCGCGAAAGCACCCTCACTAGAGATTCATAGGTAAATGTAGTGATCTAATACTATAAATTGTGCCGAGCACGCACCAGGGTCGCTTTCATTGAGCTCACAGTGCACCCCTTATTTGGCATTGGTCAGCAGTGTTTATGGCCGGACATAGCCGAAAACTACTTGCTCGCAAAATGCCGAACCGTGAATGGCACCGGCAAGGCGACAGCCCTAGACCGAATTCATTGCCCAGGAGTGCATTTCCCCTTTAATCGGGAATGGTGTCGTCAAATAACTCTATGACAAACGCTGCATGTACCTCACGGAGGGTGCCTAGCCGGGACACAGCTGCATGCACCTGCTGTCATAGCCTACATAATTTTTTTTTCGGCAGGATCCATGCTTCGCATTCCTTATTCGCGGGGCTCCTACAAGCCCCATTCGTATACTACGCGTCCTTTTTACAAAGATTGAACCTAAAAATACTAGCATTCAGCCCCAAATCATGAAAGGGACCGTTTTCACCAAGTGGCGAGAACGCCACGTTCAGCCCGGGGTCATTGAGCGCCCTCAAAATGGACTAGAGCCCATAAAATTTTTCCTATAGCCTTTATGCACCATACAGCGCCTATGATAACGTTTGTTCGCTCTCATCTTTCACAGAACTCATTCGGCATTGCCCGTGATGGAGGAGACTTGGCTCATTGAGGTTAGGGCCGCATTTTGATATATTTCAGACAGGAACCGATCTGAACGTCCTCGATGGATAATTCCCGGCTGAAATCGGAAAAGACAAGCGAGGAAAGTTTGGGGTTCCTAGAGCCTACAATGGTCTCTGATTTAGAGAGCCCTCCTATGCGTAGTCCCCTTCAGCACCAGAATGTACCCTCAACTCCACATGCTGGTTCGTCCAATTCGGCGGGCCAGCGGAGAACCAGCGATGTTCAGGGGTGCCGGAGTACCGATTTGAAAATAAGAGCCTGTGATGAGTGCCGAAAACGCAAAACTGCATGCTACATTATTGAAAATTCCACGCAGTGTTTTCGATGTAAGATGGAAGACATCGAGTGTACATTTACCTCAACCACAAGCAAAAAATCGTCGCAACAGAAGCCGTTGGGCCAACCGAAAAACAGCAAGACCTCTCCGCTGATTGACGATTACAGCTCCTTGCCCGGAAAAAGCTTATTGAAAAGAACGCTATCGCTGCAGCATCCGCGGTCGTCGTTCATCGTTGGAGACACCAATTTATTCGACCAAACAGTCCTGTCGACAGTCCCCCTCGATAAGAATAACCAAGCCACTCTGAGCACGAACCTCACATTGCGCAGAATTTCAAATGACTCACTGTTCATTGTCCGCACAGATCAGGGAGTAAGCCAATGGATTAGAGAGTCTGACGAGATAGAGAGAGCCGTATCTCCTTATGGCTGGGCTCTTATAAATTGTTATTTCCAGTATTGCCAACCTTGCTACCCTATTCTTCACGAAAAGGTATTCTTGGAAAAATATCAGCGGACCTATAGAGAACTCACCCCTGCATTATTAGGAGCCATGTATTGTTTGGCATTAAAATGGTGGTACCACTCTAACGATCTGTGTACCACCGCACGCCCTGGACACCTTCATAACCAGTTGTACAACCTGACCGTCGCATCGTTTTTCCAGGCATCCGCGAGACCAAATCTAAGTCTGATTCAGGCTGGGTTATTGTTGCTACAATGCTCCAATGCGGATGATCATACGTTAGCCATTTCTTCGGTAATTAACACCTTGGCGTACCGTGTTGCCCTCAACATTAATTGCTCGCAGTGGAAGATCCCAAAATGGGAAAAGACGCTGCGAAACCGCCTCTCATGGGCAGTGTTCTCACAGTGTCACTGGATTGCACTTCAGGAGTCCGTGCCCTCGCTAATTAGTGCCTCGAACTGGGACCTCACTACCATGACCGAGGACTTTTTCGAAATGGACGGAATGCAGCAGCCACTTTGGCCGCTCTTCACTCTGATGTGCAAGCTCAGCGTGATTGTGAGCGACATCCACACTCTTGTGATTGACTCTCGCAACCTCAGCTCTATGGAAGATCTCCTGATCCGAGTCAAGCCGATCCAGATGAATCTGAGGAGGTTCCACCAGGACCTTGAGCCCACGCAGCATGGAGAGCACACTCTAGCAACTTTGTCAAACTTCTCTGCCCACCTCTTTTACATCTCTGCCGAAGTTATCCTGCATCGTCTCATCATCACCAGAATGTCTCAGTACGGCAACGTCGAAGCGCAGCTGGTGGAGGTGTGTCAAAGCGCAGCTGAAGCCAGACTGAACGCAGCAGTGGACCTGGTGATGTCTATGAAGAGCCAGCACATTCAGCACTTATTTGCATTCAACAGCGCAAATAGCATCGCGCTAATCGGTGTCTTTGCCGCCCTGATGGCTACAACTGCCACCAACCCCGAAAAGAAGCAGGCTTACACTGACCAGCTTCGGGCTTATATCGCCCATCTTAAGATGTTCAGCGAGTACGATGTGATATCTGCTGGCATTCGACTGCTAGTTTCGTCCGTCGTCGGCGTCGTTGACTTGAACGTATAGATTATTTATTCTTTTATTTATAAAACGTGACTGAGATATCTTCAGGTGCGTTGGTTTTGTCCCTTGCCTTATAAAAACGTCTGCTTCTTGGGTTCTCTCGGCGGCTCCGCACGTGACTGTGGCAGCTCCAGCTTGACTTCCTGCTCTCTCCACTTGGCGTCAGCAGCCTCGATGTCCTTGAGGATCTCGTCTAGCGATTCTGCTGGCTGATCAGTTGGAGCGATCAATTCTTCCTCGACATTGACGCTTTCACCCTTCTTGAGCTTCTCGATAATCTTGTCCATCAGCAGCAATTGAGTTTTGGTGTTGATCTCGAGCCGCTCTTTCTCGTTTCGCATTCGAATGATCCACATGAGCTCGCTGGCAACCACTCCCGTCATTAAAAGTGCAAATATGTTGTCTTTTCTACTTTTCAGTGTGCGCAGCAGCGACATTTTCCTGCTTGGGTGGATCCTGGGGACAGTATGCTTGAATGCAGAGCGCAGCATGTTGTAAAGAATAAAATTAATGGACTCAAGGACCTTTCAACGGTGAACTTCGTGAGAATAAATTAGCTTTACTTAAGACGCCACCGCGCCACAAAATATAGAGATCGCGGTACTGTCCCAGAAGCGGTATGTGCAAATGCGATGCTAATTCGAGTCTATTAGCTGGCTGAAGGCGGCACTTGCAGCGTGGTCGGCCACTGCTGACCCCGTGACTTGATCCCCGTAACACCCCCTCACATATTTAACACCCTAGTGAAATTTCCATAGATTAATGCTCGCTAGAAACGCAGTGTTTCGGACGGCCAGGAGCATCCACACTGTGGCTGAGCTACCTTTCGATAAGTCAGTCGGTATCCCGGGTTTGTTTTCCCCGAAGGGTCTGGATATTGCCTGGTTCCAGTACCAGAAAATGCTTATTGACAAAATCAACACGCTTGTCGAGAAAAGTCAGGTCACGCAGTACGAAGAAGCCCAGACATTGCGTTTCCTAATGGAAGAGGCCCAAAAGTCCAGTGGTCCGTTGGACAGAAAGCTCTCGAGCCTGGCTTCCCAGGCTTATGCCAACGAGTTCTTCTTCCGATCTTTGGGCCCTGAAAATCGCAACAAAAATGCCAAGATAGGCTATAATCCCGCTAACGACCGTATTGTGGATCTCTCTAGTACCACCACCTTGCCAGAAGAGGACTCACTCGATCAGCCGTTGAAGAGCCTCTACCGGGGCATCAACGCCTGCTTCGACTCTCCTGACCAGCTTAAGGAGCTGCTCGTGAGCCGAGCCAACGCCATGTTTGGCAACGGATATGTGTGGCTCATATCCTCCGAGGAGAACCTCAGTGTGGTCAACACATACAACTGGGCCACTCCTCATGCATCCCGGGACAGCAGCGAGACGGACGGTGCGTCCACAACTTTTAATCTGACACACAGAATCCAGTCGTTCCAGCCTTTATTGGCGATCAATGCCTGGCAGCACGCATACCTCCACGACTATGGCTTGAAGGGAAAGCGGGACTATCTCAACAACGTGTTCGACACTATCAACTGGGATTTGGTTGCGAAGAGAAACTCTCCAGAAAGCATTGGTTTCAAGACTAGAGCATAATGTACATAGCTAGATAACTAGAGTGAATAAAAATTGATGCAAATGGTGAGGTGGAGCTAGCTAGCGTTCACGTTGATTGGAGTGAGCTTACACTTGACTCGCTGTGTCGGCGACTCAACCTCTCTGGTCAGGGTTCTCGCTCGAATAAACCCGAATGAATAGTCTGCAAAGTAGACTGCAGCTGCGACGCTGAGAAGCAGAAGAATCACTGCTTTCGTCGAGAGCGGCTCGAAAAACTCGTTAATCGCCTCGGCTAGTGAGTTGGCTAGCATGTTAATGCGGTAGACTCCGCTAGGGTCGCGGTCCATGCATGCTTCAAGCTCCTGGCAGAACTGTTGTAAGGCTGGTCTCATCAATCCTGGCCGGCATTCGTTCTCGACGTACTCCCGCGCACACGCAGAAGACTCGATGATCAGCTTACTTGTTGATTGCTGGACCCGTGAGTTCACATCCTTCACCAGCAGTGCTATAAACCATCCAAACAGAGCGAGAATTGTCCCCTTGAACCCTAAATGAAGGTACGTGCTAGCAGTATAAGCAAAATTTTCGTGCCATGGGGCAGGAATTGGCATGTCTACCTCAATCGCATGGTGCACTGCCCTTTGTGCCCCGAGGTTCGACGGATGTAGCAAGCTTAGGCTCGAGTTGTGCGGGGAAGGCGTGTGTGCGAATACGTCTGCTTCTGGAGCTTTGATTTGAATAGGCGCCTGGTGGGACTCTGGAGATGGTGCTTCTTGGGGTTTCTGATCGCTTTTCTCAGGCACATCAGGCTCTAAAGGTTCATCTACTTTGTCAATAGAGGCATCTGGCATATCAGCATCATCAGCCTCATCGTGCAGTGTGTTTTTGTCTAGACTATCTAGGACCTGGCCCAGACTTCCCAAATGCAATATATCACGAGGAGCTACTTTTTTGAGGCTACTAAAATCGAAGCTACTCATCGGATAATAAAAGGCGAGTAGTAGTTATTAGTCATTAAAGCCTTTTTGGTATGTCATAGGCACTCGACCAACTCTATATCAGCTGCAATGTAGCGGGCACATAGATAGAATGATTTGGTGTAAACTTCGAGTTAAGCATCCGTATACGCCCCGATGCTTAGTTAGCTGCCGTCCGCAGTGATAGACTCTTCGTCATCTGAGAGCGCATAGCAGATCATCAGGTTGCTCTAAGATTTTGCATTTTCGTAGTTCCTACGGCAACATTTCACCCAGCAGTGCACCCCACCAGCTCGTGTGCTGCATGCAATATATATGCATATGCCCGAAAAGGGTAGTGTAATTAGCTAGAGACACTTTAAACCCTTGCAGTGCTACATCTAGTTTATCGTAATGGAGCAACCCGGTACATCGCCAGAAAGATCTAACAAAGATATCTCACCTGAGGCTTTTGAAGCCGAAACCATCCGCACATTTAGCGTAGATGAGGACAGATTCCACAGATTTGCCCATCGATGCAATCTGAAAATGATCACAAAAGCTCGTAAACAGGTTCCTCTTACAAGGGACCGATTCTTCGACAGGTTCCAGCGGTTTCGCCATACAGCACCAGTTAAGCAGATGCCGAGTAACTCCGGGAGAATCCACCCTAGCTCTAGCTTCATGCCGGATTATACATTCTCATCCGATGTAGACGCTGCAAATGCCCTGATTCAGTTCCACGTCAATCAGCCTACAGAGGTTCTCCCCAGTAAGCGACTGCAGGGAACATATCCTGAAAACAGCTCCTGCCTGGTCCTTGAAAAAAGGGTCGGTAGTAGTTGTGAAGTAATCTCCAACCCCTTTATTTATGCTCGCAAATCTCTGTCTCCCCTATTGCAATCTCTCGATTTTAGCCTAGTATCGTTCCTCCTCTCGGTTTTCTGGAATGACGATCAAAACCGCAAGCTCTTCGACTACTTCAACTATCTATCGTGGCACTCCAATCTGCGTTACTCCGCTGCTCCACCATCCAAACAGCCTCGGCGTAAACCAAAGAATGCCCTGGCTAAGCGTAGCCTCTCTGGGTTGTCCACCCAGTCGCTGGATCTAGTAATTAGAAAAATTGCTGGAGTGACGGCGCCCAAAGAGAGTGTTGCGGCGTTGAGGAGCTGTCTGCGGTGCTTGGAGCCCACGGACCCCAAGTTCAAGATCATTAACCAAATTATTGCCGATTCGTAACTAATACCTCTCATTAATTATATAGCTACATACTAAATAAAGCACTAAATAAGTGGCTGCTTGGGCCTTCTAAGCTCAGGACCGCTTGCGGCGTAAATCCTAGACTCCCTTGCAGGAAAGTCTTTCAAGGAGTTTGCGAAAGTCGCGATCGAGTGCGCAATGGCCTGAGTATTGACTAGCCATGCATCCTCATTCAAGTTGTCAAGATTATCGCATAGTTGATGATAGCAGTGATCATATGCAACACCTGCCTCACCGCCAAACTCGAGCTGCTCTTGTAGGGATTTCTTGACCTCTGCGCCGGCATCGATACCTCCAGCGGGAATTCCTGCCTCAATGAAGCCGACATAATCTGAGCGACCATCAAAGGGCTGCAAGGTGTAGTTGAGTTCCTTGGATTCGTAGAAATCGATATATAGGTCGCGAATGGCACTTGAGCCAGTTGGGTTCTCCTTGTCATCTGAGTCGTAAATTTCGTAAACGTAGTTTGGCGATGCCATCATGTCGTAGTCGAAAAACATGCGAATTTTCTTGGCCTCCTTCTCAGGAAGGTTCTTCGCGTAGTACAATGAGCCAACTAACCCAAGCTCTTCAGCAGTCCACCAAGCGAATCTTACCGCGTTGTTGACTTTGAACTTGGTCAGTTGCTTTGCGACTTCCAAAAGGGAGATGAAACCGCTGCCGTTGTCATTGATACCAGGACCTGCAAACACGGAGTCCGAGTGGCTGCCGGCCATTACGACGTTATCGTGATCGCCTTCCTTAGTTTCCGCAATCACATTGACGGTATTAACCTCGTACACATGAGCATCAACTAGCATCGAGACGTACGTACCCTCTTCGACACTCTCTGCCCATTCTCTATCGACACCGAGAGTAGCAACCTGATGGCCAAGCGGCATCCCCAAATCTCCGCTGATGGGGGACTCGCCTTTGGTTTGAGCGGGATCGTAAATTAGGGCGCCTACCGCACCATTGAGACCAGCGAACTCGCTCTTCTCGCCAAAAGGACACTTGCCTCTCTTGATAACAGCGATCTTTCCCTTTGCATCCTTGAAGTCGCTGTTTGTACATCCATACTTGTCGGCGAAAAACAGCGGAGCTTTGAGGAGGCCATTGGTGCCAGGAGTAAGGCTGAACGGCTTGTTCTTGATAGTTTCCCCGTAGGAGTCCAGCTCGTGCTTACTGCAGCGTCCGTCAATCGCAGTCAACGACTGCGTGCTGACAGTGTAGTAGTCTGAAAGCTCGTCGAATGTATCGTACAAATACTCGAGGCTTTTGAGATGACCAGGCGTACCAATGGCCCTAGTGGGGTGACCGAATTCATCTTCCGATTCTTTTGCACATTCGTACAATTTCTCAGCGCCTTTTCTGAGGTTCTTTGTATCGATAAGTTTCTGAAGGGCTTTGCTTGAAACTAGCGGAGCAGACTCCTCAAGCTCGGTAAAAGTGACGAGCGGGATCCTGGGAAGAAAATACGCTGGATCAAGCGGCGATGCTATAGCCGGAACAGCGAACAGCCAGCACCAGAAGTTCATGATCGGGTACGTAGGGTGGCAAGATGAGGCGAGATACAGCCAAGATGTATGATAGCAAATCCACGTCACGTGTCACGCATACTTAGCGATAACACCGATAGTACGAGAACTCAACTGCGTCGTCTGTACATAGCTTTCTTTGCTTAGTAGTTCTCTGAAAGGATCGAGTTTGGTTCTTGTGTATCGCATTAATAGTTTGTAGTTGTCTGCCATGTGCTAGCTCGGATTGCCTTCATTCTAGTACACATAGAAGTGCTCCTCATTTAGGCGATGCTAGAGCAGCAACGGCCACCACCAGAAGTTCATGATCGGGTGAAGAGGGATGAGGCGAGCCAAATGGATTGCAAAGCCTGGTGTGTTTGTATCGTTTTACATTCGAGTACAAGCGACGTGCTCAATTGTAGGAGTTCAATGGAGTGGCTCATCTCAACCCAAGCTTTTTTAGGGAAGCTAGGCACCGCGCTGTTCCCAAACCGCTGAACAAGTCCTATAAATAGCGTGAATTTTTACACCCAGTCCACTTATGAGGAGAAACATATAGCATTCATGAACTGGCGAAACTTGGCAAAGAATTTTCTGCATCGAAACCATTTCTCGGTAAAGGTTACCAGATCCAAGCCAGAATACTTGCATGTAGAGGAATATCACTAGAGTTAATTAGTTGATATCAAATTGACACAGGAACTCATGCATCCTCTGGGCTACGCAGTATGTTTCTGGCACCGTCTTTTTTTCTTTTTAGTTCGGCTATACAAAAACGCAGCATAAATTCTAGTTACGGTGATAAAACGTTACATCATAAACTCAATTCATCCCTCCCAACTCGCGCGCTCTCAGACAGATGAATCAAACTAACGCCCAGAGAGGTGAGCCGACCAGAGACGTCGGAACTGACGTTGAGGAATCCCAATCATTAGTCGACAGAGATGATCCAGAATTCGTTCGCTTGAGAGAAGCTCACCTGGATTCCATCGCTGATTGATAGCTGCAACAGGCCTGAAAATGCCTTAATGGATCACATATCGAGCGTTGACAACAAACTGGTCGCATCACTGGACAAGACCAGTCAAACCCTCTACGATTTGGGTGTCAATGCATTATCAAAGTTTCAGTCGCTCCAAGACAGCGAAAAGTTGTCTGAATGCTGTAGACAACCTCCAGGATGTAGACCCGAGGACCGTCGAAACGGTGATGGAACTGAGGTTTATGATCCTTCAGAAGAAGAGATGAACTTCCAGAGAGCTCTAGACGATGCTATGGAGGAATCCTCTCATCTCGTCGCTTTCGCTCGTGATGCTTGTACGAAATGGGGTGCGTACAAGGCGCATGTCAACACTACGGTAGTAAGATCAGCTTCCAACGAGCTGGCGTACACCGAGGCAGCGTTTGAACTACGTAAAGAAAAAATTCTTACCATAGAACGTTGCTATGGATCGACCCAAGCTGCGGAGGCAGTTGATAATGATGCGACAGGAGAGCCCAACACTACTCTTGAAACGGAACTCCCCCAGATCACAGGTGCAGCTATGCCAATGAACCTTTCCGATGAGGATTCTGGATCATCTCCACAGGGTGATCAGGGTCAATACAGAAGGACACGTCGCCGCCTTATTGATACCAAGAAAGATTGCACGACGAGATGCATTGCGGAGAGTTAAACATGCTTAAAAGTCTCTTAATATCATAGTATTTCTCGTTTCGAAGCGATTATTGCCCTTTTGTTTCTTTTGCGCATTCTGAGAGAGCGCAGCTCGCGTATGACTATTGAGGGTTTTGCGGTGCCATTGACGAGCCGTAAATCTTCGTACTTACAAGTAAAATTTCTGAGGATTCATCGAATTTTTGTCCAACCTTACCTAGTTAGTAACAAGCTTCGAGCACTATGCGCATGCAATACTCAGTAACACCTTAAATATAAGGCAAATAGCTCTGACAGAGTTCAAGTTGCGAAGCCTCGTTCGTTAGCACATGAACGAGCTATGTATTCCTACTGAAGTATGGATGTGTGTGGCAAAATACTATGAAAATCCCGTATTATTATTACGGTTAGCAGGTGTCTGTCGAAATAGCTACAAAGGAGCTACAATGGACACCGCTTGGGAAGCTCTTATACCATACGAATGCGAAGGTAACTTTTACAGAGCATTCATTGACGCAGCACTGGCAACGACCGAGAACAATCGCTGTATTATCAGGTGTTGTTGGACAGGGTCTTTTCCGCCGAAAGAATGTTTCCCGGATTGTGCCTTCCAAAGAAAGGATTTTGATACTGCATTCGCACTAGCTGCTCAAAAGGAACATCTGGATAAATTGGAATATACGCACCTATTGAAAGGCTGGGGCCGTCATCGACGCATGTGCCCTAAAACATATAGTTATCTGTTCGATATATGTGTCCAAGATCGAACATTCATGGTTACTGCCTTGAAATTTAGCCCTTGGCTCTACGATAAGTACACCAACCCGTCAGACTGGTATAGCTCTCAATATGTGAGCTCCAACGCTGAGTACTGTGAAATGGCGATGCAGTATTCCGTGCACGCATGGGTATCTGCGAGACGTCGCGACTTTCAAGCGTGGAAAAGCTATGATCTCAGGAAAAAGATGCTTGCTTTGTATCCCTATGCTTTTATAGACATTTTCTGGTTAGGACAACCTTGCAGTGACCCAGAGTTAATACTTGGATCTGCACCCTTTTGCCCGCCGGAGATTTTAGTTCCTGCCTGTCATCCTGACGTTTTTGGATTGGAACTTTGCGAGCAGCTCTGTAGAATTGGCTTCCCTATATGGCTCGCCAGACCCGATATTGACGCATCGTTCTTGAAAAGATTCCACAGCTTCACAAGACTCCCTCCCATGCTCAACAATGATAGAGAGATGATTGCTTCGGTCGCAAAAAATTACTGCTTCAGCCTGAGAAGTGCCGTACCAGAGCTTCGTAGAGACATTCCTTTAGTATTGTCGATTTTCGAGCACAACCCTGACGTATTGCAACACTGTGATGAATCGATATTTACAGATGCAGAGTTCCTGAGAGGCTTCAAAAAAGCATTAAGAAAACCGAATCACTTTTTCTTTCTAACAAGGTCTAAAGGATGTCAATCCAGTATCACGGCTTTTCCTAGTGTCTTGCAGACACGAGAGTTGGCTCTGATTGCCGTAGAGTCCCAAGGCCAATGGATCCGTTATTTTTCAAGATTCTGGAAAGACTTTGGAGTGATGAAAGCTGCAGTGGTGACTTGGCCCCTCGCGTACAGGTATGCACCATTCGCAATTTACCCCAGTCGCAAATGGGGCGATTCTATATGTAGAATTAATCCGAGAGCAGTATGGGTTGCCGGAGAACCGTTCATCAGAGAAAATCGCTCCATTGTAAACAAATCTCTTCAACTCGGACCACTACTGAATAACTACGACAATTTCCCATTCGTCCAGGACCGTTGCTACTTGCTCGCGAAAGACATTGAGTGCGTTCTACCAGATATTCTCCGGGCACACCCCTGGAACTTCGAAATACTCTGTTTAAGCGAAATGAATCGTCGCTTCATCTTCAGTAAGAAAAGATTGATAATTGCAGCTCTAGAGGGCACCCACAATGCTGGAATTCTGTGGAATGTGTCGCCTGAAATTCTTGACGAGGAAATTTGGAACAAGGTTCGGGAAGTGAGGTGACGAGTAGTGGCAACTCCTAAATGCTGAAGTTTAGTATTCGATGTATTATACAAGCGTCTCGACAACTTGTTGGAACCCAAGGGAGTGGGCATTTATTAACTCAAGCTCTTTCTGGAGGGAGCTAGGCACCGGCAGTAGTCTAAAAAAGGGAAACAAGGACAAGAAGTGGACAAGATTTAGTGTGCACGTTCATATCCGGTCAGCGAACAGGGGAAAGTTCAAAGCATTCATGAACAGGCGAAAGCTTTGCAAGGGATCATCTTTGGAGGCAACACTTTTTGTAGCGTAGCGCTCGGAGGTTGTCAGATCCAAGCCAGAATACTCTCATATAGAGGGAATATCATTAGGGTCCAATATTTATTATCCAACTGCCGTCGCATGAGATTTACGCATCCTCAGCGCTACGGAATATATTTTGACACAGATCTACCTGAGTAGTCAAGAACAGGGAGCTTCACTTTAATGCCGAGATATGATCATCATTGCAAATGTACATGATAAACGCAAAGAGCTCCCTTTTCTCCCCAAGTACGCTCAATGGAACTTCATAACACGTACAGCACAACATGAATAGTTGGGCGATAAAAAGTCACAACATTTACTTATCTCTCCCAACTCACGTATTCTTTTGATGGATCAAAGTGATGCGCAAGTTGCGAAGCCACGTTCGTTAGCACATGAACGAGCTATGTATTCCTCCTGAGGTATGGAATTGTGTGGCAAGGTACTATGAGAACCCCGTACTACTTTCGAATTTAGCAGGTGTTTGCCGAAATAGCTACAAAGGAGCTATAATGGACACCGCTTGGGAGGCTCTTATACCATACGAATGCGAGAGTAACTTTTACAGAGCATTCATTGAAGCAGCACTGGCCACCACCGAGAACAATCGCTGTATCATCAGGCACTGTTGAACGGGGTCTTTTCCGCCAAGAAAAGGTTATCCAAAGTTCGCATTCGAAAGCAAAGACTATGATGCTGCGTTTGCACTAGCTGCTCAAAAGGACTCTAGATATCAACGTTTCCTCCCGAATTGTGGGTACCCAGACCCCCCAAAGCAGGACGGTATCAGTCCTCAGTACTTGTCTGGGGAGTACCATCATCTATTCGACAAATGTATCCGAAGCAGGAAATTCATGATCACCACGTTGAAGTTCAGCTCTTGGCTATACGATAACTACTATGGCAATCCATACAGGTATACGTCGCAATCTGTCTGTTTCGATCCTGAGTATTGTGAACTGGCAATGAGATTCTGTGCATGCATGGTCAGTTGCCAGTAGATTGCATTTACAGGTGTGTAAGGACTATGACCTTAAGAAAAGAATGCTTGCTTTGTTCCCCTATTCTTTTATTCTTATCTTCTCACCATCAAAACCCTGCAGTGACCCAGAGCTTATACTTCACCTTGCACCCTTTTACCACCGCATGCAGGAATATTTATCAAACATTGTCATCCTGAAGCTTTTGGATTAGAACTTTGTGAGCAGCTGTGTAGAATTGGCTTCCCCATATGGATCGCGAAACCCGACATAGAAGCATCATTTTTGAGAAGTTCCAGCATTTCAAGGTACTTCCCCCAAAGTTCAAGGACGATAGAGAAATATTCGAGTCCGTGGCGAAGAACGACTGCAAGATTCTGAGAACCGCGGCTCCAGAGTTCCGTAAAGACATTGCTCTAGTACTGTCAATTTTCGAACATGACCCAGGAGTGTTGAATTATTGTGATGCAACGATATTCGCAGATGCAGAGTTTTGTGGGGGCTTCAAGGAAGCATTGAAGAAGCCAAATCACTTTCTTTTTCGAACGGAAAAGCCCAGTAAAAATCACCGTGGTCGCGAGCCTTTTCCTCATGTTCTGCAAACGCGAGAGCTGGCCCTGGTCGCTGTGGAATGCTATGGTCAATGGATTCATTATTTCCCGAGACTTCAGAATGACTTTGAGGTAGTGAAAGCTGCGGTGGTCACATGGCCCCTCATACGGTTATACACCTCACGAGACAAGTATCGGAAGTGATTGGAGTGAATCAATATGCAGAATTGACCCGAGAGCGGTATGGGTTGCGGGAGAACGGTTTATTAGAAAGAACCGCACCATTGTGTGCAAAGCTCTTCAGCTTGGACCACTACCGAATAACTATGACCATTTCCCATTCGTGCAAGACCATTTTTACTTGCTCGCGAAAGAAATTGAGTCCGTCCTACCAGATATTCTTCGGGCATACCCTAGCAACTACGAAATGCTCTGTGCGAGAGAGAGAAATCGTCGATTTATCCTCGGGAAAAAAAGGCTCATCATAGCTGCGCTTGAGGGAACCCGCAACAGTAGTATTCTATGGGATGTGTCTCCCAAAATACTTGATGAAGACATTCGAAATAAAGCTCGGGAAGTGAGGTGATGGTAATGGTAAGTCCGCAATGTTGAATAAATAGCTAACAACCAGGACTTTCATTTTCGAGTTCGTTGCCAAAACATCAACATCATTGCAATGTGTAGAGAATAAGAACCACAGAGAATTCCCTTCGCCCTCGCAAGCACGCTCAAATGGAACTTTTTAACGCATCCCACACAACACTGAAGGCTTACCGCTAAAATGTTGCAGCATGGACCTCGTGTGTCACTCTTCTAACTTTGAAAACGCGCGGATGGATGGAAATAACGACACCAAACGGGCTGTTTGTAGCACGCCCCATGCCAGGAACCCTCCCACGACATGGGATCTAATAATCGTAGTATTTAGGCGACATGAACGGCCCATAGTTTAGCGATCTTGAACACGACTGTATAGAATTCCTGTGAGCGTTGTCACAGAAGTTCAGAGAGATTTCAAGAGCAATGAAGGCTCATTTGAACAAGCTTTGATGGCCAACAAGCACGATTTTGCAACAAACAGAACAAGATCTCAATAGTTGTGTCGGTGGTATTGGCTCAAAGTTCGAATTGCTGCGGACAGCGACGAGCGTAAAGTTCATCAAAAGCCTCCAGGGTGAACCCCTGAAGGTCATCCAGCTAATGGTGATAGGGAGATCATGAGTCCTATGAAGAGCAGCTCACCATTACTAGCGTCGAAGCCAGTCTTCGATCATCATCGTAGCCTCCATCACGACACTGTAATATGCGAAGATATAATCCATGACTTGAATGGCTCTGTAAACCGCACAATAGTGAGCTCAACTCGCGACGATGTGAAATTCATGGGAGAAAGTTCACCAGGCGAGCATGAACGCTTGAAGTTCTAAATGAACGGTTTAAAAGTCTCAACTTCGTGGACGCTGAATGGATTCTCTTCTAGTGAACATCACATCATCGCGAGCTGCTCTCACTATTTCGCGGTGCACATATGCCTTGATGTCGTTGGCTTTTTTTTTGCATATTGCAGCGTCATGATAGAGGCGACGGTGTTGAGACAAGTATGAATTAGCAGATCCATAAAAGCAGCCTCACTGCAGAGAACTCATGCCGTTTACTACCATGCAGGTAGAAAAGTGTCAAAGGCATGCTACGTAGCAGAAGGCATGAATCTTATGACGGCAATTGCTATTAACTATTTGACTCTGAAGACATTTCCTGCATGTGCGAGTATGCTGGGTGGAAACAAATTTTAATCTCGCAGTACTACGTTAGAAAGTTCCCTTCCACAAAATAATCCCGAGTCTTCTGTAAAGCTTTCGTCGGCTCATGAAGCCATAATGTTTCCCCATACGAGAACCAGTACATATACCAACACTGTCCCGTCCGGGCTCCTCGTTTCCAAGGGCGGGTGCTATATAGGTCTCAGACATCTGATCAGACTATGTACTATTTATTTGTTCACATTCAGAAGCAAGTTTGAGTCGCCTGAAGGAACATAGGAAACATTGGGGCCGGCGTTGGCCAGCTCCTGGGCAATGTCCTTAGCAGCTTCAAGCTTACGAACGGTGAGCAGGCCGTCACCAGAGCGGCTCAAAGCACGAGAGATCACATCGGCGGCCTCAGCCTCTCCCTCAGCCCGGATAACGGCTGCCTGGCGCTCCTGGTCGGCTTTCTGGACCTGGTACTGGGCACGCTCCGCATCTTGCTGGGCGATCTGCTTTTGTTCGACAGCCTTTGTGAATTCACGGCCGAATGTCAGGTGAGTGATCGATACATCCTCGAGCTCAATGTTGAACTCGGAGGCTCTGCGGCGAAGGTCCTCACGGATCTTGTGCGACACTGCCTCACGCTGGGTGATGAGCTCGGCAGCATCAAACTGAGCTACAATTGACTTGAGAACCTCGTTTCCAATCGAGGGAAGAACCCTCTCGTCGTAGTCCAGGCCCAAGCTTTGGTAGATGAACGGCAGCTTGGGAATGTCCGGGCGGTGGAGGACACGCAGAGTCAGCGAGACCATTTGCAGATCTTTAGAGCCGGTGGTGGTGGTGATATTTCGGGGCCGAATCCGCACATCGAACTTAATTGCTTTCTGCAGCCATGGGACCAGGAAGTGGGTGCCCTCGCCAATGACGGTTTGCTTAACACCTTGGAGACGGTCGAAAATCACTGCTCTGGTTCCACCCCCGACGTCGTACATACTCTCGCTCGCTAGATAAATAGCCGCAAACGCCGGCACGATCAAACCTTGGAGTCCACGAGACATGTCAGCGGCGCCACATCCCGGCAGATTTATATTGTGGTACATCCAAGTACCTCGAGAGTTTTTCGGACTCCACACTGACGCTGTGCCGATTCAATAGCGGATTTGGGATCTTTTCCAATTATTACCTCTAATATTTTAGTCGTGCATCTTTATACATTGCATCACCTCCGTCCCTATGCAGGCGCTCCAAACGAGTAAAGACAGGCTCTACGCAAAATACCCTCAGTTTCAGAATAACGATAACTTCGCCTACCAAGAAGACAACCTTGAGAAAGCCCGTGCTCAATGGAAGGAATTGCTAGCCCACCCGTTCACCCCTACCAGTACTGCTCTTGAGACTGCCTCAAAGCAGCCAGTCCACTGGCGAGTAAAGAAGATATCTCAAAGCCACAATGGCTGGGTGCATGCAATTGCGTTCGACCCTGGCAACCAATGGCTCTCCTCGGGCTCCAGTGACACAACTATCAAGATCTGGAAGTTCCCGTCTCAAAAACTGAAAAAGACCCTTACAGGGCACGTGGCCGCAGTGACCTCGCTGGCATTAAGCGATCTCACCGCGTACTTGTACAGCGGTGGTTTGGACCACGCCGTCAAATGCTGGGATCTCACTACTTGCCAGGTTATAAGAGATTTCCACGATCATCTGAGTGGCGTCCTCAGTGTTGATGCTCACCCAACCATTGCTAGTCTCATATCTAGCGCAGGGCGTGACGGGGCAATACGAGTCTGGGATATTCGCTCGAGAGAATGTGTTTTTTGGCTCAAGGGTCATGAAAATGCTATCAACTGCGTTAAAATGAGGTCTACGGACCCTCAGGTCATCTCTGCGGGTAGGGATACTACCGTGCGCTTGTGGGATCTAAGGACAGGTACTCAGGTACAGGTTCTAACCCATCACAATAACTCAGTGCAAGACTTGGCAATGGGTGATAATGCATTCTCCAGTATAGCTGCAGATGGCGTGTTCAAATGTGAGTACAATGGTGCTGTGCTCGGTCATATAGAGCGTCAGAGTGACTCTGTTCTAAGGTGCTGCACCTTGAGCCCTACAGGCATTCTCATGACAGGAGACGATCTGGGCGTCGCTCGATTTTATGAATGGTCAACCGGCAAGTCCTTATGCGAGTCCCATAGCAGAGCCTTGAGCAAAGAAAAGGGTATCTTGGCCGCCTCTTTCGACAGAACAGGTACAAGGTTGGTCACTGGCGAGGAGGACAAATCGGTGAAATTATGGAGCGCTTGATCCTCCACTGTTGCGCATCAATCATGTCACTTTATTTATACAATTATGAGAAGCTCTATTTTGCTTGAACGAACGTTAAGTAGTTTGATATCTCCCAGCTTCAACTCGCCTGTCATTAGAATAGTGCAGGCTCATTCGTCGAGTAGCTCGTACCAGTCTCAGTGGCGGAATAACCCGGAGCCTGTGTAGCACTTGGTATGGAGTCGACAATAGCCTCGACGTTGGAACCACTAGGGTCAGAGTCAAGAGGCGCTAATGCTATCTCCCAATTGTCCAAATCATAAACCACATACGCACTTCGCAAAAATGTGTCGCCTAAGATATAGGTATACGAGGAGTAGTCCACACCAGTACCTTCTGGGGAGATTCCCAACATATATAATGAGTTTCCATTATCATCTGAAGCTGCACCGCCACCGCTAGTGGTCAAATCAAGCAGGATCTGGTCAAAGGGGACATCTATCTCAATTCCGCTAAGGCTATACTTCAGCCCTCCAGATATCTTGCCAGTAATATATCCGTTGACGCCTGAGTTGTAGGTAGCTTTAATCGTGTTACCAATGGCGTCTACCCAGTCGCCAGGCAAATAGGTCAGACTTGTTCCACTGTCAAGCAGCACCGATAGAGATGCACCTGAAACTACATCACCCGAATCACCATTCCCATTGTAGACACTGATACTATTAAGTACGACAGAGAGCATCATAGGCTCTGTCACTTGAATTCCCTGAATAGTCCTGCGCAAAACGGGTACCACTGCGAGATTCCCAATATACTTTGCATGGTCAACTCCACCAAATAGAATCTGTCCCGTCGTGTCGTCAATAGCATCGAGCCATAACGAGTAGGACGTTGACGAGATGAAACCTTGATTCTTCAACTGGATGGGAATGTTGTCGTATGTGCGACTAAGAGTCCCAGATTGAGATATGGTATTGACGCTAGCTTCTTGATTGCGTGGTCCAACACCAAAGACGTTAGTACCGTCACTATCGGAAGTTGCAACTGCAAAGTTGGCTCCAGACACTTGGGCGCCGCTAATGTAGACATTATCAGTAGCGTACTTACCAGAAGCACTAGATTGATCGGCATAGGCAATCGCGAAGTCGTATGAGGTTTCCTGATAAGTGGAGGAAGACGACGTAGAGAAGTCTGAGGAAGACACCCAAAGGTCTGAACTTCCCGTATCGATCAGAAAGGTTCCCTGTTGTTTGGGGGTACCAATTTCAAGGTCAGCAGAGTAATAGGTGAAAAGATTCTTCAGTTCAAGGTCGACAGTCTCCCGCTTTCTATGGCGCCCGAATCGAGGTTTATCAGTTCTTTCGACGGTCACTGAGACTGAAAGTGTTCCTGCATTTGGAAGAGCAGCGCATGCAGCCAAGGCCAATAGCTCGAAGAATTGAAGGGCTGCAACCATAACCAGCATGCGGAAGTATCTGAATACCTGCGAGTTTTATAGTGCCAAGGGGCATGACACCTTGCATAAGGATGGATAATGAGGTATATCGGCGTGGAACCGATGCAAACTACATGCATGCGCATAGTAACATTGGTTATTGATCCTTCGTGCAGCTAGTCGTGCCAAAGTGGAACATGCGCGCTCGCTGGAATATTCAGAGCCACTTGTAACAACCTCGTGTGAGCTTGAAGTGTTATAGTCCAATTTGGGCCAAGGGTTCCATGATGAGGCACGCATATGCATTAAATGCAACATGGGCTTAATGAATATCAGTGGTGCCGTGCTTTGCCGTACCTGAGTCCCCAATGGATTTCTGGTGCTCACTTTATCTCATTCGCTTGTGAGATGTGTTTACTCCTGATAATAAATACTATACTGGGAGAATACGAGAGGTGGGGACCCATATGATGATCTCCGGTGACTTAGGAAAGACTATATGGTGCCCTAATAAATGAATTCCTACAGACATGTGAAATGCGGGGGCTTGAGGGCCTGTGCGTTGGCATTTAGCTTGCATATGTAGAGCCTCGAAACGGCTCCAAGATCCCTGTATGCACCTTGACGTCATTACGCAGGCAAGAGCCGTGAATCCATGGGCCAAACTTGCCTTTAATGGTAAAAATGCTTTCTCCAGCAGTTAATACGATACTTGTGGATGCAGAGTGACTACGTGTGCACTCAACAATTGCTAACTCATGATGATCTGCCACGATGAGATCACGCGTACGAACACCCCATTGGGTTCTGAGAGTGGCTATACGGGTGCATAGTTACTCCTGCGAGCTGTAGCCGTGCGGCTATACTGCGGTTTGACTGCGACGACAATAGGATATATAGAAAGTATAGTGCTGGCTGGTAGTCGTAGATTTCCAACTTTCGAGGGAGTTGCAGCTACACCCAGCCTTCACTGTACAAAGAGATCTCGAATTTACTTTTGGTACATGGATATTATGCTAAAGACTATGAGGCACGCTAGGTATTGCACAAGTTGATTGTGCAACCTAATCTATCAGGGTGTCTTCCTAGACCACGCCAGGAATGAATGATGGCAACTTTCTAGAAAAAGACCTTGGAAACAAGCTTAAATAGCACAATCCCTAGTGATGCAATAAATAGGGTGGCGAATGTGTCGTCGGGAATTTCATACTTAATGTGTTTGCCCTCACCTTTTCCGAGCACTCGTTTTCCTGCGTTGGGCTTTTTAAGTGGGGCAACAATAGGTTCTTTGTATGGAGCCTCCTTGTTGTGCTCGCCATAATGTTGAGTCCACTGTCGACGCTTGGGATCGAGCTCTACCTGACCAAATATCGGCTGCTCAACTTGGAATGAGCTCGAGTATATCAGAGTATAGTAAGGAGATGTCAGTTTCTGCAGAACAGTACGCAGTAACTGAGATTTGTCCACATCGTCAGCTCGGTCAAATTCAATGTACCAGATCTTGCGACTGCCATCAAGAACCGGCTCGACCGGAAATTTTGAGCGAATATCTATATTCTGGAGCTGGGCCTTGCAGTGCACACGGAGATCATCAGCGAGTTCAAAGAGATTCAGAGGGTAATCAGTAACAAAGGAGGATACAGTAGCACATTGCTCGGCCCTTTTCTTCATAAGATGCAAGTCTGCCGCATCAAATGGTGTAGGATCTTTGATGATGATAAAAGTGTCGGACTTGCAATCTGTGAGCCATTCCGTCAACAGCTCGTCGACAGTGTCAATAGACTCCACATTGGGAGATAGATACCTCTCTGGGCCAACTTTCTCGAATGACGAGAAAAACAATGGGTAGCCTCCTGCCCACGCTAGGCTGGCGAAACTAAGGACACTAATTAGATTCATGCTTAGTAAGAATACAGAACGCGTTTTAACATGTGCTAGAGAGATGCAGTGAATTAATATAAATTAGAGAGTATCAGTCAAATTTAGTTTTCTTGCCGGTTGGCTTTGCCGTGAGAGGAGCACGCTTTACATTGGCGAGAGTGGCACCCGAAGTCTTCCTTTCTTTACCCTTATTCTCCCGTCTTTCGCGTCTCTGTCGTCTCTCGGCGGTGGATTCTCTACCAAAGGAGCTCTGTTGCTCCTGCGGCTTCTCAATTGGGATCTGGGCTCGCGGTGCGTCCGATTCGACGACAGCTTCCTGAGGCTCTTCACGCTTTTTTACTTTTCTGTTTGAGCGATCTTCGCCGTATTCCATTCTGAGCAGTCTTCCGTTCAGCTTTCTGCACCGCGGGTCTTTGAGGGCCTTGGTTGCCGAATCAATGTCCTGGAAATCGATGAACGTGAATCCCTTGCACTTTCCACTGTCCTGAAAGGTCGCCGTTCTAATTCGACTAATAGTACCACAGTGCTGGAAGTGCAGCTCCAGCTGCTCATCAGTAGTGTCGAAGGTGAGATTACCCACGAACAGGATGCGGCTTGGAGGGTTCTTTTGCTCGGCCTCCTCCTTCGAGGGCCTCCCCTCGTAAGAGTTGGCGTTCTTGATCAAGACTCTGCGGCCTCCAAAGTCCTGCTCGCTGAGGCCCAGTGCTTTTTGCAGATCATCGTCTGAAAGGAAATCCACATAGGCGAATCCTTTCTTTTGATCCAGGTGCACTCTAGTGATATTCTCCGAGTCAATTTCGCCTCTCCCGGTGAGGAAGCGCTCGAGCTCTGATTTTAGCGTCGAGAAAGGCAGGTTGCCTATCCATATGCTAAACTGAGTTCTTTTTGGTTTTTTCGTCTCATCAGGTTTTACTGGCAGTTTTCCCTTCTTTTCGAGACGTTTTTGCTTTTTTGACAGGGGAGCTGGTTTCTCCACATCGACCTCAATTTCGTCCAAGTCTCTTTTCATGTGACCGTTGAATCTCGAGACCGAGCGGACTATTTTTTCAGCCCACCTCTGCGTTAGTCATCATATTATGCAAGACCCACGCACCTGCACTAGATAAGTAGGTTCCTTTGTCAGCGTCCCCCAATGGACCCACTTGAGGAAGGTGAACAAGTGAACCCGCAGACTCACGTTGCACCAGTTTTACCTACTCCAGGAGCCTCGATAATGCAGCACGTGGCGTTTGTGTGTCCATTCCCTATCGCCCCGGATCCTGTCCATGCGTCAGGTGCGAAACCCCTCGGTGAAGGTGCACCAGCCCAGATGATGCCCATGTACTATGTAGCGGTTCCGCAGATGTGGCCCCAGGTCAGATCATGGCACGCTCCCACTGCAGTGTCTCATACGCACTGCCAAGTTCAAAACAGTGGCATACGGACCCACAGTCCTGCAAGCTTGCCGCAGCCTCTCCCGCCTGTACTGATTTCCGAGGTAGAAAAGCACTTAGGGGACCAGCCTCCCTCTTCTGCATCCTCCCTCTCGAGCATATCCACCATTTTGTCAGATAGAGTGCCACCTCCCCTCGCACCGTGCACCCTAGTTCCTCGAGTGAAGCAAGAAGAGGAACGGGAGCGGCCGTATATCGCCACTACAGAGACTCGACCCGAGCCGATCCACATAAAGAATGGCCGCTACCAGTGCCGGGTGTGTCCCCGGACGTTCAAGTTTTCCAAGCACGCCAGGCGTCACATGATGAAACACACTGGACAAAAGCCGTACCAATGCGCAATGTGTGCCAAAAGATTTGTACGCCAAGACACATGTCAGAGGCACATGAAAATCCAATGTTGCCGCCGCGAGGGTCGCTGGAGCCTCGACGAGTCTGCTGAGGAGCCCAGGTTCAATATCTCGAAATCATCAGAAGTGCCGACAACGCCGAAGAAATCCGAGGACACAGATGATGTGAGTGGCAAGCTGAAAGAAGAGCCGAAATCGCGCATTCCTCCCCCGGTAGCTCCGCTGGCACATTTGAAAGAGGCATAGCATTTTTATTAATTTATTGGGACTGGCACGACTATTGACGATCACTGTCCAGTAGCGTGTGGTTGCGGACAAGCGGGGCCCCTTAAAGGAGCACAGTGACTCGCATATTATTAAAATCGATTAGACTAAGCTATATACCTATAACTGGTATCTCATACGCACGTGAAGTCTGTGCAGATTAAGAGGTTTTCGTACCATGCGGTACTTGCTTGACGGGGCTTAGAATTGGTACTCACCCTGGGGCTGCTGAGTACCGAAGCTGTACATGCCCTCAGTATTGGTGGCAGGTGCATACATACCGTCGGCATCGTCAATCTCGCCCTCATCGAAGTATCTGGTAATAATATCAAATGAGCGGCGGTAGATCTCCTCGTGGGAGTTATGCTGTGCTTTATTTAGGGCCTCGAGACCACCAGCTTCTTCAATGTAGATGGCGTATTCATTTTCAGCGGCACCTGTCTGCTCCTTGATGATCTCACCAACGCGTAAAATATTCTCGATACCGTCGAGCGAGACTCGGATAACGTGGTTGTCGTGCGAGTTGATCAAATCGACGAATGGCTTGATGCAGCCCTGTTTGACGAGATACTGCATCTGTTCTGGGTTCTTGACGGCGCTAGTGGTGGCATTCGAAAGCGCCCAGCACGCCTCGCGCTTGGTCTTGAACTCCGCAGTGCTCATGAGGTGAATGAGGGGCGGGATCAGGTTGTTGTCAATGACGGCCTGGTTCTGCTGGGGGTTGCCAGCAGTGATGTTGGACAGAGTCCAGCTGGCCTCACGGCGAAGGTTTTCCTTGGACGAGCCCAAAAGCTGGAGCAGCTTTGGGAGAGCACCGGCGTTGATGACGACCTGGGTCTGGGCGTCGGTGCCGGTAACGATGTTGCCGATCGAGCGCAGTGCTGGGGTCTGCAGCTGGTGGTTAGGCTTGCCCATGAGCTCGACGATGCGGCGGACGATGCCAGTATCGATGACGGCCTGAATTTTCTGGTTGCTACCATCCGAGAGGTACGAGACGGCCCAGCATGCATCGATCAGGACCTCGTCGTCGTTGTAGTGCAGCAGGTGCGTCAGGGCCGGGAGCACGACCTGGATCTGGTCCCAGTCGGGGGCCGGCTGCTTGCCTCGGCAGAAGTTGCTCAAAGTCCAGGTGGCGTTGCGAATCAAGGAGATTTTAGTGGACGACTGGATCAGGCTCAGCAGTGGGGGGAGCACACCAGCGTTCAGCACCTCGTTCCTGCTGGAGGGGGAGTCTCCGGCAATGTTGCCCAGTGCCCAGATGGCCTGCTCCTGGACCTCTGCCTCCGGAGAGCTGAGTAAAGACACAAAATGTGGGATAGCTCCACTCTTGACCACTACCTCGGTTTGTTCGTGCGAGCCAGAAGCAATGTTGGTGAGGGCCCACGCACTCTGGAACTGCAGCATCGTGTCGGTGGAGCTGAGGAACTGGACCAACCGGGGAACAACTCCGCACTCAATGACCTGCTGGATAGGTGGATTGCGTTCCTTGCACAGTTCCTTGCGGAAAGCAATCGCGGCGCTCAGCTGGCGCTGGGGGTCGTCGCTGAGCAAGTCGTTCGTATACTGTCCCAGCAGGTTAAGCGACACCGATGACTGGGGTATGTCGTCATCGTCACTGTCGCTGTCGTCTACTTGAGGGACTGCGGTTTGACGGCGCTTGAACAACGATTCCTCGCGCTTGGCCTTGCGGATCTCGATCTGAGCTTCCTCACGTCGACGGCGGAGCTCGTCAGCGCCGAATGCGCCCCGGTTCTTGAAGTTTGTGCGGCGATGCTCTGGTACAAATCGCTCAATGCCGTCCATGAAAAAGATTACAAAGTAAACAGAGCTAGCGACGAAATACCTGGCTTTGTCATACGACAGCGGCCAATTCTCAGATTACAGCAGAGATTAATCTATGAAAAGAATATTGTGTAGAATAATCTAAAAGCAGCGCCGCGGTGAATTTTGGCATTTACGTAACCACGAAGTCGCTGGCCCTGCGAGGGCACGGCGTGCCGTAGGATAGTTTGTTTTTAATTTACTGAGTCTAGATGTGGGAGCCCACTCTGCCGAAGGGCCGAGTTCTTGCTGCTGGGGGGCGAGCTGACCAAGCACTATCAGGACATGAGATTCGCCAGGCACGGCGAAGCTAAAACAGGGAAAATAGTTTATTTTAGTTGATAATATCTATAGAGTGCCATCGAGCTGGCGCTGGTCCCAGCGCCGCGAGAGCGTCCAATCTGCTGCGCATGCATCGGCACGACCAAACTCGAGGAAAAGTCGCCTCCGAAACACCCAAATCCGCCCCACTCTTGACCAGCGCTGTCTCGCACCCCGCCAGTGATCACACATTACTCAGCACGCTGACGCCACATAGGGCTTAGGGCTCACCCTGGGGCCGGCGTGGGCAAACCCACTCAATTTTGGGGCCAAATGAAATATCACTTAGCATGTCATCGGAACTCACTGTTCAGTCCGAAAAGGCCTTCCAGAAGCAGCCTCACATCTTCACTGCCTCCAAATCTAAGGTCAACAAGGCCGCCAAGCGTTGGTACAAGGAGGTTGGTCTCGGTTTCAAGACCCCCAAGGAGGCCATCGTTGGTACCTACATCGACAAGAAGTGCCCCTTCACCGGTAGCGTCTCCATTCGTGGCCGTATCTTGACCGGTACCGTCGTCTCTACCAAGATGCACCGTACCATCATCATCCGCCGTGATTACCTCCACTACATCCCCAAGTACAACCGTTACGAGAAGCGTCACCGCAACTTGGCTGCCCACGTCTCCCCTGCATTCCGTGTTGAGGAGGGTGACATCGTCACCGTCGGCCAGTGCCGTCCCCTTTCCAAGACCGTTCGCTTCAACGTTCTCCGTGTTGTTCCTGGAGCTTCCAAGAAGAAGCAGTTCTCCAAGTTCTAAAATAATATAGCTAATTTAAGCAGTTATGCACTACTGACTATTTGCCGTTGGCTCAGCTCGTGTAGATTAGCCGAAAAGTGCCCTCTTGTGGAGCTGGATCTGGGAGGTCTCCAGTTCTGAATCTCATGCAAATTGATATCAAATCTCTATAAATTATTGAGATTATTGTAGTGGTGAGCTGCTGAGAGCTTCTTAGTAACAGTCGAATGGCTGCTCTGATAGTAATTGATGTGCAGAATGATTTCCTCGACGACGGCCCTTTCAAGCTCAAGGGTGCCCACGATGCTGTAATTGGCCCCATCAACAGACTGCTCGATCTGAAGTGGGATCTGATAGTAGCGACCCGAGACTGGCATCCCCGCGATCATACGTCCTTTGCTTCCACCCGCAACGTGGAAGTGTATACTCCAATTACTCTAGAAGGCCCCAATGGTGAGACAAAACAGGTGCCTGCATGGCCAGATCACTGCGTTCAGAATACCCATGGAGCTCAACTCTGCTCTGATCTAAATACTGACAAGATCGACGAGATTGTGAACAAGGGCACTGAGAGACTCATTGAATGCTTTTCTGCCTTTCGAGATGTTTTCCATACCACCGATACCGGCCTGAGGACATTATTAGATGACCGTGGAATCAGAACTGTGTACGTCGCCGGTCTGGTTACAGAGTTCTGCGTTCTGGAGACCGCTATTGACGCCAAGTTGCTTGGATTCAAAACATACATCATAAAGGATGCAGTATTTGCGATCGACCAAGACGGAAAGGCTCGAGCAGATGCAAAGTGCAAGGAACTGGATATTCCCTTTGTTGGCTCGGACGACGTAAAGAAAGCCTTATCGACGGGTTCTTGAACTATTTAAAGAGATTTTTAACAATGCAAATGATTTATTCTATAGTTTCGCTATATAAATATTTAGTCCACCTCTTCGACAGTAGGACCATCATTGCCGGCGCCAGAACCACTAGGAGCAGAGCCACCAGTGGGAGGAACACCGCCACCGTACAATTTAGACAAGATGGGGTTTGCGGTGCTTTCAAGCTCCTTCTTCTTGTCTTCGTACTCCTCGAGTGAGGCAGACGAGCTAACATCGAGCCATTCAATAGTCTCTTTGATAGCAGACTCGAGCTTGGATTGGTCTGCAGAGTCGATCTTGGACTTGACCTGCTCCTCACTCAGAGTGTTCTTGAGGCTGTAGGCATAGGACTCGAGACCATTCTTGGCGGCAATACGATTGGCCTCCTTTTCGTCGTCGTCCTTATACTTCTCAGCCTCAGCAACCATGCGGTCGATATCTTCCTTGGAGAGACGACCCTTGTCGTTCGTAATGGTGATCTTCTGGCTCTTACCGGTTCCCTTCTCGAGTGCGGAGACATTCAAGATTCCGTTCGCATCAATATCGAAAGTAACCTCGACTTGAGGAACACCACGGGGAGCAGGAGGGATACCTGAGAGCTCAAACTTTCCAAGCAAGTTGTTATCCTTGGTCAATGGGCGCTCACCCTCAAACACCTGGATCAGTACACCAGGCTGATTGTCGGCATAAGTAGAGAAGATCTCTGACTTCTTGGTAGGAATGGTGGAGTTGCGGGGAATGAGTTTGGTCATGACGCCTCCAGCAGTTTCAATACCAAGAGAAAGAGGTGCAACATCAAGCAAGAGCATATCCTGTGTCTTTGAGGAAGTGTCGCCAGTCAGAATGGCAGCTTGGACAGCAGCACCATAAGCGACAGCTTCATCGGGGTTGATACTGCGGTTGAGCTCCTTACCATTGAAGAAATCTGAGACAAGTTTCTGGATCTTGGGAATACGGGTCGATCCACCAACCAGGACAATCTCGTCAACCTGGCTCTTGTCGATCTTGGAATCTTTCAAGACCTTTTCAACAGGAGTGAGAGTGGTACGGAAAAGATCCTGGCAAAGCTCCTCAAAACGTGCACGGGTAATAGAGGTGTAGAAATCGATACCTTCATAGAGTGAATCGATCTCAATAGGGGTAGAGGCACTGCTAGAAAGAGCACGCTTAGCACGCTCACAAGCAGTTCTCAAGCGGCGCAAAGAGCGCTGGTTACCGCTGATATCCTTACCATTCTTACGCTTGAATTCCGCAATGAAGAAGTTCACAAGGCGGCTGTCAAAGTCCTCGCCACCAAGATGGGTATCACCAGCAGTTGCCTTGACCTCGAAAACACCGTCGTCGATGTTCAAAAGAGAAACATCAAAAGTGCCACCTCCAAGATCGAAGATCAGTACGTTGTGCTCTTTGGTGTCTTTCTTGTCAAGACCATATGCAATAGCGGCGGCAGTGGGCTCGTTGATGATACGAAGGACATTAAGACCTGCAATGAGGCCTGCATCCTTGGTTGCCTGACGCTGTGAATCATTAAAGTATGCGGGAACAGTAATTACTGCATCTTTGACTGCAGTTCCAAGGGCAGCTTCAGCAATCTCCTTCATCTTTCCGAGAACCATAGATGAGATCTCTTCTGGGGTAAATTGCTTCTGCTCGCCTTTGTACTCAACCTGAATGACTGGCTTGCCTCCCTTATCAATAACCTTGAAAGGGAAGTGTTTGATGTCATTCTGGGTTTCGGGATCGTTAAACTTGCGACCAATCAAACGCTTAGCGTCGAAGACAGTATTAGCGGGGTTCATAGCTGCTTGGTTCTTTGCGGCATCACCAATAAGACGTTCAGTGTCCGTAAATGCAACATATGAAGGTGTGGTACGGTTACCTTGGTCGTTAGGAATGATCTCAACACGATCATTTGAAAAGTGGGCTACACAAGAGTAAGTAGTACCCAAATCAATTCCGACTGCTTTAGACATGTTTATAATGTTTTTTTGTTTTTTGTGATGGATGGGCTACCACCACTGTTTATATATTGATCGTTGGAAATGCTCCAGTGAGGTCACGAATGTTGTAGAATATTCTCGTCCTCGAAGGAGAGTTCTCGAATCCTCGAGGCTCTTTAAGTATTTGTGTACTGTGATTGAATATAGGAAGAGCGCCACAAGTTCGACCGTATGCCCGCGCGATACTAGCCCGTATTCATGCCGGAACATGCAGAACATGCATGCGTCACCTGCAATATTATAGAGGTAGTTACGAATGTCTGGATGATCATCATCTGAATTTTCAGCTATAATCATTTACAATGTGTATCATTGTACAATAATTTCACACAGGATTGACAAGTACCGGTGATTCATGTTATGATCCCTAAAGATTGTTGCATATAGTTCACCAGTGTATTCCGCACTTACTTCGGTATTTGATAGCTTTGACAATCCCAGAATTTGGTGGCAGCTTCACATTAGCGGCTCACCCGAAGCATTGGGACGCTGCAAGCATGAAGGTTCGACGAATATCCGGCGTCAGACGAGAAGTCTGGGAATATTCCTTGTCGTAAATTAATAGTGGAAACACTAGGATCAAAAGAGCGATCTAACAAGCGTTGCTTCCCCTTGTCGTCCGAGGAGCCACCATGACGCCGACAATACCTTTAAATACGAACAATAGCCCCGGCTTTCCTTTTCTCTTAAAATCTTGATAGTTCAGCCGATGTCACTCTATGAGTAGCATAAATGGTCAACACTATGTAACTCTCCTTAGTGGAGTATCCAAGGTACGTCCGCAAGTTAACGAACATACTGGATCCAATAAAATATAATCGATCCAAAAGAATAAATAGGTATATCTACCTATACATCAAAGAAGTGGTCTCATAGATCGTTAATATATAAGGTATTGAACTGCATATATGTTCCTTGGAAGTCGAGTTAGAACCAGACCAACCTGAGAAAGTACTAGGTATTGATTCATTAATATATACATGCCACATATGTACAAGGTGAACACAACATTAGGTGAAAGAATCAAAGAGCCAGTCCCACTGTCCTTCTTTGTGAATCATTGCCAAGATGAGAACTACGGGCAAATGGATAACAGAAGCCCAAAACAGCTGCCGAGCATACTTCTTCTTCTCACCGGAGTGCGTTGGTTTCACTAAACCTTTTGCGAGAAGTCTTTGTTGCTGCCAGAATCTGAACGATGTGTACACGAGCCACGCGTTGACAATACTAGAGTCAATGCAAAAGTAGGGGTCACACACGCCAAACCAGCTTAGTCCGAAGCAAATTGGAAACATAGCAATGGCATGACGTAGGGCGACTCGTGCAGTCAACAAAGGGTTGGTCCAAGCAGACATAACGTATCCCGCTCTTTTGTATTCATCCGCAATACTATAAGACAAACTCATGAAATGAGGAAATTGCCACGAATATAAAAGAGCTGCCAGCATCCAGGCGCCAGGATCTGCAAGCGAGGCACAAGCACCCCAGCCCATAAGAGGAGGAATCGCACCCACTACCGCCCCGACCCAGGTGTTTGCGATATGCTTCCGTTTGAGGCTTGTGTATACTCCGCCGTAGAGAACAATGTTTGCAGCTCCTAGAGCGCTCACGGTAGGATTGATTGTCTGAAGCAGAGCGATTCCAGCCGCCCCTGTCACAGCCGAGAACCCAAACGCTTCACGGGAAGTCAATTTACCCGAGGCAACAGGTCTGGTGCAGGTGCGAGTCATCTGTTTATCAAACTCTGGCTCTCTACCCATGTTTATTGCATTAGCGGAGGCACTGCAAAGACCGGTACCTAAAGTCAGCACGACGAGCTGGAGCACCGACAACTCACCCGGAGCAAGTGCGTAGGCACTCATGGTAGACAAAACTACCAGGAAAGTGAGACGGGGCTTTGCAAGTTCGGCAAAAGTCGCTAATTGAGCTTTGAGCCCCTGCTTCTCTTGCACGAGAGGACCCGTCTGACAAGTCAGGACAGGTTGAGCCCAATCGGGCCGAGTCTTTAACTTGGAATCAACCTGTTCTGGTTTCTGTGCCCCTTTCGAGATTTCGCCTCGGGCGGATATTTCTCGAATCCCCCCGAACAGAGTGTTGGCGTAAAATCCACTAGGAACGAAGCCCTTGTTCTGCACAAAGAAGGCTCGTTTCGCAATCTTTTGACTTATTGCGAACCTCGGGCCTGCCAAAATCATCGTGCAAGTAAGGAGGAGGGTTACAATAGGGTCACATAATATAACCCTCCTTTTATTGGCACGAGCCCGGAGGCGTGACTCCAGTAACGCGTGGAACTTTTCATGTATTTAAGTAGAATGAGATAGTGATGCTACAAGTATGCAAGCAAAAGGGATCAGGGCTCCGAAGTAATTCTGCCTCGAGTGTTCAAAGACCCCGAGCTATAGTTCGATAGTGTTATTTCTCGGCCTATTCGATCTTCTATGCATTTTTTGTAGCATTCTATGTAGATATGGAGCGCAGAAGTAGCTTGCCTCGAGAAGAGGCTCTGATCATAGAGCTCTAATGGAATGCACCGATTCCAGTAATCCGCCGGCCGAGGGCGAGAGCGTGAATATCGCTTTGACCCTCGTAAGTCTGAACGGTCTGAAGGTTATGAGCGATGATTGCAATATGATACTCATCAGCCGAGGCGTTGCCACCGAATACCTCCATGAGAGTTCTAGCATTAGCCAGTGCACGGTCGCAGTTCTGTCGCTTGATCATGCCTATCATTTCTGGTGCTTCAATGCCTTGATCCTTGAGACGAGTGACATGCAGGGAGGCCAACAGGCCGTAATTAGCGTCAGTGAGAGCCTGAGCAAGCTTCATCTGGATGAGTTGGAAAGAGGCGAGTGGTTTTCCAAACTGTTTACGCTCCAGGGCGTATTCGCGAGCGAGGCGAAGGGCCTCTTCAAGGGCACCCATTGTACCCCACGAGATACCAAGGCGGGCACTATTCAAGCATGAGAACGGACCCTTGAGGCCAGAAACATTTTGGAATAGGTTCTCTTCCGGTACTTCAACGTTGTCCATATGGATCATACCAGTGATGCTGGCCCGCAAAGCTGCCTTGTGTTTGATTTGAGGTGTGTCCAAACCAGTAACCTTGGAGCGTTCGACAACGAATCCACGGATTTCGCCGTCAAGCTTTGCCCAAATCACGAGTACATCCGCAATTGGCGAGTTGGTGATCCATGTTTTAGAGCCGCTCAAAAGGTACACACCTTTCTTGGTAGGGTGCCGTCTCGCTACGGTCTCCATTGCCCCGGGATCGGACCCGTGGTTGGGCTCAGTAAGTCCAAAGCAGCCAACAAGCTCACCAGTGGCCAGTTTTGGCAACAGACGTTCCTTGAGCTCCTCGGAACCAAACTGGTTGATGGGGTGCATGACCAGGGAGCTTTGCACACTCATCGCAGAGCGATAGCCGGAGTCCACTCGCTCAACCTCACGGGCAATGAGTCCATAAGACACATTATTGGTACCAGCACAGCCGTAACCGTGGATATTGGGCCCGAGCAAGCCAACGTCTCCAAACTCACGCATGATGTTTCGATCAAACTTCTCAGTTCTCCACCCTTCCAAAACCTTTGGCTTGAGAACCTCTTGACAAAAAGCATGAGCAGTGTCGGAGATAGAGATCTCGTCCTCACTCAATGCACTTTTCAGATCAAGGGCATCCTGCCAGTTAAATCTTGCGGACAATGACGGGCGAGCGCAAGAGAATCGCCGGTAAATCACACGCTGCATTACAGTCGGCGTCTTTTGCCCTGCTTAAATAGTGGTGGCTGCAGGTTCATGTGAGCTCCTTGCATGGGAGTTTATGCGGAGAAGCCGCGAAAAGGACTCGCAAGATGAGGCAATGCGAAGCACAGGGTTAACAAACTATCTGTTTTAACCTACTGCTGAGTTTTGAAGCGGCTGACTTGTGTTCTATAAATCGATAGCCGAGCATGTGGGGAAGTGTGGCGTTATCCTCCGCCCCTGACTCATTATCTGGGAGAACCGGTGCATCGAGGACGTCGTCAAATTGTAGCGAGTTCTTGGGTCCGCATCTTTCCTCCTCTTCTGCCAAGACCAATCTGCAGGAACCCACAATATGATATAACCTGTTCGATGTGCCAACAAATTTATTGCCGCAAGCTGAATTCTGCCCCCATCTTAGAGGAGAATGCTCGGTTAACGAGACTGTTGCAGCTGCAGGCGCCACATATCGATATAGCCGCCGACTGACTGCAGAGCAGATATTCTATTTTCCAGGTTAAGCAGGGACTGGTTACATGCAAAATTACCGAGCATTGTCGACGTTGCTTGTACCCTCATATTTTTGAGCCTCGATGTTATATCCACCAGAGTGGCGCCAGCCACAAATTTTTTTCACAATTGTATCCATGCTTCGTTTAGGACGTGGGTGCGTTCCGAAACGCATTAGCATAGGGAGTATCCGGTTTAATTCTCATGATTCCAAATATTTAGTTCTCAACCCTGTTAATACAGGGGTGATCCCTCGTTCGAAGGGCTGGAGGCACAAAGAGCGAGTTGAGGACACCAACAAAAATGCAATTCTGCAGGATATTGCCGAAAGCCAACGTATCTTATTAGCAGATCAAAACCAGCCATCGGGATTAGATGTTGTCATGAGAAATATCGAGAGTTTACGCCCTACTGGGGAGACAGTCTCAGATCAAACATTCGAAAGACTCTCTTCAGAGCTCACCAACGGCTATAAGAAACAGCAGTTGGTGGCGTATCTGAATGCACACAACATACGTGCTAGCAAAAGTAATAAGAAGCGCACTTTGGTGAGCAAAATTCTCACTGATGTATGGAGGTTGAATCCGGTGTTTTTCTTGTTTGATACGCTGAAAGAACGCATAATGGATCTCAGTCAGCGTGACTTTGTTTTATGCCTCGGCCACGATGGGCAGATTCTGCGGAAATGGGCTAAAAGTGGTGCACGAGTTACACTGCTCCCTGCCAAGCACCAGCTCCTGATCAAGTCTACCCAATCAACGTACGAGTGGATAGCAGCATCTCTACTAAAAATGCAAGAAAATCTGAAGATAGGTGAGGTGTCGCTCGAGCAATTTACAAACCTCGTGGATCTGGACCCCCAACTCACTCGGGCAATCCAATGGCTTTCACACACTTATTTCGAGCCGTCATCCGAGCCTCTGATTATTTATTCTGGTACTGTTGGGGGCATAGATTCTGCGAAAAGACTTCTTCTTCAGCTGCTTCCTCAGTCAGAGCTGGTGACCAACTCCTTTCTCTACGATGTAAACAGCGAGAACACACCAAACTACAGCTTTTATGAATTTGATGACCTGAATGCTTTGCAATGGTTCCAAAGAGCAAATAAATGGTTCCGCTGGGAGCAAGTCAAGTTCAGAACCCCTCGAAAGCTAGCAGCTCCGGTGTACGCAACCCTAGAGTCTGCTGAGTTCTCTGACAAGGATTCCGTGCACGACGAGTTGAAAGCCCAAATCTTCTCGAGGTTGGACAAAGTGGCTAATAGCGCACCCCAAGACGAGGCGCTGACACTAACTGCAACCCCCGGATATTTGCTGCACGAAATGAACGATACCATATACCCACTTCCTAACGTGGCAATGAAAAAGGTTTTTTGCACGAACATCCCCTACATTACGAAGTTTGCAGGTCAGTTGGGCTCCTACTCCTTGGATGTTGCCCAGGAAGTCGGTGATGAGGATGCCCCGGATGTTTCACAGGAAGCCGGTGATGTAAATGCCCAGGATGCTGCCCAGGATGCTGTTCAGGATACTGCCCAGAAAGTTGGTGATGTAAATGACTTGGATGTATTCCAGGAAGACGACGATAGAAATGACCTGGATGTTTTCGCGGAAGAAGGTGACACAAATGACCGGCACAATATCTCAAAAGTCGATGATGTACATGACCAGGATATTGCCCAGGATATTGCACCGGAAGTCGGTGATGCCAAAGCACAGAATACTACCCAGGAAGTCGGTGATGTAAAAGCTGAAGCGAACCGCGAGGGTTCTGCTAGTGCTCTCGATGACACTGACGCACTAGAGAAGGATGACCCATGGGATAGTTTGCTTGAATCAGTTAAGCCTGTGTATCCTACCAAACGGAAGGAACTAAACATACGGGAACGCCTCGATATGGTTCAGATAAAGCTAATTCCCAACCTCTTTGAGCTGAGCGAAGACGCACTGTCAAAACATCCGACGCTGGAGATATGGTGCCCCATACGAAACGGTAGGGTCGTACCTGATGAAGCCAAGGCTGTAAAGGTGACAAGTGAGGATAGATCTAACGTCAGCCTGGCCAGCGATGCAGCAGACCTTGTTTTCTCCACTGGAACCTCAGAGCCACTGGAGAGAACCAATGAAGTCAATGAATATATTCTAGAAGTCACGGCAAATTCACGGGGCATCATCTACATTCCACCTGATTTGATTGTCGACTCTGTCCCTTACAAGTACTCCGAGTCGAACTTCCAAACCTGCGTTGAGCTCAATTTCAATGGACACCTTTTGCAGCTGGTGTCCAACAACAGCGAGAAAATAGGGGGACGGAGAGTCGAAGCGAATCTGGTTCTGCATTACGCTAAAGCTAAGGACTACAATTCTGAGGACGCCAAAAAGTTTATCGATACTGCGATAGAATTGATTCACGCTATTGGAGATACAAGCGTTGAATCATTGCAGTAATGTACATAATAATTGCACAGTGGGCTACGCGAGCTGAGTGCCGCACCCACAAAGCCTGTATATTTAACCGTACTGTAATCACGTGACAAAAGACCGTATACTCGAGTTAGTCAAGTCTCGCCACATGGCTACCTACTATGGTGCACCAGATGAAGAGGCGAATAGGCTTTTGAAGGCAACGGTGACGAGCCTAGATACCCACACAGATTTCAATCCCAGCATCAAAAGGTGCCAGTATGACCTTGACGACATTAACGAAAAAATCAACCTCGAAATAAAGGCAAATGCCCCTGCCCTCCTCGAATGTGCATCCACATTGAACGAGGCTGGAAAAAAAATGAGTGTAATTGAGCCCGATCTCGAAAACGTGAGGCAGGAGTACTCGCGACTGCATAGGGAGTTCGTCAGTCCCTACGAACGACTTGAAAAGGCCTTTCTGGCCGCGCAAAAGCTAACGAATACGGCAAATCTGGTAAGAAATTTGTGCTCGTACCTTGGCCTGTCGCAGCAGCTGGCAAATATCGATGAGACTAATGCCCCGAGCGTCGACATTCATTCGGCTGCAAAACTCATATGCCAAATCGAGGAGCTTTTGACAGAGTGCCCGAGCCTACGAAGCATGGAGGTCGTGCGCACTCATGAGAAGACGCTGGGGCAAACTCGAGACAAGCTCATCGAGACTTCGTTGAAGACGGTGCGGGACTTCAACGGCTCCATGAGCAATTCTCTGCGTTACAGCCTTCTAACGCTAAGTATGCTACACTCTGACAAGTTGTTTACTACTTTGGATACGTACGTCAAGTCGCAGGTCGGTTTTGCAGTGAGTCAACTATCGCTAAGTATTGGAACTCGAGCAGCGTTTGATGCGGCGTGGCAGCAATGCATGGACAAAGCAAAAAATCTCGAGTTGATGACTACGTCACTTTCTGAGGCATTTTTGTTGACAAGGGCCGAGACCAAGGTTGGAGGACCACTCGTGTCTGTGTACTGGAAAGGAGTGGCCAAGAACTTGGATCAAAAGCTCCACAAAAAGAAGCTCGCAGATGTTACTGCGTTCAGGGGAATGAACAATCAAAAAGAGAACATTCTGCAAGCTATAAATGATATTGATCCCGTGCTGAGCATTTTTAAGAAGTATTTGGTGTGATAAGCATTGCATGCGTGAGTCGTTATGCAGACAAGGGGGGTGCATTTAGCCGATGTGTTCAATGCAAAATCAGATTTGTACGGATGTGCACCTGAAAGTAGCAGCGGTGGTCTAAATCGCTTTGCCCCACTACTAGTATCCCTGCGCCTCGCCCTTACAAACTTGGACGGAAATCAAGTAGACGCATCAATGTTTTTCTTTCCCATTAATTTATAGCTTGCATAGTGCTCAAACATAGATGCCTAAAATCTCGCACATGTGGGGTACATGATCCGCATAAAAATCTGAACGGATCTGGAGCCACTTGCAATGGTAACGCCAGACGAGTTCTATGCATTGACCCCAATAGACAGCAACGGAGAGCCTTTCTCGTTCGAGCAACTCAAAGGGAAGAGTGTGCTGATCGTCAATACATCTCTAGTGTGCAGCTGGAAACGGCAGTTCCCTGGGCTGGAGAAGCTGCGAGCAAAGTACGCTGACGATGGCTTGGTCGTTCTTGCGTTTCCGTGCAGCCAATTTCGGCCAGACGAGGAGGCCAGAGAACCCAAGGAGGTGTCTAGTTTCTGCGTCATGAATTACGGAGTCACATTCCCAGTCCTACAGAAGGTCAAAGTCAACGGTAGCCAGACCGACCCCGTGTACAAGTACCTCAAGTCTCAGAAGCCGGGGCTCTTTGGCCTACCGTTTGTAAAGTGGAATTTTGAGAAATTTTTGGTAGATCCCAATGGCAATGTCATTAAGCGTTGGTCGACGGTCACCTCCCCAGAACGGATTGACAAGAAGATAGAGTCGCTCGTGAAACCGCAGGCAAAGACTTCCTAAACCGCTGGGGCCTAGCCAAGCACGCCGGGTAACAGATCAGAATATCCAATAGTGTGCACCCTAGAGCCCAAGCTCCTAGTGCACTTGCCACTGGAGGAATCGGAGACCCTGCACCATTCACACTAGATTAGGAGTACAGTAATGAAGCATGCTAGATATTCTCCTTCAATACTGAGACGATCTTCTCAGCAGCCTTCACCTGATCCACCTCTTGCACCTCAGCCTCGGGCTCCTTCTGCTCCCGAACGTGGCCAAGGACCCACGCCTCCTTGAGTCCTCGGGTGACGACCAGCAGGTCCTCGACAGCTCGAATCATCGAGGTAGTGCAGGCCTCAATTTCTGCCGTTTCCACAGCAATTGTGCCCGTATCTTTCTCCTTGTTCGAGGCCAGCCTCACGAGCTCGACCTGGCGAGTAATGAGACGCTCAGTGGCCTCATCAATGTGGTCTATCAGTAATTGAGCTCTGTTTCCTCGAGACATTGACAGCTGACGCTGAATAAGCGCACGACCACGATGGGGGCCGCCATTACTCAGCAGATTACTATTATAGCTAGATAATCATAGTGACAATGCATGCCGCTAAAGTACACTGGTGACTTTCTAAGGTTTGTGAATGCGTCGCCCTCGCCGTACCATGCAGTGCAGAATGTCGTAGCAGCCCTCAAAGAGCACAACTACACTGAAATTTCCGAAAAGGCCGACTGGACGATCAACCCCGGAAATCGATACTTTGTTAAGCGAAATGACAGTTCGATCATCGCATTCAGCGTAGGAGGCAAGTGGAAACCAGGCAATGGAATGGCTATTATCGGTGCCCACACTGACAGCCCTACGCTGAGGGTCAAGCCCAAGAGTGCAAACAAGTATCAAAACTACCTGTCCGTTGGAGTCGAAACGTACGGTGGGGGGACATGGCCGACTTGGTTCGACCGCGACCTGAGTGTTGCCGGGAGAGTGTACGTCAAGGAGGGGAACCAGCATGTCTCGAAGCTCCTCAAGGTCGATCGCCCCCTTTTGCGTATTCCCACCGTTGCGATACACCTGAATAGGGACCAGGGGACCAAGCTGGACCTCAACAAGGAGGATCACCTCGTTCCTATCCTGGGGCTCGAGAATGACATCAATGAGAAGGTCAACGGTGACCACGGGGCCCTCGTTCAGGTCATTGCGGACGAATTAGAGGTCTCCCCGGAGAGCATCGAGGATTTCGAGCTCGTTCTCTATGACACCCAGCCTTCGCAGGTCGGAGGGCTCAGGAACGAGTTCGTTTTCAGCCCCCGTCTTGATAACCTGTGCAGTACGTGGAGCGCGATGCAGGCCCTCGTCAACTCCGGTGCCAGCCTAGACCAGGATGAAAGCATCCGATGCATCGCCTTGTTTGACCATGAGGAGATCGGCAGCCAGAGTGCCCACGGAGCGGCGTCGAACTTCCTCGAGGCGATCATCTCGCGTCTTGCCCAGCCAGCAGTTTACCAGTGCCTGGCCAGCTCGTTCCTGCTCTCTGCTGATATGGCCCACGCGGTACACCCCAACTACAAGTCCAAGCACGACTCGAACCACCAGCCGCTCATCAACGCGGGGCCGGTGATCAAGGTGAACGCTAACCAGCGCTATGCGACAAATTCGCAGGGTATGGTGCTAGTCAAAGAGGCTGCGAGGCTCGCGGACGTGCAATTGCAGCCGTTTGTTGTGCGAAACGACTCGCCATGCGGGTCGACCATTGGCCCGATACTGGCGTCAAGACTCGGCATCCGCACGCTCGACATTGGAAACCCGCAATTATCCATGCATAGCATCCGCGAAATGGCCGGCACAAAGGATATTGACAGCTCAGTGGAGTTGTTTACGAGCTTTTTGGAAAACTATACCAAGATAGACCGGTCAATTGAATGAGATCTATCAAGCGAATAATTCCTAGTATATAAGTTTAATTTATACAGCAGATTCGCCCGGATCGAACTCGAGGTATGCACACTCCAGCTCCTCGCAATAGCCTTGCAGCTTAGGGCGAGCGTTGACGTTGCATCTGTGTTGACAGAACCGGCATAAATACGCTGGAGCTTGACACATAAATACAAAACAGCCATGGGCTTGTAATAAGTACTGAGCAAACGCAATGCATGCAAGTATATATCACGGTGCACTGCAGTGGTTCCACGGACTCAATTGTGGCATAGCTGACGATACCGTCCCCAGAGGGATTGATTACATAGAGCCTCAATTAGGAAACCAGCCATAACACGGAGAATGACGAGCGGGTAGCTGGAAAAACCCGTGAAAAGTCAGGCTGGCGACAGGTTAGCCAGACACAATGAAAACTGTTTTGACATAAGCGATTCGGCACTTGTTGAGCTTCGTGACTATGCCCATTCAAGACCTGTCAAAGTGTGGGACGGGTTTCATTCACTAGCTAATGAGCAAGAACCTCAGATATGTCATTAAGCGTGATGCTGCAAAAGTAAATCTTTATACTGACAGGTTGGCGCGGATACACGTGACAGCAAGTGGTGACTGGGGAACTGACTGGTGGAGCAGCCCTGCATATGCTGCAGCTCCTCGCGTTTCCGAGGTTGCTCAAGGGGCAATTTGGGGCCACAGAGCGCGTGCCCACGGCCCCTACTGTACTAGAAACCAATGCGGTTGCATGAGCCACAAAATTTCAATCGGGGCCCCGAAAGTGCGGGATAGCAACTTCGAAGTTGCAAAATGTCAGTTGTAATATACATGCATCATGCAGGAAATATGCATTGCATTGTGTGTATAAAAGGCCGGCAACCAACTTCTGTTACCAATGTCTCTTTTGCTCAAGGAAGATTTCCCCAAGGTTTCCCCTCTTGCCGTTGCCATTGGCGCTGCTTACAGCCATGTCAGCTCTTTCATCATCCAGCGTCCCGTCTTTGGTGCTCTCTATCAGAAGGCCAAGTCTGTTGAGACCGACGAGCAGGCCAAGTCCGTTGCACAGAGTGAGGAGGCCAAGTCCGCCCTTGCTTCTTACGGTACTTCTGCCGTTGCTTCTGCCGTTCAGTCCTACGGTGTTGCCGCTCTCCTCAAGTTGACTGGTACCACCACCTACAAGGCCGCTAGCATCTTGGGTACTCTCTTGTTTGCAGTTGTCACTGGTCCCCAGCTTGTCACCGGCTTCTTTGTCGACAGCAAGCCCGTTGACGTTTTGGCCGCTCAGAGCTTTGTCTCTTTGCTTGACACTGTTGGTTTGTCTTTGGTTCTTACCTGGGCTGAGGGTGGCAACCCCGTCACCAACGACGTCAGACGCAAGCTCTAATCTGTATGTAGTCTCAGTATAGGCATGTGTAATTAACTACTGGCTAGTTTCACTATTGACGAATTTCATATACGATCGGCTCAGACACGCAGGCATATGTCCGCGTATGCGCTACATGTGTGCGACAATGCCGGGGTTATTGCAACTCATGAGTCGGGCCGATGGCGGAGTGTGCTTTGAGAGGCTGAGGTTCCGTAATTGACAGTTTTCAAGAGAGATGCCGTCTGGCCGTAGAAGTATAGCACAGCAGTCAATTGTGGGCTCCGAGGAGTTTCATGCATGATGCCCAGCTAATCTAGTGTATGCATGATCTCATTGAGTGCTCAATTTATTGCGAGCACGCAATTGACAAAGGGCCACTCTAGAATTTGCAGACGTTGACTAGTTCAATCTACGTTGGAATGCGACTGAATATATACACCGATTCAGGCTGTGCCTTGAGCAAAACTACTTGCGCCATTTGTACACTGCAATACTAGCCAGGCCCACTATACTAGCAAGTGCCACAGTGAATGAGCTCTCGAGCACCTTATTCTGGCGGTTGTTCTCACGAATCGCCTGCGAGTAGGGAATGTCGCTCCTGAACGAGATCATTGTGTACAGAGGAAGCCAGCTGTCGCCAAAGGTACGGCCCAGGAAGCCATCAATTTGCTTCCTAATATGAAACAGAGGCTTTGTGACCGAGTCTCTCATCTCAATATAGTTGTCCATACTTAGCTGGCGAATAGCATCTAGATCGGCCTTGCGGGTCTTTGAGTAGCTGTTGAACGCCTCCAACCTCGTGGGGCTCTTGTCCAGAAGCTCCATAAGCACGCGTACGTCCTCGAGGCCACAGTTCAAGCCCTGTCCATAGAACGGCACCACCGAGTGGGCCGCATCGCCAAGAATAATCACCTTATCCTCATAGTTGTATGGAAACGTCTTGATCGACACAAGCTTACCCCTAGGGTGTCTGTACGATTCTTCGATCCCCGTGGCCCCGACCAAATCATAGACGTCCGGGAATTGAGTCCTGAACAGATCAACGAACTTGGCAGGGGTATCCCACGACTTGAAGAAGGCTCTCGGGGCGAAAAGGGTGCCTGTAAAAGAGCCATCCTTGTTGGGCAGAGCAATAAACATGTGCTGGCCCCTGGGCCATACGTGCAGGAAGTTCGGTGGCCAGCAAAACGTTCCATTGGACGCCGGAATAGGCACCTCGAGATACCAGTGATCGATGTACTCCTGGCTAAAGTCGAACTCGCCAAACTTGAAGATGTTTTGGCGAACCTTGGAGTACGTGCCGTCGCAACCCACTACAAACTCAAACGACTTTTTCTCGCCGTTGACAGTGAGGTCGTCCTTGCTCAACTTCTCGACTTTGGCATTGAAATGGACGTTGATGGAGCACTTGTCTAGTTCGTTCAGCAGCAGCTCATTGAGGGTCAGCCTGCTTATCGACTGGATGCTCTCCCCGTACAGCCCATAGTTGACGCTGCTCTGATGCTTCTCCACATCGTGCACCATACGCCCGTGCATGGGCACAAAGAACGACTCAACCCGTTTGGCCATGTCTGGATCGATAGACTCGAGGGTGCGGAGGCCGCGAGCGCTCAGGGCCAAATTGATGGATCTAAACTCGCGATCGGTTTTGCGGGGATCGCTTCGAGCCTCGAAAACATCGACCTGGTACCCCCATTTCTGGAGAGCCAGTGCGGTGGCCGCACCAACCGGCCCTGCCCCAACTACTGCGACTGCCATGAAATGTCGTCACGTGAAGACCCACATCCTCACAGGTGCCGAGCTACCGCTGCGTCAGACTGCCAGACTCTGTTAGTAATCATAACACGGAGTGGAAAAAGTCGTGGTCGTTTTGGTAAGCAGTGCGGAAATGAGTGATTTGCAGGTCGGCTCGCAGGTTCTGGCCTACCACGGGCCCATGCTGTACGAAGCAAGGATCCTCAAGGTGTTCGACCCCAGAACCGGCAAGGTGCTGTCAAAAAAAAGTGGCCGAGGCGACATCGTCGAGCATAAGGAGAAGGACCTGCCACTTCACATCGCCGATGGTGCCGATTCAGCGTACTACATTCACTACAAAGGCTGGAAAAAGACCTGGGACGAGTGGGTCTTCGAGGAGCGGATTCTGCCTTGGACTGACGAGAACCTTGAGCTGGTGGAGACCCTCAAGAACCAATATCTCACGAATCCCGGCGCCCAAACCATCTCCAAGAAAAAACGAGGTGGAGAGAAGGTGGCCAAGATGCCGAAAAAGCCCAAACGGGACCCCACGTTGCAAACTCAACAGGAGTACATGTCGGGTCCAGAGATACAAATAGCCATGCCGGCGTCGCTCAAGGCCCGGCTGGTCGATGACTGGGAGCTTATAACCAAAGAGCAGAGAGTTGTGCCCCTGCCCCGCTCCCCTAGTGCCAGCGAGATCCTCGAAAAGTTTCGCCAGGCTCGGCTGCCAGCACTCCAGAAACAGGGTACGGGACCCGTGGAGATACTGGAGGAGGTGGTCGCCGGCATCAAGCTGTACTTTGATCGCTCGCTGGGCTCGCTGCTGCTGTACAGGCCCGAGAGAGCGCAGTATTTCGAGTGGAGGTCGAAGCAGGGCAACAAGTTCAGTGCCTCGAGCCTGTACGGAGCCGAGCACTTGCTCCGACTCTTCGTGGCCCTCCCCGGGCTCATTGCGCAAACCACCATGGAACAAGAGGCAGTGTCGATTTTGCGCAAGAACTGCGAGGACTTTCTGAACTTTCTGGCAGAGAAAGAGGACGACTTCTTCACCTCCAACTATGATGACAACCGGAATGCATCGGCCTAAGGGACACGAGGAGGGATCTTGAGTTCCAGTGTCCGGGCTCGCTTCAATTCGTCAACAAACCGCTGGGCTAACGATAGTAACGATGCTCCAACTAGATCAGCGGCTTCATTGCCTTGAGTGAACGTTGTTTTCAGTTAGAAAGGGATTCCTCGAGTCTGGAACGCAAAATGCTCTGAGCAAGCTGTATATTATTGTAATTATTATTGAGATCTATCTATCTTGAGCCAGCAGTATGTATTCGGCCAGTTGCTCCAGACCAAAATAGCAGCATCAAACCACTAAACGCGGTTTCTCCGTAGTCGGCCCTGAATGACTAGTGTAGATCGTAGGATGCATTAAGAAGGTAGGTGAATAAATATTAGTGAAACATCTTGCGAAGTTTCTGAGCAATTCTCTTCGACTTCACAGATGCAGTGCTTTGAGAAGGGGTGAGGTTGTAGGAACGAGAGTTGCGAGACCAAGCCGGAGACATGGCGCTCTCAAAGATCTTCTCTTGCTTGGGAGTCAGGCTCACAGAAGGACCTAGCGCGTAGAAGTTAGCAGCAGACATGATGCTCGTAGTGGTGTATTGCGCGCCTTATATAGACCGTCCATGGCTAAACTATCCTGGGTCATGCATGAACAAAGGCACGACTGGTCACAGAATGTGGCTTGCATGTACACAACTGCAAAACTACTGTACTGTTGAGGATTGAAAGAAAAGGAAAAATTTTTCTCTGCCGAACTTGACTCTCAGTTGAATTTTGGCCTTTCTCGCGGGCAGTAGTACAGCATTCCTGACTCTTTTCATGAGTACTGATGTTAGGGTTTTTGCAAGTTTGCTGCAGAATTCAAGAGCATGATCTCGCGAGATATTCCATGAACCGCGACAGGGGCCGCGAACAAAGAGTTTAAAAAGAGAATACAATCCAGACTAGACAGATAAATGCGTGTATTGCATTTTTGTGACGATATCGCAAGTAGAAATGTGCTTTCGTGTTCTACAGGTTTTTCCGAAGGCGCAGAACCGAGTGCACCTAGGCTACAGCTGGCTTGCGTAGTTCCAATGCCGATAGCCACGTGCAGGAAGAGTGTTAGACCTTAACCAAAATGGCTAAATAAACCAGAATTTATCCAGAAAAAGGACAATGCATATTGCACTGGGAGATTGTCTCTTAAACGGCTCTCTTCCAGCCTGAATGCAAATCTGAACCTAAAAGCTCGGCCATCGACGGGTCGAGCACGCGAGCTGTAACCATACCGGGATGTGGCAGGAATCTGCCACGTGATATCGCTTGAATTCGTAAAAGCACAAAACGCAAAAGTTATATTCTACCTGCGAGGATCCTCGAGGGCCCTCATGATGTTGCTTGGCTTGAGCGTATCACCGAGAGTTCTCGAGCGAACGCCGAAAAGGGCTGCCAAGTTATGGAGATCGGTATTACGCTGAACGGATCCAGAGCAGTTTCGCTTATGCACCAGCTCATCTGCAGCTCTTGAGCTTCTTATCAGGCTGTGCGCAGGCACTACTTTCACGTCCAATACTAAAGTTTAAATATATAAATAGGTATGTACAGAGAGTGCTATGGAGAAGGAGGGAGAAAGTCGTTCTCTGACGAGTCGCTCGATGGATTTGGGCTACTGGGAATATTCTCAACTTCATGATAGCCAAAGTATCCGTCAGAATCGATGGAGAAAGCTCCACGATCTGAGAGCTTCATATCGACGAATTGTTTATTTTGTGAAATGACCGGGCGTGTCTCGTAGAGAAGCTCGATGTTAATGTCCTTGGACTGGCGGTTCTGGAAATCTTTCCAGGAGTTTGGTCTTGCCCATTGACCTTGTGAATCTGAGGAGTTGCGAGAGCGGCAGGTGTGAATATCCCACAGCCTAATAGTGCCATCTCGCGACGACGAGACCAGCTGTGAGGAGGACTCGCTCGCCCATTCGACCGATGTAACTGCATCAAGATGGCCATCATAGACGGCGAGAGGCCCGCTAGAGCGGATGTCCCAGATCTTGATGGTATCGTCGTTGTGCACAGCAGCAACGAAGTTCTCATTATGAGGCGACCAGCGCACAAATGAGACGGGTGTGTTGTTACCATCGGGGGGGCTGAGGCCGTTACTTCCCTTGACTCGCATGTCGCTGATGGAGACGCCCTTGCGGCCGCCAAACGCCACAATGCCGTCGCGGAGATCGCAGAGATCAAAGCAGTTGACGCCGCGGAACTTCTGCTTGAGCACGGGGATATCACTGCGAGCAGGATTCCACAGGAACAAGTGCTCGGCACATATAGTGGCGATGCAGTTCACGGGGCAGCAGGACCAGTTCTCGCCAACGAGCTTGAGCTGCTTGATCCGAGTAGACATCGAGGTGGGCACCTCAGCAAGGTGGCGAAGGTGGTTGAACCGCTTAAGGATCTCGGCAGGAGTGTCTGAGGAGTATGTGTCGGGCAGCAGCGTCATGTGCACAAGCCCGTCCTTGTGCCCGGTCACCACGACGTTTCCCTGGGCGCCCAGCCCCGTGTTTGGGGGCACCCACTTGATGGAGTGGATGTTGGGGAGGGAGATCGTCTGGTGGTGGGTGAGAATGGGCTCTCTGTAGGCGGAGCGACCGATCTCGTAGACAAACAGGTTGTTACTGCTCGAGCCACTAGCCACCGCACACAGAGGCTCCATTGGGTTGAGAGCAATGGAGGTCAGATGATAGCGTTCATCAGGGACCTTCCAATAGCTCGAAGTTTGTGGAGGTTTCATGTAGGGGAGCTGAAACTGTTTGTGGAGATCATCGTACTTGTTCTGCATGAACTGGGAGTCGAACGACTTCAACCCAATGTCAAGATCATAGTGGAGGGCCGTAAGAGTATCCATGATGGCCACCGCTGGGGTTTGACGCTTAATTATATGCTCTGCGATTGTGACGCTGCATGATGCAGAGCCATGCATGCATGAGTGGCAGGTCAGGCCCCCGAGATGATCTCAGGGTGATTACTTCGGGTGCAGATATTATATGCACCGTGATAATACCCGTGGTCCCAGGGGCCCGCCCCTGTGGCTCCAGCATTTTAGAGTTTGGATGCCCGCTGGTGCGACCCCTGCTGGATCTGGGGTAGCAAATGTTCCTCCTGCACGTCCAGCCACGATATCCAGGGTGGCGGGCACCAGGCCAGAGAGAGCACTCGATTACGTAAACGACCCGGAAAGTGGGCCTGGACCCGCCACCATAGCCACAGCTGTCAGTGGTGGAGTAACTATCTTGCACCCTATACAGTAATACGTCGCGTAACCGGAAATGACCTGCACTTTGTACGGGAATTGCGGCTCGACCTCGAGATTCACCCCCAATCTGCCCTGCGTGGTCGAGAGGGAGCCAGCCGAGCTCGATCCAGACTCGAGAGCAGCTCTGGAGCACATTTGTGGGGAAATGCCAGCAACTGTGTGCTGTACGGCCGAGCAACTGACTCAGTTAAAGACTAATCTACATAAAGCCGAAGCGATTATTGGGAGTTGCCCTGCGTGCCGCAAGAACTTCTTCAATTTGTTTTGCGAATTCACATGCAGCCCCAATCAGTCCGATTTCGTCGAGGTGATTCGCACGCAGCAGAGCTTGTTGGGCAAGACAGTGGTGGCAGAGGCGAATTTCTCTGTGGACCCCGTATTTGCCGAGGGGCTCTACAATTCGTGCTCGGAGGTCAAGTTTAGTGCCACCAACGGCCGGGCCATGGAGCTGATTGGCGGCGGAGCCACGAATTACCAGGAGTTTCTGCAGTACATTGGCGACGAGAAGCCTATGCTCGGAGGGTCCCCGTTCCAGATGAATTTTGACTACGACAGCCCCACGGCAATGAACATTTCCGCCTACCCGTGCAACGACGACGTCTACAAGTGTGCCTGCGTCGATTGCGGCGTGTCGTGCCCGGAGCTGGAGCCGCTGAACCCGCCGGATTCCTGCAAAATGTGGGGGATCCAGTGCGTCTCGCTGTGGTTGCTGCTGGGGTACCTCGCCTGCATCATCATCCTCGGCACCGTGTGGCTCAACTCACGGAGATCCCGGACCAAGGACGCCCTGCGGCTGCGGCTGCTGGTCGACGACGAGGAGGACGACGTCGTGGGCGACCCTCTCACCCCGGTCCGCTCCGTCAAGAGCCTCCCCAGCTACAAGGTGAACAACTTCCTGCAGTCGTGGTTCCAGAAGCTCGGCTACTTCTGTGCCCGCTTTCCCCTGCTCATTATCACCGTCTGCACTTTGTTTGTGCTGCTATCGTCCATAGGCCTCCTCGGAATCGAGTTGCTCGACGACCCAGCCAAGCTATGGGTTGGCCCCAAGAGCCTCGAGGCGAAGGAAAAGGCGTACTTTGACGAGCATTTCGGCCCGTTCTACCGTACCGAGCAGATATTCGTTATCAACGAGACCGGCCCGGTGCTGCAGGACTATGATACCGTCGAGTGGCTCTTCAGCATCGAGGAGCGGGTTAAAAATCTCCAAACAAACCTCACGCATGATACCCTCGAGAACTTCTGCTTCCAGCCCCTCGGATTCGAGGGAGGCTGCGTGGTGGAGTCAATCTCATCGTACTTTGGCAACGACCTTCGCCGGCTTCCAGAGTCTCGGTGGAAGCCGCTTCTAAACAACTGCCTCCATACCCCAGTGAGCTGCCTGCCTAAATTTGGCCAACCGATCTTACCGAATCTGGTTCTCGGAAACTATACAAACAACCCGCTAGACAGTAGGGCTATAGTGACCACGTGGCTCGTGAACAACCATGAAGACCTGGTGTACCTGGAACGAGTGCGCCGATGGGAGCGGGCTGTTGAGATGCTCTTCAAGCAAGTCGAGAAGGAGGCCAGCGGACGGGGGCTACGGTTCTCCTATTCTCTAGAGAGCTCGCTAACACGAGAGCTCAATAAAAGCAGCAATACCGATGTCAAAATTATCGTCCTTTCCTATGTGTTCATGTTCCTGTACGCTTCATTCAGTTTGGGTGGGCAGTGGCGTCACGATGCATTTATCAAGTCCAAGTTCAGTCTTGGTCTCGAAGGAATCCTGATTGTGCTTCTCAGTGTTGTGAGCTCCATCGGTATTTGCGCGTCATTCGGGGTGAAGCTGACCTTGATCATCACTGAGGTTATACCGTTCCTAGTGTTGGCGGTGGGTGTGGACAACATCTACCTGCTGGTGCATTACCTCGAGCTCGTGAATGACTTGTACCCTCAGTACACAATTGAGGAGAGGATATCAAAGGCAGTGGGCCTCATTGGCCCCTCAATATTCCTCTCTAGCACTTGTGAAGTTATTGCAATTGCGTTCGCTATTAGAGTCACCATGCCGGCAGTTCACAATTTCGCTATCTACTCTTGCGTTGCTGTGATGATAAACTCCATCCTCCAGTTGACTGCGTTTGTGTCCGCCCTGACATTGGACCAGTACCGCATCATAGCCCGAAGAATCGACTGCTTCCCTTGCATTGCCTTACCGGAGCCGCTCATGGACCCCGATGAGAGCAGAGAAATGGACTACGTGGACTCTCAAGTTGACCACCGGCGATTCTCTTTGCTCATTCGCAATCTCTCACCTAGACTGTTCACTAGAGGGGCAAAATTCACTATTGTTGCCATTTTCACTGCGTGGCTGGCGATATCATTGACGCTCATTCCGAAAATGGACATGGGCCTGGACCAACGATTCGCAGTGCCCGAGGATTCTTTCCTGGTGGATTACTATACCGACATATTTGAGCATTTCCAGGCAGGCCCACCAGTGTATTTTGTTGTTTCTGGTGCAAAGCCTGAGATTCGTGAAGATCAACAAGCCCTGTGCGGCCGATTCTCGACATGCAATGAGTACTCGCTCGTCAACATTATTGAGCAGGAGCGCAAGCGCCCAAATGTCTCGTACATAGAGAGCCCAGCAGCTTCGTGGATTGACGACTATTTCCAGTGGCTCAATCCTGATCTTGATTGCTGCTTTGAGACTATAGAGACCCACAAATTGTGCTACAGTGACAGCCCTGGGTGTCAAAAGTGCTGGAAGGACAAGGATTGGGAATTTGATATGACTGGGCTCCCAACCGAGGAAGAGTTCTCGCACTATCTTAATTTATGGTTGAAGGCACCGTCTTCAGAGTGTCCGCTGGGAGGTGAGGCCGCCTACGGTAACGCCATATCTCGCCGTCACAACAAGACCGTGAAGGTGAGCGACTTTAGGACCGCACATGTGCCGTTGAAGAGTCAAATGGACTACATTAACGCCTATGCGGCTGCACGTCGGATCTCCGAGTATATTGCGGACAAGACTGGATTTGATGTGTTCCCGTACTCTATCTTTTACATCTTCTTCGCTCAGTATCGCACAATTGTGAGCACTACCCTGAGTACGTTAGGAGGTGCTTTCCTTGTGATATTCCTGATCAGTTCGCTCTTACTAGGGTCCCCGAAAACAGCTCTGGTCACGACGGGCGTTGTAATTGCGATGGTGGCCAATGTTGCCGGCCTCATGGTTCTGTTTGGGGTCAGCCTCAATGCGCTATCGCTGGTAAATCTTTTGATCTGCGTTGGATTCGGAGTAGAGTTCTGCATCCATATTGCTCGGGCATTCACCTTTGTCCATAAGGTCAACGCGCTGGGGTTGCAGGGTATCAGCAAAACCGAGCGAGCGTTCAACGCGTTGGCGGGAACCGGAGGCACCGTATTTGGCGGGATTGCTCTCACAAAATTAATTGGAGTAGCGGTTCTGGCATTCACCAAAAGCAAAATCTTTGAGGTTTACTACTTCAGAATGTGGCTTGCGTTGATATTCTGTGCCACGCTACATTCTTTGGTGTTGCTACCAATACTCCTGAGCTTCGCTGGAGGCGGAGCGTATGTTATTGCTGATGTGGGGCTAGTGGACCAGTTCAGAAATTTATCTATATAATATTTATTCATGTTTATGATGGATTCGTTAAGCTCAGGTAGCAGTTCCAGAACACGCTGAGGGTGGAACTGAATGGGATCTGCAGTGAATGTGGGATAACCAAGAAATTCAGGAATTGAGCCAGCGGCCAAACGCAGAAATTGACTCCTAGTGTGGGCAGGTATGCGGACATGAGCTTCCGCTCGACGTCTGAGCGGTCGCCTTTTTCCATCACGACCGTCATATAAATAAGAAAGCAAGCAAGCGAGATAGGCGAGTATACCAGCTGATCGCACAGCACTCTCTGTAGCACCGATACGAACTTGAGGTTTCCGTTCCAGGTGCTATTGAGGAACGCATACCATGGGGTTTGAAAGAACGAAATAATGACTCCCCACATGCTGAACAGGGCTAATCTCCGGAAATTAAAGACCTCGGGGTGCGTGACCGGAGCACTGGGGGCAGCTGATGGAGCGAGGTAACCTAGTCCCAGCTCGACCAGATCATCGTCGTAGTCGTCTAACAAAACTTGACGAGATCTCCCACGATCTATGATGTACCTGAACCTGTTTCTTGACTCATCCATTGAAACTGAAGGTCCACTCTGCTTGAACGATGCGACGTTACGGATTGTCTGAGCCAATGTGTCGGCTAGGCCGTACAATAATAAATTAGTTGGTAGCACTGCTAATAGGGCCACCTTGGAATGAAACTCTGCGAACCGTAGGGACATTTTGAAAATGTTTACCAGGTAGAGGGAAATAATCACCCAATTCAAGATGGGGACCTGCAGAAGCCGGTACTCTGTTACTAGATCGAGCACATAGGTTAGCATGCGGCGATAAGCGGCTAGGATGTGGCTAGATCCGTGGCGGTGGTTTCCAGCGCGGTGGCGGCGCGAGGGTGGCGGGGACGTTGTATGACATAAGCATTTAGGGCACGCAGTCCTGTCTCAAAATTCCACTCAAACCAAATAACGAACCAAGCAGTCAGTCGCCAGTCACTAGAATGTACATCCCTACCCCCGACCGCCGTGCTATCCACGAGTATCTCTTCAAGGAGGGTGTTTGCGTTGCTAAGAAGGACTTCAACCAGAAGCAGCACGAGGCTATCCCCGTCAAGAACCTCTATGTCATTAAGGCCATGCAGTCCCTGAACTCCAAGGGCTACGTCAAGACCCAGTTCTCTTGGCAATACTACTACTACACACTCACCGACGATGGTGTTGAGTTCCTCCGTGAGTGGCTCCACCTCCCCGAGAACGTCATCCCCTCCACCCACAAGACCACTCGTGAGGACTCTTTCGCCCCACGCTCTACTGGCTCTCGTTCCGAGAAGGTTGAGGCTGCTCAGCCCCAGTTCAACTAAAATTATATATCATAATAGGTAACTACCTGTATTTTAAGTTCCTTAATGAATCAACAAATTCGGTCAGCACCGGAACGGTACTGCTTTGTGTGCGTGACTTTGCAAGGCAGGTTGTTTGGTTCTCAGTCTGGAGTTTCTGTGAGTCTGAGCAGGGGTTGCCTAGAGGCCGTTCTCGTCTAGCCCAGATTTCGACTCATGAGGCGTTCTTGGGGTGCATTGATTGCAGTGACGTTTGGAGTCTCTTATCGCCGCTGCGGAGGCTGCTAACTACTCGATCAGGGGTTGAGTGTGCTTGCCCAGTTCACTTTGACATTGGGTGCACACCACTGTCTGTCCTATGGATTCTTAATTTGTGCTCTGGAGTATACATCGTCAGTTCACAGTGCCAGACTGCATTGGTGCCTTATGGTGTGGCTCCATGCAACTTCGGGTTTCCGAACTGGTGAGGAGATGTTGAGTTCGGCTACTGACTACACGGGCCCGCGAAGATTATTGCAAGAACATTTTCGAGGAGTTTAAATTAGATTCTTGTATCCCAAACATGCTTGAGGGTACCCAAGCTTACCTTGTGCCCAGTGATTCAGCTAAAAATATAATAACGTCATGCATATGCATCGGATTTTTACTTTTTTAGACTTCATACTCGTACCTAAGCGACATATTTTGCATGATGGTAGCGCGTCGAGATCTAGCCCTTGGATATTTATAGCTAGGTACGGCCATTTGTGGTTGATCGTCGCACCGCTGATGATCGTGCTTCCACAGTGCGATCTGGGCGGCAACTCGGCCTTGTGTATTTCCCCTGTTAGTTTAATTGTTGTCTCTGAGTAAGTTTGCGGCAAATAGCGCAATAAAATCAGTTTTATATCGTCAAGCCAAATTGGAGACTATCAAATATAGTTTGGCTGAATTCCAATAACTCAAGTCAGGCAGAAATAGCCTGTCTCCACAAGCCCCGGCCTGCAACGCACTGCTACCCTATGTTTCGCACTCGATGATACCCATGACTCGCCATAAGCGCGCATTCATCTAGCATGGGGACGCCACCCAGACAACTGCAAGCGTTGGCAACCTCGACGTCACTCACGCAGTTTTATATGTCATAGTCATGTTATGTATAGTATTGGCGTTTTTGTGATGCCAAATCGCTGCCCGTATGTGGGCACCAGCGAAAATCTTGTGCTTCTGTTTTAGGATAGGCAGTACTTGCGTATGGGAAATGTTGTGACGTCATTATATGCAACGCCTCTCTGCATGATCGTGCATCTAGTTATCGCGTCCATAGCCTGTGGGCCAACCCTGCTCACCTTCCCGGCAACCCACGTAGTGGGGCGGTAGGGGGCTTAAGTTTTATCTCAATCCATGTGGGGTATTGGTTGTTGTAGACACTCAGCCGATGCCTGTGATCAAGGGCGGGGTGCTGACCAACATGCAGATGATGCCACCAAAATACTAGACGTCTACAATAGGCATGGTGCTCGAAATAGTCAAGCTTGTACAGATCAGCAGAAATACGTGCCGGTTCGGCTCCAGTCAAGTAGCTTCGTGCCGCATCTGCGGTGTGGATGAGGATTTAACGAGGCAGGCACGAGTGCCAGGCGCGCAACTCTCGACATGCCGGCACGATCTTGTGAGCTGGACCAGTTCAAAAAGAAACAGGCCCTGCCATTACTCTATTCAGCCCGGATAGTTCGCAAAAAAGCCTATGCAGGGGAAAACACGTGACGGTATGCATGGTCAAATATAGACGTGCATCTGCTTGAGGGCCGAGTTTCTGGCTAAAGCACCGTCGTAAACCGACATTGGTTGCGGGCCAGCATTTTGTGGGAAAACATCCAGTTTGCACACCGAAAAGCAGCGTGCAGAGATGAGACACTCGCCGAAATTACCGATCGGTGCATATACTGCGCATGATGCTTGCGTAATAGTTGAGATTGCTTCAAAGTCGGTTTCTCTTACAAATTACAAATTTCATCCGAAGCCATCTAGATTTGATTTAGCCTGGATACTAGCAGAAAATGGGTCGGAGAAGCATTCCAATCAAGCCAATTTCGGAGGAGAGAAATCGGCAAGTGTAAGTTGGCCAGCTTTCTAAAAAAAGAACCAGAACTAACAGTAGGACATTTGTTAAACGCAAGCAAGGCCTATTCAAAAAGGCTCATGAACTGTCAATTCTATGCCAGGTTGACATTGCACTGGTGGTAATTAATGATGGCAAGATTCACGAGTTCTCGTCGAGCAGCCTGGAGGAGGTTATGAAGCGATATAACAAGGCTGAAGTCACAGAACTCAAGACCAACAAGGACTTTCCGTCGGACGGCGGGGCCCCAGCTAATCACAGTCGCCATTCCTCTGGAGCCAACGCAGATAACAGCGAGCCCGAGCCCGAGCACCCGCCGCCGAGGGCGTCAGACGAACAAGGGGTGGCGTCGATTCCTTTGCCTGGGATGGCGGAGAATGGGCCTGCTGCCGGGGCGGCGTCGGCGTCTGCGGCGATGTACCGGTTCCCGCAGTACTACTACCCCCAGGCTCGGGGCGTTCCCCAGCAGTACCCCCCCATGCAGAACCTGGCAGTCCCGTCCTCCACCACGCCCCATCAGACGCCACAGGCTTCGACCTCGGCGCCTCAGTCTTCATCACAGCCCGCAGAGGCTCCAGCACCCCTGTACCACGCGACGCCACCGGTCAAGTCTGAAACGTCCCCCGTCCACAGTGAGACCAACAGCGAGGGGGGCGGCCGCCCGAAACTGACGGTGCAAATTCCCACCGATCAGCAAAAAAGAAAAGACCCGTGGCCCGTGGGGCTCACCCCCCAGCAGCAGCAACAGTGGCCAGGCCAGTTTGGCCAGTCCCCAATCGGGCCCTATGCTATGTATGCGCCACCGACTGCGGGCCCTGCAACTGCCGCTGAGCAGCAACGGTTTCAGCAATTCCTGCAGATGAGCGGCGAGCAAACCCCGGGGGCGCGCTATGCAAACGACTCGCCCACTGGCTACATGACGTCTGACTGGGGTCTGTCGTGGAGCGCGCACCCCAACTCGCAGTTCGTGCGGGCAATGGTCCCAGCTCAGGGCCAGCAGCAGGGCATGCAGCCGATCCCAGGCTCGTTTTACAATGGTGGGTTTCCTGGCGCGGGCCTGGGTCCTGGTGCTCAGGGCAGTCCAGCGCAGTTTACGCCCAGCGATGGTCGAAAGCACCCGGATGTGCAGAGCGTGGCAAAGAAGGCTCGGTATTAACGAGATTATTTATTAGTATGCATTCACTTTCATAATTTTTGTTCCTTGAGTAATGGCATTGGCCGGGGTATATAGGAATTAATCTAAGTATATAATTGCGAAGATTGAGGGTGCGCTCGCGCGGTTAGGATCTGCAACGGGCCGTTTGTAGCTAAGAATAGTATTTGAGCTCGTCGCATATGCGGGTATTCGCTCACGCACCTGAGTGCATTGGGCGCGCCTCGCTGCAAGGTGCACGTGGTTTCCAAAAAGGTGCCAATTTCAAGAACTACAGAACCGAGACTCAAGATCGCGATATCAGACGCAGCGCACGCCGCTGTCGTCACTTGTCGCCACTTTCCAGCTCTGGATGACAAATGACGCTTACTAACTATTTAGGGCTCAACCCCATGGGCTGCCCACTCACCTGTGAAATATCACTCTAGGTTTTCGAGAAATCTACAATGAAGCTCAATATCTCGTACCCCGCCAACGGTACCAATAAACTCATTGACATCGACGAGGAGAGTCGCTACCGTGTCTTCTACGAGAAGCGCATGGGCCAGGAGATCGAGGGTGATCTTATTGGCGACGAGTTCAAGGGATACGTCTTCAAAATCACTGGTGGTAACGACAAGCAGGGTTTCCCCATGAAGCAGGGTGTTTTGCAGCCCACCCGTGTGCGCTTGCTCCTTAGCAAGGGCCACTCCTGCTACCGCGAGCGCCGCGACGGTGAGCGTCGCCGCAAGTCCGTGCGTGGCTGCATCATTGGCCCCGACATGGCTGTTTTGTCTCTCGCTGTTGTCAAGCAGGGCGACGCCGAGATCGAGGGTCTCACCGACAACTCTGTTGCCAGACGTCTTGGTCCCAAGCGTGCCAACCACATCCGCAAATTCTTCGGTCTCACCAAGGAGGATGACCCCCGCCAGTACGTCAACGTCTTCCGCCGCGAGGTCACCGGCAAGAACGGCCGCACCTACACCAAGGCCCCCAAGATCCAGCGCCTCATCACCCCCCGCCGCTTGCAGCACAAGCGCCGCCTCCGTGCTCAGAAGCTCGCTGGCGTCCTCAAGTCCAAGGACGAGGCTGCCGACTACGCCCAGCTCCTCGCCAAGCGTGTATCTGAAAAGAAGGCCGAGAAGGCCGAGATCAAGAAGCGCCGCGCTTCTTCCCTCCGCGCTCAGGCTTGAGCTAATTTAATAGCAATAACTTAACATAGTCTAATAGACACATTAAAGTAAGTGTATTCACTACTGTTTGCCTGATCAGTGGTTTGCCTGATTAGCGAGGTGTAGTTTGGCAAATCTCGCGCTACTGGGCATTCTAGACTATTGCAGCTTGGTTCTATTGCAAGTATTCTAAACTATCTACCAAATCACTGCAAGTTTCACTTTGCAAGCGCATTTGCATGCACCTCACGGCTCGAGCAGTCACCCAGACCTCGCAACCTCCCAAACCTCGCAACCTCCCAAACCTCGCAACCTCCCAAACCTCGCAACCGCGCAATTTTCAACCCGCCAACTGTGGTTCATTAAACCAACTATTCTAGACTACTAGCCCGTACCGATGCCCAATTGCGCGCCTCATAGCAGCCAGCTCGAGCAGCTACCGCAAACCGACCGCAAACCTGCTAATCTCGCAAACGCCGCCTCGCCGTGCTGCGCAACTCCGTGCACCATAGCCTCTAGCCTCAATGCACCACACCGCATATAACGCCCCGCCCAGCCACAGTTTGTTGATTCATGCCAGACGACCTGCAGCACTTTCCTACTCCGCAAGAAGCGTTCGGAAAGACCAGCTCGCCTTTGTATGGGGACTTGGGCAACATCCCCAAACCCCCTCAGCAAAGATACGGCTCGCCCAGGCCCCAGCAGCCGGGCTCGTCGGGGCGCTCGGGGCGCCTGCAAGAAACGCGCCCGCCAACGTCGCATTCAAAACCCCCAACGCCGACTCCGCACAAGAATCAGGCCCGCACCAACTACGGCCAGCCCAACATGGGCCCGCCCGCCCCGCAGCAGTACCGTGCACCCGACCAGTACCAGCAGCCCCAGTACCAGCCCCAGCAGCCCGCACAGCCGCAGTATTCGCGGCCGCAGGACTATTCACAACCGCAGGTCCACCAGTACGGGCAGCAGTACCAGCAGGGCCCGCAGTACGGGCAGCCAAAATACTCGCCCCAGCCGTATGCCCCCCCGAAGCAGAAGCAGCGCGTCCCCGTTCAGCAGCCGTACGCTCCCCCCGCGCCACAGCAGTACTCGCAGCCCCAGCAGTACTCGCAGCAAATGCCGCAGCAGTACCAGCCCCATGGCGTCGCAGACCCGCACGATAGCTATTCCCAGCTCGATTACCACCAGAACTCACAGCCCCAGGGCATACCTGCAGTCCCTCAGGCGTACGGGCAGGCGCCAAGAATATCACCGCAGCACTCCCAACCGCAACAAATTCCTCAAACAAAGCCGACCCCCGTTCCTCAGCAGCAAATGAACTCGGCCCCAAACAGCTACCGCACGCAGACCGCGTCCCCAGGCTCCTACAGCATCGGCTCGTACTCGCAGCAGTCCCTCGGTGGCAAACCCAATGGCAGCACCAACTCCGCCAACAGACGGCCAGCGCCCGCCACAGACCTCAGGTCGATTTTTGACGGCGTCGACCGCGATCACAACGGCTTCCTCACCGAGAAGGAGCTCAGCTCCGCCCTCATCAACGGCGACTACACCAAGTTCCACCCAAACACAGTAAGGATGATGCTCCGTATGTTCGACCGCAATCACGACGGCGCCCTCTACTACGAGGAGTTCACCCAGCTCTGGAAGTACCTGCGCGACTGGCGCAACATTTTCCAGCGGTTCGACGTCGATCGCTCAGAGTGCATCACGGTCGACGAGTTCTCCACCGCGCTGCAGGCTTTCGGCTACAAGCTCAGCCCGGACTGCGTGACATCCCTGTTCAGGTCAGGGTCCCGGCCAAGCAGTCGCGGCCCCCCTGAAATGAGCTTCGACATGTTTGTACAAACTTGCATCAACATCAAGAGCATCACAGAGATTTTCAAGGCTTACGACGAGGATAGAGATGGAGTCATCACCATCGGGTTTGAAGACTTTTTGAGAAGAGTTAATGAGTTCAATGCCCCGCACTAGCGGGTAATATATACATGCTAATCGATTACAACCTGACCTGAAGTAACCCTCTAGGACGTCGCCAGTGCGGATCAAGCTCGGTTCAATCGCAACCAGAGTTTGATTCACAATGATTGTTCTGCAGACTCGCTAGACAACCTTGGTAATGTCTATCCGCATTCGCTAATTGGATGCTGCCCAATTAGGCAGGCTGCCCAGCGATTCCGCGTTCTGACCACGTTGCTGGCCACTGGTCGTGAGTGCCTCGCCCAGTACCGGTGGCGATACGCACCGTAGGTCGCTGCCTGCATCTGTGAATAGGGTTCACAGTGTTTCATGCCTTTTCGACGCAATTGCCGTAAATCTGCGAGACTATGCACCATCACGAGCTCGATGCACCCCAGACACGTGCATGGCAACCGATAATCTCTAGGGTGATTGTCGAACCGGCAATCACCTGGCCCGTAGCGAGCGATACCACATTGCCTCGGCCACGCTCCCGGAATTCGTTCATCCCAGCCCCGAATCACTAATGCACCCATAGGCAGTGCTCGGCCGCTCCCCAGGCACAGGGTGCATGGTTGCCCCGGTTGCGGCGAGCACCGCGCGCTTAGTCACCAGAGCGTGCACCAAGGTTACTGTCCTACCACAGCCCTTTCTCCGCTGGATAGATGAAATACGTCGAAATCTCCTCGTTTGACAGGCTGTCGAATCAGCTGAGCCACGAATTAGGCGACACCCAACTGCTCGGGGGCGTCGAGCTCTTTACTACCAAGATGAGCCAGAATGATAAGCGTCTCCAGCGTGTTTTGGACAGATCAATAGAATCGAAATACGAAGACGAAGATTCTGTGCCCATGGACGCCCTCGACGTCCCTGGCTCGCTGCCCGTTTTTCCCCTACATGGGTCCCTCAACCAGAGCCTCAGCACTTCACTTGGCTCAGTAGAGCTGCTGAGTCCGCCTTCAAGTGTCGATCGCCCTCGCAGAGCATCGCACTCTTCACCTTTTGGCCCCATGGACCTCGGGTCCAATCGCAAACAGTATCTGTATCTGATCTCGGTGCTCAACGCCTCCGATCCCGATCGGGACTTTAGCGGACTACAACCAGACTTGTTCACAAGAGAGACTAACACCTCAAAGGTCATCGCCCAGATCAGCAATATCCTCAGCAGCATGGGCAGCAAATCCCCGGCCAACATGTGGGAGCTCATTGATGAACAGATCTGCTTGAAAGATTGCAACTGCTACTCTCTGATGATGCCAGACAGAGTGCTTGCCGACGAGCAAGGCTGTATCTGGGCAAGAATGTGGTTTTGGTTCAACAAGCGTCGAAGAAGAGTAGTGTTCCTACATCTGAGAGCCATCAGAAGCTATAGTCCTGACGCCAAACCTGAGGACGAGGATGAAGAGGCTATTTTGGGTTATCTGGATTAAGATGCACTAATAGTACGCACCAGTCTTCCTCAAAGGAGTCCTCAGGCTGTTGATATACCGCTCTGGCGACCGATGTATGACTCTGTACGTTCGCTTCTCCAGCTGACAGATCCCCAAATTTATATGCTTAATATCCGCTTATTTCCGCTTATCGTATGACTAGCTTACTATTGTTCAACCAGCAGATATAGACTATTTATTCAACATTGTACTGTTATATATGTATGTTCCGTTCATGCGTCTGCTTCAGTAGACTCGATAAGAGTCATCTTATATGAGTATATTACCCAATTGTAAACATACCTGAATAGGTAACTCAAGAGTCATAGGAGTACGTGAGTAATTCACTCCAGAGTCATTAGTTGAATGGTACATCAATACTGCTTTGAGGTAACTCAGTCATTAGTTGAATCTATACATAAATAATACTGCTTAGTAGGTATACTTGAGCAGGTTCTGTCTCAGTGCTCTTCGGTGATTCATTTTTTGAGATTGGATAAATGAGTCAACAATCACCCTGATTGCGCGGGTGACATCGTCAGACGACACATACTCGCTCAGTCTTATTCTCGCAAATGCCTCAGACGTACGAATTATCGACTCGAGGTGTCGTACGGTGATGGGGAATGAGCCGGTCTTGATGGACTCGGCTCTTAGAGCACTGTACAGCCCTGCAATTCTGCCCTGATCGATGTTTCGCAGCTGCGGCTTGACATGAGTCCGCGCATAATGAATATACTTGCGGAGCATGTCTTGGCTGATCGGTCCCTCAAACTCCGGCTCAGCGTTCTCCTCGAGCGCAGTAACGTGCTCACGAGCATCTTTCAGGGCTCGAGCAGATGCTTTAGCATGTGACCCGACCACGAACCGCGCCAGCTTATCGTCATGCTCTTCGTTGACAAGGTCTTGAACCACGCAGACGATATCGAAACGTGACAGGATCGGCTCAGTAAGATCCACATTGGACATGAGCGTTTCTGAGGCGTTATATCGACCATAGCGTGGATTGGCTGCAGCGACCACTGAGCAACGAGCCTTGAGATTGGCCACAATACCAGCCTTGGAAACGGATATACTTTGCTGCTCCATAGCTTCGTGAATAGAGGTACGGTCCTGGTCATTCATCTTGTCAAACTCATCGATCAAGCACATACCTTTGTCGGCCAGTACCAGGGCACCTCCTTCTAGGGTCCACTCTCGAGTGATAGGGTCCTTTCGAACACTCGCCGTCAAACCTACCGCAGATGCACCTTGTCCAGTAGCAAACACTGCTCTGGTGGCAGTCTTCTCTGCGTACTTGAGAAACTGCGACTTTGCAGTTCCAGGGTCACCCAAAAGGAGTACATTGATGTCACCACGGAGAGTGATCTTGCCGGTTTCTTTGGGAACTCCACCAAAAAGCGCACACGCCAGCGCGGTCTTGATGTTTTTGTGACCGTAAATGGAAGGAGCGATACTATTGATGATGTCGTCCACAATCGTGGGACTTTGCGAAATCTTTCTAATCTCGCGCTCCTCGATTTCACTGAGGCGGATCTCATTCAGTATTCCTGCGTCTCGACGCTGAACGGAATTTGCCTCCAAAACAGTCGCAAACACCGGAAATCCGTTCTTGACATTTAGCGTAAAGTCGAATGCGTTCTTATAAATAGCGACCATGTCAATTTCATCACCCGGTTTGGCACTGTCGATCAGGTCTGCTAGGAGAATGACCTCTCGGTGACGAGGCAAGCGCCCCGCAGGTACGGTTCCTGGGCTTTCTTGAAGTGTTAGACGCTGGTAGTTCCGGTAGATGGTGTTTTGCTTGTTGATCACAAAAGGGCCTCTGGACTGGCAGTCCTGGCAGTACGACACCTTGATTTCTTGATTTGAATCCTGCACAAACGGACCAAGCTGGGCACCGCACTTTACGCAGTCGAACTTGACGTACTTGAGCTGAGGGAAGACGCCTGTACGACGGGTCACCACGCCAGTAACTCTCACCAGTGTGTTCAGGTGGTGCTCACGAAGTTGCCGCAGATTAAGCACAACAGGGAGGTTCACCACGCGTACGTGCAGCTCGGAGTGAATCTGGGAGAAGTTGGGAAACTGCAGCTCCACCACATGCATCACGACAGAGTCCATGATCTTGAGCATGGGTGTGGGAGCTGCGACTAAATAGTATGCAATCAGGGCTCGAGCCTTTTGTAGATGTTGAAAGTCCAGCATTAGCGACTCACTGTTGTTCTCACCCACTGACATGATCCGAGTACCGTATACTGAATGGCCCTTGTCGTCGGTGTACTCGAGCAAGAATGTGCGAAATTCTCGAGCGATTGTGCGGTGTACCACCGGCTGTGTGATCCACTCTAGCGTGCTCGCAGATTGCTGAGAGCTTAGTTCCTGTAGAGTAAAGAGTCGGTCTTCTTCGTCATCGCTACCCATGCGGTCGTCAGCGTCGACAGTCTCGAGCTCAGCGGCGTCTCCTGAAGATCTGAACCGAGAGTTCATAGGCAGCTCACCCTCAGAGACATCGCTCTCGAGATACGAGGTAGACTGCGCAGAGCCATCACGTGCCTGCATGGAGTCTATGTTTTCACCTCGAGCTCTTGCTCGCAGCATTGCGTCGACTTTTCTGCGCTCCTCAATGTCGAGATCAGAGTACTCTTGTTCATCAATGTCGGGTGCGTCGAGGTCGTAGCGATCCTGGCGGGCATTGGCAGCGTAGTCCGCGGCTAATGTATCGTAGAGATCCTCGCCTTCTTCTTCTTCCTCCAGATCGTCAATATCCTGCTCCATATCGTCTTCAAAAGGAGCGTCAGGGGGACTGGACGGAGGTAGGGTGTCTCTAGCTGGTGGGGAGCTGGGAACAGCCTCAGAGTGGTCTGCTTCGCTTGTGTGTTCTTTGAAGTCTCTTTTGCGGGCCATAATCAAGCAACACTAGTCCCTATTAAGTGTAAGTTAAGAGAAGTAATTAGATGACAAATGTTACTATCAGGTGTCGACGCGCTTCGAGACATGGGGAGCGGCAAGATTTAGATTAGACATTGCGTCCGGGAATTTTTTTCGAAGCGTGTACCGTTCGTCAATTTGTCCCTAGCGGTTTAGTGTGGGCGGTAGGGGGCTGGTATTTTTACGCGTTTGTCACGTGATATGCAGCTTAATTGGTCGCGTTGGTGGCAAGCGTGGAATGTGCAAAGTCCACCAAAACATGACAGTTTGACGGTCTGGGCAATCAGTCGCGCACGGCACCGCCAGGAGCACATCAAGCTTGGGTTACATCAGCTCGTCGAGCATGCGTTCTCGAGCAGGCCGAGATGCATGTGGGGCGACTGAGAAATGGCTCTACATATACCGTCTCAACAAGCAGATGCGGCTTCTGGGATGCTTGCCCGGGGCACGTGTAGCAATCATCGACCCCTAACTAGAGAATCGGATGCCACAGATCGGTTGCTCTTGGCACAGTAGCTCGGGAGCATCGTCATGGCGTCCTGCGAGTTGAACCGCTCGCCTGACAAAGTGACGTCACTCTTACGTCATTACGGCTGCGAAATACCGCCTGGTTATTGGCTGAGTGGAAATCCAACTGTTTGCCCTGGCCATAGTAAAAATGGCGTTGCGCAAACGGGCCAGTTTTCCACGGCGCCCCCGATGTTGCACGTCAGAGTGAAATGACTATTGCTGACGCCACACGCATGGCCCCATATATCAGCAGTGGATGAAACTCTGTGGCATGAATTGAATGACAAGCTCAGGTCCCCAGCTCAAATTTTTGTGGCTCGCTGCTGCAGGCACTGCATGGTGAGTCGAGCCCGCAGCGAGTGCACCGAGATGTCAAGTAGCAAACCAGCGAGCTCTCAGAGTGATCGAAACCATGATGGCGAGCTCGAAACCCTTGCAGCAGAATCGGGATTGACAGATGCACTGTCATGTACGATGCTGCATGGGAGATATGAATCGAGAGTCGAGTTTCGCCGGCTAGCCCGGAGTGTAGGACTATCTAAATAAGTTACAAAAAAAATGTCAGTGTCAAGTTGCTTGCTCGTTGCGTCTAGACGCACAGGCAGGTGTAGTGCTCGCAGTTGCGGCTGCAACCTGTCAGTGGTCCCAACTATGCGCATGCCGGCCAGGGCCCGAATTAACCAGCCAGTCCAGACAGTTTCCGATTTAGCTCGTTGTACCAGCGCCGCTCGAATTGCTCAGAGCGCGACGCCAGCAACCCAAACAGCGTCTCAGATGTGGCGTTGCCATCGGTCCACCCCCCCGGGCCGACGTTCAGCGAGAGGGATTCGCCCTCGAGGGTGACCACCGACACACCGTGGGGCAGAATGCGCATCTCTTCCACGTATTCCTCGAACTCGCGGGCGGACTCGTACTCGCTGGCCACATCCATGTTGCCAATCACCCTGCACGTCTGCTTAGGCAGCGTGGCGGCGTGGCAACATGGGCTCGTCAGCACCCCACAACCCCTCATCGTCCTACATCATGGCGGAAGTCGTTCAGAAAGTGAAAGACGGCCGCACAGGCGAGAAGCGCGAGTTGTGGTACACCCAATGCAAAGTCGTTGGCAACGGCAGCTTCGGCGTGGTGTTTCAGACCAAGTTGCTGCCGTCAGGCGAGGACGCCGCCATCAAGCGAGTTCTCCAGGACCGCCGGTTTAAAAACCGCGAGCTCGAGATTATGCGCAAAGTCCACCACCCCAACATCGTGGAGCTCAAGGCATTTTTTCACTCAACAGCCGAGCGGGATGAGGTGTACCTGAACCTGGTGCTCGAATACCTGCCTGCGACGGTTGCGTCGGAGATTCGGTGGTTCTCCAAGGCCAAGATGCCGGTTCCCGACCTGGACGTGAAGCTGTTGACCTATCAGATGTTCCGGTCGCTGGCGTACATCCACGGGCTGGGGATCTGCCACCGCGACATCAAGCCGTGCAATCTGCTGTGCGACCCCCGCACGGGGGTGCTCAAGCTGTGCGATTTTGGCAGCGCCAAAGCCCTGGTGCGCGGCGAGCCGAACGTGGCGTACATCTGTAGCCGGTACTATCGGGCCCCCGAGCTGATCTTTGGGGCCGTCAACTACACCACTAAAATTGACGTTTGGAGTGGCTGCTGCGTGCTGGCCGAGCTCATGCTGGGGGTGCCGTTGTTCCCTGGAGGAAACGGCATCGACCAGCTGGTGGAGATCATCAAGCTGCTCGGCACCCCCTCTCGCGAACAGATCAGATGCATGAATCCGAGCCACAACAGTGACCACCGGTTCCCCCAGATCCGACCACATCCATTGAACCGGGTGTTTAGACGAGCCAGCCCCGAGGCCGTCGACTTAATAGGCCGCATGCTCGAATACGCCCCCGACCTTCGACCGTCGGCCATCGAGGTCCTGACCCACCCTTACTTTGACGAGCTTCGCAATAAAGACACCAGTCTCCCAGACTGGAGGCATCCGGAGAACCCGAACCGGCCCCTCCCAGAGCTGTTTAATTTTTCACAATTCGAGTTGAGTATCGCCCCGCACCTCAACGACCGGCTCGTGCCCCCGTACGCCAGAGACAAGTTAGGGTTCGACTGGGACTCGTTCACCCCACTCACTGAGCAGGAAATGAGAATGGAGGCCACAAACTAGTGGCATCAAATGCATAGGTCAGCGACCATAGCACTATTTAGATAACGACGGGCCCGCTGGATGTCCCGGGGCCACTGTAATAAAATCGGTCACACCGCTGATGTAGCTCTAACATAGCAATGTTTCGCATCTAGTTCGAGCTATCTAGTCATTAGAAAAATCTTAGTACCATGCACAATATATAGTCGCTACAGTTGCAGGCTGTAGCTGTAGTCGTCCTGCAGGTTCTGGGCGATCCACAGCGACGCACAGCTCGCCATCACGCTCACCGAGCTCAAAACGTTCGAAATGCCCATGTTGAGCACCGGCGTTGAGTGGTGGTGGAGGAGGTACCGCAGCACCAGAATGACTACCGAGCCGGCAAGTCCGCCAGAGAGAAACGCAAAGCCCATAAACAAAACCACTTTGGCCTGCCAGTTCTCGCTGCCAGAGTACTCTGACGAGAACGTAACACCAGAATTCAGTCGGGTCTTTTCCACCAGGTTGATCACAGCCATCCCGAGGGACCCCAGCAGCAGGGGGATCCAGTCAACAAAGCCAATGTGTAAATCTGACGGGTTTTTGTGCCGCGACCACAGAGCAGAGTCCAGAATTAGGTAGAATGCAGCAGCGTACAGTGCACCGCTGAGGTAGACCCCTCCGGCCCGAAGGGCCTGCGAGGAGAAGCTGTTGGAGAGATTTCCCAAGTTTAGGCGAAGAGACATTTCAAGTTTGGCAGTCTCGACTAGTGCTAGAGGAAGCAATTAGTTATGTAATTGTGACGTAAGGCACTAGAGATAGCGGTAGCAGGTAGGATTTAGGGGAATAACTAAAAAGTGGTAGTTGTTAACTGATTTTATGTTTTCTAGATCGTATATACATTAACGACACAAGGAAATTCTAGACATGATAGTCCCAATTACCTGCAATGCAATTGACTGCAGCATTATGATTCCTGGACACCCTCCATTTGCGATACCCTCCACTTGACGAAATCAGCAGGCAGGAACCCCAGTCTGCCCTCGAAATTGAGCTCCTTGGGAACCAGCTCAAGATATGGGCTCTTGCTTTCGTGCTTCAGAACGTACGTCTGGTTGGGCTTTGTGCTGTCTTTTAACCATGCGATGACGACGGCCAGGAACTTGATGGCTTCCTTCCCATGCCACTTTTGCTGGGGCAGTGAGTACTTGGACGACTTGACCATGTTTGGGATTTTATCGGTCTCAAACTCTTCTACCGCCTCCAGGTTGAGATTCTGGTCGCGAAACCCATATACAATTTTCTTTGTCCCCACCAGGAACGCCTGGATCCAGGATCGCGAGAGCTTGCGTTCGAAATTCACCATTTGACGGGGATTCGTGATCGTGCTCGAGGTTTTGAGCTCTACATAGTCATTGAGCGGGTTGGAGGACTTGCTTCCTCGGATGCAGTCCACCTCAGCCCCATAGATCATTTTTATCGCCCCCACGCCAGACCGCACAACCGTGCAGTACTCGGTGTCGTGCACCGGTGTCTTTGTATAACGACCCTCAATTTCCTCACGGGTGCATTGGCCCCATGGCTTGTCTAGGGTGGCAAAGTTCTCAAAGTTGTACCCGCTGTACATGAATTTCTCCAGAGCCTGATTACCTTTGTCGGCCTGTTTGCGCTTTTGGTCAGCTTCAGCGTCGATCTCCATAAATATTTGATCATCAAAGTTCTGTACATGTAGTTGAATCTCGTTGCGGTCGTCGAATACCAAGTGCATGATCTGGGTCAGGATCCCTCGCCAGCAAACTATCAGCGCATCAGCACGGCCGTGCTCTTTTTCATAGTGCTCCAGGCACTCTAGAACAAGATCGAGATGGCCGTCGGTCTCCGGTTTCGGTACGTATTTTTCATATCCTACTCCCAGATTTAACTTCCTATTAAGCTCTGCGTCGGGAAAATAATAGTATTTTAGAGCACTGTCGTCAAAGCATACTTTTCCGTCCACTTTTGAGCAAGCAATTAGCTCCTGGGGCTGCCTAATTGCTTTGTCGAGCCTTTCAGTTAGAGGGAGTCTGCTGCTCATGAAGTTGAAAATGATGACTACATGGATGGTGCATATGGATTAAAATAATGAGATAAGTGAGTTAGTGTAATGCAAATAATGTGCATTTAAGAGAATTAACCTCCCTGGGGATTGTGGTCAGCTCACGCAAAAAAGAATCTCTCGAGTGAGAATCGAACTCACGGCCTCAGGATACCAATACACATTACAGTCCCGCGCTCTAGCCAACTGAGCTATCGAGAGGAGTTGTTCTTCTGAAATGTAATTTTGATCAGATGGAATCCTCAAAAATTGCTATCATTTACACCAAATCCTATTGCATTTGTAGTAGCCCCGCTAGACTTGTACAGCCAAAGTAACAATGAGTGTGCAATAATTTAATATCTCAAGGGGCTGTAATTAGCAGTGAGCGCGGCAATCCTAGCGAAAGGATTAATGCTTGTCTATGAGTGTTGATCAAATATAACCTTTTCTAGTCTAGTGTACAAGGAATTAGTCTATGAGTTTGATCAAATACATCCTTTTATTTATATATGCATGCAATTAGTTTATCCAGCTTTGGAGAGTAGAAATAGATGTGTAGATCATTACACAGGTTCCGAATACCAGGAGGATAAGGTCCAGGTACCACGCAAGTGATTTGAACGCGACAACCTTCATGTGGAGGAGAGGAGGATAGATATAAACCAAGGGGACACAAGCAAATGCGCCGACGAGAGCGACAAACTTATCCAGGTCACCAGCACCAGCAAACGCAATAAAGCCCGCAACTACAACGAAAATGAAGCGGAAGAAGTTCTTCTCCCACTTGACTTTACGGCTGAACTTACCGCTCCGTACAAACAGCCAGTTCTCGACAATACGAATACCGGGGAAGAGCTGCAGGGGTGTAGAGAGCAAGATCGCCAGCGAGTACAGAAGCTGAATAGTACAAACGGCGGCCGAGCCCTCCGGCAAATTGAGTAGAATGACAGTGTGCACGCTGGAGCCGCAGGCCATGTACAACAAGGCTCCAATGCTCACAAACACGATGGTGATGCCGACCATGACCCAAGCGAGAACCTTGGAGAACTTTTGGGGCTGCTTCATGCTCTCCTCAATGGGAATAATGAGCCCGACTCCTTCAAAAGTAAAGATGGCCGTGCCGATGAACAAAGGCCAATCGCGCTTGTTCAGCATGACGACATCAGCGACACCATGGTGGATAATGGTATCCGAGCCCCACCCGTACAAGTAGATAATACCAAGAAGGATAAATGCGTCCGCGATTAAGGCTGTGAAACCAAGCTTGGCAATGTCACGAATCATACTCAGGGGCAAAAAGATAATGATCTGCACGGTGATCAGGGTGGTGAGGCTGAGGTTTGAGGTTTTTCCAATGTTGTGCCAAAATGACCGGAAGTTCTCACTCACAAACACAATGTAGGCCGAGGCAAACCCGATCTGGGAGAGCACAATGGAGGACAGAATGACCTGGCGGACGATATTGCCGTACAGCATGCCACCAATGTCACCGAACGACGACACCTGCGTCGCCTTCTTGCTGCTCACAAGAAGCAAAAAGCACCAGTAGGACACAGCCGACACGAAGCACAGCACGAGGGACGAGAAGAGGAGTCCTCCGTTGTAAAAGGCCCGGGGCAAAAACAGGATTCCGGTTCCAACGAACGATTTCAGCAGCAGCATCACCGTCTCCAGCACCGACGCCTGCCCCTTGGACTGCTCGCTCAGCTTTCGTGACAGCCTCGGTCGTGACTGGGTGCGGATCAGCGGGGTCTGCTCGCCCTCCTCCTCGTCTTCCTCTTCCTCCTCCTCGAGGTCCTCACCGGCAAAGTGGCCGTACAAGCTCAGGAACTCGATGAAATTACGGGTGAAAACGGTCGGCCTGTCCACAGTGGGCGTTGTGGCGGCCGGATTCACGGTCTTGTGGGTGATGTACTCCCGTCGGAACCCGCCAGGAGCCAGCATTTGCTTTGCGTCCAGTGCCTCGCCGTTAGGAGCCACAACTGGCGGTTTGGGGATGTCGAAGGACCGAGAGCGGCCCCGTTTGATGATGCCGTCCTCGCTCTCGTGATCTCGCCGCCAATTGTATATCTGTCGGGTAATGTCGCCTCCCTGCAACTTTAGGGATCGGAACTTGTCCTCCTCTGTGTCGTCGTCATCGACCAAGTGCTTGCCGACGACCTTGACGACCTCGGGGTCGGGATTCTCGATATCCACACTGTATGCACTGGCATGGCTTGGGGACGACGCCCCAATCACCGGCTCGTCGATATGGCTGAAGGCTTTACCAGACGAGAATGATTGGCGGGCCTTGCGGGACGCCACCGAGCTAGCGAGATGGGCACTTTGCGCTTTATATGAGTGCGGAACCGACTGTGTACTACCCGAGTCGCTCCGATCTTTTTTGATGTTTATGCTCCTGGACATCGATAACAGCACGTTGAGACCGCCAAATTAGTAATGGCTTCCCCCAGCTGGCTCGCTCCAGGGTTAGGAGGCAACGTGCTAAGGCGTGGCATCGGTGGCGGAAAAAGTTCAAATTAATGAGCAAAAAGTGGATCGACAAAAAAAATGCCACCACGTTCAACGTGGTCCACCGGCCGCACGACGACTCTCGATTCTATGACGAGGACGCCCCAGAGTCGGTGCTGGTGCCTGCCGAGGACTTGAACGATAAGGAGCACAAACAGGCTCGCAAGGACAAATGGATCGTGGGGCCCAAACTCCGCAGTCAGGAGGCGAGCTACGCCGCCCAGGGCCGCAGAGACAACGAGGGCGAGGCTGCCATCTACGGGATCACCTTTGACGACTCGAGCTACGACTACATGCAGCATCTGAAGCCGATCGGGGCCCACGAGGACGCAATTTTTATTTCAAATAGCGGCAAAACCGAGCCCTCACGCCGCAAAGCCGACAAGGGCCTCGTGTTCAAGGAAGCGGCCCCCGAGCTGTTCGCCGAGCCAGCCCCAAAGGTGGTGTCTGCAAAGGCATACGAGCGCCAGCAGGCGATCCCAGACTCAATTGCTGGTCTCCAGCCAGATATGGACCCTGCGTTGCGTGAGACGCTCGAAGCTCTCGAGGACGACGAGTTCATCGACGACGAGGACGACGACTTCTTTGGTGAGCTTGTGCAGGGCGGAGAAGTCAGTGACGAGAATGAGTGGAAGCAGCTGCAGCCCAAGGAAACTGCCGACAACATCAAGCGCAAGGAGGGCGAGCAGGACTGGGAGTACGCATTCCGCAAGTTCAAGCTCGAGCAAAATACCAATGCGACATCAGACGACGACGGAGTGAGCTCTGATTTCGGCGGCTCCGATTTCAGCGAACAGCAGGATACCGTGAGCGAGCTGCCGCGAAAACCTCGGAAAAAGAAGATCGGGGCCAAAACAGACTTGACGGGGTTCTCAATGTCGAGCTCGGCTAATTACCGCAACAAGGGCCTGACCCTGCTGGACGACCAGTTTGACAAGATTGAGGAAGAGTACGAGAAAGACGACCCCAGCGAGGACGAGGGCGAGTTCGACATGTCAAAGGAGCGGGGCGATTTCAACGACATCATGGACGATTTCCTACAAAATGAGGTGGTATTTGGCAAGAAAATGTGGCGAAAAGACAAGCGCTAGCCACCACCATTCATCTCATCTTCAAAATTGCATCAAACTGTAAACGCGAGTCGAGATACTCTCATATAACAGTAATTCTAATAGACTTGGCTCGCTAGTGCATATGGGCCTGACGTCTTACATAATTTTTTTTCTGTAACCTGAAATTTCATGGCCAAATCTCTGTCGGAGCGACTGGCAAAGTTTTCCAACCCAGAGCCCGAGGATTACGATCCCGAAGGCGATCTATCTGCTAATTCAAGCTCAGATTCAGATCACGAGCAGGCCCGAGCTCATTACGTCGAAGTAGATAAAAGCAGGCTAAGAAATGATCTCGAGGTCGATCAGCAGAAATATAAAGGCAAGAGGGCGTCTCGAAAGGACTTTGACGAAGATAGTCTCCTTTCCAGCGAGGAGAAGTCGGAAGAAGAGGAGGAGTCCGAGGAAGAGGAAGATAGCGATGACCTCAAGTCAAACAGAGTCGAAAGCGTTAGCGAAGACGAACTCGTACCGGTTAATAGAAGCGGCATTGAGGACGAGAGCCAGGAAGATTCAGACGTCAGTGACACTAGGACCAAGACACGAGATGATTCATATTCTGAGGACGAAGATGAAAAACAGAGCCAGGTGAAGAATCTGCTTCGCCGAGAGCAAAAGCAGCTCCTGAACCGCCTAGCATCGTCAAACGACGCCGACATCGCAAAAGGCCGAGGTGTGAGGGCGCAAATGAAAATATACGAGAATCTTTTGGACCTCCGCATATCGCTGCAAAAGGCCCTCACAGCGTCAAACTCGTTGAATGAGAGCTCTGTTTCGCCAGAGACGTCTAGTTTGGCCAAAGACCTGATTGCAAAGGTCCTAGACATTCGCAATAAACTCGGGGCACCTCCCGCTCCCAAAAAGCGGTCATTCGAGGCGCTGGTAGAGGCCAGTTTTGAAGAAGACCAAGAGCTGTTCCAACGCAGAGAGGTCGTGCTGGGCAAATGGAGTCGCAAGGTCCAACTATCGAATGCAAACTCTGCAATCCAGGGCCAAAAGTTCAAGTCTCTCAACCAGAGCGCAGCCCAGCAAGTGAAAGCCACTCTTGCAGACATGAGCAGACTTGTGCAGCGCACCCAAATCAATCGTGGTCAGATAAAAATCGGAGACGAGGTGCCTGAGGAGAGCGAGGCCATCTTCGATGACACCGACTTTTACAGGACCTTGCTCACTGACCTCGTGGACAAGCGAATGGCGGAATCCAGCGAGAACGGGCTGCTGAAGATCGCTGCACAACAAAAGAAGAAGAAGAAGAACGTGGACACAAAGGCCTCAAAAGGCCGCAAGTTGCGATACACAACCCAAGATCCACTAGTGTCGTTCGATGCTCCCCGTCCTGACGTATGGTCCTGGAATGAGGATCAGGCCGAGGAATTGTTCTCAAATCTCCTAGGAATGAAGATCACCATGGACGATGAGGAGCCCGAATCTGAGGAGGACGTCGATGTCGAGGACTTTGCATTATATGGTTGAAAACATTGTGCATTAATCGTACTATAATACTAGCCATTAACTTATTCACTTAGTCTCCGCTTAGCGTCGATCTCTATGGTGCTGGATTAAATGAGACTAGAGCATTTGAAACAACTCTCAGCCGGACCCTCCAGACGCTTGATTTGACAATCACGTGCGTAATTATACCCAGTGCGGAAACCTGATTACGTTTAAGGACTACTTCAACTGATCCGTATCACCTAAGCAAATTATGCGTCTGGTGTGGCCGTTGCTAGCTGCGGTTGGTCTAAGCTTCGTAGATGAGTGTCCCCCGTGCTTCAATTGCGCAGCCCCAGGGATGGAATGTAAACATTTTGGCGAATGTGACGAGTTTTCGGGCCGATGCATTTGTCCTGACGGATTCGGCGGCGAAGATTGCCAGGAACCAGTGTGTGGATCCCTTCCAAAGGGCCCGAAACGGCACCTCCGAGAGAACGGGACTGTCTGTGACTGCGATTCTGGCTGGTATGGTATTAATTGCAATATGTGCTCCGAGAACAAGGCCTGCAACGCTTTGATGCCCGAGGGCGAAGCCGGCACTTGCTACACTGGAGGCATTCTAGTGCGAGAGAACTTCCACTACTGCAATGTGACGAACCGTAAGATCAAGGATTTGCTGAAAGATCAGGTTGCTCATGTCACATTTGGCTGCGACCGCAACGAGAGCTCCTGCGACCTTCAATTCTGGATCGACGACCTCGAGTCTTTCTTTTGCAAATTCGAGAGCTGCGACTTTGACCAGGGAACCGGTAACTCTACCGAGTACAACTGCGAGAAGATCTCCTGCGAGTGCGTTCCAGATCGGTTGCTGTGCGGAGCCAAGGGCTCAATTGACATCTCCGAGTGGCTGGTGAAATCAGTCAAGGGCCCCGGAGATCTGGACTGCGATGGCGATGGCAAGTGTGTGTTCCAGGAGCCGGCCATGGACCAGCTGATCAAGTTCGTGATGGGCGACTCCTCAATCCAGCTACAATGCGATGCAAGCGAGTGTCTTCATTACAGCGAAATACCGGGGTACGAGCCGCCAAAACAGGAGATAAACAAGCTGTTTGCGCTAACTGCCATCATATTTGTTGTTGTTGTGCTGCTAGGGTCCGCCTGGGGTGTGCACCGCCTGTTCTATCGCAACGACAAAATAGTCAAGCTTCCTGTGGACGCGCACACGCTGGTGAATACGGTGCCAATAAGCCTGCAGTTTGAAGACATTGGCTACAAAGTTGGAGAAAAGCAGATTCTCTCGGGAATTTCTGGTGTGGCCAACCCCGGCCAGGTTCTAGCCATCATGGGTGGCTCTGGAGCTGGAAAGACGACGCTGCTGGATATTCTAGCGGCAAAGAACAAGAGTGGGTCAGTCTCGGGTTCTATTTACTGCAATGGTGTCCATCGTCACAATAACAAACTCTTCGGCTTTGTCGATCAAGAGGATGAGCTCCTCCCCACCCTCACGGTATATGAGACCGTGGTAACATCTGCATTACTGAGACTCCCCAAAAGTATGTCCACCGAAGCCAAAAAGATGCGTGCTCTGGATACGATGAACGAGCTGGGTATTCTACACCTACGCGACTCACTCATTGGCTCTTCTGGACACAGAGGATTGAGTGGAGGCGAGAAACGGAGAGTGGCCATCGCGTGTGAGCTTGTGACCAGCCCCTCGGTCTTGCTCCTCGATGAGCCTACCTCTGGACTCGATTCGTTCAATGCGTTCAATGTTGTCGAGGCACTTGTGAATCTTGCAAAGTCGTCGAATAGAACGGTAGTATTCACGATCCATCAACCAAGATCCAATATCGTCGCCCTGTTTGACCAGTTCCTCTTGCTCGCTCAGGGCCGAGCGGTGTTCGAAGGAACGCCGTCACAGGCGCTGGATCACTTCAACAACACTGGCCACCGGTGCCCTCCTGGGTACAATCTTGCTGATTTCCTGATTGACCTTACTATGAGAGCTCGAGCCACTGACAGCCTTCCTTGCGACGAAGCACATGAGGTGATTAACGTTGATGATGAGGTAGTCAATCCAGATGTGTATTTGGATGATAACCAGCCTGACTGCTTGGACCCGTCGGTGCACCAGGATCCAACACTCGATGACCCCTCGAGACTATGGCAAGATACAGAATATCATCAGCGTCGCCTGGAGCGCGCTCGGGAGATTGCAACTGATACACAACACGATACTTGGCATGCAACACATGGTCTGAAGCCTTTGTTCGAAAGCTTCAAATCAAGCATTTATTACTTAAACATTCAGAAGGCTATCGAGGAGGCCAAAGAGCATCCATCTGAAGAACACGTAGATGCTGCCCCCAAGAGGATTGGTCTCTGGGCTCAATTCGTGATTCTCAGCTCTAGAACATTCAAAAACCTGTACCGAAACCCTATGTTGGTTCTGACCCATTACAGTATCTCGGTTGCCCTTGGCTTATTCTGCGGTTTGCTCTATTTCCAGGTCGCGTTTGATATTTCTGGCTTCCAGAACAGACTGGGGTTGTTTTTCTTTTTACTTGCGTTGTTTGGATTTAGCACTCTGACTACAATTTCATTGTTCTCACAAGAAAGAGTGATCTTTGTTCGTGAGCGTGCTAATGGGTACTACAATCCTCTCGCGTACTATTTGGCCAAGGTGCTGCTAGACATCCTTCCTCTACGGGTAGTTCCTCCTATTCTACTCGGGTTTATTGTTTATCCGCTAGTAGGGCTCAATCTGGAAGACATGGCTCCATGGGTGTTTTTATTGACGTTGGTTCTATTCAATCTCGCAGCCTCCACGATCATGCTGGTGATTGGTATTCTCATCCCCGATTTCGGAGTTGCCTCGTTGGTCGGGTGTCTTGTCAACCTGTTTGGAATCCTCTTTGCTGGTTTATTCCTGAATCAGGAGACTATGCCACCTGCATTCGCTTGGATGAAGTATGTGAGTATTTTCCACTATGCGTACGAAGCACTCAGCGTCAACGAGGTGCGCTATTTGAGTCTCAGTGAAACGAAATTCGGTCTTCAGATTGAAGTTCCTGGCGCTACTATTCTTAGTGCTTTTGGATTCGACAATGAAGGAGTTCCTCGAGACATTCTGGGGCTGGGAATTTTCGCCACTGTTTTCCTGATCCTCGGATACGTTTCTACTTACTTCTGGTTGGTTGAGAAGCGCTAGTTCATGCATTATTTATGTGTATAATAATCATTCTATTATTGCTGTGAGAGCATCGTCAAGATATTTTGGGTGCGTTCAAACTGAGCCACACTCTGGGCACTGCAATTGAATCAGATAGCGCACTCAATGACTGGTATGCATGCAACTAGACGGGTAGCGCACCTCATCGTTACTTATTTGGGGCATTGCGTTACCACGTGACGTCATAGAGAACTATCATACCGTCTTCCTCAAGGGGATTGTTGCGGGTTTGGGACGTATCGGAGCCAGCGATAGTGCTTACCACATTGCTCGCAAAGTAATATACTGTGCAAGGACGCGCAAGACCTGCATGCCACCTTGTACACCGGATATGTACAGAGGCAAGGTATGATAATTGATTCGCGGCCAGTGAGCGCAGAGGTCTGGCTATATTTAGCAATTGAGTCTACATAAATATCTCACAACCTTATCTAGGCACCGTTCTGGGATAATGCGATAATACCATAACGCTCGTGGACCTAACCCAATGTTTAGCCGCGTAAGAGTGCATGGGGGTGGTGAAGAGGGTTGCTCGTTTAGTGTAAGGCTCAACCTACACGCGAGGTATATAATTAATTGGCTGCATACAGGTAGAAAGTACTTAAGGAATCAAGCTTTGAGAAAGTTGTCATATAACGGGTTTGAACAATTTGATGTGAGTTTACTAGTTGGTGATGTTCGAGGCTGGCTCTGGCCATTGTGCCATGTGCTAATGTAAAAAGAAAGTTCGCCGTAACTCTGCAGATGACACCGCATGTCTGATTACGGGCTAGGGCTGCCAAAGCGGGCAGATGGCGGCAATGGGAGAACCGTATGCGAAGTGCGGCAGTAGTTCCAACAATTTAGACCCGTTGGCAGGTGTTTTGCCGGGGCTAGCTTATCTCTCTACTGCATGGAACTGCAGGGGTGCAAACGGCTGCATCGAGGGTGCAGTGATAATTCTAGTGGCTTAGTTATTCAGGGACGGTATGGCACACCAGACTATGCGAGAAAACTCCCGGAAGCCGGAAGTCGGCAGGTGCTCCGGGATTCTCTATCCCCCGGAGTATGCGGCCCCGCAGTAAGCAAACTGCCGAGGTGAACCGACGGGCATTTCCAACCGCACAAGCGCAATAGTTGGCTCCAAACTAGTACGGGCCCTGTCCGGAAGACGTTTCCTGCCCGCTACTCATTAATTGATATGGATACATCTTGGCAGGCGTGCCCATGCGCGATGACGCAGTAGATCAGTAAGGTGAATGTTGCTGCAGACGGCTCCATTCGAGTGAAAAATTGAGGATTTCCAGTTCAATTAAAAAAGCTGCGTTGATCTATTTTGAAAGCTTGCATAGTTTTTTCGGATTGTTGCTCCGATCAAGTTGTCAGCGGTTACATAACTCAGCGTGATTTATTGGCTAAGCACTTACCGTTCTACATTTCAGATCCTCGATCATTTTCTCTGCCCCACACTCAATGAGCTCGGTACCTATAGATATCTCGTACCGCAATAGGCAGCTGCCACAACAGTTTCGGCGTGACTCCTTCGCCCATAGCCAAGGTATGGGTGGCGTTAGTTGGGGCGGTATGTCCGTGGGATCATGGCTTCGAGAGGAAGTTATGTCGTCTAATTTCAATTATCCTGCCAACAAGCTGAGCATGAGCCCGGAGATCACTCCCGCCTACTTCCCGGAGCTCGAGGCAGACTTCTGCCGGGACTACTCGTGTTGCGGAAAAACGCTGCCTACTCTCCACGATCTGCTGCGGCACTATGAGGACTCTCATATCTCGCCGAGCCCGCCAATGGAGAGCCCCGTTGCCCGGCGAATGACCAACATGGACATGGTGCCGACCAACGAGGTGTTTCTCAGCCAGCCCAACCTGCAGCAGCTCCAGCCCCAGGCTCCGCAGCCGATCCCCCCGATGCACAACGTGTCAATACAGCACCCGCCGCCCCGCAAAAAGGACGACGAGGACGAGGACGACGTGTGCATCGACGACCCCGCCCGGCGACTGTATGTGATTGAGCGAAGCGACAATAAACCGTACAAGTGTCCCGTTATTGGGTGCGACAAGACGTACAAAAACCAGAACGGCCTCAAGTACCATAGACTGCACGGCCACCAGAACCAGACATTGCATCTTAATGAAGACGGAACGTACTCCATCATCGACCCACTCTCAAACACTCCATATCCCGACGGAATGGGCATGGAGAAGGACAAACCATACCGATGTGAGATTTGTGGGAAGCGGTACAAGAACTTGAATGGCTTGAAATACCATCGCGCACACAGCACCCACTAGTGCTTAAAATATTTATGTATTTATTCAGTTTTGCACGGCAACCCTGGTCTGGCGTCGACTGAAGCAATCTCGCCTCGATGGCGTCTAGGCGAATTTTTGGTAATATCGGTGCCGCTAGCTCCCGCATAGTCGTTGCATTCCACATAATTATCCATATCAATTACTACTACTCGATGGTCCCACAATTACTTTATTATGTAACCGGCGCCCTTCATTACCACTCGCGTTGTTTACTCTGGTGATGGACGCCGCTCTGGAGAAGGCAGTCTATGACTTGAGCAGCCGAGGGCTCGTGCAGGCCGCGCGGTGGGCCGCCGAGGCCCTCCAGGCGATGGACGACCCCGCGACCGAGGGAGTCGTCCAAAACATCCCCGCAAAGGTTTTGTTTGCAAAAACTTGCTTTGACAACCACGAGTACGACCGCTGCGTCCACATGCTCGAGAATTGCGTCGACAAAGTCGGCATTTTCCTCCGCGAGTACTCTCGGTACATCAGCGGCGAGAAAGCGAGCGAGGACAAGCCGTTCTCGGCGAAACCGCAAAAGCCCAACCCAAACTACGCGAAAATCCTCGAAAACCTCAAGCAGCTCGAGGATCCGTTCGGCAAGTACCTGTCGGCGGTGGTTCTGCGCAAGCAGCAGCAGGAGACGAGGGCGATCCCGCTGCTGCTGCAGAGCCTGGTCGAGTATCCGTACAACTGGAGTGCGTGGCAGGAGTTTCTGGCGTGCTTCAAGACCCTGAACGACGTCGAGACCGCCCTCGAGGCCGCCGAGAGCGCTGACCCGTACTTTGAGGTGTTTCTGGCCGCATTCAGAATCCACTACAACCAGGAGTTTTACGAGGCCGAGGAAAAGTCGCAGACGGACTTTGCCAAGCTCGAGCAGATCTTCCCGAACTTTGCGTTCCTCAGCGGCCAGCAGGCGCTGGTCAAGATGCACAACACCAACTACGACCAGGCCGAAAAAATCTTTGAGAGCATCCTCATCAAGGACCCGTACCGACTCGAGGAGCTCGACCTGTTCTCGAACCTGCTCTACGTCACTGAGCAGCCGACGAAGCTGTCGTACGTGGCCCAGCTGGCGTCGAAAACGGACCGCTACCGGGCGGAGTCGTGCTGCGTGGTCGCGAACTACTACTCGCTGCGCGGGGAGCACGAGAAGGCGATCGACTACTACCAGCGGGCGCTGATCTCGAACCCCAACTACCTGAGCGCCTGGACGCTGCTGGGCCACGAGTTTGTCGAGCTCAAGAACACGCACGCCGCGATCGAGTCGTACCGCACCGCGGTCACGATCAACAAGCGCGACTTTCGAGCGTGGTACGGGCTCGGGCAGGCGTACGAGGTGCTCGACATGGTGTCGTACTCGCACTACTACTACCAGCGGGCGCTGGCGCTGCGGCCGGGCGACACGCGGATCTGGAGCGCCATGGGCAACTGCTACGAGCACATGCACCAGCCCGAGGAGGCGATCAGGATGTACCAGCAGGCGCTGCGGATCTGCGACGGGGACTCGTACCTGTACTACCGGCTCGGGGTGACGTACGAGGCGCAGGGGGACCTCGAGCAGGCGTACCAAAACATAAAGCTGTGCGCGTACGAGCAGGACGACGACCAGGCGGTGGTGAAGCCGCAGGCGCGGCTGTGGCTGGCGCGGCACGCGGTGAAGCAGCAAAAGTGGTCCGAGGCGCACGACCACGCGCTCGCGGTCACCGAGTTCCCGTTCACGACCGGGCTCGAGGAGGACGCGCGGGCGATCGTGCGGGAGGCGCTGGACCAGATGCGGCGCTAACCACATTATTTATTGCATATAGGTGAATTAATTATCCGAATAAATAAATAAATACTAAGAGTCGTCGGCTAGAGGGGGCGACAGCTTGAACGCCTGCACCGACGAGGTGTCGACCTGGTGCTTGGCCAGCTCCTGCCGGAGCCGCTTGTTCTCAGACGCAAGGCTGAGGATGTACTCGTAAACGTTCGAGAGGATGACGCTCTTTGGCAGCGAGTCCTTGCCGGTGCTGCCGATCCCCGGCACCATCTCGCGCATCTCGTTGAAGTGCGTCGATATGAGGTCGCGGCGCCGCTTCTCGCTGTGGATGTGGTTCTGGCGGATCTGGTCTTCGGTCAGGTAGTCGCGGCGCTTCTTTCGCGGCCCCCGGTCGGGCGACACCGACGACGGCGGCGAGCTGCGGGCCCGTTGTGCGCTGCTGCTGGCGGGAGGCGGCGACAGCGACGCCTCGGGCTTGAATTCGGGCGGGGCCCGAGGCTTGCCGCCCGTGTGCGCCGCTGCTCCCGCGGGAGCCTCGGGGTGCCCGTACAGGAACGGGTACTGGGGCACGCTCGGAGGGGGGGCGTGGAAGCCGCTCTGGGGCGCCGCGAGCCCCATCATCGACGGGGCGGGGTACGTGGCCGGCTTCGCGGGCAGCCGGTCGCCAAAAACAGGCTCAGTCTTGAGCCGCTTCGGAAGTGGTCCCACGAAGCCTCTGTAGAACTCAGAGTTCGCCAGCGAGCTCTCGTACTCCTTCTTGGGCTGGACCAGCATCTCGCTGTCCAGGCAATTGCCCTCGTCGATCTGGGCTGCCCCCGACGGGTTGTTTAGCACATGCTCGATGAAGTTGGAGACCGCGAGCTGCTCTTTTTCGTTCAGAATCGGGACGGCAATGTCGTCTGGGTGGAGGCCATGCTCAGGGGGGATCCTCGGGTCGTGAAACGTCTGGCTGAACCAGTCGTACGCCTGGTCGAAGTTGTCTGGCATCTCTTCGCTGCTCATGATGGATGAGATTTGGCGCATGTGACAAATGGGGCGACGCCACCCCAGCAGGCCCACCTCGAGTGCTCGGCGCTCCGGCTGTTCCATGGAGAAATAAATTAGAGAGCTGGTCAGGGCAGGTTGTTGTCGGGGGTGCCGCTCGCCTATTTATACCGCTCCGAGTCTCTCCGCTATGGCACGCTCCCCCACCTCGTTGTCGGACCCTGCATATGCCGCATCGATGCTAACCGCCGCTAACGGCTGCGTGGAGGGGGCCGATTCAGTTTGCCAATGGCGATTATTATCGACCGTCGCCGGGTGCTCGGGCACCTGCTCGAGGGCTTTGCCAGGTTGCGGTCCCTGCGGCTGTTAATGCACGGCCACCGCACTGACGCACAGGGCAGATCAACAGCCCACTCGGGCATGTGCTGAGACAACCGCCACGCCAGCGGGCTGCGAATTGGTAAATATTCATAGAACTATAACGATCAACGCATCAGGCTACACGAATCTGAGTGCCCTCGCATCTCTACTGCATCGTTGCTAAAATTACATTGTACTCGAACGGGAGCTCGCAGAGCTTCCCTTTTGGGCCCTCACAGTTTGTTGACAATGGCGCTGGCCGGGCTCCACACCTGGACGATGTTGTCCTCGGACGTCGATGCGATCGTCCATGGGATCGTGGGGTGCCAGTCCAGGTCGGTGATCCGTGATACGTGCCCGCCGTGGATGAATACCAGCTCGGGAGGGCCCTCGGGGTCCTCGTCCTCGTGTGCCAGCGTGATGTCCCAGATCTTGATGCGGCGGTCGTTCCCGCCGCTCGCCACCAAGAACCGGTCGTGCGGCGACCACCGTATTACTCTGACCTGCTGTGAATGCCCCCGTAGCTCTCGAATCGGCTCTGCGGACCCCCGCAGGTCCCAGACTCGCACGGTGCTGTCGTCGGCGCCAGTGGCAATGAAATTGGGGTCCAGGGGCGAGAACGCCAGCGTATTGCTCGGATGCTGGTGCGCCTCGAACGAAAACGCCGACTTCTTCGGCTCTCGAATGTCCCATATCGACACGACCCCCGTCTCGGCAATCGCCCCAAACGTCTGAGCATCCCGCCACTGCACCTCGCTGAAGTTGCCTCCACAGCTCTTTTGCTGCTCGTGCACCTTCCAACTCCACAAAGTCACCCCCGTGTCGGTGCAGGTCAGTAGCAGGTTTTCGTCGGTGGGGTGCATCGCGAGCCCGCGGCCCTCCTTCGCATCGGCCTTGAGGGTCGCAGTGGGCTTGGGAGCCTCGGCCTCGCTGGGCATCGACGTGGGAAAGTCGCTCAGGTCGTAGATCTGGGTCTCGCCGCCCTCAAACGCCGATATACTCGCAACCAGGTTGCCGTTCCGAGGAGACACCCTAGCCTGACGCACAGGGCCGTGGTGCAGAATCGTCTGGCCCTTTTCGACAAAGTTATGCAAGTCTGAGCCGTCACCGTCGCCCTGCGGTAGATCTACCAATGCCTTGAACAGGTAGTTTGTCTCCTCAACCGGGGCCGCAGTCGACAGCAATAAATTCGAACTTATAAATGTGTCCGTCCCCTGTTCAGTCGAGGTGGGGAACCACTGAACACTGAGCGACGGCCACTGCAGCGAGCTCACAAGGCAAATGTCGTACAGAAACGGAGAATGTTTCTTCCACAATTTGTACTCCTCATTAGTTACTTTTTCGTTCAGCTGTTCCTCTTTCAAGGTGCTCTGGTCAGTCATGTGGAACTTCAGACGCAAATGATCTAGCTTATGTAAATACATCTACTGGAGATGCGATATCAACCGGGCGGTGGCGTAATTCTCGTGGTAGCTTTATAGTATATCATGTCCAGGTAGTTCAATTATTTCAATAAGTTAATAGCGCTAGGTTCTCGCAGGTGCGAGACACTGCAATTCATGTAGTTCGTCTGCAACACTTGTATAGATAGCACCAGGGCAGGCCTAGAGCCTCAGCACCTTGGACAGACTGAATCTCTTTTCCTTTTTCAGCTCTTCGCGGAGAAGCTTGATCTCCTGCAGCAATTCGCACTGCTGAAACCGCTGTTGATCAAGCCTGATATTCGTCTCCTCTATGCGTCGAGACAACGCGAGATACTTGGCGTCAGATAGCTTGGAAATCGAAGCATCATAGTAGCTGCGATTAGAGCCAGTGCGGTCAGTGTTGCTTGATGGCGGAGCGAACCGACCAAAGTACCCCCGCTCGTTTTTGGAGGTAGGGAAGCGCACAACGCGATCTTTGCTGATGGGGGGAGGGACTGCGATACCGTACGATGATGGTTTCGTCACTTTTAGTGGACACACGGGGCTGAGGTTCATGGTAGATTGTAAACGCAACAAGCTAGAATGTAACATCTCCGACGCACACTGCAGCTGCGGGCTCAGGACTTGCCAAACGTCAATGATACACTCTTCACCTGTTTTCCATTGTACCAGACGTTCTTGGCAGGGATAATTAAACCGGGTGAATCACTACCACAGGTGGTGATGGTGGTCACAAACCCGTTGCCCGGCTCACCCACCTGTGTCAGTTGGTCCCCATACAAGCACGCATAGCCTCCATCGTGATTACAGAACCGCGGCTTGTACTCGTACCTTTCCTCGAGCTCGTCTTCATCAGGTGGATGCCCCGCAATGTACTTTAGATCGCAGGCTGTCAGGTCCCATTCCGCCGAAGCACCTCGCGGAAGACTAGTTATATGGCATACTATTAGAGGCACTTGCGAGAGCGCACACCATAGATCCTCTACGAGCTGCTTGTCCTGCTCGTCGACAATGTAGACAATAGCGCTAGTGATCTGCCAATTATCCGCTCCATGCATTGCATTCAAAATGCGAAAAGCATTCTGCAATGCTAAAACTGGCTGCCTCGTGCCTTGCAAGAGCTCTAAATTCGAGGGGATAAGCCCGATCTGGCCAGCCAGGAAATTCAAGCCAAACCGAGTCCGAGACTGCGAATACGGGCCAATATTTGCAGGTGCCCAGTAACTAAGGCCCTGTACATGTAGACATTTTGATTCAGGGTCGCGGGCCCCTCCAAACACTGTGACCTCGACGTCGTGGGGAATCTCAGCGCTGATGCATTTCCGCGATGGCGGGTCATCTATGGCGAACACCTTCAAGTAAACCTCATTGAACTCCTTGAATTTAGCCATGTCTCTGAGAATTACCCCAACGTGGATGGTCTCGGCCACATTGGTGCTACCGTAGAAATGTGCTAGCTCTGCAGCTACCTGCTCTGCAGTTCCTTTGGCAGAAAAGGTCCACCCTGACGATTGGCCAACATTATTGTACGGCGATACTTTTACGGGCTTTTTTGCGCTATGTTCTCCTTGCAAGTACTCGTCAAACCACTCGTCCCAAAAAGGAGGGGCACTAACTTGTCCTTCCACCGTGGAAGGGGGCCCAACCTTTGTTTTAAAACTCAGGTAATAGACATCGTCATTCGAGTGCTGCAATGCCTTGGGCTCGAGCATTTCGAGCGAGTTCTTGAACTGGGGACCGTCAAACACCATCGTCTCGTACTCACCACCTTCTCCACAAGGATGAAAACCGTACATATCGTTGAGCTCCACCAAATACGGCTGCAATTCAGCCAGGGACTTGTTCAAGTGTCTTTGATCTAGGCCTATCCCAGCCACCTTGATTATTCTGGCGTCCATGCCGCTCTGAATGATATCCCCAAGAAGCTCCTTCTGGTCGCGTTGCCACAAAAAGGCCAAAGAGATTAACCCCAGCTTTGCACATGCCTTGTCAACTCTTATTTGTTGATATACTGAGGCAATTGCTCCCACTGAGACACCTTTGATCTCTGGATGGTGCTTCAGCACTTTCGACAGCACGGCAACCACATCGTCTACCGCCTGCTCACCGCTCGAATCACTTATTTCGTGTGTGTACAAGGGGACTCCCAAGCATTCGGCCAGATTATGCATAGACGATGATCCCACGGTTTGGAACATGAAGCTATCGATCTCCTCCGGTTCGTTTGACTTGGGATGGAGATTAGCACACGCCACTAGCTCGTGGCCCTCCTTCTGGCAGTAAAGAAGGTTCATGCACGAGTCTTTACCGCCCGAGATCAGAGCACAAAACTTCATGATGTCAGGACTGAAAAATCAGCAGTGAAGAAAATACATAATCTCGAGGTAGCGACACAGATTTTATGATTACTATGATGGCGTTGCCTTTTAATATATTAAAGCTACATGCAGCTTGTTTAGCCAGCGCGCTGGGCCTGGCGCTTGGCAAGACGGCGTCCAGTACCGAAGATCTTCTTGCCACGGTTCTTCTTCTGGGCACGTTGTTGCTTGGAGATCTTGTCGATCTTCTCGGCAAGATCGTAGCGGACGAGACGGTAACGGGGCTCGAACTTCTTGAGGGAGTCGACGGAGTCGTAGATCAGACCGAAACCGGTGGAGCGACCGCCACCGTAGTTGTACTTGAAGTGGAAAACGCTGACCTGGTCCTTCTCGACTTTGTAGCTCTTGGCCAAGCGCTCGCGGACCTCGTCCTTGGAGACGTTGCCTTGGGCGGGGTGGATAACGTCAATGACGAACTGGGAGCGGTTAAGCAGAGGGTTACGCAAGAACTTGCGGGTACGAATGGTGACCGCGTCAGACATGATGGTTTACGATGTGGCTGTGAGTGGAATTTCATTTCAGAGTCGGTCGGGGACGGGGTTGAGCCCTAGTAGATTAGTCATGCAGAGAGACTAGGCGAATCGGACTGCTGTGAGTAAGCGTGAATTCATTCAACATTTAGTTCTATTATTTACTCAATTAACTTAAGATTGCTTGTCTTTTTCCTGCTTCTCAAACGCCTTGTAGGAGACCATCAGAGACTGCAGCCAGCCGAGGGCAATGACGGTGAGCGAGAGCACAGATACACTCACCAAAAGGCCCATGAAGATGCCGGGCGAGAAGAAGATGTAGTCGGTGAACAGGTTGCCCTTGGGCTTGTAGGCCTCTCCAGTGGCGTCGGTGGCGCCCACAGTGTCACGGTCAAGGTTCACTGCGAGCAAAAAGTCGCCCGAATTGAGGTGGCCGAGCAGGCTCGAGATGCTCTTGTCGGCCTTGGCCACGTCAGAGCTGAGATCGAGCTTGAACAGGCGCGGGGCGGCGTCGGAGTAGGGCTCAATGGCGCCATCAGTGCCGACCTCGACGATCTGTGCGCCACACTTGTCCTGGATGGACGCCACGTTTCTCGAAACGGACTCGGAGTCGTAAATAGCAAGTTTCTGGTAGTCGGCACTCTTCTCGAGTAATTGCCCAAGCTCAGGCATAGATTTGATGTTCACCTCGCGCTCAGAGACCCCGGAGACGGTGGCAAAGACGTAATTCTGGTACTCGCAGTGCTCGACGGCACCCTCGAGCGCAGAGTCGAACGAACTCACCGAGCCGGCGTTTGTCGAGGGAAGTGCCCGAGTGCCTGAAATTATGAGCGCAGGAGCTACGTTCTGGAGCGCTGCTACGCTACCAATCAAAGCGATCAAGCTGGTCTTCATAGGGCGTAAGGGGTGTAAGCAGAAGGGCTAAAGATAAGATAGCGAGTGGGAGTTGGCGCTCCATGGACGTTGTATTGGAGGTGTCGGAGCTGCTTGGGACTGGTCTCTCTAAAGAAGACCTCGAGGCGATCCAGCGGGCCCTCGACGACGGCGTGAGCGTGCAGGACATCGTCAAGGCGTTGAAGAGCGCTAAATGAGGCTGCTGTACGATTTATTGGATTATTTGCTTTAGTTAATTTGCTATTGCGTGCATGCACTATCCTGGAAGGTGCGTGTGGTAATTACCCTGCGTACATGGACCACCAGACTGATGGCAGCGACAGAAAAAAATCTATTCAGTTCAGGTAGCTGATTCTAAGAAAACGTATATAAGGCACATCACCACAGGTGCAACCTACCCAACACGAAATACGCGAGTTCAGCGGATTAGCGAGTTCAGCGGATTAGCGTGATGTATTACTACATAGTTTTACTTAAGCGCCCTTGGGAGCCTCCTTGTAGGTGACAGCAGCCTCCTCGCCCATGGCGGAGACAATGGTGACAAGCAAGTCCTTGCCCTCGTCGAAGTCGGCCTGGATCTTCTCGCCGAGCTCACCCTCAGGGAGCTTGACATCGTCTTTGGTGGAACCGTCAGGGTTCATGAGAGACAAAAATCCATCGTCAACGTCAATAAGCTGGTATTCGGTGCGGGAAACGTTGGGGACCTCCATGTTGTGGGTGGATGGGGACATATCCTCGAGCTTCTTACCAGTGAAGATGTCGATAGCGGTAATGTTAACCTTGGCGTGGCCGTGCTTGCCGGTCTTGGAGGTGGACATATCGACAATCTTGCAGGGGCGGCCCTTGATGACGACGTGACCGTTCTTGCGGAGTGCAGAGCACTGCATGGGGAAGGTCAAGGAAGCTCCAGCGTTAGCGGTCTCGAAGGTGGTGTCGTCGTCAGCCATTTGTATGAGGGAGAAAAGAAACAGGTTGGGAGCTATATGCAATTTTTCACTTAGTCAGTTTCAACGTCAGCATTAGGGCTTTGCCGGTGCTGGCGGACTGGGGCGGCTAGACCACGGTTTGTAGAATGAGGAGGCAAGATTCCCCTGTGCGGCCCGTCCAATTGGCCCTTGAGGCCGTTCGAGGCGTGATCTTTTCTCGCTCCCGCCACCACGCCACATCTGCAAGCAAGAGCTGCAGCCTAAAGATGACTCTGTACGTGAAAAGTTCCAGAAGATTTCGGGCTGAATAGTGCGGGAACCGAAAACTGATGCGTGGCTGCAGGTGCCGGTCTGAACTAGGAGATATGTATTTATATACTAGCGATACAATGCGTGAGGTACACCGATGACGTAGCGATCCTCGAGCGGGCTAGCAGCGAATGAGCCTTTACATAATGATTTACCTTTTTCAGGACTGGTGGCTCGGCCGCCAGCTAGCAAATCGCCGCAGAGACATTTTGAATCATCTCAACTGCGGCTCCAAAGCAGCCCTGCCGGTTGCTGGCGATAAAATGAATGCTTATAGGTTGCAGTCACATGCTCGCTAGGGCTTGGGCTCCCAGTGCCATGCTAGTAATACATATATTGACAGCTCGATTGTATCTGAGCCCATGCATGATTCAACCGTCGTCCAAATTGACTGGTAGCACAGTCGGCATTAGTACATATTTGTCGTATTTAGAGAAAGTTGGCTAGGCGGCAATTTTTTGTACATACACCTGGTTACGCTGAAGGTTGGGGTGCGTCTCCTTCCATCTCACGGAGCTCACTGAGTTCTGGCGGGTCAAAGTACTCCTTGCTATTCATCAGCTCTGCTCCAGGCACTGGCAGCTTGCGACGCTTGAAATACTTGAGTGGCCATTTTGTTTTCCAGGCATATATTAGTTTCATGCATTGGCGACATACTACTATCACCACGATAATTGCTCCCCCAATTACCAACATTACACTTCCAACCACAAACATGTACACGCAGTGATCTGCAAAGGCTTTATAAATTGCTAGTAGTTGTGGTCGCGATCAAAAGGGTAACCCCAAGAGATCCGCAGTATCACTGATCTTGCATGTGGCCGGGCACGGTGGTGAGGACTCTCTGAGTTAGTACCTTGTCGCCGACTAGACCATGCGGCACCAGTTCTCGCTGTGGCTATTACATTAATTATTATTTGTTCAACTAAACTACTGCATAGAACCAATCGCTATAGAGGTAATACTATAGAGTACATTAAACGAGCTCGTGCAGAGTGTATGCTGCCTACCTGCGAGTGTAGACAATTTGAGCTGGCTTCTTTGGCAAGGTCACCATGCTCTCGTAGTCAACCTCAGGAAGCTTGCCGCCTTCGGGGAGCGTCCACTTTACATTCTGGATCATAGTGGACATGATTGAGCCCAGCTGGAGGGTTGCAAACTGCTCGCCAATGCAGCGATGGCGACCTGCACCAAATGGCAGGAACGGGGAGGTGGCACCCTTGGAGACCTCACCAAAACCATAGTCAATCATCTCCTGAGGGGTGTCCTTAACATCCAGCCATCTCTCGGGAATCCACGCCTCGGCGTCCTTGAAGTACTCGGGGCTCATCATGGTGTAGCCGGGACTGACCATAACGAAATGGCCCTTGGGCACTACATACGAGGTGTCAGGCACGGGGAGAGGACGCATGACCTTGCGGAAAATCGAATGCAGAGGGGAGTGCAAGCGCAGAGTCTCCTTGATGACGCCAGTCAACAGGGGCATCTCCTGAAGATCCTCGTAGGTGAGGGGATTGAAGTTTCCCTGTGCGTCGCGGCCGACAACCTCCACCTGTTCGCGATACAGGCGCTCTTGATACTCGGGTTTCTGACCCAAGTGGAGCATTATCCATGCGCTGGTAGATGCAGAGGTGTGTTGGCCACCCATGAGAATTCCAATCAGCAAGTGAGAGATTTCCTTGTCAGTCATCTTGACACCGTCCTTGTAGGTTCCGTTCCTCATGATTGCGTCGATGAGGTCTCGGTCCTCCAAAACCTGGCCCTTCTCCTCATTGCGTCGCCGGGTGATGACTTCGAGATACTGGGCAGAGATCTCCTTTTGGGCATTATCGCGAGCCTTATACCAGGGAAGAGGCAGGTTGGGGAAGACGAAATTGATGGGAGTAAAGCCCTTGTCCAGATCAGAGTACAGCTTGGCGGTACGGGCACTGAACTTGCCGCGAACCTCGTCACCGAGAAGACAAGACGATGCGGTGTAAATGGTCAGCTCAGGCGTGGTCTCCAGCAACTCAATGGTGCCCGAGATGGGGGGCATTTTCTTGTCGATGATGCCCAGGGTCTCCTTGACGATCTTGGGGACGTAGGACTTGAACGCCTCGCGGGTGAGGGCACTCTTGGCGAACTTCTTTTGCTCCATCAACCGGGCGTTAGAGCAGTCGTACACCACCCCGGACCCGAAAACGGGAGTCGTGAGGTGCTTGTAAGCCTCCTCGGCGCTCACATCCGCCAATTTTGAGTTGAATACAAAATCCTGGCCCTTGGGCCCCAAATACACCGTCATTACTCGGCCGCACATAACGAACGCGAACTGGTCTCCGTATTTCTGGCGACAGCGTTCGAAAAAACCATACGGATCCATGCCATACGTCACAGCAGAGCCCACCCAGGGAAATAAGTAGGGCACGAGGGGAGCACGGTGAGGGTACACGAACCGGTAGCAAAGCTGGCACAGTAAATTGCTGACAATAATAGCCACGAAAAAGCCCACTATGAAAAGCCAAATTGGCACCGCCTTGGCCTTTTCCAGAGCGAATTCAACGAGCGACATAAAGGTAGACAGACAGAACTGACTAATCCGTATTTATACGGACATGATCTCGACCGCTGCAGCTGGTTGAAACGCAGAAAACAAGTGAAAAATAGCACGTTATTTGTCGCGTTCTAATTGTTTACGTTTTAGTACTCGACCACTAAGGCGCAGTCGATATGCATTCATCGGTAGATTAGTGGTCAGATGATTGCATGCTCCACGAAATCGAAAGACCACCAAAGTGGCGTGAGTCGCCTGTTCAATGAATAGCAGTAATATAGAACCGAGTCAGAGATATACTAGCAGCAGTTTGTACGTATTAAAGAGCTGTGTACACGATATCTACTGGTCAATCCTCAGGCACTCTGGAAAGTGATCTTGGGCATCGCGTACTCCTTGACATTGAAGTACGACCGCTTGATTCCGTCCCAGGTCCCTTCTGGAATGCTGACGGGCAGCATTTCGTACTCTACCTGGAATCCAAACTCCGCCAGATCGACCTCTACCACTTTCTGGTAAACGTCGTAAATGATTTGCTTGTCGGCCCCGAGTCCGTTGAAGAAGGAAAACACCCCGTCAAAGTCGAGCAGGCCGCATGCAAAGTCGAAAAACTCCAGCATATCGCCGTAATCCTCACTGAACGTATCGAAATAAATGCCATGAAACGTGATCCCCTTGCTCAGCAGTTCTGGAAGCACCTCTTTCCATGGACCTTCCAGAATCACCACGTTCGGCTTGTTGTACCACCCAGTAGCCTTCATTTTCTCGAGCACCACTGGATGGGCCTCCACGATGTAGTGCATCCCCGGATCCAGCTCCTGGATAAATGAGTCAATGATCCCCATTCCGAAACCCACATTTAGAACATTCTTCCCGGGCTCTGTGATAAGTTCTGCGCTTTTCTTCATTATTGGTGTCTCCCAGTCCATCATCACTCCATCATTTTGAGACGTCAGGAGATTGCTGGTCTTTTCGTCGTATCGCACATTATTCTCCAGGTAGTCTTGGATGTTCTCCTCGGGCTTTGGTTCTCGCCGCATCTTCTTCCGCCTGTACTCGCCGTTAGTCTCTTCCTCATTCTCAATTTCCACCTCTTCAGTCATCCTCCGCAGGAATACCTCTGAAGTGACGCCCTGACGCACAAATCGTTCATATAGTTCAGGAACACTGCGATCAAAGCATATGCACCCAGGCGTCTGCTGCTTTGAATTTAATAAAACCCAGCTTGCACCATACTCGAATATTAGATCGATTAGCTCGAGAGCCAGTTCAACCTGATTTGGCTGCACATTCTCAGAAATGACATGGAGCAGCCCACTTTGATCAGTAGATTCATCTCTGATATCGCAAACCCGAACATTAGCAGGCATGCCCTGAGCTAAAAATTCATTTAGATCTTGCTTGGCCGTAGAAGGGTCAGTCTTGAATTCACAGATGCTAAATATGTCCATAAGGTATATGAATCAAATTCGAGCGTAACGCCACAAAAAATGAGGCTATGGACATTAGGGCTGCCACTGACATCATGGGGGTACATAAGAGTTCAACGCCACCTGGGACGCTGGCTAGTGGCGCTTAGGCATGAGGTTCACTTATTTGTTGGCAATTGGCAATGCTGTCGCCACCAGAGGTGTGAGCCCAGAAAATGAGAAATATTACGTTCCCGATGCGAACGGAATGTTCTCATGTATTTCTGACCCTTCAGTCAAAATCCCATTCTCGCAAGTTAATGACGACTACTGCGACTGTCCTGACGGCAGCGACGAGCCAGGGACTTCGGCCTGTACCAACGGCCGCTTCTACTGTGAGAATAAAGGCCACGTGCCGTCGTTCATCTCGGCTAGGTACGTCAATGACGGAAAATGTGACTATGAAATATGCTGCGATGGCAGCGACGAGGTTCCGGGACTTTGCCCGAACAAATGTGCTGAAGTCCACGAGAGAGTCGAGAAAGAAAAGAAAGCCGCCCGTGATACCTTAAATAAGGGGTTGGCTGCACGCGAACAACTCGTGCATAAAGCTGCAGAGGTGCGAAGCCAGCTATCAAAAGAGATAGAAGAGAAATCAAAAGAACTTGAAGCCGCAAAACTGCGATTGAAGGAGGCAGAGCAGCGTGCTGCCGATCTGTCCAACGCTCCCGACGAGGTCGATGAGGAGCTCGAGGCAAAGTTCGAGCTTTCCAGAAGTGCAGTGAAGGAAGCATACAGGGCCGTGGAGGACCTCAAACGGAGGCTGGCAGAGCGCTCTGAAGCATATGACAAGCTGTTTAAAATCTTGGAGACGATGAAGAATGACTACAATCCGAACTTCAACGATGCTGCCGTCAAACAGGCAATCCAAAACTGGCAGGAGATGGCCTCAAACCAAGTGCAAAACATCGAGGATACTTCAATCAAAGAAGTAGACGAGGTCGTGGGCTATATCGATGCGCTCTACCCCAAAGGAGGGGCCAACAGTCAAGCAGGCTTGTGGCAAGAACTGAAAAATAGCTTGCGTGCTTGGCTAGTCAAGCAGAGAGTCCTGCCTGCATCAGCCGCGCCAAAACAGCACTCCAAGGGTTACAAAGATGCCGAGGACGCGGTCAACACCCTAAAGAAAGAGGTCCAGAAAATAGAGACCGACATTGAAAAGAAGCAGCAGGACCTGAAATCTGAGAACGGTCCCCAAGATGTGTTCAGAGCTCTTAAAGATGTGTGCGTGAAGAATCGCTACGGAGAATACGACTATGAAGTCTGCTTCTATGGTAAAATCACTCAGACAGGGAATGGCCAGAATACGAAACTTGGTGTATTCAACGGGAAAATCGAGGTTGGCCTGGACTCGATCAGGCTTGGCTTCACCAATGGCGCAAAGTGCTGGGAGGGTCCTGTTCGTAGCGTGGACGTCACCGTTCGTTGCGGCGAAGAAAATAGGGTGATCAAGGTGGCGGAGCCCGAAAAGTGCATTTACTCCCTGGATATGCTCAGCCCCGCAGCTTGTATCCCTCCTTCAATCCCCGAAAAAGAGGCTGGAACCGTCAAAGACGAACTTTAGAGCCTCTCGTCTGAATATCAATGGTCTTGTATAAATGATTTTCAGACCTACATAGTTCTCAACGAAAGAATAGTCTTCGTAGGCAGGTTACACTAGATATTCTAGAATTGATTTACTTTCTACTTTCTCATAAAGCTGGGTTTCCAAGCCCCTGAGGACTTATTATCGGACTTGGTGTCAGAATTGGCATCCTTGGAAGGTGCTCCAGTCGTGGTAGGCTTAGCAGCACCAAAGGGACTAGGCTTCGAGCCAGGACCAGTAGATGCCGGTTTCGCAGCACCGAATGGATTGGATTTTGCACCCGGGCCAGTTGGGGCAGGCTTTGCTGCACCAAAAGGACTTGCTTTGACCCCGGGACCCGTGGACGCAGGCTTTGCAGCTCCAAAAGGACTAGGCTTCGTACCAGATCCAGTAGCAGTAGGTCTGGCAGCGCCAAAGGGACTGCTAGCTTTGGGAGCCGCACCGGATGACGACACTGGAGTAGCATTGCCAAAAGGCGACGATCTCTGAGGCGGCTTGTAGGCACTTGGAGTAGCCGGTTTGGCGCCAAGACCTGTAGGAGCAGGACGAGCACTTCCAAAAGGATTTGCAGCAGCATGTGCAGCAGCACGCTCGGCGCGGGCTGCTTCCTCGGCTTGACGGCGCTCTTCGGCCTCTTTTTCTCTCTTCTGGGCTTCTTCACGCTCAGCCTTGGCCTTTTCGATGAGCTCTGCTTTAGCCTTTTCAAGAAGTTTATCGTTCTCAGCCTTTTGCTTTTCGTAGGCAGACTTGCGCTCCTTAAGCAGAGTATCCATATACTTGTTGTATTGCGGTACCATTCTTTCGTACCGCTTGACAGCAATTTGGATTCTCTCGACACGAGCCTTGGCAGTATTGACGATGGTCGCCTTGCGAGCTTCCCACGCGGCTCTGTCACGCTCAAGCTGAGAGTCTGCGTCCTTTTTCCAGATCTCTGCTTCCTTTTCACGCAGGGCACGCTCGAAGTGATCTTGACGACGAGCGACAGTGCGCATACGGGTACGCAAGTCTTCGGACTCCTTTGCCAACTGCTTGACCTGCATTTCCTGTAGAGTCTGAACAGTGAAGTCATCCAACTTGTCGAGGTCAACCTGGACAAGACCCTTGGAGTTGATGTCTTCGGCGAGTTTACGCTTTTTGGCGTCGTCAATGGCCTTTTGCTCACGCATGATTTGCTCTCGCGCAAGCTCTGCCTGGGCACGCTTTTCACGCTCAATCTCAGCTTCCTTCTGTTCTTTGAGTTTGCGTGCACGCTCCTCGGCCTGTTGAGCCTCGAGGAGACGCTGCTCCTTTTGGGCCTTTTCAAGGAGTTCCTTTTGGCGTTTCTTACGATTAAGGAAGTCATTATTCTCCTTCTCGAGACCACGCTCAGCAGCGTTAATAAGAGTGGTCTTCTGCTGCTTGAGTTTCTTTTGTTCTGAATCATCAATGAGAGGGACCACAGAAGAAATGCAAGCGTTCAAATCGCGCAGCTTGTTACGCAACAAGGTTGCAGGTGTTGGCTCCAAGACATCCTCAATGGACACCGCAGTGCTCAGGTTGAGGGAGTCATCGAAGGTGACAGTACCATCTTTGTGGGAGATGCGAGCTCTATAATTACCAGAATGAGAACCAAGGACCAGCATTTTCTCGATATCGGTGCGAGAGAGTGCAAACTGATCCTCGAATGTGACGATGTCCACAATGAAGTCGAGCTTAAGAGTGGTGTAACTCTGGCTCAATTGCACAAACACGCGACTGATGATAACATCGAGCAGTGGCTTAACGTATGGGTGGAATGCCTTGACCTTGCCGAGCGATTCAAGAATCGGGCCCAAACGACGTTTGAGAGTCAAAGGATGGAAGTCAGCCTCGAGCAAACGGTTGAGATCGCGGATTTCAGGACGCACGTAGTTAAGGACATTTTTGCCGAGCGCAAACTCGATCAGGCTGTCACGAGTGGGGACGCGAGTCATGTTGAGGAGGGAGGTCAAGCGGTTCTGACGGCTCGCCAGATCAGGGGAGTTGGAGGGAATGCAAAGAACGCTGAGGTAGAAGACGCTAGCAATCCGTTCAAGCTCGCCTTCAGGGGCTGTCTCACGAGTGTTGTAGACCATGCCGTAGTATTTGGCCCACGATGCCGCATGGAACAGGTGATTGTTGGACACAGCACAAATACGAGCTAGAGTCTCATAATAAGTGGCCAAGCTGTTGATCTTGATGGGACGGCGACTTGCCAAGAAGAGCGTGTGAATATCCTCGATGGACCGGAATGCCTCTTGCCATAGTTCGAGCTTGACTGCGATTTTGAGCTGCTCGAACCGAGTGCCAAGGTACAGCTGCAGAGTCTCGGGATCGTGCAAATCAATGGGGTTGGTGAGGTTGGCCTGGTTGGGCTGACGGGCTTGCTGGGCAGCCTGGACCAAGTGATTGCGCAACAGTTCGCAGAGGCGACGGAACTCAGTCTTACGCTGGTACTGAAGGCAGAACTGGAATGCCTGGTTCACGACCTTGGCATAGAGCTTCTCGAGCTTGGAGTTGTTGCGCAGAACATCCAGGACCGATCTGTAACCCTCCCAGAGGAACTTGAGCCAGGGGGTGACAACCTCGCGGTCAGTGCGGTCCTTTGTCTGCTCTGCACTAACAGTGCTCAATAACAGGTCCTCAGGACTCTGCTCGGCCTCGAGGTCCTCCTCATCGATGATGATTTGCTTGGCTTCGGCCTGAGCCTCAGACACCTTTTTCTCGCTGGCAGCCAAAAACTTCTCTACAGCAGTTGCGAGAGCGCCAACATTGTTGGGAGCAGTCATTTTTTTATATTGATACAGCACATCCCGAACATTTTTGCCAGAACGCAAATCCACGCTGAGCTCGATAAACTTGAGCACAACCGGTTCTTGCCAGTCGAGTGAGACGAAGCGAGTACGCTTAGAGTTAATAGTATCGTACAGGAGTTCCAAAGCACTTCCGGCCTTGTCCATTTTCACGAGCTCTTCGGCCCGCTGAAGGACATTCTCTGCCCGAGCGATAGGAGCCATGAAAAATTCACCGCTGACAAAGATACTTGACTGAAGAGAGCATGCGGCAACGCAGTCGTCACGTTGTAGGGTGAAATATCAGGAGAAATGGCGCCGAAAATCAAAAAGCTGAGTTGGCCATCCACACGCAAAGAGGTCTCGGACTTGGGCCAGCCAAACAGTATGCAGGACCCACATGTTAGTAATTGAGATAATATTGAAACTCACGAGACTGAATTGGTGATGGGATATTCGGCTCACATTTTGGTAGAAATATAAATTTTGATGCATCGATTCTACGAGATGCTGGATGTCTGAGGATAAATTGAGCGAAGCATCAGTCAATTGAATATATAGCGGTCGGCCCTGCTGCTGTTAATCACTATATAAGTGGCTCATCCGAGCTATCTGGTCCCAATTAGTGTGAATATTTTGAGTAGATTCACCGCTGGGCCTAAATGTACTCCTAGCGGATAAATCTACGTCCACATAGCTGGAGAACACGTATGAACTTCGTGTTTGACTGGGGAGTGGACAGTGTGCGTTTAGGCCAAGCCAACAAGACCACGGCTTGAGCATATGAGATAGAAACTCACCGAGTTCCAGTTGGGCAGGTGATTCTAGCGCAAATAGTTCATAGATTTTGCACTATGAATGGATCCAATGCCAAGCCTGCTTAAGACTTGAGCATGAAGATCTCCATGCTTATCACAGGGTTAGCGTGAAGTTCAGCTTCAATCGCAAAATTAGCGAAGTTCCTCGGAGCTCTAGTCTGAACGGGTCTCATTATAAACCACAGGAGGATTGTGTTGGCAAACATCTGTACCTCTCATGTATAGCTTGCATGCTCACATACTGCTTGGCTACTCAGCAACTCCGAAACATGTAAAACTCAAATGACACAATCGATAATGCTACTCAGATGGTGTGCAAGATTTGAGAATTCTATAATCCTTATATCCAGCTGGCCCAACAAATTGGATTGCTGGTCAATTGCATGCGAAATTATCTTTCGCCGTGCTCTTGGACACGACATCTAGCCAAGAGAAAACGGTAGTCAGCCGCATTATGCTCTATGACTCTCGACTAAATTAGCCAAGTGACCTAAACTGGGAGCCAAGCATCCTTCAAAATCCATGCTAGTGCTATGCATGATTACTCGCTCTTTGCAGCCATTACACACCATGACGTAATAATTATTGATAAAGAGGGGCAGGACGCTCACTATCGATTGTTAGACACTGATGGAATCCATAGAAGAAGACTCTAGTTTTGTCCAAAAGTATGGCCCAGTGAAGGTGAAGTACATCCAACCTCCTAAGAAGACTGGTCTATTTCAACGACCTTATGCACTGAATTATTTTCACGATGGAGTGCTCTACCGCACGGCTGGCGAAAGGGGATCGTCAACAATGGAGCTCTTCTTTGATCTGCTCTATGTTGGTATTGGTGCCAACCTTGCCGAGGCTGCAACAGAAGAGGCTACTGGAGCCGCTCTTGGCAAATACGTCCTCCTGTTCTTGGGAGCATACCAGATTTGGACGGATATGAGAGAATTTATGGACTACTATTACAACAATGACTTGTCTCAGAAGCTTTACGTGTGCTGGATCATGATTCTTCTCGTTGTGTATGCTAACAATGCCAATCAAATCCTGCATTCCAAGTCGATTACTGGTCTCGTGGTCGGGTGCTTTATTTTAGCCCGTTTTTCCGCCATGGTCATGACGCTTGTGTACAGCTTTTTCGTCATGGAACACCGCAAGCAGATGAGATATTTTTGCCTCTTTAGCTGCGTATCCATTTTTACGATGGGATTTGTGATCATGGCTCCTTTAGATGGCAAGATCGCAATTGCTTCCTGCTGTTTCGCCTATGATATCATCATCTACACAATCACTTTCCATCCGACGTTCAAGAGACTAATAGGCGCTACGTACTCAACAGCTGTCAATATTGAACACGAGGTGGAGCGTAATGGTGCGTTCGTGGTTATCGCGCTAGGCGAGTTCCTCTATACTATTGTGGCTAGCAGTCCTGCAGCTATTGGTCTGAATGAACGGACTGCTAGAGCAATATTACTGCTCATTATTGCGTACGCGCTATGTTGGACTTATTTCAGAGGGGACGGCTCTGGAAGAGCTATTCATGCTGTGCGCCGCAGCGTTCCAACCGCATTCTTGTATGTGTACCTACATATTCCGTTGGTAATGTCGCTCCTTCTTGCAGCAGATGCTGGCGGCATATTGACGCGAACTGAAGAGCTTTACCCCATTATTGAGGGTCTTGGAGAGTCTGTAGGCGAGACTGAGCTCAGCAGCGTAACCGCACAACAGACTATCCTGAAGCAAGCTAAAAAGACGTTGGCGTCAAAGAGCATCAGACTCTTCGGTCGCGATGCAGTACAGGCTTCCGAGATTGAGCGAGCAGATTATCTGCACTCGGTCCAGCTCATGTTTGGCGGTGGCATCGCTGTGGCTCTGGTGACGATGACTGCTCTGGCACTCTGTGATAAGAGTCTAGATACTTCTGCGTGCCGAAGATGGCATGTGCCTTCATGGGTACCGGTAGCCCCTCGTGTTATTGTAGCGGGTGCAATCCTTGGTATGGCCTTTGCAGGAATGAAGATCACTCTTTATATCGGTATTACTGCTGTTTTAGTAGTTGCGCAGCTTCTGTTTGAGAATATCATGGAGTCTCCAAGCTTCCATTTCTACTGCGACGAAGCAACGGTGGAGACTGAGATCGAGGAACAAGAAGAGGTGAATGATCAGATTTCTGGGCTCGAGTAAAGTTGTCAAATTCTGCTTTGATATCTTTAGCTGATCATCTGGACCGCCGGTGTTTCACGCGGCATAATATGCTCTAGAATTCACGTTACTCTGATGTAGAATATCATCTTTAACATTACGAGTTTATAGATATAGATCAACAGCAAGCGCACACGTGATCGCTAATTAGCTGGTTATGTAATTAAGTCTCGTTTACCACACCAGCCTCTAGATGTTCCGTGACCGAACAAACCTCTTTCTCAGTTTTAGACAGTCGTACACGCACCATCCTTATGCATACAATCAAGTCCAAACTGGTGCTGAGCCGTTGATGAACAATGACTTTGAGGCCATTGAAATGGAATCTATGCCTCCAGCTTGGCTTGACATTTCCTCGAAAGTAGACCAGGCATTGGGTACGATTCGCACAGAGATGGCGACGTTAGCTGCACTACACAAGAAAAATGCTCTTCCCGGGTTTGACGACCGTACTGCACAGGAGCGGGAAATCGACAATCTGACGTTCAAAATTACCTCTTCTCTACACAAATGCCAGGGGATTGCAAAACAATTCGAAGGCATGAGTGCTAACGAGTCAGATCCATCCGTGAAAAAAATGGCCCAAAACATTCGGGTATCATTGGCCCAGAAAATCCAAGAGGTGTCGTCAATGTTCCGTAAAATGCAAAGCTCCTATCTCAGAAAGCTCAGGAAAGATGTCGACATGCCGACGTTTCGCTCTCAGGGCCCAGTTGGTGGTGTCGAGTCCGATGTTCATCTGAGCCAGCAGACCTTGCAGCAAACCCAGAGCCTTATGGACACCGAGACCGATGCTGCGTTACAACAACGAGAGCAGGAAATCAACCGCATCGCACAGGGCATTTTAGAAGTCGCCGATATCTTCAAGGACCTTCAAAACATGGTCATCGATCAGGGTACCATATTGGACCGAATCGACTACAACGTCGAATCAATGTCTATGAATGTCAAGAACGCTGATAAGGAGCTCATAAAGGGCTCGCAGTATCAGAAGCGCACCCAGAAATGCAAAATCATCTTTCTACTTTCACTGATTGTATTTGGCCTACTGCTAGTACTAATCCTCAAGCCTCGAAGGCACTAATATTTATTAAAAAAAAGTTTAAGTTTTGTCTCTTAGCAAGATGCGTAGTTGTTGTGAGTCGGAGAGAGCCGAAGTAATGCTACCTAATCTTTCTATAAATAAATAACTAATGGACTGGCCACAGTGCATCAACGCTCTCAATACGTGCTGCTTCATGGGCATTGGGCAAATCAGGCAGTAATGCATCGACATCGCTATTGCTCAGATCAGGGTTGGCCTGCACGAACTTCGCAATGGCTCGGTTTAGGGTGACACTGTCTACAAGACCGTAAGCGCGAATCTGAGAGATGAAATCCACGCGGGAGCTGCAGGCAGTGATGTGATCAAGAACCTCCGTGAGAAGGGGGGTGTTGAGAGAAGCAGCTACAAATGCCATCAAAATATCCACATCGTTAGCGAGTAATGGCTTTGGTGACACCTGTGCCCACTCCCGACTCAGATCGCCCTGTGCGCGCGACAGAGCGAGAATGTATTTGTGAAGAAGCTTGTCTGGGACTTGGGGACGGATGCGTTCTAGAAGAAGACGCGACTGCTCCAGTGGAGTGCCAAAGTTGGTTAGCGGAAAGCTGTCGAGCAAACCCTCAATTGTCTGGGCAGACAAAGGTTCGCTGACGCGTTTATTCCGCAAATCCATGGCCCTGCCTAGAGCCCAACCGTTACCTACCCGTGCACAGGCAAGAATATAATAGTCGAGAGCGTCCTGGTTTAGCTTGGCGACCTTGTCGAGGCGCCACACCACTCCCACAGCTTGGGCCATGATGGAGCGATTCTTCAGCCCGAATCTCTCGACCGCATGGATAATGTCAACCTGGCACTCTCTGAGCACCTGCGGTGGGGCTGAGTCGATGAGGAACCACAACTCTGACAAGGAGCTGACCCAGACCATGAGGAACTTGAACGATGCAGGTGTGATGTCGTTAACCAGCAAGTCCCGCAGAGGAGCCAGCTCTTGCCTGACGGCATCGGCGTCTGTGGGGTTCTCTGCGAAATGCTTTGCCATGGTAGCGAGCAGCTCCTCTACTGCTTGAGGGCTAATAAAGATGTTTCGGTCCAGTAGCTCGACGGTGCGGCTCTGCGTGTCGGTGAGAGGACCACAGCGGGCATGCAGTCTGAACAGCAGGTCGTCTACCGCATCAAGAGAGTTCTCGGGGCGCTGTAGGGCCATGTACTGGAACAGGCTATCGACAAAACGGTCGAATCTGGGCAGATCAGGGATACCGACATGCTCGACACCATGCTGGTAGCTGGTAGCGTGGTGTATCTCCAGTGCTCGAGTCAGCACCGCCTGGGCCTGGGCTCTCGCCACACGAATCATGGGCCGCTGGCCATTGACGCCAGATTCCCAATACTTGAGGAGGAACTGCATTACTGCTCGAAGACCAGTGGGGTCTGCTACGCTAATCAGCTGACCGAGGACTTTCTCGAGCTGATCTGGCAGCTCGAATGCATGGACGGGACCGACCACGTGAATTTTCAGGTACGAATCGATGTCCTTGGACGTGAGCCCTCTAGCACGCATCATTGTTTTTGCAGACTCTGAAGCCGCTCCGTAATCAGGCAACGACAGCAAAGCACTGGCCGATTTTCTCACGTTTTTACGTTGAGAGAGTTTCTGCAGCTGCTTGAGAGGGTGGAAATCAGGTTGTGCAGCTCGTAAACGCGGCCGCAGTACTTTTTCAAGCACTGCGTACTCGTCGAGAATGCGAAATGGATTCTCTGCCAATGCTAATGTTCGTCGCATTGTGGTAAAAGAGCGGATCGGACAATTTGATCAGTCAGCATTTAATATACCAGAAGCGGGCGGAATACAAACAAACGCCAAAGTGGGGCAGGAGTGAGCGGGTAAACATCGCGACGGACTTGGCACAGTATGCTGATCCAGAGCGGCCTGGTGCACGAAAAGCGAAATAACGCCAGATAGCCGCGCGGGTGTTTGCGCGGCTGAGGGCGTGGCTGATGTCACGTGGCGTTACCGGATTGGAGGGGTACAAGCCAGGGGACACATTAAGGTACGCATAGGCACCTGCATTGGTCGTAGGGCCGAATATTCCCGAGTTGGGCGTCAAAGTGTATGCGAACGTTGCAATCAGCTACAAACGCTAGGGGAAGACGCAAGAAGAGTGTACCACGAGCCCGCCTTGACCACCAACCCGAGATCAGAGTGGAATACGACAGAAATGGACAATCGCTAGAAAAGCATCGATCAGTCACCCGTGGACAGCTCGAGCACGACTTTGGCTTGGACCTGGGCCGAGGAAAATACTTTGTGTTCGAGGCAGCTGCGATCTCGTGGCTGAAGCTCCTTATCGAGGACCACCTCCTCAGTGGAGAGACCGTATTGCCGCTGCCACTCTTGCAAAATCGGATCGCTGCTCTGAGGACCAACCTCCAGGTGCCCAAACGAGATTGGGTTGCACCAGCTCGCTGGCTTGCTGGCACCAAGGCGAGAAACCCCCGGCTGCAGAAGATTGAAATTGTCAGTAATGGCGAGCTAGCATCTGTTGACGATGCAATGTTTGACAGACTCGTCGAGGAAGCTGTGGGCTTGCTGGAGAGCTCAGTGCCACCGCGGTTGCATACAGCTTGCCCACTCATGGCTCGAGCGAACTCACCCGAGAAGCCACCGGCGAGCGAGCAAGAGACAGTCATGGGCGCGTTGCGGTACCCTGTAAATCCCTTGTTGGTGCTGAGACAGCAGGACAGCCCGCAAGCAAAGCGAGTAGAGTCACTGTTCAGTCCCAAAAGACAGGGATCCGATCTTCCAGGTTCCCCTGTGAAAAAGAGAAGAAAACGGAAGAGCAGCAACCAGGACGTCGTGATGGACGCAGCCTCGATCAATGCCGACCAAGGGCAGTCAAAATCTGGGGACTCCGAGACCAGTTCTAGGACCTCGTCCCCAGAGCACCCAGTCGCACAGCTGACGAGCTACAATGCCGACTTCGGTGAGAGGTATGCGGCTTTCTTACGAGGGGTGTCTCATTATTTTGAAACCAATGAGATGAGGCTCCCAGTGTCTCATCGTAGACAGCTTCCCGAGATCATGGCAACTCTCGACGAGTTACAGAGGTCCAACCAAGAAGCACTAAATGCTAAATTGAAAAAGAGGCCAAAAAAATCGTGCATTGTCATGTAAACCTCTGCCTGAGATCAAAAGTGGTGCACTACCATGTGCCATCCGGGAACAACTCAGCACTATTTAAGCACACTTCTATTCCATATGTTATTTATTCGCAAGCCTAGCTGCCTTCGTTACAGCCATTCCATGCACTTCGAGAACCTCGAGGACCATATTGTTCACCCATTACATAATCAAGTTTTCCTACTTCCATGCGACGGTCTAGTCGGATCAGAGATCACCAGGAGGTCCGGAGAGCGCCGTCTCCGCCTCCTCCTACACCGGTAAAGCGTAAAATCCCCAAAAAGGCTCGTAGTAAGGCCCAGCAGCCCAAGCCAGCCGTGAAAAGGAGTGCTCCGAAACCCCAGGCCCCCAAAGTCGAACCAATTGGACAGCTGGTGGACGTCCTCGACCGGCTAGATGATAATCTGAGGCTGCTATTCCACCTCGAGAAATTTGTCTCGCTCGTCTACTACGATCCGGCCGAGGCAAAGCAGGACCACACTGCCCTTTATAGAAACTGGGCTCAGAAGCATGATCCGTGGGAGCCAGCACTAGACAGCGCGCCCAACCGGGTTGCCAGACGGGCAATTCAAAAATTAAAGGATGAGGCGGAGCAGATCATCGCCGAGCAGCACAAAGTCGAGCGTCCAAGCAAAAAACGAAAACTCGAAATTAAGGAAGAATACGAGCAAGTCAGAGAATCTGAAGAGCCTGAAGAGTATGCTGCTGAGGACGTCGCTGAGGAACACCTAGCGGAGACCGAGGACCCGGAGGACGCAGTTAAGGAAGAATACGATGTGCCTGCTCCACGATACACACACCCCGAGCACCTCACAAAACCCCAGTTTTCGAGCCTTGACGATCTTTTAAACTCGTACAAATACCTCGAAGACGATCAGACAATGGACCCCGTAAAATGGGAGCAGTACGTTGCTGATGAAGCTACTATTTATTTCAAAGTCAAGAATGCTGAGCGCTCGGGCCTTCTGGACGAGATCAAACAATTCCACACCGAAAGGGAGATCCCGAAGTTTGTGGATCCTGGACTGACCCCCACCTTCCAGGACAATTTGGTCGCACAAGCCATATACTTGGCAAAGTACAAGCTCAACCATCGTAAGGTTTATCTCGGAAATGCAAGGAAGACCGCACAGAACATCGAACAGTACCTTAAGCGACTTGCTGGAGCCGCTGAACGCGAAAAGAAGGACCAAGAAAAGGAGCTGCGTTTCACTGCAAGAAAGCTCGCGCAGCTGGTGCTCAATCAATGGAAAGTTGCCCTCAAGGTTGTGGACCTCCGCAAGCAACAGGCTGCTGATGAACTGAAGAAAATCAGGGGAAAAGCCTACTTGAATGAGATCCTTGAGCACTCTGCCCAGCTTTTGGAGAATCAGCAGCACAATGAAAGTCTCAGCGATGAGATGGATGCCCTGAGCTCAGAAGCAGAGTCTGACGCCAACCAATCAGGAAACGAAGATAGCTCGGACTTTTCAAGTGCTTCAGAGTCCGAAGAGGAAGGGGCAAACGAGGACGACAAGTTGACAGTCGAGCAGTTGAGGGAGAAATACGGGGTACCAGATTCATCCGCCCCCGAAACAACTCCGGAAATAACTCCTGCTCCCGACGCCGCCCCTACTTCCGAAGAGCTGCCTGCGGAGCCTCCCGCATCAGGATTTACAGAGGCTGAAGCGTCAGTGGAACCAGCGAGTGAGACCCAAGACACCACGGTTGCGCAGGATTCCCTTGATATTGACGAAGAAGCCCTCGCGAAAATGAAGCAGCTTTACGATGAGCAGCCTGAAGACGAGGAATCTGACGTTGACATGAGTGACCAGCGAGATGACATGGAGGACTCTGAGGACGACGAGAGCGAAGATAGTGATGGGCAAGAGGGAGGCAGCTTGCTGTCCATGCTTTATAGCAAATCGAATCCCCAAGATGAAGACCAAGACGAGGAATTTGATGCTGCCAATGACACTGTGTCTTCACCGCACCATTCCAACGATGACGATGATGAAACCCGCATGTCCGTTGATGAGGAGGTTACTGTGAGCGTGCAAAGTCCTGAAGATGAAGAGATGAAGCCAGCTTCTGATGCCGATGCAGAGCAAGCCCACGAAATGAGCGATCAAAAGCCGGATGAAGCTAAGGACAAAAACCTTGTTAAGCACCCTGATGAGGATGCAGAGTCTCCAGCTGAGGTCAATGAACCCGAAACACCTGCTGGATTGGATAACTCGCAGCTTGCCATTGCAGGGGAGCACTCCCAGGCCATAAATCACACGCACAAGATAGAGCCACCATTCTTACTTAGGGGAACGTTGCGTGAGTATCAACGGGATGGTCTCGATTGGTTAGCCGGACTGTACAACACTCAGACTAATGGCATTCTAGCCGACGAAATGGGTCTCGGCAAGACTATACAAACTATTGCTCTCTTAGCTTGGCTCGCTTGTGAAAAACATGTATGGGGTCCCCATTTAATTGTCGTTCCGACATCCGTTATGCTCAACTGGGAAATGGAGTTTAAGAGATTCGCGCCAGGGCTCAAGGTGATGACCTATTATGGTAACCCGCAACAGCGTAAAGACAAACGCCGTGGTTGGAATAAGGAAGATACATGGCACGTTTGCATTACCTCGTACCAGCTTGTAATTCAGGACCAGGCTGCTTTCAAGCGTAAGCGATGGAAGTACATGATTCTGGATGAGGCCCACAATATCAAAAATTTCAGGTCTCAGAGGTGGCAAGCACTTCTCAATTTCAATAGTGAGCGCCGTCTTTTGCTCACGGGTACCCCCTTGCAGAACAACCTCGTTGAATTATGGTCACTCTTGTACTTTTTGATGCCCTCATCAAAAGGCACGCAGATGATGCCAGAGGGATTTGCAAACCTAGAGGATTTCCAGGAATGGTTTAGTCGCCCTGTGAATCAAATGGTTGAGGAAGGCACTGAGGCAGATCAAGAGACTCGCATGACTATATCGAAGCTCCACCAGGTACTGCGTCCTTATATCCTGCGCCGTCTCAAGGTTGATGTCGAAACTCAAATGCCGGGAAAATACGAGCACGTCATAAGCTGCAAGTTGTCTAAACGGCAAAGGTATCTATACGATGACTTTATGTCGAGGGCGCAAACGAAGGAGACCCTCGCATCAGGTAACTTTATGTCAATTCTCAACTGTTTGATGCAGCTTCGTAAGGTTTGCAACCACCCTGACCTATTCGAGGTGCGTCCGATCAAAACATCTTTGGCTATCGAACACTCGGTTGTACATAAGGATGAGCAACTGTTCAAGAGCCTCGAGATCGGCTCAGGCTGGTCCGACTCTGTCAATTGGGATATGCTCAACCTGGTTCTTCCAAACATCGAGTCTAAGTCCAGCTGTATCGCCAATATTGGGGTCGTTGAGGAGCACTCACTCAAGGAGTTATCAAAGATCACGGAGTATCCTAGTCCAGAGCCCGCCGATCTAACTGACCTAGAGAGGTGGGCAAAATACTCTGTCCAGCGGCGACGAGCTGAGCGGGAAGAGGCCAAAAGACATAGCAAGTACCTTGGAGCGTTTATGGCACGTCGAGTTCCAGTGTATGGCATTGATGTACGGTCTGCTGTGACCATGAAGCCAAGGCTACCGCCACTGAACCGGCCGCAACGAGGATTCAACTGGAATGTGAAGTTTGACAAGCTGATATATGGTATTGAGGATCGTGAGAAACAACTAAAGGATATCATTACTAGGTACAGTTTTGTTACTCCGGAAGTCGTATCTCTTGACTACCCGCAATTGCAAGCGGGCGAGATCACCCGCACTGATTTGAACTCGTTCAGCAAGCAACCTGAATTCCACGAGAGCCAGGTCCGTTTGTCGATTCAGTTTCCTGACAAGCGACTACTACAATATGACTGTGGAAAGCTTCAGAAAATGGCGGTTTTACTTCGAGATCTAATTGCTAATGGTCATCGGATTCTGATATTTACTCAGATGACGCGTGTCTTGGATATTCTGGAGCAGTTTCTTAATATCCACGGGTGGCGGTACCTGCGTCTAGATGGTGCAACCCGGGTGGAACAGCGTCAAGTGCTGACCGAGCGATTCAACAAGGACTCGTCGATTCCAGTGTTCATTCTCAGTACTCGATCTGGTGGTCTCGGCATAAATTTGACGGGTGCGGACACGGTCATATTTTACGATTCTGACTGGAATCCAGCCATGGATAAGCAGTGCCAGGATCGTTGCCACCGAATCGGCCAAACTCGCGATGTTCACATCTACCGGCTCGTCAGTGAGTACACAATTGAGAGCAACATTCTCAAAAAAGCGACTCAAAAGACGATTTTGGACAATGTGGTAATCCAGGAGGGTGACTTCACGACTGACTACTTCAAACGCATCTCAGTGCGTGAAATTCTTGGCGTGCCTTCTCCCGAGGTCGGTTCGGCCGAACCCCAACAGGAGTTGGTGGCTCCAGAAGAGAATATAGAAGCGGCATTGGCCCAAGCAGAGGATGCCGACGACATAGCCGCTGCTCATATGGCTCTCAGCGAGGCTCGTCTCGATGCGGAGGAATTTGGCAAGCAGGAGGCTGACAAAAGCCCATCTGCTACCGAGACACGAGAGGTGAGTCAAGAGCCCGAAGAGGAAATAGGTCACGTTGACGACTATATGGTGAGACTTATCATGCGAGGGGACTTTGGTGAGTAAACATGTCCTGACGGTTCTGCATAGTGTTGCAGAAAACCAAACATAAGTATTTATTGTGCACATATTTAAGTTCTATTGATCATTGTACAATTGGGGATTGTGCAGGACCCAATCTATATTTGGCTCGCTTAGGAATCTTCTTGAATTTAGACGAGAACGAGGACTAACGCATTTTCCTGCACTGTGATTACACATCCCTGACAACGGTTTTATCGTTAGTAATCAGACAGCTCGGAGTACGCCATATGCATACCATCGCCCTGAGCTGATCCGAAACAAGGTGCTACTATTCCAAATCATCCGCAGGTAGCCAACAAGGTACTTGATTTTCTCGGCCCCACCGGTTATGCACGAGCGGCTACTGCCCCAAGAAAAAATGCCCTGATCAGCAGGGTTAGGGACAAACGGTCGTGCATAAGGTAATCTGTCCCGGCTTGTATAATGTTCGTCTCTTCCCAGTCACTGTTGGGTCGCACTCTGTGGTTATTGGATTAAAGCCGGTGCACATGACTATTCATTCAGAGTTACGGACTCTTGTATACCGTGGGGATTCGTCTCCCGAGGTTACTGAGCGGCTGTCTGCTGGAGGCTATCACCCAGAACCACACACCCGTGAGGATTTGCTTAGGGCCTTGCTGGTCATCTCACCGGAGCCTATAATAGTAGTAGTCCCTAGCTCGACCAAGGAGGATGCCGATTTCGCTGAATTTTGTGCGTTTATTTCCTTGCATACCCCAACAATTGTCCTGGCGGTGGGCGACTGCCTGCCCCCTCCTGACGACGTCCTATTTCCGTTCCTGGCGACGGCTGGCGAGTTTAGTCTCGACGAGTTTGCCGAGTTGGTGAAAATTTTATTGGCCCGCAGAAACGAGAGTGTCGAGCACCGCCGGTCACGGGTCAGGAGCAGGCTGTTTTCTCGTCCCCCCCACATGAACGCTGAGATGGTGCAAGGTTCGCTGTCGTTGACCGACTTTTTGGACGAGTCTCGGCTCAGCGAGCTCGAGCAGCTTTGTGCCGGGCATCTGGCAGAGATTGAGACGTTTGACGCCTACGCATACACTCTTGACGAAATGCTGGTGATTGCGTACTATTTTTTGAACCACGGGCTCAAGCAAGCCAATGTCGAGATTGCCGAATCGCGGCTGCTGTGGTTCTTGGCGATGGTGCGATCATGCTACTGCTGCCAGCAATACCACTCATTTAGGCACGCAGTGGACGTGCTGCAGATTGTCTACTATTTTAACAAAAGGAACCTTTGCTACGTGACTTCGGATATATCCATCACGAACACAGACTGGTGTGCATTGCTGTTTGCGGCATTTGGGCACGATGTGATGCATCCTGGGGTGTCGTCAGCGACCTGCAACCAGCTGAATCCAGAGTGGTGTGCCAACTTTGGGAACCTCGAGAGTTTCCACGACCATCTCTACCACAAGATTATCGAATCGTTGCTGCCCGAGCTGTACGACATCAACCAGTTCAGCGAGGTAGTGAACGAGACGGTGCTGGCGACCGACATGGCCCAGCACGCCAAGTTTTTGTGCAGCCCTCTGGCGGACCCGTTGGAGAGAAGATCCCAGGTGCTGTGGATGTGCCTGCTGATCAAACTCGCCGACATCTCCAACTGCTCACGCCTCTACAGGGTGAGCGTGTACCAGTCGTCGGTGCTCTTCAGGGAGCTGGGGTTCGAGGCAGCCATCAAGGACCCCTCGCTGCCAGTCCCCAGCAAGGGCGTGGACTCGCAGACGTGGGCCAAGATGCGCAGCGGGCAGCTGATGTTTGCCGACCTGTTTTTCCGGCCGTTGTATCAGCTCTTGATCAAGAACCAGACCGGCAACAACCTCAAAGCGCTGAGCAACTACGCGGACCGGTTTGAGCTGTGCATCGAGCAGTGGGTCAGCGACACCGACGGGTGCTCGCTCGGTTTTGAATATTTATTAGCATAGCGGTGGTGCGAACGATGAGCGTCCTGACCGCGACATATTGCATAGTAGCATAATATAATAGTACCTTCTCGAGTTGGAAGCTGATAATGGATTTGCACATTACATATATATTTCATTATAGTGCCTCCAGGGCAGAGTAACACCACCAGGGTGGACGTGGGCCGCCAGGGCCGGAGTGTTTATTTTGGGAGACGCCCTGCCTCCTGAGCTGCACGGATTTCTTCAAACATTTTGAGCATTTTGCGGCGTGCACCCAGTGCATTTACGCCTCGCTGCTCCAGCTCTGCGTCGGAGAGCTTAACGACCTCCTGCCACGGCATACCGCTCAAGTTGTCGGTGTACTTGTGAAGCCGTAGCGATCGCAGCCACGCCCCGATATCGGCCAGCAGCTCGGGGTCCATGAAGTTGACGTTGCGCTTTTGGTAGCCATTGCCAGGCCCCGAGTGGCTGGGATGGCCCGGGGTGAGCCCTGCTCCCTGGGCGCCGTGACTGGCGTGGGCGTTGCTGGGAACGGGGGAGCTATGTCCAGAGGGGGTGGTGGGTGCCGGTTTCGCGTGGCGCTTCCACGGCGACTGGATCTCAGAGTTGGCGGGCGCCGGCGTTGAGGGGGCCGACGAGTTGCGGCCCACCGCAGACGGCTCGGGCGGTCGGATTGGCGGCTGGCTCGACCAGCTCCACGAGTCTGCCGCGCTTTTGGGCCGCCCGATCTCCTGGCTGATTGGCCACGGATTGAATGTCTGGGGCCGCAGGAACGCCTGGCTGAAGTGGTCCTGCTTCCCAATGTACCGCAGCGGCGAGTTCTGGAGCCGCACCGGGCGCCGCGCGTTCACGGCCGTCAGGCGGTCAAACACCTCAAAGTGGTCTGCCCGAGGGCTCGCCGACTCGGCGCGCGCCGTGGGCGCCCCGGGCGATACATCAACGTCTTCGAACGTCACATCTCGTGCCAGCTGGGCGAATTCGATTTCTTGCTGGTGGCAGCGCCCCAACAATGCGTACAGAACAGCAGCCCGGTCGGTAGCGCCCAGCGCATCGAACCACTGCTCCAACGCCATAACTTCCTTGCCCAGCGGCTGCTGAGCAAGTGCCTGCTGAATCGCGGCTAGCTCCTCGCTACCCGTGGCTGCGGGCAGCGAACTGTCCACAGCGTCCGGCATCACAAGTTATGGGATGACAAAGGGCAGCCACTTGGAGACGAGGAGTGGTTGGGCGGTGGCCTGGCGCAGAAGCGACCACGGCTGCGCGAGCGAGGGATTGCAGAGAATTACGCTGGATTGACAGCGCATGAGCTGCGCTCGCGCCGGTCGCGGCGCCGACGCGCGCGCGGCCGCCAGGGGCACAATGGAGTAATTGAATAGATTATCAGTATTTAGAGTGAATTGCCTGCGATTTGCCCCGAAACGTGCGAGGCCCGCGCTCGGTCGCCGCGGTGGCAGTGGTAGTGGTGAGGCAGGTCGAGCTGCGCGCGCGCAGGATCGATGCGAGCCGCCGCGACCATGCTGGGAGCGCTGGGAGCGCGCTGCGCGAGGCTCGACGCAGGCGCGGGCTGCAGCGTCGACCGAGCGCCGCACCGCTACGAGGCCGAGACCGCGGCCGCCCAGGGCGAGCCGTACACAACTACACGATTATAAAATACTAGCTAGGTACCGCCTGTCAAGTTGCCGAGGCACAAGCGACTGACCCTGAACCACATAATCCGCCAATGAGCCAGCTGCGGGATTGAAACATCAGCTGCATGAAACGGGCCCAATGAGGAGGCGACGCTGCAAAACGCAGCGGCCGCGCCAGCCGCCAAAATAAAACCGCCGCTCCAGGAATTGATTTAAGTACCCCTGACTAGTGCCGCTGCGGGTGTGCTCGAGGCGATTACCCCAAAATAGCTTACATCAACCAGCACCCCAGTTCGCCAGCGGCTGAGAACACCGCGAGCGAGCTGAAGTAGACCCGTAGCCCACCGTAGACTAGAATACCGCTATAGCGAACCGCCCGCACCGCCAACCCCGCTCGTCGCGCACCAATCCGCCGAAACCAGCCCGACCTCGCGGCAAAATCGACGGCGACGGCCCGCAGCAGCCTGGGCCCGCACAGCGTGTTTCGCGGCCGATTTCCCTCGCAAACACTCGTCACCTCACTCCACCACTGTTATTTATCTTGCTTGCCTTAGTCAGAAATTGTTCTTACCTACAATGGGCGACGTAGCAGAGCCCGATATTGACAGCATTGTCGACCGTCTGCTGGAGGTGCGTGGGTCGCGTCCCGGCAAGGCTGTGCACCTACAAGAAAGCGAAATCCGCTGGCTGTGCACACGGGCTCGGGAAATCTTTATTCAACAGCCGATCTTGCTAGAACTGGAGGCGCCGATCAAGATCTGTGGCGACATCCACGGCCAGTACTATGATTTGCTGCGGCTTTTCGAGTACGGAGGGTTCCCTCCCGAGGCGAATTACCTATTTCTGGGCGATTACGTCGATCGCGGCAAGCAGAGCCTCGAGACAATTTGTTTGTTGTTAGCATACAAAATTAAATACCCCGAGAATTTTTTCATTCTCCGGGGAAACCATGAGTCGGCATCCGTCAACAGAATCTACGGATTTTACGACGAGTGCAAGCGCCGCTATAATATCAAGCTGTGGCGCACGTTCACTGACTGTTTCAACTGCCTTCCCATCGCTGCTATTATTGACGAGAAGATCATCACAATGCACGGCGGCCTGAGTCCAGATCTCAACAGTTTGGACCAGATTCGCCGGGTCATGCGTCCTACAGATATCCCGGACGTGGGGCTGCTTTGCGACTTGTTATGGTCGGACCCAGACAAGGACATTACCGGCTGGGGTGAGAACGACCGAGGAATCTCGTTTACTTTTGGACCCGACGTGGTGTCGCGCTTTTTAGATCGCCACGAGCTCGACCTCATTTGCAGAGCCCATCAGGTAGTAGAGGATGGCTACGAGTTTTTTGCAAAGCGCCAGCTCGTCACCTTGTTCTCAGCACCAAACTATTGCGGAGACTTTGATAATGCCGGCGCCATGATGAGTGTCGACGAGAGTCTCTTGTGCTCGTTCCAGATTCTTAAGCCGACAGAAAAGAAGAAGAAACCTCCCCAAGTTAGCCAAGGACAGGCCAGACCGGTGACCCCGCGTAAGAAAAAGTAGAAAAGTAGTCTGCATGCTAGTAATTATGATCGGAAGTGACCGAGCCATGACCGAGCCATAACCTACTTGACAGAGGCAACATATCACCCCTATCCTCTATTTTGGTGCCGTATTATAGCTAGTTCAAAGTTTCTGCCTTTTCGACCTGTTTCAATCCTCATGCTGAGTCTGCTTAATAGTCACTTTTCGATCGCAGTGTAGAACGGCATGTTTCTGGCATTGTCTCAAAGCTAGTAATTCGACCCACCCAATATTGGGAGTCGAGCCTGTCCAAATGCTCCGAAGAGCTCGATAGCTCAAAAGTGCTAAAGCTACTTGCTAGTCTACTCCAGCTTAAAGCAGCTTCTTTTTTCTGCTATATATATATTTCTGAACTTTCATTCAATGTTGGCTCAAATTGACAGAGTATTTGTGGGGCCAAGACATGCTATTCGAGAATGTCACTCATACTAACCCTAATGACCAGCCTTTTGTCAACACCTAGATGCCGTATCACCAGATCCAAAAACGCAAACTTATTTTGATAATCACTAAACCCTCTGTTTCATTTGTTTTGCCGTGGCGATCACCACCACTGGTCTAGCCAAGCAATTGTTATCGTCCGAGATGTGACGAGAAATTTCACGATGAGACATTAAAAAATGGCTTTCTTCATTTAGTGGCATCAAACGACTCCGTACTATTATAGTTTTCCATAGCTTTCATCGAACATCAACTTTTCACTGAATCCTCAGCATTATCGATTCCCTGCATGAACCAGCTCAATGGCTACATTTGGATTTTCGATGGACGATCAGCGCCCAAACTGGACATCGCTGTCGCGAAATCCTCAAACTTCAAATAGAGATCTTGTTCTTGTTATCCGACTGGCAAAGCGATAATGGAGACTTGCGCCACAATTGCAATCCACGTGCATATCATGAGAGCGTCTGGCAATTTCGCGGGGGCGTTCCTGTGCGCAGTTGAGGCGACTATCACCCTATAACAACCAGACTACAAGCAAACGTTACTCGATCCCTAACTTGTCTAAAAATAACTAGATACCGAGACACCATTCTAACAAGGTGCATCCAAAAAATCAGCTCATGATCTACACTCTTGCCACACCTGCTCATGCAGAGAAGTCGAGGGGGTCACTTCGATGCCGCGCCTCAGGTGCATGCATAGTGCTCTCACATTGCATGTACGTATGCATCACATTAGCGTCGTCATCACTGTCGAGAAAAGGCGTGCAGGGTGTCGTATTCGTTATTTGCAGCTTGCATATCGACAGGGATCCCACAACTCCCTAACGGTTATCATTGATCTACATCAACAATTGCTGCTGTTCAATAATTATACGAGTCTACATTTGGAACAGAAGCAAATAGTTGTGAGACTGAATGCTTCTTAGCTAGTTTGATCAATTTGACCAAGAGCTCGTTTTGGCTAGCCCTGAGACCATGTTCTTTGGCTAGCGATACAATATATCCATTGATGAAATCAATTTCTGTTTCTTGCCCACTCTCGATGTCTGCTCGCATCGACGTTATATTGGCAGCGGTTTTCTCCAAAGCATCACAAACAAGTTCCGTCATTCTCTGATAACTAAAGCGCTCCTTTACAGTAGGATGGGTTCTTGCAATGATGGTGCTAGATTCGCGAGTCACGCTGTCAATCAGTCCTCGATGCTGGAGCAGCTCACCATTTTGACATCTAAGGAGAGCTGTCAATGGATTGGCCACTGAGTTGATAACCAGCTTTTCCAGCTGCTGTGCCTTGAAATCAGGCGAAAACTCAAAAGGCTGAAAGTTGAGCTCATCCACAGGTTTTTCCAAAGTGAAGGGCAGGTACTCGGTCGCCTTGAAAACCCAAGCTACGGAAGTCTTTTGAGAACCCTGCTTGGTGATCGCCTGAATGAAGTCTGGGGAGTTGTCGCTGGACCACAAATCCCGCACAGAATCTACGACTCCCATACCATTCTGGACGAATACGATCTTGGATTCTGCGTCTAATCGACACACAAGTGGTTCTAGGGCTTTACGAGTCTGGCCTGCTTTTGTGCAGACCAACAATGTGGAGATCCTTCCCAGATCATCCGCGGTTTGTGCGGGAATTCGGGCCGACATGGTTTCATTGGGCCCCACAACCTTTATCTGGCCACCAGCCTGCTGATATTGCAATAGACGGTTGGTAGAGCTCAAGATGAGGTTCACTGGTCGATGCTGGGAGATTCGCAGCGCGGCAAATCCGCCTATACTACCCACTCCAAGGACGTGCATTCAATATTAGCGCGTTGAATAGGACAATACTCGAGGAATCAGTCAGTTATATGACTGCGTCGGCACACACAAATATTTGTGCTTGTGAAATTTCACTTTGTATAATTTACGTAATCACGATTTATGGCAAGCCTGGTCTAATCTAACGCACCTCAATCACATCCGCATGAATTCCACTGACACTGAAACTCTCCAACTCATTGAGGAGCTGAGCCGCTTCTCGGGCTCCGAGGATGCCGCACAAGCCAAGGCAGAAGCCATCACTTTTCGTCTAATGGAACGTCAGAATCAGGTACGGATTGCCATTCTCAAGTCTCAGAAACCATCTACTGAGCTTGACCGTCAACGAGACTCAGATAAGCTTCTCACCCGCAGGCTTAGAAGCGCACTAGAGAGTGCCAGAACCCGCAGACAAGAAAAATGGTTTGAACGACGCAAGCGTGCACTAGTCGAGGCCACTAAAGAAGGGCTATTCGACTCAGTTTCTAAGGATGACGATGAGGAAGATTCTAGGGATGTTGCTCGGGCTGAGCAGGTCACGCAAAGCATGAGACGTATTCATCAGATGGCTCATTTGGAGGTGCTCAAAGGCGAAATGAACATCGAAGAGCTGGATGCTGCCACAAAGAGCCTAATTCAGGTACAAAATACGTATTCAGCCGTGGATCTACTCTTGAATGGCTCTAGAAGACTGGTTAAGCTGCTTGACGAGGCAGACACTCGGGATCGAAGAATGATGATGCTGTCGCTGTCGTTCTTGGGAGCAGTAGTATGCTGGATTATTTATAGAAGGGTTCTGAAGCTGCCCCTCAAGCTTCTGTTCTGGCTCATTATGCGCCTGGTCGGCCTAGGAGAGTACGTCGCGGGTGTTGGCTCGTCAGTGCGAAGCATTAGAGAGGGTCCACTTTCCGCTTCATACCAAAGCATCGAGAGTGCTGCTAGTAGTACAAGCACAGTCATATCGCGTGTTACTGAGGTTCTCACCGTCGTCAAGGCTGCTGTCACAAAGAGTGCGGGCGATCTCGATAGCCTAACCGAGATCGACACTTTGGACCCGAGCAATCTGTCGGAAACTCTCGAGCCCCTCACGCAAACCTTGAGCGAAGCCATTGAAGCCGTACAGGAGCATTTGGAACTCTAGTTTACGGCTACTGTACAGTCTCAGACGCTCGGTAGCATAGTGCAGAGTCGTGCAACTCCAAGTTATGAGCTCCTAGGAATATAACTGGTCACGTTTGCAGTAAACAACTACTCAAAGATCTCAGCATTGCTAAAATAATGTACTATAATTAGTATCAAGCCCACCAATACATGGAGTGAGCTAGCCACCTCGCTAAAGTCTTGTTACATAATCACTGTGTCCATGAGCCCCTATTCGTTTGCAAACGAGAGTCTAGGGGATGTACTACTAGATCTTGCAGTACGATTTATTCTAAACTGTCCAAAAGAGGACCTCAGTACTGCCGAGCGACTGTTTTTCCAGATAGAGGAGGCACACTGGTTCTACGAAGATTTTTGCCGGGTGGACAATACCGCTTTGCCTTCAATGAAATTGCGGACTTTTGTTGACAAGATTTTCTCAGCGTGCCCTATTCTTTATCAGTTCCAGAGTGACCCGCTTGGTGCACTCACCAGCTTCCAAAGTTACAAGTCATTTATCCCAGTTAGAGGTGGAATTATCCTCAATGAGTCGCTGGACAAAGTGCTAATGGTGAAAGGTTGGAAGTCCTCATCGAGTTGGGGTTTTCCCAAGGGCAAAATCAACAAAGATGAGCCTGACGAGACGTGTGCGATTAGAGAGGTGTATGAAGAAACTGGTTTCGACATGACCCCGTACATTAAATCTAATGATTATCTGGAAGTTACTCGTCAGGGCAAGAATATTCGCCTCTATATAATCCGTGGTGTGCCCGAGAACACCCAATTCGTCACACAAACTCGCAAAGAGATTTCTAAAATCAAGTGGCATCAGGTGTCAAAGCTGCCGTTCTTTAACAAGAAGGTGCAGGATAGCAATTACTACATGGCGGTTCCGTTCATGAACGGACTCAAAAAGTACATCAACAAGTGCAAAGGTCTCGCGACTAGCCTCTCGAGTTCGGAAACTGACGCACTCAAAAACGTACTTGGATCCGACAAGCTTAATGACGATGAGGCTGCAAAGAAATTACTCAGTCTTCTCAAGCCTCAGAAAAAACAGGAGAGTGCCGATACAGACCGGGAAACCCTGCTCAACCTTCTCAAAGGAACCTCCAAAACATCTCAATTGGAAAATGCTCAACAAGTCCTGGGTCTGTTCAAGACAGAGATCAATGCAGAGAACGTGCTTGCTGCTCCTACTAAAGTTACCATACCTCCACACTACTCCTCTCAGGTATCGTGTTCTAATGAAGCCCCACCAGTGCCTCCTAATTCGATGCTTGAGAGTCTAGTGTCCAAGCGTAGACAGAACGCAAAGGCAGGGGGCCTGCTCTCGATTTTGAGCGGTAGCGTGCAATCCTCTGGCAGTCAGAATGCACCTATTCCAACTTCCTCTAATAATGTTAATAGGGGCCTCGAGAGAGATTTGATGGACCTACTCAAGAAACCAAAGGGAGGACAGGAACAAGGGAAAGATAACCCAATTGATCTGCTAGCCTTGCTGGAACCGGGGACAAAAGGATCGAAAAAAAGCGATGATAAGGAGGTACCTGAGAAAGAAACCCCAGAAAAGGCAAAGTCGGAGCCAATTCAGTTACTCAAGCTGCTCGAGAAACAAGAGAAACCTGCAGCGAACCTGCATCCGTCCGAAGATGCCCTGGAGCAGTATTTGAGAAAAGTGACGGGCTCATAAGTTATTTGGTACTATACCTTAAATGTATTGATACAGGAAAGTACGTAGGAAAATTTTTAGCCTCACCGACAGTTCCTGAAACTGCATACATGGTCTAGAAGAAGTTTAGGGTATATGGCTGTATCTGCAGTTCTGAAACCTATGGCCTACCCTTGTTTATTATGCGTAGCTGTTTGTATGGCTCTACTATCATCACAATATCATAGCAACAAGCCACAATGTGGTTGGCACGGCAGTCATCCTGTCTATTTTTGGTCGTGAACATCAACCGGCGCTAAGGTACTATATGTTGAGTTTAATCTGCACGATTTGCTCAGCCATGCTGCAGAACAAATGGCCTGTCTATTAGGAATATTCAAAACTTGTTAGTTAAGCTGAGGGGCCCTTGCATTGAATATATGTTTCTCGGTTCATCGACTCAGCTGAAAACTGGCGAAACATGCACGATTATGCAGCGTCACGTCCAGGCAACAAATTGAAGCAGGCAGCAACCATCGTCACACACATCATCCCAGAGAAATGAGGAACATGTCAGGTAAGAAATTAAGGAATATATACATCATCGTCGCCTACATAGACTCAGTTTTGGGATCACTACATCAAGTGCATGCGTCCTGTAGGCCAAGACATTTCCACCGTACCGCTTATGCACCAGAGTGCATCCTCTTATGTGGCCACTTTGATATGATCGTAAGGCGTTTATGGTATGCCCGTAATATACAAGTAAGCTAGAACCACATGGTTAATTCAATGTATTCTTAGCGTTTTTGTGGATATTCTATGCATGTCTGAGGGGTCAATTGCATATCTGCCACTTTCAGGCTCGTATTTTTCTTAGTCACCAGGGCTAATCCGCTAAAGCTGAAATCTAATGACATCAGACCTGCATGTGGGGTGCAAAGATGATTGTGGTCATCTGGACAGCATGCACGCCTTACCCTGAGGGGAGGACACCCAGGTTTTGTGAAGAACACTCATGGTCAAGATGCTTAACCATGGTGGTCAAATTTGTAAACAGATAAAGTATTATAAGGTATCGGGATGCACCCGATCATTCCCCGATGCACCTATCATTGCATACGGCGAGACCACAGATAGGTGTTTGGGCGGCGGAGCCTCCTGTCCGAGTTGCCTCCGTGATATGGAGAATAGTAGAGCCACGTAATGAGTTTTATGTATCAATAGTATAGAATGTGGATCAGTTCCATTAATGACTGAGAGCAGGGCGACTTGGTGCCGAGCGCCACGAGATATCCTCACTTAATTTCTTTTTCATCTTGTGCAGATCACACAGTGGTACACAATCAGAAACATGTATATAATCTAGACACTAGAGCCATGTATGTTTTGCAATTGGGACTGTCAAGACAAGATGTTCACTGCTTTGAACCTAATCTAGCTGATCTCCTATTATGGATGAAATACATAGACCTGCAGCAGCCACACCGCAGCTGTCATGCAGTTGCCAATTTCACCTTGTAACCATGGTAACAGGAGGTTGTCAGGGATACAAACTGGCATGATCTGCAAGGAACACTTGAAGCACAAGATGTTACTCTGGACGCTGAGTAGCACAGCGTGAATTTCACCAGACAATCAGTACAGCTGATCTTGATGGACGGTGTCCCCACACACGGCTGCCCCCCCGGTACTCGAGAGGTATTCGAGATTGCCATAACCCGTGATTTTAATAAGCGGTATCAATAACGTGACTAATCACAGAAGTGATACAGGTCCATTCGCAAATGTGCATGTCCATCTGCATGCACAACCTCATTCTCTGCAAGGTATGGCTGACAAACTTCACTGCGTGTGGAGGCGTAATAGATATAAAGCATTGGTTCCGCTGAGGATAAGAATTGCTGGTAGGGACCTGATCAGTCAAGTTATCAGCTCCTGAGTAGTGCGCACCTATTAGCATCACTTGCATAACTCCACACAAGCTAATCTAGTCTTGGGTAAAAGAACAAGCCTCTAGCAAGAAGTCTAAAAGTGCTATTGCTTGGACAGGAATAATCTCTGATCCATTAATTACCTTTGTTGTTACGGGTGTCCTTTTTTAAGCGCTCCCTACAAGTTTTTCACCCTCTACCCACGGCATCCGCTTAGTCATTCCAGCATCTTGGTGCGTTAATATTATATATATACGTCAGTTGCTGAAAGTGGAATTACCTAGGCAACAACCTCAGGAAAAAAAAATCTTTAATTGAGCTGGACTCCTCCTATTTGTTTGTGTACAAAACAAGTAGCGAAAACAAGAACCACACAGGGAACGCACACACATATACACCTGATTAAAACACCACTGAAATGGAGCAGGAGCATGGAGTTGATTCCGCTATTTCCGCACTACACGATGTCGTATTTGATGTCTTGGCCTCAATGAAGGAATCCCAGTACAAATACATGCCTAATGTGAACACGATGGACTCGCAGCCAGAATACAAGTGGTTCATGCGGCCGAGTCTTTTGGGCTTTTTGCTCGAAGGCCAGACCAGCCTTGGGCTAGCAACAGAAGTGTTTAGTCTAGCGGTCAATATCCTTGATCGTTACGCTTCACGGCGTGTTGTGAATGGTCGCCACCATCAACTGGTGGGGGCCGTCTGCCTGTGGATTGCTGCAAAGTACACCGACAACAAATCCCGTGTCCCGACCGTGAAAGAGATTGAGTATCTCTGTGCCAATACCTTCAGCGCAAGCATAATCTGCGAGATGGAGCTGCACATACTCAATTCGCTCGAGTGGGAAATATCGGCCCCCACTGCGGTGGAGTTCGTCGACCTAATTGTCGGCCAGCTCTACGCTCACAAGGCAAATTTGACCTATGCAGATCCTGTCATATACTGTGCACTGAGCAAGCACATTTGCGAATGCGCACTGTTCCAAAGAAACCTGCTGAGGTACCTGCCATCAGTAGTTGCCAGCACGGCCGTTGAGCTTGCCTGTGTTGTCATGGATCTATTCTGCGGAGTCGATCGCCAGTTCTGTCAGGTTATGGGCTCGGACGGTGAGGTGTTCAACCTCCTCGCCGCATTGGTGTCAAGACCGCCCCAGCAGCTGTCAATACGTCGCGACGCCTACAGGCCGTACGACGTTGTGGCACTGTTGTCCCGGTTTGTGGAGCTTGGACGCCAGCAATGCCAGGAGCCCGCCTCGAGCTTCTCCGTATCTCCTAATCTGAGCGTAAGTCCTGGCGGCCTCACCTCGCCCGCTACCACAGCAAGCATCGACAATAGCCCGTACGGAATGCCTCCCACCCCGGATAGCGTCTTTGGCAATACTCAGCTGCCCTATCCCCAAAAAATTGTCTCGTCCCCTCCGACGGACTTCTCATCCCCACCCTTGTTTATGCCCTAATGATTGATTGCCTGGCGCAGTAATGTTTCCCTTTTCTATATCACATGCTTATATTTATGATGCGGTGGAATCAAAAAAAAAAAAAAAAAAAAAAAAAACAAACGGGGGCACCTGCTATAGAATGTATTTATCACTACTTGCTACCTAAATCGCACCCTGACGCATGAACGAGTCACGCCCGACCGGTTGCTGTCCCTGCGTCATTAGTAATACCCAACGATATCTGGGGTAACCGGTCCGCTACTGCATGCGTGGCGTTAAGCGATTATCGGAGCTCCACTAAGACCCCTCGAAGATGTGGCGACAGCCATGCAGGTAGATGCTGGCCCTAACCCATTGTTTACATTCGCTAACTTCAAGCCTCTCATCTAGTTGTTTGACAGCATGCCTCAGTCTCCAATTAGGGTAGCCGTAAGAGTCCGCCCGCCAACTTCACCGCTGAAAAAGAAAAAGAGCTCCCCGAAGCTCCCAAATGGCAAGTTGGATCAGCCGCAGAACCTTATTCACGTTCAGGACTCGCTGCTGATTCTTGATCAGCCTGAAAATAAGCTCAACCTACCGTCGCAGCACCTTAGGCAGCATAAATTCTGCTATGATAACGTTTTCGGCCCGGAGTGCACGCAGGAGCAGCTTTTTGACAAAACTGTGAAACCACTGATCTCTTCCCTGGTTGATGGGTATAATGCGACGATTTTCGCCTACGGTGCTACAGGGTGTGGTAAGACGCACACGATTTCGGGGCCCAAGGAGAGCCCTGGAGTGATTTACCTGGCAACCCAAGAACTGTTTGCGCAGCTCGAGAACCAGAAGCTGAACCGAAAGTTCAAGCTTTCACTGTCGTACCTAGAGGTGTACAATGAGCGGATCCGTGATCTTCTGTCTCCTTATCCGGAGAGCAGAGCAGACCTCAAGCTCAGAGAGGATAATCACAGTTCCATCGTTGTGACCAACTTGAGCTTTCATGAGCCCACGAACCCAGACGAAGTGCGTGAATTGGTAGAAAGAGGGGGCAGTCGGCGAACCCAATCGTCGACTTTTGCCAATGCAGTCTCGTCTCGATCACATGCAGTGCTACAAATCAAGCTGGTCCAGACAGATCACTCAAGCGGGCTTGAAGATGATCAGCTCGTGTCCACACTTAGCATAATCGATTTGGCCGGAAGCGAGAGAGCAGCTGCGACCAAAAACTGCGGCAAGCAGCTGAGGGAGGGAGCCCATATCAACAAGTCGCTCTTGGCGCTAGGCAACTGCATTAATGCCCTCAGCACAAAGAAGTCGTTCATCCCCTATCGCAACTCCAAGCTCACTAGGCTACTTAAATTCAGTTTAGGGGGAAACTGTAGAACCCTCATGATCGCATGCGTGAGTCCCAGCGCACGTCACTATGACGATACCCTCAAAACCCTGCGATATGCGGCCCAGGCAAAGGAAATACGCACGAGCAGTCTTCGAAACCACCAGCTTGTGAACAACCAGGTTGCAAACTACATTGAGAAAATAGACGAGCAAAGAAGAAATATCGTCGATCTAAAAGCGCAATTAATGAAATGGCAGGATGTCTGGAAATTTGTGAGCCAGGCGTCAGAATACGGGAAAGATCTCGCCGAGACGGAGTTCAGGAAACTCCTCACCGAGTATGGGCAGGCCCCGTGCTATTCAGAGGAAGGCGAGTTAGCACTCCAGCAAGCTTTCGATGCCGAAAAATACAAAACACTGTATAACCAGACCCTGAATCTGAACCAGGAGTACTGGAACAGGGAAAATCTCTTGACGTCACCTGCCAAGCGTATTAAACCGGGTATATTACCGAAGTCGATTTCACCTCTACGGGGGCGCTACGAAGACTCTACTATCAATTCTACCATCAACATGTCCATTGACTCTTGATCTAGATCTGGTCTAGCGCTACAAAGATTCTACATTCAATTCTGCCGTCAACATGCCCATTCATTTCTAATCTACTCTTGCTAGTGCGCCAAGATCCGGTGGCTGACATATCGTGCCACGTGACCTGTACCAGGTTATAACCCAGCATTAGCTTGCCACTCCGTATTACATGGGAGAGAAGCTCACTGCAGAACAGACCGCAGCATTGAAGGATGCATTTAGTTTGTTTGACAAGGACGGCGACGGGGTTATTACCGCCAACGAGCTAGGTGTAGTTCTCAGATCACTTGGTCATTCTCCTAGCGATGCGGAGGTGGCTGATATTATCAATGAGGTTGACGCAGACGACAGTGGAACCGTAGATTTCGGCGAGTTTTTGACCATGATGGCTCACCGCATGACGATAGTGGACCACGATAGCGAAGCCCGCGAAGCGTTCAAAGTGTTTGACCGCAACGGCGACGGATATATTTCAAAGACTGAGTTGCGTGAGGTGCTCATGTCAATTGGTGACAAGATCTCCGAAGAGGATGCGAATGTCATGATCAAGGATGTTGATGCGGACGGAAACGGTATGATCGACTTTGCTGAGTTCCGCAAGCTCATGAAAGCTAGTAGTACGTAACCTATTTATACTATATACTGTTTAATCAAAACGGTTCAATCCAGCCAGCAAATACGGGCCTGTACACTCGAGCAGTCCCGGTCGTCATCTGCTGGAGGTCGTAGGATCCGTCCTGGACGGGTGATCCCCCTACATTCTGCTCGACTACCAGGATCGTTGCGTGGTTGACTGATGTGATAATGGATGTGTGATGTGGTCCTGTGCGTGACTGTGAAGCCTGGCCAACGAATGTGGCTTCCTCAAACTGGACAATGTCTCCACGACGCATCATGTCAAATGATGCCTCGACAGCAGAGCCCTTCTGGCTGAGAACCAGTGCTCCGTGCACATAGCCTTGAGAGGGCATGGCTTTGCCGTCAGTGCCTTGGACGAGGGCCTCTTTAGCGAGGGTCCAGCATTCTCCGTCTCCGACACGGGTACCTCGTTGAGCCTCCGCCCAAGAGGCTACACCGTCACCAAACATCTCACTCTGCTGGATTAGCTCCTGCTGGGACATTGGCTTGGGAGGAAATCCGCTGGTCTCTTCGACTTGGACCTGACTGGGATCGGATGGGGGCCACTGTAGCTCGATTCGAAGCACTGAGAGGTCAGGTTGACGCACGTTGATGTTGAGCGTGGATACGCTACTATTCGCCTTTGCTTGACAAGAGTACGACCTGCCACTGAGACAGGGCGGAAGCTGAAGCCTATCGAGCGGCTGAGCAAACCACAAGGTGGAAAGCTGCAGGTCCCCGACTTTAGCAGAGGTGGCTCCAGCGGGAGCAGCCGGCTGAGGTGCAGGCACATGCCTTGGAGTAGGAGCAGGGGGCGGTGCTGAATGAGTGGCCTCGTGCGCAGGAGGTTGGTGGAAGCTGGCGTGTGCTGGCTTTGGTTTCAGCGGTTTAGCAGGCTTGGGCTTTCCGGGCTTGGGATTTAGCGACACATTCTCCATGTCCTTGTCGAGATTATGAGTGGGGTTCAGCTTCAGTCTGTTTTCGAGCTCAGACAACATGTTTGGTGCTATTCCAGACGGGCCAGCAGGGGTGTGAGGCTTGACTTCCTCAGTGTGTGGTTGGTGGGGCTTGAGATGCGGCTTTGGCTTGGTAGGCTTTGGGGCCTTGGCTTGGTCGTGGACAGAGCCATAGGCGGCAGGAGGGGGGACAGTTCCGCCTGCTGCGGTCGGGGGTACGGATGCAACGTGTTCGTACGATGGAGGCCTGACAGGCTGGGGGATAGGTCTCGCTTGAGGAGGCGATGACGCTGCTGGTGCTGCGGGATGTGGTTTCGGTGTAGTATCCAATGCGGGATTAGCATTGCCAACCTTGGGAGGGGGAGCGAACGACCAAGGGTCCACTACAGGTCGCTTGGGAGGAGGGGGGGTTGTCGCTGCTTGACCAGGTTCAGAATGGGGTGGAGCTCCAGGGACGGGACGAGGTGGGAGAGCTCCTGGAGTAGCCACTGGGGATGGAGCCACTGGAGGAGTTTGGACTTGGTTCTGCCCACACGCTTGAGGTTGGCCGTAGGCTGGGGCCTGGCCATATGCTTGAGGAGCGGCAGGCTGACCGTACGCTTGAGGAGCTGCTGGCTGCCCGTACGCTTGGGGAGCACCTGGGGCTGGCTGCCCATATACTTGTGGAGCTGCTGGCGTTGCTGGCTGTCCATATGCCTGAGGAGCTGCTGGGGTTGCAGGCTGACCGTACACTTGTGGAGCAGGAGCAGCCTGGCCATATGCTTGTGGAGCAGGGGCCTGTCCATACGCTTGTGGGGAAGGGGCTGCCTGTCCATATGCTTGCGGAGTAGGAGGGGCTTCAGGCTGTCCAGGTGCTTGAGGAGTTGGTGGCTGCCCATATGCTTGAGCTGGCTGCCTGTACGCTTGAGGAGCACCGGGGACTGGTTGTCCATACGCTTGAGGGGCCGCTGGCTGCCCGTAGGCCTGAGGAGCTGCGGGCTGTCCGTACGCTTGGGGAGTACCTGGGGCTGCAGCATACGGTTGTGGGGTACCTGGGGCCGCAGGCTGCCCATAGGCTTGCGGAGCACCAGGAGGAGGAGGAGGCTGTCCGTATGCCTGAGGAGCTGCTGGCTGCCCAGGAGCCGGCTGATAACCATAAGCACCCGGAGGTGCCTGATAGGCTGGAACAGGTTGCTGTTGGCCCGCAGCGGGCGGTGGAGAGTTCTTGAAAGTTGGCTTATACACATCATCTGGGTATCCGCCTCTCTTTGGGGGCCGACTCCACTTGTGAGGGTCTTCGACCTCATTCAGGGCTCGGACATGGACCGGAGGAGCAACATGGTTGTCTCTTTTAGTGGCGGTCTTCAATAGGGATGAGTTGGATCGCTTGTCCTGGTACTTTTTCTGGTACTCGTTCAGGGAATCCCGAGCTTTATGGAGGTGCTGCATTCGGAGGGCTGATCGACTAGCTACGACGCCACGTCCCCCGGAGTGGCCACAGGTCGTATGTCTCCGCAGTTGCGCCACAGCACTCGCCACGCTGTGTCTATCGCTTATGCTTGCGGTGCATGACTTAGTAACAGTTGTTTACATTCTATTTTCCTACCTAACAATTATGGACTACGAGCCACTGGAGGTTGTGGGCCATGGGTCGTTTGGCCTGATCCGCAAAGTGCGAAGGATTTCGGACGGGGCCCTGTTTGCAAGAAAAGAGGTCTCGTATAAACAAATGAATGCAAAAGAACGCAATCAGCTCAAGGCAGAGTTTCGCATACTAAAACGGCTCGACCACCCAAATATCGTTCGATACCTGCACCATGATTTCATCACCTCCTCCGAGCAGGTGCACCTGTACATGGAATTCTGTGGAGGGGGAGATCTCAGTGCGGTGATTCGACGATTGCGAGAGACCGGGAGCTATATGCCCGAGCATGACGTGTGGAACATTTTTGTCCAGCTCGTGTTGGCACTGTATCGGTGTCACTACAATGCTGATCCCCCAAAACTCGAGTATCCGTTTCAGCAGCTCGACCAGGACCCCCAGACCCCAGTAGCATTCATTCTGCATCGTGATATCAAGCCAGAAAACATCTTCCTCGGAAAGGGCGGCAACATCAAGCTAGGAGACTTCGGCCTCGCCAAGTTGCTCGATGGAGACAACCCACTCGCCAACACCTACGTGGGCACCCCCTACTACATGTCGCCAGAGGTGTTGATGGACCAACCGAGCACGCCTCTGAGTGACATTTGGTCGCTCGGGTGTGTGCTCTATGAGCTCTGCACGCACTCTCCCCCATTCAAAGCCAAGACTCATTTCCAGCTGACGCAAATGGTGCAGACGGGCAAGTTCAGGCCAATTCCCGAGGATCTGTACTCTTTTGGACTGCGCCAGACTATCTACATGTGCCTGAACGTCAATCCCTCCGATCGACCGAGCACGGCCGTACTGCTCAACCTCGATATTTTGAAGATCTACCGCAAAGAGAGGGAACTAGCTCTCCGCGAGGAGCAGCTGAGGATCAAGGAGCAGCAGTACAAGGAACTGCTAGAGAAGCGTCTTGAGCAGAAGATCGAAAAGTACATTGAGGAGGAAGTCCAGCTGCGACTCAAGGAGCGTGCCTCGTCTTCTCAGCAAATCCAGCAGGCACGTCTCAGGGGCCCCCGGGCCTTTAAACACATGGACAGTCCTCGAATGCCACTTGATGACATCAAAAATGAGACTTACGTTTAATTACGATTATTTATCACGAAAACACCACCGTACTCTTGGTAGCCTCCGCCGTCAACGGTAAACTTAACCGAAATGCATCACTCGTGTTCAGGTAGTACCGGTACATGCGGCGAGAGCGGATAAACCCTAAATTCTCGTAGAGAGCTAGAGCCCCCGCGTTCGAGACCTCGGTCTCGAGAGTCACCTCGTCGGCCCCGTTGGCCTGGAGCTCGTCTACGACCCTTGTGATTAGTTTTTTAGCAATGCCCTTGCCGCGATAGTCCTCCTGCACCACCAGCATCGCAATGTAGCCTCGCTGACGGTGCTTGTGCTCCCGCACACTGGCGACAATCGCCCCGACGACTTTTTCTCCGTGACGAGCTAAAAAAGTAAGGTTGGGCCAATCTTTTAGAAAGTACTGATAGACGTAAAAACTATAAGGCTCGCTCAAATCCTTCGCGAGCAGCCGATCGATTTCGGCGATTTCGAGTGTCTCGTTCGACACGTCGTACGGCCTGATGCCAATATCTGTCGTCATCGGTCTAACCACTTTGTGTTGATGCAGTAACTACTTCGGCTTCTAGTCAGAACCTCGATGCTAGTCATCTACATTGTACCCCTCTTGTACCCGATGGCAACTTAGTCAGTGTCAGCCACTAACATCACTTGCATTTATGTCGTCCACTCTTCAGCGTGTTTTGCGCAACTTCCGCCGCGTGGGGTTGAAAGATTACTTCAAGCAGCTCAACCGTATCGGTGATACCAAGTCCGGTACTTGTGTTGGCGAGGATATCTACGGAAACAAGTTCTACGAGAACACCACTGAAGACGAAATCCACTTGCGTACTCGCTGGGTTGAGTACAAGGATTACTATGCTGACATGTCCAAGGTAGAGCCTGCGTGGCATTTCTGGCTTGCACACGGCGTTGACACTGCACCTACCAAGATGCCCAAGGACAAGATCTCCACTAGGGCCTATCCTCCTTTCCAGCAGCCCTACTGGAGTCAAACTGGCACCGCAGGTGCGTACATCCCATACTCTACCGTCAAGCCCCGAGTCGAGAAGTGGACTTGGGCCCCGAAGGTCGCTGAGCGGGTCTAAGTAACTAATTTAATAAATATAGCTAACACTACGCATTTTCCTCGGTCGATTGACGAGTAGTATACGACTCGTTTGACTTGCTCGAATGTCAGTGCTGCATAATTAAGCGAAGACGGCGATGTTCTACCTGGAGCGTTTGTTAACTGCGAGTATTAAAACGCAATTTTCATCGCTCCCAGTACGCTGAGGTCGAGTCTACGCCACTCTGTATGCGTGCGACTTGACGCGTTGTGGCGGTAAATGAAGGACCCGAATTCTCAGTCTGCCGACGACGACAGCTATTTCGACGACTTCTGGGATGACTTCGACGACAAGAAGGAGCTGACGCAACAGCAGCCTCCACCCCGAGCGACACCGTCCTCGAGAGGCAAACAGAATTCCACAAACACGAAAATCACAGACTTTCTCCCCAGATCTAGACCGACCAGCTCTGATCCACAAACACACCAGCCAAACTTTAACATCCGGCCGCTCAGTCGACCAAGTGGAGAGCCCCCTACTCACCATGCCTTGAATGCAGAAGCACTCAATGCGTACATTTACCCCACTAATTACCCGATCAGAGACTACCAGAGAAATATAATCTCAAAATCTCTGACCCAGAACATCATATGTGCCGTTCCTACGGGGCTGGGCAAGACATTCATTGCCTCGGTCGTGATGCTCAATTGGTACCGTTGGACAACCCGGGCTAAAATAATCTTCGTGGCACCTACGCGGCCGCTCGTAACTCAGCAAGTTCGAAGCGTGCTCGAGATCACCGGCATCAGTGTTAGCGACACATGCATTCTACTACAAGACATTGTCAAGAAGCCCCAGCGCCAGCACATGTGGGAATCACGGAGGGTGTTCTTTGCGACCCCTCAGACGGTAGAAAATGATCTGAAGAACGGCTTGTTTGACCCCAAAGATGTCGTGTGCTTGGTCGTCGATGAGGCTCACAGATCTACGGGTAACCACAGCTACGTAAATCTCGTCAAAGCCATCAAAGAAGAGAACCAGTCATTCAGGATACTTGCGCTAACCGCCACCCCCTCCAGCAAGCTTGATGGAGTGCAAGAGGTGGTTGACAATCTACAAATTAGCGGCACCGAAATCCGATCAGAAGAATCCCTGGACGTACAGCAGTACACGCATGTCAAAGATGTGGAGAGAGTAGTAGTAGAACTGGATACCACTCAGTGCAAAGTCCTTGACTACATTTGCAAAGCCGTGCAGCCGCTCTTGACTGAGCTTTCAACCGCAGGCGTGATTCCCCATGACAATCCAAGGTCATTGCACCCAATCCAGTTTATTGATGGCATGAAGAAGTTTGCACAAAAACACCGCGGGGCAAGCAATCGGGTATTTCCAATGAGGGCAAAAACAAGCGTGGTCCAGCCCGTGGCCCTCGCAATCAGCATGCTCCAAGTTCATGGCATCTACCAGTTTTATCAGCGTATACTGGAGACCCAAGAGTCGTATAACCAAAGCACCAAGCCCGGCGTGAACATTTCCAAAATCGTAAACAATGACAATTTCCAGTGTGCACTGCGTATCTGCAAGGAGCAGATATATGCACCCGATGGTGAACGCTCGCTCAGCTTTTATACGCATCCTAAAGCACGAGCATTGACTAAAATCCTCCAGGAATACATGATCTCCAATGGAGCGGACTCGAGAGCTATTATTTTCACTGAGTATCGAGAGACCGCCGCAGAGATTCTGTGGACTCTCGAACACCACGCAGGTGCGGCTTTATCTGCATCTATATTTGTTGGACAGTCTCAAACCAGTAGGGGAGTTAAAGGCATGACCCAGAAAGAGCAGCAAAAAATGCTGGACCGGTTCAAAGCTGGAGAGATCAACGTGCTGATTGCTACTTCGGTTGCTGAGGAAGGTCTCGATATTGGACAGGTGGATCTAATCATCTGCTACGACCAGTCCAAGAGCCCAATTCGAAGCATCCAGAGAATGGGTCGTACGGGTCGGGCAAGGGACGGCAAAGTGTACATGCTCATGACTTCCAAAGAGCTCTCGAAACTGGACACTGCTCTGCTGGGGCACAAATACCTGCAAAATCGAATCAACAAAAATGATCAGCTTCAGATCGGTCAGCGCAAACTTATTTATCATCCTTCTCCTCGCATTTTGCCCGAAGGGACAACACAGGTCTATGAAGAAATCAAGATCCAAACGCCTAAAGAGAATTTATCCGCGTTAGAACAGGGCGATATCATAGAGGCACTGCGTCCTGAGCAGAAGCGACGAAGAAATGCCAAAGAAGCTCCCAACAAGAAGCAAAAGAGCGTTGCTGTGATCTTTGAAACTGCAGCAGAACTAGCAAACGCCAACGATAAGGAAGCGCAACATTCACAAATCGACGAGATCATAAACCTGTCAGATGAAGATTGAAGGCACAAACGGTTTCGTTATCTGAGTCTATTTGAGTAGAATTTGTACAATGGTGGAGTTTATTTGAAAGTATTGAGAAGGTCAACAAGGGCATCCACAGCCTCAGGTGTGACGGCGTTATAATTGGAAACACGAATACCCCCTACGCTGCGGTGGCCCTTGAGTCCAGTGAGCTTACGCTCAGCTGCAGCTTCGATGAACCGAGCCTCGGTTTCTGGGTCTGCGAAATTGAACACAATATTCATGCGAGAGCGGCTCGATGGACTTACCTTTTTGATGTACAAATCGCGGGCATCAATTGCGTCATACAGCTTCTTGGCTTTTGCCTCTGATTCAGCCTGTTGAGCCTTTATGCCACCCTTGTCGAGCAGTCTCTTCACAACCAGTTTGATCACTTCAATAGCGAAAATAGAAACAGTATTGTATGCAGAGTTATTCTTGGCCACCAATGTCAAATCAAGCAGCGAGGGTGCAATTGGCACTCCGAGGCCGCTGAGGGTCTCAACAGATGCCTGATCCAGAATGTCTTTCTTCACAACATACAGAGAGACACCTGCAATTCCGACATTCTTTTGGGCGCCGCCAAACACAATAGCGAATTTGCTGAAGTCAACGGGCTTGCTCAGCATGTTGGAGCTCACATCGACTACGAGCTCTACCCCCTCGGGGACCTCAGGAACCTCGGTAAACTCGACTCCATGTACAGTCTCATTGTCGCAGTAGTATACGTATGCGGTTTCCTTGGCATCGCCAAATTTCCATGTAGATCTATCAGGGATTTCAGTGTAAGAGCCGTTCTTCTTGCCGTCGCAAACAACATTGGCATCGACACCTAGTCTCTTGGCCTCTGCAACGGCCTTTGCACTCCATGAACCGGTCACGAGGTAGTCGACCTTGCCTTTTTTGCCAGTCTTCTTTGCGTACCACGCCAGCATATTGTAGGTCACAGTGGCGAAGCCGCCAGTACCGCCTCCTTGGACGAAGAGAATCTCGTGCGTGTCAGGGACGTTCCACAGCTGCTTGATCATGGCTTTTGTATCGTTGATAATCTCGGTAGCCTGCTTGGAGCGATGGGACATCTCACCGAGTCCGACACCCAGCTTTTCGTATTCAATGAATTCATCAGCAGCCGTCTTGATAACGTCTGTGGGGAGTGGGGCAGGCCCTGCTCCAAAATAGAATCCCTCACGCATGTGTAGTAAGGGATCGACTTGTGGTTTTCAGTTAATGACGCAACTCGCATGCATGTGGCAACTCGTGGCGTATGACCGTGAGCATCGCTCTTGTGCGAATTCGCAGATTATTTTGAGAGTTCGAGGAGCGAATGCAAAAATAGCATACTCAAGCACCTACCAAGTCGAGCACCTACCAAGTCAAGCACCACCAAGTCAAGCACCGTCAAGTCAAGCACCAATCAAATCAAGACCTAGTACCAATGCGATTTGACAGCTCTAACCGCATCATAGGCTCTGTAAATTGGCTTGCAAACACTGGTACGCTACCTAGGTCCTGTGTTCAAACTCCTCGAGTCTTGCCAACAGCACTTTAGCACTGCATTCCTCGAGCTCTCCGCTCAAAAACACCTCGTCGAGGGCACTGTAGACCTTGTAGAAATTGAAAACAATGTCGAGCTCGCACACGCTGCCAAAGAACGTATCGAGGGTCTCGACGAAAAAGTGAATTGCCTCGAGATAAAACAGCTCGTTATCCGTCGGCTCTACGCAAACGCAAAAAAACAGGCCCGCATACCTTCTGTAAACGATCTTTCGCTCCCGGAACTCGACGAAATTGGACTGGAACTTCTGATCTCTGCTGGCTACTAATTGGTGAACCTCGCTCTTGACTTTGCGCCGATCCTCGTCATTGTATCTTGCATACCATTTGGATAGCCTAGTTTTGCCTTGCCTGTTTTGAATCAAGACAAACTGGAGCGCCATTTAGCCGTGCACCTGAGGGGACAAACAGGGTTACAACCATCGCTTTGTCATTGGGGCTTACCGGTGGCGGATCTGCCGCTTACTCATCCCCGCCACAATTTTCACACCCCATTCAATCTTAAGCCCCCTTTTCCTTGAATTTTTCACCATGGTTCTCGTAGTGGATCTTTTGCACCCTAGCAAGGAGACTGAAGAGCGCAAGTACAAGCTCGATACTCTTGTGCCCACCCCCCGCTCTTACTTTATGGATGTCAAGTGCCCTCGTTGCTCCAGCATCTCCACCCTTTTCTCTCACTCCCAGACTGTCGTTGTCTGCCCCAGCTGCCAGTCTGTGCTGTGCCAGCCCACCGGTGGTAAGGCTAAATTGACTGAAGGCTCCAAGGTCCGCAGAAAGTAAGCACTTTTGGCACCCCTAAAATGTTTATATAGTTCTCGTAGATTACCCGAGTAACGCTATTACTGATACTCACCTGAAAGCTAGCAAGGATTATATGATGCGGATCGCTATTAGATAGCTATTAGCTAGAATTTTCAACCGTTCGTCTACTTGCGGCTTGTGCTTGCCGATGACGACGTACAAGTCGAGCTCCGGGGACCTGTGGAGAGCTGTATGGTTTTGTCGTTTTATTGTGATTTTCTGGTATTAACGTATGTTTTTGTCTTGAAGAGCTCAAAACGTTCATTCGGGGTCGGAATGCCAGCGCTACATGCGGATATTAAAAAGCCTACACAAGTGATCGAGTGATTGACACTACTCCGATACAAGCATGCAGGAAACCAGTACACTCAAATCTCAAAGCAGTGAGAAGTCCAGAAGCAAACCCTCGGAATACCATCCCATGCAGTCCAAGACGGTAGTCGACTAAGACCAATACGGTTAGATCACAAATCCGCTGCAGTAGTATAGTGGTTAGTACGTGACGTTGTGGCCGTCAAGACCTAAGTTCGATTCTTGGCTGTGGCACTTGAATTTTTTTTGCGCCTCTCACCGGGCCCCATGATGGGTTTCCACCGCGTATAGTGATTGCGTCCTTCATAGCTCCACCGTGCGCAGCTTGAGCGCCGGCTCCGGCGTTTGCGCACGCGCCGACCCTTATCAGCTCGTGTGTAGTCACGTGACACGCACCAGCGTGACATAAACCGAGCCATGATCCGTGATGAGTTGCCATGCCCGGCATCACAGCATTCGCTGCGGTTGTAATCACACTTTTCACATTACTAGTCAAGCTCGGGGCTCCGCCGCACCCCGAGGACTCGGACGCCCCGTTTCGTTTGAAAATGACCCACATCTTCCACCGCAATACCGACGGGTCGAATGTGCACGGCATGTACACTATCGGAGAGGAGGACGTGGCTATGGCGGCCGAAATGGGCGAGCAGCTGGTCAGTGGGCCCCTGACGAGCGTCCCGAAGGCGATTACTCGGCTCAAACAGCCGGTGAGGAACGAGTTTCTGAGCCGAGTTAGGTCAGTGGGCGACGGATCTCTCAAGTGCGGGTCTGCGGGGCGGTACGTGGACCTGGAGATCGACGACTCGAGCTGGGACCACCACATTGAGCGGTTCCCCAACGTCGCCGACCGCAACACCGTCATCACCCTCGCAGAACTCGCTGCGAACGCCTATGTGCCCACTCCTCACCAAGGGGACTGGACGAATGTCAGCAGCAAATCATGGCACCATCACGAGGACGGGTTCGGCTGGATGGGCGACGGAGTTCGTGGGTACGTGTTTGTGTCCGAGGACAAGAACACGGTGGTTATCAGCGTCAAGGGAACCAGCGCGGCAGTGTTCGACGACGGCGGCCCCACCGCTCCCAACGACAAAATCAACGACAACCTTTTCTTTAGTTGCTGTTGTGCCCGCATCTCGTACATGTGGAACACCGTGTGCGACTGCTATCTGGGCCAGGACAAGCACGGCGCACAGCTGTGCGACCAGAACTGCCTTGAGGCCGAGCTGTACCGGGAGGACCGCTACTACCGTGGCATCCTCGACGTGTATGAGAACGTAACTTCCTTGTACCCTGATGCAGAGAACATTTGGGTCACTGGGCACTCTCTTGGCGGTGCGCTCAGCGTGATGGCTGGACGCACGTACGGCATCCCGACGGTGACGTTCGAGGCTCCTGGAGACGATCTCGCCATCCGCCGCCTGCATCTTCCCAGGCCCCCTGGACAGCCCATATGGGACGACCACGTCTGGCAGTTCGGTCACACCGCTGACCCGATTTTCACCGGTGATTGCGTGGGTGCTGGCTCAACCTGCTGGCTGGCAGGCTACGCTATGGAGACCAAGTGCCACTCGGGCCTCCTTTGTGTCTACGACGTCGTGGACGATTTCGGCTGGCACTCTTCGATCGCCAACCACCGAATCCATGTCGTCATCGAGGACGTCTTACAAGCCTATAATGAATCTGCCATTTGCAGATTGCCGGCTCCATGTGAAGATTGCGACGGCTGGAAGTTCGTTGACATGCTGAAGGACCCAGTGTCAACTCATACTCTCTCGACACCCGCTACGCCGTCGACACCTGCTCCGACCCACACCACTAGCTTTACGTCCTCCTCAACCTCAACCTCAACCACCACAACTGAGAGCTATTGCCTTACTAGAGCGTGGTATGGAAGGTGCCTCGAATGGGGAACCACCTCCCCTGTCGCCGCCCTGATTACCAGTATGTAATTATTTATTCAATTTAACAATGCATGAGAACGACGAGTGCCTACGCGGAACTGTGCACTGTGAAGGTACTTATCGGCTGCGATCTAAAGCACTAGCATAGCCTGGTGGTGGTTTCTGAATCGCAAAGAACCAAGTCAAACCTTGCGTGCTCGTGTAGACGGTCTCGTCGCAGCTAGTCATAGGGTCGCTAAAAATAGGACGATGTCAAGTATGAATTTTATTACAGAACAACTACTTCACTCGAGACTGCACAGGCTCAATCAAGATGATTTCACCGGTTAATTGAAAAGTCGTGCGTCGTCACAACCACCTCAACTTTGATCAAATGGCGTCATGCGGATCCCGTGGTAAGGGTTTTTGGGAAGCAGGGCCCCTTGGAGAGTCCCACGGACACACTTGTTCTAATTAGATGTTGCATAAACCGCATGCCTGGAAACCTGATCCTGGCGTCAGCCTACCTATTTGATAGTTTGTAATCTCAACAAGGGACCCACAATAGCAGTTAGCTGAACCTTGACTGTGTATTACTCAACCTCATGGATGCACATATTTATTCTCCAAAAACCTATTCCCCAGCTCCAATAGATCCTGTGACGCATTCAATAGACCACAAACGGGTGCAGCCGACTTTCTGGCACTGTTCCGAGGCAGTAACATCAGTAGAAACCTACGAAGACTGGCTATTTGCAGGAACGATATCGGGCAAAATTCATGTCTACAACCTGAAAACTTACCAGCATTCGGCCAAATTAGATGCTCACGGTTCAAGCGTGCTTGTTTTGTGTGTGCGTCATGGGGTGCTGATCTCTGGCTCTGGTGATTCGCTAGTCAAGGTCTGGCTCCCGACGGATGATTCACTCGAACTACTGCATACAGTCTATTCCGTGCACGATGTGGGCGACGTTTTTTGCCTGGAGTATCTGAACGAAACCCGCACTGTGTACTTTGGCACTCAAAACGCATCGATCAACTGGGTCACCCTGCCCAAGGAGCCTACCCGCAATAATTCTCACAAAGGTCACCCTGCTGTCCGTCCGAATAAATTCTTTGATTCAGCAGGACCAGGCGGAAAGCTCCATCCCCAGCAGTACGACTCCAAAAAGCTAGCATGCACACTCGGAGAGGACGCTACCCTCCTACAGGTGCCCACTGAATCAACAATCAATTTCGCCCACAATGGCTACGTATATGCAATGGTCGCCACTAAACTCATGGGCCGAAACTGCATCGTTACAGGAAGTTCGGATGGTACTATAAGAATATGGATGGTCAAGGGACCCTGCCTAGTGGAGTCCGCAGTCGTGAATGTCGAGCATGCAGTGTTAGGTATGGCTACTCTGAGCCCATGGCAAATGTACTGCACCCTAGAGTCTGGCGATGGAATCATTCTCGACCTGGAGACGTTGCAGGTAATAAAGAGAGCGATTCTTCCGGGAACTCCTTTACTCACTCTGACAGTGATGTCGGGCACCGCATATATTGCCGCAGGGTCTGCAATCCTATGCTATGACCCGGTAACCAAGGGTTCGCTCAGGTGGGCATGCTCAGATGAGATCACTGCCACAGTAGCGTTGAAGTCTCGAAATAGCCTGGTGTCGGCATCACGAGATGGCGTTCTGGCTATTTGGAATGTAAGTGGCTTGCATACCCCGGCTCATAATAATGAGATTGCATGGAAAACATTTTTGAGGCAAGGTCTTAGCGACGAATCCATGATCGATATTCTTGGTGAACTCTTGAAGTTTCGCAGCGTTAGCAAGCGTGATGTTCAATACTGGAACGAGTGCCGTGCATGCGCTTCTGCATTTCGGAGCCTCTTCCAGCAGCTGGGCGCCGAGTCGCGCCTCATAAAAGTGGATAATGGGAACCCGATTGTGTATGCCAAGTTCAAGGCCAGGAGGTCACACGCAAAAACATCTAGCGTTCTGTTCTATGGCCATTATGACGTGATTGATGCAGAGGAGTCCCTATGGGACACGCACCCCTTTGAGCTCGCCAACATCGATGGGTATCTGCGTGGTCGCGGAGTCTCTGACAACAAGGGCCCTTGTATTGCCGCCATGTTTGCTGCGGCAGCATTGTACGCATCAAATAAGCTGGAGAATGACATCACGTTCCTCATTGAGGGTGAAGAAGAAAACGGCTCGTTCGGGTTTTACAAGGCTATTGAGCAGGAACAACAAAATATCGGCAACAAATTCGATTGGATTATCTTCAGTAATTCATACTGGATAAACGACGAGATACCTTGCGTCAACTACGGTCTTCGAGGCGTGGCTTTCTTTGATCTCGAGATCAAGAATAACAAGTCTGAGGTGCACTCCGGCGTCGATGGAGGGTCATTCAGGGAGCCAGCTCTCGATATGGTTAATTTACTGGGTCAGCTCAGTTGTAAAAAAACTGGTGAGATTGTGATTCCTGGGTTTTTCGATAACGTGCTTCCGTTGACTGAAGAAGAGGATGAGCTTCTAGACGAGATCTCTGTGCGTAACCCACAATTCTCAAAAGAAATGCTGAAGCAAAAGTGGTGCTTTCCAACATTGACAATTCACAACGTCAATGTTGGCGACGACGACACGGGAGCTTCTGTGATTCCGAACACGGTCAAGTCCACCATCTCCTTCCGTATCGTTCCCAATCAGACCGCGGCTGAAATCAAGGCAAAAACACAAAAGTATATAGAGGAGTGTTTCGCTTCGTTGAATTCGTCCAACGAGTTCACAATCAAGTGCGTCTACTCTGCGGATCCCTGGCTTGGCGAGTGCACAAATGACCCTTATAGGATTATGAAGGACTCCTTGACTCGGCACTGGCACACGGAGCCACTTCTTATTCGTGAGGGTGGCACGATTCCCATGGCACGAGCGCTTGAAAAGCTATTTGATGCACCAGCTGCACAATTACCTTGTGGTCAAAGCAGCGACTCTGCTCATTTGCGAAATGAACGGCTAAGAATTACCAATCTGATCAATGCTAAACTAGTTTTTACGGACTTGTTCAGCGAACTAAAAGCTCGAACAGGAAGCTAGCTCTTGTGGATTTAACCTATGTTCTATAGATAACCTAAGGTAGAATAAGCTTACCCTTGTTCTGCTGGTAGCACTCAGAGATCTCATCATAAGTTGTCTTGAGCTTGTTGGCACGCTCATTGAGGGCGGGGTCATCCAACTGCTTCAAAATATCCTTCAGATTATAGCTCGTGAAGAACTCGTTAGTACGATTGTAGAGATCACGATTGGGGTCAGGCTTAGACTTTCCAGGCTCGGGGACAGCGTAAACAGCCTTCAAAATTTGAATATCGTAAGGTGTACCAAACTCAGTTTCACTATCCTTGTGACTAAACAGGTAATAGAAGTTGTCAAATCCAGACCAGGTAATACCGCTTAAGCAGAGGGAGCAGGGTTCGTGAGTAGCCACAAAGATGCAGTCCTTTGCAGCTGGCCGCGTGTCCTTGGGCAACTCGTAGAACTTCTTGATTGCATGAATCTCACCGTGCCACATTGGGTTCTCGGTTTCGGTATTGGTTTCAGTGATAACGGTTGAGAGATCGTCTTTGCGGAGAATTGCTGCACCGAACAGCTTACATCCTTTCTCCCTAACGTTAGCCCAGGTCTTGGGCACGACTTCGTCCTCAATTACGTCGAAAACTCTGTTCACAAACTTTGCATCAGTCATAATGATAAGTTTAAGAGTTCCGCCGAGGGAATTAAGTATAACTGATTATGCAAGTCACTGTAATAGATATGCACCTCGGCTGAGGCTACGATTAGTCATATATAAATACTGTAAACGTTTATAGGGAAAACCCTTTAATCAGATCTAGGCTTCTTCGGCCCAATCAAAGCTCTGGTAGCTCTCCAGCTTTATGGGATCTCCTCCTGAACTGGGGGGTGTTGGGCCGGCCCCTAATTCATTTTGCGTGTTCCCTGAATTTCTGGGTTTCCTGTGATTATGCTTGCGCCTGCGATTGTTTCTGGAAGTTGGGGTCGATGGGGTTGTGGGGCTTGCAGGAGTGTTAACACTACTGGGAGTCGCATGACTGGAGGACCCACGCTCGTTCTTTTGTTTCTCTGGTGTAGCCCATCGTGATGGTAACGGAGCAGAGCCTTTTGTTATCACAATCTTGGGCTCGGCTTGGGACATGGGGAATGGCAGGTGAGAGAGTGGCGCCAGCCACCAAATAGATTAAATTTAGGTATGCGCTGCAAGTTAGGTATGTATAGCACTAGCGGGAAAGGGTAAGTCGATTAACGAGATTGGTGCAGTCCCAACGCCGTTGAGGCTGTCATTTCAAATTCTTAGCACTGGACTCGCGCATCGTGAATGAAACCTGGGGTGCAGACGTACGAGCAACCTCAGAGAATTCGTTGAATTAAATATTTTCTCGACTATTTCAAAGACTCGATTTGTTTCACATGAGTTCTCAGACACGGCATGAAAAATTACATAATTTAATTTTTCACTTTTCATGGCTAAGGACGATCCAAATAATATCCCCACAATTCCAAAACCTCCCAAGCCTCTGAGCTCTAGTGACAAGACGACAAAAAGACTCATTGTTGTGCTCTCCGGAGCTTGTCTTGAGACCCATAAAATCAGCAGTAGCGGCGGAGACCGTTACGCTCTACTCAACTGTGATGACCACCAGGGACTTTTGAAAAAGCTGAATAGAGATATCAGCGACGTGCGACCTGATATCACCCATCAATGTCTCTTGACCTTGCTTGACTCCCCCATAAACAAAGCTGGGCTGTTACAAGTCTACATTCAGACTTCCCGCGGTGTTCTTATAGAGGTCAATCCAATGGTGCGTATTCCTCGTACCTTCAAACGCTTCAGCGGTCTAATGGTCCAGCTTCTTCACCGCCTAAGTATTCGCTCAGTCAACAGCGAAGAGAAGCTGCTCAAAGTTATCAAAAACCCCATAACAAACCACCTTCCCACAAAGTGTCGCAAGGTTACTCTGAGTTTTGATGCCCCAGTCGTCAAAGTTCAAGATTATGTCAAAAAGCTCGACGACGACGAGAGCCTCTGCGTGTTTGTTGGTGCTATTGCTCGAGGAAAGGATGATTTCGCGGACGAGTTCGTGGACGAGAAGATTGGTGTATCACAGTACCCCTTGAGTGCGTCAGTGGCGTGCTCAAAATTCTGTCATGGATGCGAGGATGCTTGGAATATTATGTAGCTATAGATAAATAATAAATAAACGAGTGTTAGGGTGTTACGATGCTGGGGCAGCGACTGCGCAATGAGACAGCATCGTCGTCGAAGTCTACCAAGTCAAGCTCGCTCTCATCATTCAGCAGGGGAATGCGATCTGCTCCGCATTCAGATATGTGCACGTTCACGTCACTGCTATTTTCGTGGTTCGCCATCCATTGCGGGACTTCAGTTTGTGAGCCGACTTGCGACCGACAGCGCTGCAGGCTATTGTCAGTGATATCGACACTCACAACTGACGTTTGGCGGTAATAACGACTCCTTACCGAGCTCACGGATGAGTTGCGCGAGCCCAGGTTGCTGATACTGCCGCGACTATGCTGCTGTGCCCGCAAATGCGCTAACGTGAATGGTCTCGGGGATTCGTTCAACCCTCTGCCATTATCGCGAGGGTTGATGGGATGACTCCTGTCAAACGGATCAATTTCACTGCCCATTCGCGAGAGCTTTGGCATATTCTTGAGGAAATCTCTTGGCATGGCAGGTGTGCCAGCGGAAACACTTCGGTTAGCGATACCTGCATGATCTGGGGAAACGCTCATATTCTTTGGAGATAAAGCAGCGGAGGAAGAGGGAACAGACACGGGCTCAGGTGTCATTGGACGCACTGGCTTCTGAGGTTCAACTACGTGTTCAGGTTGGTCCAAAGTGTCATCATGTTGGTTTGCGTTTTCCTTATGAGGCTCCACACATACCACGCTCGCGGTGCTCGAAGCTGGAGTGGATGACTCGCTATCGTCATCAGCTCTACTACGCTCCAGACTCAACCGCTCAGTTTCAGCACTAAGATTTTCGGTTTCGGTGCTGTGCTGATCGCTAATGGTATGTGCTGCATGATCATCCTCATCATCCGATCCAACATGGGTGACTTGATGCATGACCTGTTCTCCAACATCGTCATCATCCTCCTCCCAGTATATTTCAGAGACGTGCTGTCCACCCAAGAGAGCGGAATCATTATGGCGATGCACGTACTCATCGTAGCGATTGCGATAACTCTGCAGCGACTCATGGATAGAGTCGTAATTGGGAGGGAATACAGCGGGGGGGTTCTGATCAGCGTCAAACGATGGAGGTACATCGACAGGCTGATGCAGGAAGTCTGCAGCACGATTATGTTCAGTTAGTGCGTGGTGAGCTTGGAAGGCCAGTGATTCGTTCTCCGTGTTTGAGGGTGCACTGATGGCTGCATCTTCGTATGCTGGTAGTTGCGACGTCCCGAGAGTGCGAGGATCTACAAGCATAATCGGGGAGTCGATACTGACTTCGTAACTTTTCCGGGCACCAGGCTCGGTTTGATGGGGTCTGGACAGCCGCATAGAGATCTTGATCCAGTGGTGGACCTTGATGCTCTGGCTATTATAATTCGGGCGCAGGGTGTCGCGGCGGTTCGGGAACCGCGTCTTGATCACGGGGTTCAGCTCGAATTCTGTAGCACCAGTGCTGCCATCGTGCAGAGCTTCGTCAAGCAGCGAGCCACTCATGCCATTAGGAGGTTGCTTGTCCAGGAGTAGGAACCGCCGGTGCGGCTCCACGCGATGTACTTTACGATTTTTGCAGAAGTATTCAGAATACTCGGTGATGAAGATGCGAATGCGATGCAGTCCAATCTTGTCAAACGGCAGTAACGAGAAGGCAATGGGGATCTTGCCACCAAGCGGGAAGGCTTTGCCGGCCACGACGATCTCGTAGCGCAGCAGATCCTCCCAATTACGATTAAGAACAATTGGCTCAGAGTACTCGAGTGAGGCGGGACCCAGGCTGCGCAGCACCGTGAGCTCGCGGCTGCCGACCAGGTTGGACTTGAAGGTGCCCTGGCGGTCGACGTGGGCCTCCAGCATGTATCGCACGTAGCCAAAGTTGCACCGGGTGCTCTCTGGCAACATCGCGGGGAACGCCAGTTCGAAGTTGTAGACATACTCAGCCGGGGAAAAGGTTTTGTAGCCCTTTGCGGCATCTCCTTGACTAGAACGGGACCGTAGAGACGACGGGACCGGGCTCGCGTTACGTCCCAGCGACCCGAAAAAATCTTTGACCTCGAGAGTTTTCGCTCGCGACCGGCCCCTGACCTGCTCTCCTTGAGCATCAATCTCATTGACCATGGGAAGCCCAATCGACGACACGGGGTTGTTGGCGTTGAAGAACGGCCACCCGTGGTGAAACACAGTTTTGGTCTCGTGAGTGTCGATTTTCATGGGAGGAATGCCCTCAGGCCATTCAGTTCTGCAGGTTCCTTTGAACTCGAGATTAATGCTTTTGATCTTGGTAGGTTTGTGGACCCTCAGCACTAGAGACCCGCGCAGAATCGCCGGCTGAGCGTCCTGCTGCTCACTCCGTTTGAAGCCACGAAGAGTTAGAAACGGCTCCGCCAAAACAATAGCGGCAGTAATACTACTAGTGCCGAATATGACATCGTCCGAGTTAAGCTTGACGCTCTTCCCGTCGAATTCAAGCATATGGATGCACGAGGACAGAAAACGGTTAGAAAAGGCCCAGAGGACTTAGTAAGCCGCCGAGTCGGCGATGCACTAGCAACACTCCGGGTGCCGAAAATAAAGCTATCGGGGGTGGAAGTAGACGGGGTAAACGCTGTGCTACTGATGTATTTAACTTTTTATTTTGGGAGCCGCACACGTCGCCGAAGCAACGGCGTCACTATTACAAATCGAGTAGCTATATATAGCCTTGCAGTGCGGGGAACCTGACACCGGTAATTAGTACTTAATAGCGATATCTCATATGAGCACGTGTGAACAGATAACCTGGCACCGCAGATCAGGCGATCTGGAGCCTGATGCCGTTCAGGGCGGCCTCTGGTGAGTCAGCGGGCTGGTTCTGCAACTGCTCGATATGTCGAGGAAAGCGCTGAGAGACTTTTACAAGCTGCGGCCACAGGAGCCGCAGGAAACTCCTGCTGAGGTGCGAGAAAAGCTGCCTGATTCAGAAGACGATGTGCTTAGCGAGCTCGATGCCCCAGATTTCGACGCCGATAAGTTCGTGGAGCAGCTCTCCGACGGCGAGATCCTGAACATCGTAAAGTCCCACCGGGAACTGATCACACAAGTTCGAACCCTCGACAGCGAACAAAAAGCCCTCGTCTACAACAACTACAAAAAGCTTATTAAGGCCTCTGAGACGCTCGAGTATACCAACGCAAGCAATTCCGAGTGGATCGACAAATTGGCGGCCGAGATCGACGGCATTGCAGATCTGGTGCGGACCAAACACACTACGCAGATCACAGTGTCGTCAGGGAACTTTGCAGATCTGAGGTCTCATTATTTACAGACCTACCTGAGTTGAGGCTCCACTTTTGTCGGTGCTGCAACACGTGGAGTGCATGCGTTTGGCCGGTCTAGGCATATAATACTGATTCAACAATTGAGCTGTCAGCCACTAATTATATCGCCAGGTGATAGATGCAGCCGCATTATTACAGGATCGTACTGAGAATAATTAATGTAGGGCTGCTTAAATCATCTTCGTAATCGTAATCATAAACCGTAGTATAGCATGTCTCATCGAATAGTTCACACTATATTGCCAAAGTATTACTTTGCCAAAGGTATTAGCAGAGCCCTGGTTCTCGATACTGCGTCGTTCTCAGCCTGATCCACGCCAAACATGGCGTCCAGGTATGCATCCTCGCCAAATCCTTCAAGACGGCGCTTGACCTTCTCCCGTAGCTTGACACATTCCGATTCGGGCCATTCCAAGCCAACAGCTGCAGCATCCATGGACTTGACAAAATTCAAAAGGCTGCGGAGAAGGCCACGACTGGGAAAGCCCTCGAGCACCGCTTTGTCCTCATCTAGCTTCCAATTCTCGATAAGAAGATCGCAGAGTTTGCTGTACAGATCGCTCTCCACCTGAGCTGTAAGGCTTGTGGCCTTGAGTTCACGTACGAGGCTCTGAACTATTAGTATGGCCCCAGCGCATCGCGTAGGCTCTTCAAAGTCTTCCTTGGCGATGTCGTTTAGTTTGGATTCGAAAAGTTCAGTTGTTCTAGAGTCTAGTGCGCTCCGCATGGCCTGGCTGAACTCGGAAAATCTGGGGGTCAAATCATCCTCGGGTGCCCGATTCTCAAACTGCGACACAATCATTATTTGCTTCTCAGCCTCTCGTCGAGCCCTACCCCAAGTTTGTGCAAAGTCAATGGGCCCGGCCAGGTTACCAACTTTGCCAATGCTTCGGTTGACAAAGTCCTCAGCAGTGTCTGCCTTGTGGTGTGTTTCTATCTTTCCGCTGGGCATTTCCACGTGTTTGATGCTGTCGATAGAATCCAACAACAATCTCTCGAATCGCTCACAGAATGCTGCATGGAAGACCTTCGAGAGCAAGCCAATTTGGGCGATATCGATCGCTTCTCTTGTTTTGGTGATAAGCGTACCATACAGGCTAGTCAAATCGGCTAGAATCTCAGCACGCTCCACGCTAGACCTAGCGGTGGCCTGCAGCACCGTCACGATACCGGAGATGAATTCCTCACGTGGGTTCCCTTGCGACAGCTGCTCGCCATGGCTGTAGCACTCGTCAGGGAACAACCTCAGATCTAGTATACGGTCGGGCAGGTTCCCCACGTTGCGGCTCAACGCTAGTTCAACATCGTTCAGATCCTCGCAGTCAACGAGCCTAGTCTCACTCAGCTGGAAGTTTGCGAGGTAATCGCCGGCGTAGTCGAGGGTATAGAGAGTCGACTCTAACAAGTCAAAGGCCCGTGGGAGCTCCTTAGTCTGTTCTATTTGGTTTCGGCGTCGCTCCAAAAACTTTGCCAGAACCGTTAGAGAAGGCACCCTGTAGCGGATCATGTACGCTTGGAACATCTCATTGCTGGGCGTTTGTGCATCTTTGGCAAGCCAGTCATCCATTTTTGCATCAAATTCTTGACTCTCCTCATCATAAGAGCCGTCAAGCTCGGAGAGGAGATACATTGCCCGGGCAGCCTTGAGCATAGAGTCGTTTATCAGGCAAAGTTTGATAAAAGTCTTTAGCTTGCGTGTGAATTGAAGCCGACAATTCTCAAGAACTTGTTTCTCTTGATCAAGAGCATACTTGTCGACATTATGAAGTACAGAGTGCCACTGGTCCGCTTTGCGGTAACTCGAGAGCTCTATTAATAGTTTTTCATGCGAAAGCACCGTGGAAGCGAGCTTTTCAATATGCTGCGATATGCTAAGGATCTCGGGGTATTTTGCACCAATGCCACTGCTCAGAGTTTTGTCATGGGATAATTTCTCATTATACAGGTCAGCACTCAGCTTCTTCACTTCGCTGACGCTATACTGGCGAAATATATCCTGCCACTCTGTAGTTCGCCAATCCATTACCAGTTGGTAGAAGGGCAGTATTACGTCATATAGGGGCCGGCGTCTCTAGTATTGCACTAAGCAGGTCCATTTCAAGCCAGTATTCATAATTTACTTGTGCTTTATGTAGACACTAAGGCTAGATCTGAGGCTTGCGTCTAAAGCCTCTATAATAAATATCACGTATACGAGAATAACTCACTGTCCAAACCACCATAACATTCTCTTAGCACTTCATTGATAGCGCTAAGCTGGTCGGTGACCGTAAGGGTGATGAGGATGTATGAGTAAAATAAAACAAAATCCTCCAGATCTCCGTCCTGACTCTCATTCTCGTATATGAGCCGTCGATGGCGCTGTAGTTTCGTTAACATCCGCTGGATCGCCTGTTCAGGCAGCGGCAACTCCTGAGGGGCTGGAAATCCCATACGCAATGACGCACATGCGACATAGAAATACAGGAATATCGTGGAGCACAGCTCGGTGACTTCGGGTTTGGTCTCCTCTATGAGCTCCAACTCCTTTGAGCTCGGAGTTGGCTCCTTGCTAACCAGAGTTCCTAAACTGTAATAAGCGTTTAGAATGATCTGCGTGGCCTGCAAAAGTCTTTGGAATGCACTAGGGTCGAAGGTGCCCTTGAGGCGAAACTCATTTGAGGCATTCTTGAGTCGCACTTTTAGTCCAATCATTTCCTGCTGCAGCTCCTCGTCACCATACATGCCTTGGAGCTCTGCTGGTCTCGACTTGTCCTTACGCGGCAGTGTAGCTAGTGGGTTTGCCTTCCAAACCATTCCCATTCTCATCCAGGTAGAGCTCAGGTTACGCCTAAATCCCCTCCTAGCACTATCTGGGAAGACGCAGGTCGAGATTAAAAGCGCCCAGAGTACGCCAGCACTAACCGAGACCACTCGGTGGAACGCGAAATCCACAAGGTCACTTATGTTCCCCGGCGTCCTGCCCAGATCGACCCGGGTGTAGGTTGAGAGGCAGACCAAGTTGTAAGCGATCAGCGAGAATCTTGCAAATGCAGCTCGATCACCAGCTTTAAGAATGAAATTGAACGCACAAGTGGATAGAAGGAATCCCAGGGGCAATAAGAACAGCCAGCTATCACAAATGAACCAGGCGGCCAGCGCAACAAGCGCCCCAAAGACCGTTCCTTGTAGTCGCGCCGTGATACTCGTGGTCATGGCTCCGAGGTCTCGATTCATCATAATTAAATAGATAATCAAAGCCCATTCGACTTTCCATTTGCGAAATATAGGCCTGGTAGCGTCCAAAAAGGCTGGAATTGACAGGATCAGTGCGCCGAACCCAACTCTGAATGCGAAGCGTATCTCGTTAGAGTGCCATTTTTGCAAAATCTTCCAAGCTCGCACGCGATAGGACGTTGCTCTGGCCTGTTTCTTTGGGTAAAGGGCCTCAGTCACTTTGGAGAACGGCCGCGAGCTCTTTGAAGGCTGGAAGTTCTGCGGAAAAATTGGGATCCCAGGCAAACTAAGCAGGAACTTAACATTGAGCTTGAGCCTTGACGACTCATCATCTGAGTTCTCGTACTCGATCAGCAGGTTAAGCAGGTGCAGAATCTCCTCGCCCAGCTCTTCTAAGAGGTAGCTGAAGTTACCACAGGTGGCGACGATAGCTTCCACATCGGTGCTCTTTGCGGAGCTCACCGCGAACGCTCGATGGCTGTATACTTTCTCCAGGGCATGTTCACGGGCCTCAGAGTACAGTTTCAGCGCCGCTTTGAGGCTTTGACGATACATGGGGTTAAACCCCACATTTCCGTCATAATCAAATGGGAGGCTTTGCATGATCTCGTTCATCGTGGTCGCAAAGGAGTTCATAGGCGGGCCAAGATAATGGATAAAGGCATGAAACAAGACCCCCACTGAGAATTGTGTATCGCCGGAGTCCTTGAGCAGCCCCGCGTTGACCACGCATGTGTGTGCCATACCTCCCAAGATACGGATCATAGTGCGGTGGCTGTTGGCGATCTGCTCGAGGATGTCGTACTTTTCCTGCTGTCTCGTAGCCAGTAGCTCGAACCTGGCGTGCCCCAAGTTGTTTTGCACTGCCAGCATTTCTGTGAAGATCTTCTCTTTGCTTTTATCAAACTCCTTGCACCACGTTGACTTTCCCGTGACGAACTTGTGGAGAATCAGAGTAGCCTGGTTGTTGATATCGTCCATCAGGCTGTTGAGATTCTCGCTGATCATCTCGGCCGCGTAAACTGGTTTGTAGCAAATGCAGATCACGGCTGATATGCAGACTCCCGTGAGCACCAGGCTGAGGTAGGTGAACAGCTGGTCAAAGCTCAGGATGCCTTTGTGGATGTTGTCCTCCTTGATGACGATGGTCACGAGGAAGATGATGGCCACGGTGCAGGAGGTGTCGAACGTGGGGTTGCCGGTCTTGATCTTGAAGTAGCCTAGTATTGAGAAAGCCAGGCCACAAAAGATGAGCACGATGAAAACGTACCCCCACTTGAACCAGTCCAGATCAACGATGATGTAGGCAGCGAGCATGGACAGGATTCCCACCATCACAGAGTACCCGAGTGCAAACAGCACGTACCCGCAGGCCTGGATCATGGCCCCTACGGTGCGTGCGGGGTGGAAGTAGATGCTCACGGTGGCGATCTGGTGCTTTGAGGTGAAAGTGCCGTAAAAGTCGTGCAGCCCCGTGAAAACAAACACTGACGCCAGTGTGTAGGCCAGAGCACACTTCAACACATTCGAGCTCAGGGCATTCGCCTTGGAGATTGTCCTGGGCCCGGAGTGGTGCGTCTGGGGGAGCAACTGATAAGGATTTTCGTTTGAAGTTGGGGAGCGAGGCAGCAGCGGGGAGCCCTCGTCCAAAACAAAGGACTGACTGTGCGAGAGGTTGGAGCTTATCCTCTCGCCAGTGTCGGCGATGATCATACTGCTTCTGCGGATGACATGGAGCAGCGGCGACACCATCCAAACAATCAATCGCGAGACTCTCGATGACTAATCACGAGGTTGGGTGCTTAACCGATCCAGCTTGCGGCTACCCCCACTACTGAGTTAGTAATGTTTGGGTTTGGAGATAAGCCCGCTGAGTCACCGGCGCTGACCTACTCTTGTCCATGTCTGACGGGTGGAGTGGAGACGAAGAGCACTTTACTGCTGAGCCTATGGACCCGGCAATTGATCACGTTAGCGCCCCCATCGACGCTCCCAGTCCCGAGCCCAGCCCCAAGCCCAACCCCGAGCAGTCAGTCGACCGCTCCAATCATCGCAATGTTTTCGTTGGACCAGTCAAGATTCGGGTTGGGTCCCCCCAAAAGGTTACGGAGGGGGCGTCTGCGTTTGTCGCGTACCTGGTCACCAGCGAGCGTCCCGGACAGGACGCGGAGCATGTGCGCAGGCGGTTCAGCGACTTTGTCAAGCTCTACGACCAGCTGGTGGCCGAGTATCCGGGCTGCGCAGTCCCCCCGCTGCCTGACCATTCTCGACTGGAGTACATTGCGGGCGATCGCTTCAGCGAGGAGTTCACGAGCCGCCGGGCGGTGTCGCTGCAGCGGTTCCTGTTCAGGCTCACGCAGCACCCCGAGCTGTCGCGATCGCGGGCCCTGGCGGCGTTCCTGACTCCGCGAGACCTGCTCGGTCCCCGCAAGCCGGCCCTGCGGCTCAATGCAGACTCGAGCGTCATCGACGCACTATCTGACACGTTGCTGAATGTGTTTGCCAAGGTGCAGCACCAATCCAAGGAGATGATTGAGGCCAAGGACAAGGCTGACCGGCTCGAGCACAACATCGGCACAATTGACCGAGCGTTTGCCCGCATGACCAGGCACCAGGCCGACCTCGTGCACGACCTGTCCGACGTGCACCGCCAGGCGTCGCGGCTGGCTGGGCTCGAGCCGGGCGTGGCGAGGGAGTTCAACCAGCTCGCCAAAGCCGCCAAGGCGATCGCCTCCGCCACCGCGACCCTCCATACCGCAATGGACGCCACGTTTGCTGGAGCGCTCCGGGACATCACGCACTACGTTCAGGCGATCAAGCAGCTCCTGAAGCAACGAGAACAGCGCCAGATTGACTTTGAAGCCCTGAGCGACTACCTCGCCCGCACCCAGAACGACCTCGCCGCAGCCCAGGCGGGCGCAGGCTCTACGTCGTTCCTGCGCACAAAAGTCAACGATCTACGGGGCGTTGATAACGAACAGGCACGCCAGTCCCGGCTCGAGCGATTAAACTCCAGAGTGGATACATTGACTGCCGAGGTTACCCGGGCGGAACGGATATCACAACAGTTCGAGGAGGTCGCCAAGCGCGAGGTAGCTATTTTCGAGGCTACCGAGGCGCTCGAGCTCAAAGCCTGCTTGGGTGCCATCGCGGACTCGAACATATCGTACTACGCCAAGGTTCTCGAGGAGTGTCGAGCTATCGAAGCTGAGCTTTAATTGCATTGTAACGGGGTGTTTTCTCTAATTTATTTATCTTTATATTCGGCAGTGCCTGTAATCCTATACTTATCAAGAAACGATGCATGTATCTCGAGCCACCGTGCCAGGAATTCAATATTTTTTATTCGAAACTCGCATACGTTACGCAACAAACACTCGATGCTTATCTACGCTTTTACGCTCAAAACAACGCGAACAATCGGATCGAATATAAATCCCTGGATAATATCTTGCTGCGACTTCGCCAACGTCGGATCTACATGCTAAGGATCGGTTGTGCAGCATTATCATATTTCTGCAACGCATAATGCAAGGGGGCTTTGCAGCCGACGAGCAATGATTCTGGGGGTCGCAACAGTGCAAAAGCCACCAAACTAGGGGCAATAAAATAATATTTTTCTTTCCAGTGTTTGTGGCGTCTTGTAGCTCATCTTGCTGGCCCATTAGATTAGTAACGGCATGGCTGGCCACCAAGAACTTACGTCTAACGCATCTCAATACTGGCTAATATAATACGAATTGTGGGTCTGAGCACAGCGTCACCTCCAGAAAATTATCGGCATGGGTGCTACACATACCAGTAGAATGTGTGATTCATAAGCCACAGGCTCGAAGATGTTTGGCACGCAATGTTGCACGAATGGGGTAGTTGAAACCCCACCAAGGCAATGCAGGTACCGAACTACACTCGTCTGTGAGCTGGTTGCATCCCACAGCTCCTTGGGGTTATCTAAACTGCTGCGCTCTCGCGCGCCTGACATGTAAGGGTTAGGGGGTAGAGAAGTATATATCGGTCGCTAAGCGACAGCGATTTAGCTCTGCAGAGTCATGTCTGTGTGCCTCACGGATCGCCATTTGGAGATTATAGAAGCAGCAAAGCCTGTTGACATCCCCAACGGTGCAATTATAATTGGAGGATCAAACGAGAGACAGACCTGCAACCGATGCGGCGAGCAGTTTGATCGTGCCGACGAGCTAATAAGGCACCGACGCCCTGGCAGTTCCTGTGCGTACTTAACCAGCCCAATCTCGAGTCCGGCTCGGTCTTCTGCGCTGAGTCTTCGCCCGGCATATGCAGCCAGTGGTGATCACAGCTTTGACTGATCGTTGCTCATTTCAAATCAACTCTTCAGCCGCTTATTTATTCATCTCTACTTGAGATACAAGAATCCAGTGAGTAATTACTTTATGATATATCACACTAATGCAAATCCTCGTATGCACGGGCCGAAGCCGCACGTCTCAGCTCCGAGCCTGTGCATTTAATATCATGAGATGTTGTTGACTTGGTCGTACTGGCTCTAGCTGTGAGTGTATCAGCGCAACGAGCATCGGTTTCAATTGTTGCTGTTGCCAAAGTGTCTGGCTTGCTGGATCAGAGTCGTAGGAAGGCAGTTGGCGACGTGCATTTTGAGACTCATCTTCTTCATCTAAAACTTATCTTTGAAGACTCCATGGCCTAACTTCTGGACGCACTCCTAAGACTTGATTCAGACTCGTGAGGCCCCAATACGTCCCGTGAGCTCTCGTGCCATCGGTGTCCCGTCATCTTGCGTGTCGTTCACCCGCTGTACCCCTGGAGGCGGCAGCTGAAACTCTCTGGGACTACCGATCTCGTGATCGGCAACACCGTCCAACGGCTGCCGCCTAGGTGCAACAGCTGCATAACCGTGGGGAACATGTGGGTTCTCGAGGTGTGGCGTTGGCATGTGGACGCGTTCGGCAGCCAAGCACGGACAATACGACTGCCCGCGCCCTGGTTTCCGGCCAAGCAGCAGTTCATATATCCAGCTGGTTCCCCGAGATGCTACGCTGTCGGGTTGATATGCACGGGCTGCATATGTGGGTCTTCTAGAAAGTTCACGGTCACTAAACCTGGCCGCACGACTCCCACCACTCAGCCCCGCGCCGGAGCATCGGAACCCAATTCCCTGAAAGGTTTCATACTGAAGCAGCTTCTCGCGCTTCCGAGAACTGTCGTGATTTTCCGCTGACGTGGCGGGATTACGTCACCGAGGTAACGACACGTCAAACCATACCTATATAAACGTCAATTCGTCAGCACTCATTACAACATGCGTACCAAAATGTTCAGCTTCAGCTTTTTGCTGTATGCTCTCGCAGTTACTTTTCTGCCATTATTAGCTAGCGCTGATACTGACAATGAGGACGTCGGTACTGTTATTGGTATCGACTTGGGTACCACCTACTCATGCGTTGGTGTCATGCAAAACGGACGTGTAGAAATCCTGGCCAACGACCAGGGTAACCGTATTACACCCTCCTATGTCGCGTTCACCGATAGCGAGCGGTTGGTTGGTGACGCCGCAAAGAACCAGGCCGCTGCCAACCCCCACAACACTGTTTTCGACGTCAAGCGTATCATTGGTCTCAAGTTCAAGGACAAGACTGTCCAGAACGACATCAAGCGCTTCCCCTTCAAGGTCACCGGTGATAAAAATGGCAACCCCGTGATCGACGTAGAGTACAAGGGCGAGGAGAAGCAGTTCCACCCCGAGGAGATCTCAGCCATGGTGCTGCAGAAGATGAAGGAGATCGCTGAGGACTACCTCGGCCACGAGGTCACTCACGCCGTGGTCACCGTCCCCGCCTACTTCAACGACGCCCAGAAAGTCGCCACCAAGAACGCCGGTGTCATTGCTGGCCTGAACGTCATGCGTATCGTCAACGAGCCCACCGCCGCTGCTATTGCCTACGGCCTCGACAAGACTGACGGCGAGCGCCAGATTGTTGTGTACGATCTCGGTGGTGGTACTTTTGATGTCTCTTTGCTCAACATCGATAACGGTGTGTTCGAGGTGCTCGCCACCGGTGGTGACACCCATTTGGGTGGTGAGGACTTTGACTTCCGTGTCGTCAACTACCTCATCAAGAAGTTCAAGCAGGAGCACGACGTCAACATCCGTGATAGCCCCAAGGCACTTTCCAAGCTCAAGCGCGAGGTTGAGAAGGCCAAGCGTACGCTCTCTTCCCAGATGAGCACCAGAATCGAAATTGAGTCACTCATCAATGGTATCGACTTCAGCGAGACTCTTACTCGCGCCAAGTTCGAGGAAATCAACTTGGAGCAGTTCAAGAAGACCCTCAAGACTGTCGAGAACGTGCTCAAGGACGCCGGCGTCACCAAGAAGGAGGTCGATGATATCGTCCTTGTTGGTGGCTCGACTCGTATCCCCAAGGTGCAGGAGCTGTTGGAGACCTACTTTGGCAAGAAGGCTTCCAAGGGTATCAATCCTGACGAGGCTGTTGCCTACGGTGCTGCCGTCCAGGCTGGTGTTTTGAGCGGCCAGGAGGGCGTTGACGACATCGTGTTGTTGGACGTCAATCCCCTTACTCTCGGTATCGAGACCACTGGTGGCGTCATGACTAAGCTCATCAACCGTAACACTGCCATTCCCACCAAGAAGACCCAGATCTTCAGTACTGCTGCTGACAATCAGCCCACCGTACTCATCCAGGTCTACGAGGGTGAGCGTACATTGTGCAAGGATAACAACCTCTTGGGCAAATTCGAGCTCACTGGCATTCCCCCTGCCCCTCGTGGCGTTCCCCAAATCGAGGTCACTTTCGAGCTCGATGCAAATGGAATTCTCAAGGTGTCCGCGGTTGACAAGGGCACTGGTAAGTCCAACTCTGTCACTATCCAGAATGACAAGGGCCGTCTCAGCCAGGAAGATATTGACCGCATGGTTGAGGAGGCTGAGAAGTATGCTGAGCAAGACAAGGAGCTCCGCGGCCGCATTGAGGCTCGCAATCTCCTCGAGAACTACGCTCACAACCTGAGAAATCAGCTCAACGATGAGAGTGGCTTGGGTGGCCAGATCACCGAAGATGATCGCGAGACTCTGAACGATGCCATCAAGGACACTCTCGAGTGGATCGTTGAGTACGGCGAGGATGCTACTGTTGAGGAGCTTGAAGCCCAAAAGGAGAAGCTCAGTAAGGTTGCTTACCCCATTACTTCTCGCATGTATGCCGACGACGCCGAGGATGCGCAGTACGCCGAGGATGACTTCGACGAGTACGACGACCACGACGAGCTCTAAAAAATTGTAATATAATGCCACATATATACAAGGATACCAAGTAGTTCCTAGATCATAATCCATTTGAACTTTTCTGCATGTGCCTCTAGTGGGTAAGTAAAGTACTCGAAACGCGCTTGAGGTCTCGGAGAAACAATGGCTTTGAATTCGTTTGCACACCCATAATTTATCAATGGGCTATTCGTAAAGTCAATTGTGCGGTGTACTTGCCTGTTTCAACCCAAGTGTTGCCTCTTTGGGAAAGTAGATCAAAAGGTACCAAACGGGAAGTTGCGACCGCAGTATAAATAGAGAATAGAATGGTACGCTTCTAATTAATATGTTTCATTCAATGGGTGCGGGAACTAGCGGCAGTGTTATTCTAGAGGAGTATCTCCCTTCGCCGTCCTCAAGTCAACGCTCTCGCCATCGTCGGTTCCTCGAGTCTATCCGAATCAAATGCCATCGTATCAAGGAAAAGATGCACCGTCATCACAGTCGTCCGTCTAACCACACAATTCAGCTCCAAGACATCGAGCTGCCCCTACCATCTCCCGTGTCGGTGGACTTTGGTGTTCGGCCGAGCCAGTACATCGATGAGACCCAGTACGACGATCGCACATGGATAACGACGCTCGACTCGTTCAGACCTCCAGCGCCGCTGGACTATAATATGGCGGGCTGATCTACGTTAAAGTCGGTAGATATCGGCTGTAAGTAATTTGTAAACTAAAGTAGTGTTGTTATTTCACTTCACCATTGTCCACCTGTGGCATAAAGTAGCTAGTGCGCCACGTCGCCACATGCACTCTGTTCGTAAAGTTAGGAGAAGTCAAGAACAGGAAGAGGCAAGACTTAATAAGGAGAAAGGTGAGATTGAAGGGTATCGTAAATTAGATGCGTACTGTCAGCTTCACCGCAGCCAGAATGACCACTCCGAAACTGCCCTGCACGCAACTACCAAGATTCTACGTATTAATCCCGAATACTATTCAATGTGGAACTACAGAAGAGAGATCCTGGAAGCACAGACCAAAGAATTGGAGATCAAGTACCTACTCGAGGATCTCAAGTCAATGGTTGAGCTAATGCAACGGTTCCCCAAGGTTTACTGGATTTGGAACCATCGAGCATGGGTATTTATGAGACTGCAAGAACTGACGGGTCAGGCACCATGGGAGAAAGACTTGGAGCTAGATTCCATGATGCTCGAGAAGGATCCTCGCAACTTCCACGGCTGGCACTATCGCAGGTACCTGATTTCTAATTTGGAAAAGTATACTGGTCGCACGATGGCTGAGGAAGAAAAGGAGTACACCACTGCAAAAATCAATCAGAATTTCAGTAATTACAGTGCATTCCACAACCGAAGTGTGCTCCTACGCCAGATTGGTGACAATTCTCCCGAGGGGTTTCGCAAAGAACTGGACTACGTCAAGACAGCTATCAACATGGATCCCGAGGACCAAAGTGCGTGGTTGTACTACAGATGGGTGCTCACATCTGATTTTTATAAAAGCAGTCGCCCAGAGTCGGTATTCGCGGACGAGCTTGAGGAGATGGAGGAGCTTTTGGAGGACGAACCTAATAGTTTGCAATGTGCGTTCGCGATTTGGCAGCTGGGGATACTCTGCGGGACGCCAAAGCTTGGGATGGTTGAGAAAATGATTGAGTTGGATCCCTTACGTGCGAAACGCTATGAGTACTTGAGGACCCAGGTCCACTAAGGTTTGTATAATAAATATTCAGCGGTTGTATTGTCACTGGTTTTGGGGTCGTACGCAAACAGGTCCCCGCAGTCCACGTCGACCTGCTTTAGTTTTCCCAGCTCGCGGGAGATCGGGGTCAGGATTTGCTCAAACTCCTCGATGGACCCAGGAGTAGACGATTTCGCCAGCACCGTTTCTTTATGGTAGAGCATGTAGAAATTCAGCAAGTCCTCGAGGCATTCGTTCACCCCAGGGCGTTCTGACAATAATGCCGAGCTGTTTATAGGAAAAACGTGGGCAGCGTTGTGGAGCTTGGCCGCCAAAATAATCGCTGCCAGTGCCAAGGTATGCGAGGGCTGTCGCAGCGGAGCGTACGTGAAAAACATATCAGTGGTAACATCCCACGCTGTCCGTGCTACTGCCTTGTCCAATTTGAGCTCATGGCCGAGCTTTATCACATAAATATGCGGGTTCGAAAACCTAAAGTCAAAACAGATCGTCTCCATCACTTGCTGCTCAATAGCTAAGATCCCCAGTCGGAGCTCCTCCACTTCCTTCGAGTCGGCAGGCATTTTTTGCTGGTTCAGAATGGCGGCTGCGACTTCACGAGTCTTCTTGGGTGTATCCTGACTTTTGAATCCGAGAATGATACAAGCCCCTACCAGGGCTAACATGTTAAAATTAGATACATTCTGTGCATAAATTAACGTGTGTAAATATTCAATCATTGAAACATCAAACGTCTTGATTGGGAACTTCAGCGACCTGCATACTGCCATTGTGAGATGGAACCCCTGTATCCTTAGGGACATTCCTAGAGGGCCCTCCAAGCCATTCTTGTGTGAAAGTGCCGATATTTGCTGTGTGGTGAGAAACGGTCGTGAATATTTCACAATGCAAGTATGCATAGGAAAAAACAGTTTAGGTAAGCAGTACTGAGTAGGTGCTGCGTTGTTCGAATCGTGGCCCGAAAATAATATACGCAGAAATATAGTTTACCGAGAATTAGCTCTAAATACGCTCTGCTATTCTAGCTAAGGTGTCGTCGCACCCCACATAAACCGCCTTAGCTAATCATTTAGACTTGTATGTCCGAAGACGAGAACTCAAAGAAAGTAGACCCAAAGGTCATTGCCGACCTAATGAAAATGCTGGGCCAGCAGCAGGCGCCTTCTATAACGAGCAATCTCAAACCAAAGCCCATCGAACAGTACAAATTCTGGAAAACCCAGCCAGTGTTGACTCCAGACACTCCAGTTGACGAGGAGGGCCCAATTGAGAACAAAACCATTGATGAGGTGCGAAAAGTCCCGCAGAATTTGCCTGAGGGTTTTGAATGGACAATTATCGACGTCAATGACCAACCGCAGCTCGAGGAGCTCTATGAACTACTTCATGGGAACTATGTGGAGGACGAAGACGAGCAATTCCGATTCAGATACTCGCCTGAATTCCTGCGGTGGGCCCTGTTGCCTCCTGGGTGGTATGATGACCTCTGCATTGGTGTGCGAGTGTCCGCCTCGAAGAAGCTAGTGGCATCTATTTCTGGCATTCCCACTACACTTCGAGTGCGCAAAAACACGCTCGATCTGGTTGAGATTAATTTCCTTTGCGTGCACAAGAGGCTGCGGTCGAAACGGCTAGCTCCCGTGCTGATCCGCGAGATCACACGACGAGTGAACCTCAAGGGCATTTGGCAGGCTCTGTATACAGGTGGCACAATCCTTCCTACGCCAGTCGCTACTTGCCGGTACTACCATCGCTCGATAAATTGGCCAAAGCTCTACGACGTTGGGTTCGCCTACCTACCCCCCAACAGCAGCGAGCAGCAGGAGGTAGCGCGATTGGCATTGGACGACGAGCCCAAGCTCGCTGGGTTCCGACAGATGACCGAGCAGGACTTGGACCCAGTGCTCAAACTGTTGACAAGCTACCTGTCGAAGTTTGACATGGCGCAGGTCTTCACTATCGAGGAGCTCCGGCATTGGCTGCTTACCGCTCCTTCAGTCGTCCACGCCTATGTGGTTGAGAAGGAGGGTAAGATCACGGATTTCGTGAGCTTTTATGGCTTGGAGAGCACCGTATTAGGAAAGGCAAAGTACTCGAGTGTAAACGTCGCCTATACATTCTATTATGCCACCGACGCGCCAGATAACTCTCCTGAGCTCAAGTCTCGGCTCAACAAGCTGTTTGAGACTACTCTGATTGTGGCTCGCAATAAAGGCTATGATGTGCTCAATGCCTTGACTCTTATGGACAACCCATTGTTTTTGAAAGAACTGAAATTCGGTATGGGTGACGGTTTGTTGCACTTTTACATCTTCAACTACAGAGCTGGGGCGATCGCCGGAGGCATGAGTGACACCGGTGACCTGACCAAGCCTGGCGGAGTCGGGGTGGTTATGCTCTGATTTCACCCCATTTAAATCGAGCAAATTCATGTAACGCACCTATAGGTATCCTACATACGCTAGTGGGTCATTCTCAACCCCGTACAATAGGTAAATTTTCACCCTTACCCTGCCAGCCTTCATCCATGTCCAACTTTGTGAACATTCATTATCAGGACTTTAAGCTTCCACTCAAGATTGCAGCAAATGACACACCATCACCCAAGGCAGACAGTGCTGCTCCAGCTGCTGGTCGGGTTTTGGCCAGTAAACCTCTACATGCTCTTCTGCTACCGGCCATACCAGAGGTTTTACAGGATCCCGAGGCTGATCGAGCAGCAATTGATCAAAGCACGAAATGGGCCATGATCGATGCACCAGGAGGTGTTCGCCTGTGGCAGTATACAGTCCTTGACTCGGTGCCCTCTCCTATTGTGCTCAAAACTGAAGGCCCGACTTTACCGTTGTTTATCACACCTCATATTAGCAGTAATGAGCCCGAAATCCTTCTCATTGGTGTCGAATCGGGAGAAGTTTGCCATATCCCTCGAACTACGCTGGCATTTACACAGGAAACTCGCCGCCAGGCCAAAATTGATTTACATCCAGGAGAGAAGGTCAGGAATGCTGTTACAATTGAGGGTAATGTGGTCTGCATCACGTCCCTTGGTCGCCTTGTGCTCTTGGTTCTTCGTGGTCTAGCTCAGGAGTCGCAAATCAAAGTGGTGTACATGAAAGCACATCGGTGGTCGCTATGGGGCAGTTCTACCAGATCGGTAGCTCTGGCGACACACAGCAGCTCGAGAACTCTATACAGCTTGTCTGAAAATGGCCTCTGCACCGTATGGACTATTGGCGATGGCGGTATGTATAGTCGTATTCGCGAGATCAACTTGAGGGAGCGTAGCCCGTATACGGACAAGTTCCATAAAATTGCGGTTGAGGAGAAAGGAAAACTGTGCGTGCTGGTTGAAACCGATGGGGTGTATGCTCTTGGATACTTTGTTCTTGGCGCCGAGGGGGAATGCTATGACTATCCATTTTACAAACTTGACTGTGCGGCCGGAGAGAACCTGCAAGTGTCCATATATCAAGGCTCTGTCTATGCAGTGTTCAGGCGGTCCATCACAGTCTTCACCGGTATGGCCGATGGGGTCGTTGATGGCAACAACCGCTACCAAAATTCTATCCACTTGCGGGCAGAAGAACGCAACTATGTTTTGGTTCCCACCAAGAGTGAAGTGGTTCTTTTGACATCTGCCGGTGCTATCATAATCCAGAACTCTGAGAGTAGTAGCGATTTGCACCTGCCTCAATTGCTGGAGCAGGCTGTGTTCTTCTACTCAAGTCGTAATCCTCTCACTTTTGCTCCAGCGGTCGGAGCTGCAGTGCACACTAAAGAAGGTCAACACCAGCTTCAAATCGCGGTGGTCCAATTAGCCAAGAATATTGCTGTGGGCACAAAGCTTGTTCCAGCCCTGCCTAGTATTGGGGATCATCTGAAGTTGAGAGCTAGTAGATTGGACACCTTGATTGGTTTTATTTCGAGAAGCTTTTCAAAGCTTAACGCCGAAACCAGAGTGGAGCTCGAGAATATTTTCGAAAAGGTCGTGTGCGCTAGCCACCTCTATCAATGCGATTCGAAAGCAGTTGAAGCTGCCCTTGGACCGCAGTCACGTAAGTGGCTATTGGAGCGTGTGCTCGAAGTTGAGTCACTGCTACAAAAGCTTTCCGGTAATGGCGCTCTCATAATATCTGCCTTGTACACCAGTGACTGCTGTCTGCAAAAGTATAAACTTATTTCTCCTGGAGTTACAGGGTTGTGGCGAGCAAATCAAGAAACCGTGTATTTATTAGGACATTCCAGCTCAACTTCTACCGATAACTCCCAAAGGGTCGAATTACTGTGCTGCTCGTATACATTTGCCGCCGCTGCACATCTGATTTCGGAGGAAATTTCATTGAGCCAGCAGAAAAATCTGTTGCTGCAGCTCAACAAGTCAACTAAAACAGAACAGGTTCTCAAGATTGCTCAGCGTTTCAATCTGTGGGATGCCATTGTCACAATCCTCTGTGGTGACTGGGTACAAGGTACTGATCCAGACTTGCAGAAACTGCGCTATTTCATTGATGAGTATGGTCAGGATTTTGCCCACCGAGTTTTTACCTGTTTGAGTGACCAGGACTTGAGTGAACTGATCAGCGATGTGTTTGCGAAACTTTACCCAGAGTATGTTTATCATTATTTCGATTCTAGGCCTGATATTCAGTGGGCCTATGCCTATGAACTGGGTGATACCTTCAAGGCACGTGAGCTCTTGTATGACGCTGCGCGTCAGGAGCTGGAGCCATTTAGAAAGAGGATGCTGGTGTCGCTAATAAGCCTTGAGGCCATTACATCGAATAATGCTCATGCGTTCGCCAACTCAAATGCGGAGCTTAGGCGCTTGCAGGACTGAAGCTCATGTGCCAGTATCCGGTACAGGTCATATTTATTGCTATTTATATATTTGGAAAAATAATTATGAACTTGACCTCCTTTGCTTTATCAGGGATTTGCTAACCGCGCGAGCTTGAATAATTATTTACATGATAAAGTATATCTAATAAGCCTGAAAGGGTTGAGCCTTTTGCATACAGTGTTCATATTTCCTCTAGAACATACCCTCAATCTGACCAGAAGGGTCAACTTCAATGTCCATAAACCCAGCATGCGTGGGCAAGCCAGGAATAGTGGGCATGTCTCCAACCAAAGCATAAAGATACCCAGCGCCCACAGCTGCTCGAACATCACGTACGGGTAGTGTGAAGCCCGTAGGACGACCTTTGAGATTTGGGTCGTGGCTGAGTGAATACTGCGTCTTAGCGATGCAGATTGGGAGGTCTCCGAAACCTTGGCGTTTGTAGGTGTCAATGCGCTCTTTGGCCAGGTCAGAAAGCTCAACACCACTAGCACCATACATCTTCTTCGCAATAATTTCTAGTTTTTCCTCTGGGGTCACCCCCTCGGTAGCATAGAGGAACTCGAATTTCTCATGAGGACCTGTAGCCGCCTCCATGACACCCTCGGCAAGCTTTATAGCGCCTTTTCCCCCTTCAGCCCAATGGTTGGAAACAATTGCATCCTTCGCACCAGCCTTAATAGCCTCCTCACGGATCACTTGGTGCTCAGCTTCCGTATCAGAGTTCATTTTGTTAATAGCAACTACCACGGGCAAGCCATAGGATTTGGTATTTTCGATATGTTTTGCCAAGTTCTCACAGCCTTTGCGTAGAGTCACAACGTCCTCCTTGAGGTATGCCTCAGGCAATGGAGCACCTGGGGTGACCGCGGGCGCGCCGCCGTGAGACTTCAAGGCTCTCACGGTGGCAACAATGACCACTACATCCGGAACGAGGCCAGAATTGCGGCATTTGATGTTGATGAAACGCTCTCCTCCCATGGTGAAGTCGAATCCTGCCTCTGTCACAACATAGCCCGTAGAATCTTCATCTGAAGAGCCGGTTAGCTTGAGAGCTATTTTATCGGCTAGAATCGAATTTGCACCAATACTAATGTTGGCAAAAGGACCAGCATGCACAAACACGGGCGTACCCTCGAGAGTCTGCATGATGTTTGGCTTGATGGCGTCCTTCATTAGGGCTGTAAGCGCACCACCGCATCCAATATCGTCTGCAGTGATTGGGTCACCAGTCTTTGAAGATGCAATGACCATGCGCCCGAGGCGCTCACGCATATCAGCAAGATCTGTGGACAACGTAAGAACAGCCATGCACTCGGAAGCCACAGTGATATCAAATCCAGTTTCCCGAGTGAACCCCTTCTCGGTCGGATTCTGACCAATGGTGATAGCACGCAAGAAACGATCATTGCAGTCGACTACTCGTCTCCAAGTGATAGTACTAGGGTCAATGTCAAGACGAGCAAACTTGTGAATTTCCTCCTCAGTGAGCTCATTTGGATCCGTCTTGTTGATACCGAGCTTCTCGAGTCTGCGGAACATCACAGGACTAAACTTGCGAGTGCCATTCTTTGTTGGCACAAGGCGTCGATAAAGGGCTGCGTCTTTCTGTGTATTCTCGTGGAACATGCGAGTATCAATAGCAGCAGCTAGCAGATTTGTGGCAGCACCTATTGCATGAATATCGCCGGTCAGATGCAAATTGAATTCATCCATTGGAATTACTTGTGAATAACCACCGCCAGCAGCACCTCCTTTGATGCCAAAAGTCGGGCCCATACTAGGTTGGCGAACACAAGCTACGCACATTTTGTTCAAATGAGCGCCCAATGCTTGGGCAAGGCCAACTGTAGTGGTGCTTTTACCTTCACCAAGGGGAGTCGGCGTAATTCCAGCAACTAGAACGTACTTTCCATTAGGGCGATCACGCAAACGGTCGAGGATTGTGAGTTTGCACTTGGCTTTGGATGATCCATAAGGTTCTACCTCAGAGGGGAGTACTCCCATCTCCAGTGCCAGATCAGTAACAATCTTGGGCTCCTGTGAACGACTGACATCAATATCACTTGGTACCGGCGTTTTAACATCAATTTGAAGGGGTTTGACGATCCGCGGCTTTGATGCAGCGTCATAGGCCCGCTCTGCACTAATGATAACATTATCCAAGAGCATCGCCACTGTCATGGGACCAACACCTCCAGGGACAGGAGTGATATATGACGCTCGTTCTTTGGCACTAGCAAACTCGACGTCCCCCACCAAACGATAACCCTTAGCCTTGGTATCGTCATCAATAAAATTAGTGCCAACATCTATGACGACTGCACCTGGCTTGATCCACTCGCCTTTTACAAAATCTGGCTTTCCAATGGCAGCGACTACAATATCTGCCTTGGAGACAATTTCAGGAATGTTCTTTGATTTGGAGTGAAGAACTGTAACAGTGGCATCACTTCGTCTGAGCAAGTTGGCAACGGGAGCCCCAACGATATCAGAGCGGCCCAAAACAACAGCATTGGCTCCTGCGACTTCCATACCCGTAGTTTTGAGCAGGTGCATGATACCTTTGGGAGTACAGGGCAGGAATGCAGGTTCTCCGCCACGCTTCGCGAGAGCACCAATGTTCTCTGTTCCAAAACCATCTACATCTTTCGCGGGTAGAACGGCATTGGTCACATCATGCTCATTGATACCTTTTGGTAGAGGTAACTGAACAAGAATCCCATGCACATGCTCGTTCTCATTGAGCTTCTCGATGAGCTGAAGAAGCTGTGCTTGGGTGGTATTTTCGGCTAGCTGAAATATCTGACAACCCACCCCAGCTTCAGCGGCCGCCTTTTTCTTCATATTAACGTAGGTAGTGCTATCCTTGCGATCACCTACTTGGATTATGACAAGACGGGGATCTGCATTGGGGAAGCGACTTTTAAGGGCATCAACACGAGTATGGATGTCTTTTCGCACTTTCTCAGCGATGGCTTTACCGTCGATAAGAGTCATAACGAAGTGAAGTATGTGGCGTCACCCACCTTTTTTGAGATGGCGATGTTTCTCAGATTCCAAGCAAAGGGCGATGTGAAAGGTGAAAGAAATTCCGCTAAAGTTGTTAAATCATCGATGTTACTTTTGAAGTCCTGGACTTCCCGGGAATCGGGCGCTTCCCTCGGTTCACATGGTACATCTGCACATTAGAGAAGGCAACTGGTGCTCATAGATCCCACACATGTTTGTCTGGCAATACATGTTTTCTTAACATTGAGCGATGGTTGTACGCGTGTTCTTTAGAGCATTTATTAGCAGAGCGTTTTAGTCGCAGCTGCAGGTATTGTGCATATTGTGTCCCGAGTTGGGGCGCATGCATGGCGTCATGCTGGGAAACTAGAGATATTTTCCCTGCGAAGACCAGATGATGCATCGCTAGTTCGCAATTTGCAGCTTGAAAAGCATGAGTCACTGATCAGAACTGACCCTACGCAACAACTTGGTACTTGCAATTGCAGCTGATCCAAACGTATGTGCGTAATTGATGATTATCGGAAGCAACACTATTAGAGCACCTTAGATTCACATTCGTTTCCCTAAGGTCGTAAATGGTGAACAAGCCTCGTCAACTACGTTACTAGTACTCGTGTCTTAAAAGACAACTGACAATGCACATGACCATGGCGCCCGAAAAGATTTCCGTGGTATTCTAGTGTTGTAAACACTTCTTGATCAGCTCAATCATCTGAGCTCGTGTCAACTATTTAATAATCTCAGTGGTCAAACTGCTTGGATGACCGCCAATGGGCATGGATATGAGTAACTTTGGACCCGAGACCACATGAAGCAAAGCAAGGCAGCACAATAGACTTTACTCGAACATGCTCCTCCTCAAGCTCTCGACCGCGAATTCATCCATCATTAATCCGCAGTGGCTAACTGAACTAACTGGTCATCACTTCCCTGTACTAAAGGTTCTATGAAGTAGGTACCAACTAGCGGTTGACAGGATGAGTACTAAGAATAGTTGTAACTTACAATGGGTATATTAAAATCTAAAAAATCATTTAGAAGACTTCGCAGCTTGAGGTAGGAATTTCAACGTCAGCCCAATACAGACCGCGCTTGCTCTTCTGGGTCAAAGTCCAGGTGCTGCATGAAGTAGTACCGCTGGCGGTGGGTGCAGCTGCTCTCTTAGCCTTGAGATTGTGTGTAGCCAAAAGTAGTTTAGGAGCCGCATTTGTAGAAATGTCACCGTTGCACTTGTAGATAGTAGTTTCACAAGTCTTGAAGATAGTCTCACAGTCACTCTCAGTGGTGGTGATAGTATTGCACTGGCTGGTAGTGAAATGTGCGCAGGTCTTACTGGGTGCAACAGAAGTGATGGTATTATGAGTGGTCAAGGTGACGGTGCTGGCAGCATGAGAAGTGGGAGTAGCGCATCCTCCGACCGATGTAGAGCAAATAGTAGAAGTGGTGCACAATGGGAAGATACCCAACCATTTAGAGGTTGTGATAACGGAAGTAGTGCAGCTAGAGCTGGTAGCAGGTACGCAAGTAGAAGGCGTAGCACTGCTGGTTACAGCGGGTACACTAGGAGCAGTGGAAATGGAAGGACTGGCACTGCTGGTTACAGTAGGCTTCACAGAGCTAATGATGGTAGCTGTGGACGGTGCAGGAGTAGTGGGGCATCCACCAACAGAGGTAGAGCAGATAGTCGAAGTAGTGCACAATGGGAAGACACCAAGCCACTTGGAAGTTGTGATGACGGTAGTGGTGCATCCAGTGCTAGTAGAAGCAACACAGCTTGAGGTCACAGCAGGAGAGGTCGAAGGCTTGAGAGTTGAAGAGGTAACTGCAGGCACACTGCTGGGAGTGACACTGGGCACGACAGGACCAGTGGAGCTAGAAGGTCCAGCGGGAACACTGGAGCTAGAAGGACTAGCAGGGCCAGTGGAGCTGGAAGGACCGGCAGGAACGCTAGAGCTGGAAGGACCGGCAGGGCCAGTGGAGCTAGAAGGTCCAGCAGGGACACTAGAACTAGTTGGGGGACAAGCCTCAGTTCCAGTGCAACCACCGCCAGACGTCTCACCACCGGGATAGGATTTAGAGGAGCTCGAAGGACCAGCAGGGCCAGTGGAGCTCGAAGGACCAGCGGGAACGCTAGAGCTCGAAGGACCAGCAGGACCAGTGGAGCTCGAAGGACCAGCGGGAACGCTAGAGCTGGAAGGACCAGCAGGACCAGTGGAGCTGGAAGGACCAGCAGGACCAGTGGAGCTAGAAGGACCGGCAGGAACGCTAGAGCTGGAAGGACC